>JARWMC010000003.1:9979340-11179340 GCA_029959065.1 Colias behrii
TGAAGGATCAGGAGGACCATTCGAAACGCTAAAAGAGTTTAACGTAGAGCCAAATTCCACATTCGACATACCCGTCCACTTCAAACCCAAAACAATTGGAAAGCATGAGGTTACTATTATAAAACAGCGCAGTAATAGATTTGAAAATAAATAAATTTTGTACTGATACAATATTGTAATCACAGGCACAAATATTATATTCCCCATTGGGTGAAAGCGCGCTTTTCGTTCAGATGGTTGGGGCAGCAACTCATCCCAATCCCAACGGCACTATAAACATCAGTGTTGCGGCTAAAGACTTCCATACTGAGGAGCTATTTGTGTACAATATTACAGAAGTATGTTGAATATTCCATTATGTTTTTAAACCTAACTTATTTTTGGTAAAACGATTTTAATTGATTACAATTAGGTTGTTATGATTTTCTGACGTGAACTAAAGTCCTTTTAGAAATATTTATATACTAATTACTAACATGCCGATTTTTCAGTTCCCGGAGTCATACTTGGTATCCACAGAAATTGTGAAGATCATACCAGATAAATTCGAAGGATACTATGAAATACACCACCCTGACACCGTAAAAGTATGGGGCGAAGCTGCTGCAACATGTCGTTGGAAGTTTGTTTGTTACGAAGAATGTGAAATACAAGCCAAAGTAAATTTGTCCCCTATCTGTTTTATTATTAATTATTATTTAATTAAATTAATATTTAATTAAATTAATTAAATTAATATTTAATTAAATTAATTAAAATAATTATTTAATTAACTAATAGTTAATTTTGCATATTGTAACCATTTTCAAGGTTTTATTCGTCAACGAAGATACTCGAGAATACCAATTTTACAATATAATAGTGACCGTGACTCCAAGTAAAATTGTGGACACCCTAACGTTTACATCCCGCGCCCGCGAGTCTTTTCAAAAAGAGCTGGTTATCAAGAACCCACTGTCATCAGATGCTGAATTTCATATAATATCTGATAAAGTAGAATGCGCTAACAAGATAATGGTTAACAGGAAATCTGAGGTTGTTTTTATTTTTATCGTTCTTCGTTTAACAACGATAGATTAATTATTAAATTAATCGCTATTTAGCATATAGATACTTTTTCAAGTTGTCGAGAAGTTTCTTTAATTTTATACAGGCTCTTCTTGTGATGACGTATTCCCCACTTGTCGTCGGAAAAACGGAGGAATTTTTAGAAGTCAGTAACCACTTGGTCGGTTCCTACATTTACGGCATAGTTCTTACATGTCTACCAGCTAAGGAGAAGAATCTAGAATTTTCTACACCTTTGGGCACTTCGATACCATTGCGTCTACGAGTGCAAAATAAAACGGATGTGAGAACAGATTTTATCGCAACGGTGAGTATCTACCGAATTGGTACTTTAAATAATTTCGTAATACTATAATGATTTGTTAAAGGCAGTGTGAAATAAATGAAGTATGTTGTTAAAATGATAATACGTGGATAATATTATGTACATAAGTATCAATTTTTTTTAAGAAGATTGAATCGAGTCGGTAATC
Organism: Colias behrii; assembly: GCA_029959065.1. Classification (NCBI taxonomy): domain Eukaryota; kingdom Metazoa; phylum Arthropoda; class Insecta; order Lepidoptera; family Pieridae; genus Colias; species Colias behrii. Next base: position 9,980,882 of record JARWMC010000003.1, read on the forward strand.
TTGAATAGGCTGTACCTAGGTAGTAACTTTTAAAAACAGTAGACGTGAGATAATGTAAAGATTCTGTAGAAATATAAATTAATAATTAAACACAACAGGTATCACATCCCTCAATAATAACTGAAGCGGAATATTTTTTAGGCCCGTTTGAAAAGGGCAAGTTTCAAGCAAAGTTTGAACCTACTGAGCTTGGAGTTCAGCACTGTAGGGTATCTTTTGATTCGCCCGTTGCTGGGGAATTTGTGTGAGTAACGAATCATTTATTATTATGGACTTGTACTTTTAGTTACGTAACCAAATGATATTTAATTTAATTAATGTATAATGATATTTATTTAAAAAATGTTTAGATCTAAAAGACATATTTTATTGATCGCATAAATTCTCAACTGCGACTAGACAACTAAATCACAGAATACAAATTTTATATTTGGATTCTGTGATCTCAGTATTTTCCGAACCAAAAAATAAAAATACTTCTCGATTCCGGTCCATTTCAAAAATGTAGTTAGTACATAATGATAAACGACTTCAATAACTACAGTCATCTACTTACAGATTCAACATAAAAGGAATCGCTACTGAACCAAAGCCCCAGGGTCCGTATGAAATAAGAGCTGGTTCATACACAACAATCACATTCAAAAATGTATTCGAAGATACACGAATGTTTAAAATATTTGTTGATAAAGACGAGTTTTATGTGAAAACAACATACGAACCACTGAAACCGAAAAAGGTAAATGTTTGACCGCATTTATAAAAACTATTGATGGCTCAGCTTGAAATTTTTAGGGTGTAAAAAACGTAAATAACATATTGAGAAACATTTTTATGTTCAGGATATTAAGATCCCAGTTTACATAAATGACAATATAGTGGACTGGGCGTCGCGGGAATACCCGACTGGATGCCTCACTATTGAGACTTACGAACCATCGGAGCCGAAAGTCCAGTGGACTTATTTCCTACAAGGACTGCCATAACTTTTAATTTTGTGTAATTTTCTTAAATATATTTTGATGTAGTAGTTAAAGATGTGTCTTATTTAAAAATGATATTTAATATAAAGTGTAAAGGGGTAAATTTAAATAGCTCTAACAGGTTAAAATGTTTTTGGGATAAATTATTGTTATTCCAAATAGAATAGAATAATAATAAAAGAATATGTCAAAGGAGAATATTTATTACCAATCCTTCACACTAAACTCTTGTACAACATCATCTTTATCTGGAATATTGTCTTCAGACACTGACTTCTCCTTGGTTACTTTCTGTACTTTATTTTTCTTGGCTTTCTTTTTTAATTTCTTTGTTTTTGGCTTTTCATCATCTTCTTCGAGTTTAAAATTATCCGCATCATCTTCACTATCAGATGGGAACAATACAAGTGGTCCTTTCTTTTCTGGTTTAGTTTGTTTATCTTCTGTTTCAGCTATTTTAGGTCTCTTTATCATAGGAAGTTCACCAGCTGACTCATCATTCTTAGTTATCTTCTTACGCTTTTGAATTCTGTTAATTTTGCTCCAGTTATCATAGAATGCCAGTAGAGGTGTACCCTTTGCTTTGATACTAGCTTCCCATGCTGCTATCATCTTATCTTCATGAAGGGAGAAACTGATTTTTGCTCTTTCCTTCTCAATAAACTTCGAGTTTTCTTCAATTTTCTCCAACAACTGCCTTATTTTCTTTGTATAGTTTGCTACTGAACATGTTTTTAGGAATTGTTTCATCTGAAAATAATTAAATATATCATGAAGGTTTTTTACTACAATAAAAGATATTCATAATACAAATAAAGGTCTGTCTATGATTGAAACCTCAGCTTGATAAAATGTTAAATAACTTACTTGTAGTACAGCAAGCAATGACATGTCTGGGAATGCAATGCTATGTGATTGGCTAGCCGTGTACTCTAAAAGAAGAGCATAAACCCTGTCTATAACTGAGTCCTTGAAACCATTCTCAGCTAACTGTGATTTTGCCAACCTCAATATACATGAGAAATCCAGTGGCTTCATTGACACTTTCTTGTGTTTTTTATTAAAATCATATGATGTTAAAACCTAAAAAAAATAACAAATAAGTAAAAAAAAAATAAGTTTGACTTTAACTTGACTCAAACAAAAATTGTTTTATTACCTCAACTAAGTAGGGCAGCACTGGAATAAATGTATTTGTTTCTTTGGACAAATTTATTAGAATCTCAACACAATGGAATCTCAAAGGATAGTATTGATGTGTTGGCACCAGTTTAATAGTGTTTGTTATGACCATTACTAGAGGATAGAGTAATGCTTGTAACTGTGGTTTGTTTGAAGTGGAAGAAATTAAATCTGCCCATAGATGCAATGAGTTAACAAACTGCCAATTATACACAGCCTGTCTATTCTCAACTTTCTGTACAACAATAGCATTTCTGAGATGTATAGCCAACTGCCTGATGTATAGGAAAACATGTTGATAAGAAACATTTAAATCCAAAGCAAACATTTCCACTAGAGACCTCCTCATGAAATTTATCCCTGGCCATGTAGAAGGGCTCACAAACTTACAGTTCTTTACATATGTCATATACATAGCTTTTAGTACTAAATGGAGTAACTCTGTTTGCTGATTTCTGGTGATTCTCAATATGCTCAAAAATGCAAGCACTCTGACAGTTTCTTCTCCAGTTGACCACAAGGAAAGAAGCTTTTTGAGTGCCAACTTGGATATTCTTGTGAAACATGCAACATAAATTGACATTTGATGCAAATGTTTTAGAAGTACTGTAAGTATATTTTCTGAGGTAACACCACCAAGTAATTTTAATAAATCTCTCAGGTATGCCACCAAGTGTCCCTTAAGTTTAGTGAAATGTTTACTCTTTTGTGGGTCTTTGTCTGACTTCTCCATGCCCAAGTGGTTTTTAAGTGCAGGAGGTAAATATAAGACACACATTTGAATTACTGCATTGAATACAGAAGAACCTGAAAATAAAAATTGTTTATAGATTTAAACTTAACAAAGAATAATTATAACAATTTAAAATATATCTCTAGAGAAGTAATCAATATTTTTTAAGTATGCACAAATACAAGAAAAAAATTTACATAAAACTAACCTTCAACTTTGTATTCCCCTGTGGAATCTCCATCATCACTAGTAGCCCTCACCATTGCAGCATTAAACACTTTGATGACAGTTGTCAATGTACTACGTTTCACAGTCCCTTCAGCTTGCAGTTTGGATTGCCAATGTGCCACCATTTTTAAAGTTACTTTCCCAGTAACAGGTTTTGCACCCTCATCCTTTAGAAAATTATATCTTTTATTAGATATTATAACTACATAATAGATACAAGATAAGTAGCAAGAGAAGTTAACAAATTCTTTGTTTACACATAATTATTGAAATAAAATAAATAAAAAAATTGCAGAAAAAAGTTAATACATTTTTAGAAAATTAAATTTTTCCATAACCCATCCATGTATGCAAAATTCATACATATTACTAGTGCATCATTAGTTAAATTACCTCGTAATCACTCTCATCACTGTCCACTGTGAGTGGTCCTGGTAAATGCACTTTATCCTCATCTTCATTATCATCATCCTCTTCATCCTTATCTGAACCTTCCTCACCGGAATCAACACCAAAGTTGAGCAAGTTTTCATCATTCTCTTCCAAAAAGTTGTAAAAGTCGGGATCTATGTTCTTGAGTTTCTCAAGCGATTTTTTATGTGTTTCGGGGTCTAACTCTTCCTCAGAGTCTACTTCTGTAAATGTTAAGTCAATTATTATTACACTCAAAAGATATATTCATTCATATAAAGAAATAGAACAATTTTTTGGTCGAAACTCTAACCTGATTCATTTGATGACATCTTCTCAATTTTCTTCTTCATGTTAGATTTCACTAAAAGCTTTCTACCTCCTATGTACGATTTTTAAACAGTACGTGTTATCGTTCCAGTAAATAATAGAAATTTCTATAACTGTATCAAAAATAAACCATGCTTATTTCATAAGTCATGGAATTCATTCACAAACCATGCGGTTTTGACAGTCCTGTCAGATGTCATATACCTTGACGGTTTTGACATTGACAATTATTGAAAGTAATCATAGACTAAACACGATGTGTTAGTAAGGTTTTTTTTAATTTATTCTGTGTGTTGAAGGATGCTATAGCTGTCAAATTTAAAAAACGAACAGGTGTTAATTATTAATTAAACTTAGGTCCAGTTTCACCATACCCTGTTAAATATTTAACGTATTGTTAAGTCAGTTAACGGGCTATAAATTTATATTCTTTATAAATTTATATTTATAAAGCATTTGAATGCCATAAAAAAAACAAAAAAAAATATAAATTCAACAGTTAACGGGCTGTTAAAGTTATCGAGTGTCCCACCACGAGTTAACGCGTGTTTATTTGTCATAACAAGCCGTTAAATTTAATCACCGCTCTAGAGGTCCGTTAGACCGTAACAGACAATTAAAATCGAAAAAGATGGACGCTGCATACAATTTTATTTTCGAAAATAATGTTTTAGAAAATTTAGATTACTTAGACACAATAGTACGACGTCCAAGAATTTTAATTTATTCTGTTTATATCAAGGTTTATATGATACCCATATAATTTAAAAATTCTATAGTTTATAATAACCATAGAGTATATATTACAATAGTATAGAGCGAGTGTAGTGCACAAATTGCTTAGTGCGCATCGTAGGCAGATGAGCTATAGATACTATATAGATGTGTGTGTGACAAATAGGGATGGGTAGGTAACAATTGCGTGTTGAACTATCGATAAGTTATGTAAATAAATATGTATCATAAGTAAATTTTATGTTCTATAAGTTATTAAAGGAAAAATATATGAATAAAGTATAAATATGTAATTTTAAACTTGTTTACCAACTGAATAAAGTTTGTTTATTCCATTTGAATATTAAATAAATTTTCTTGTATTAATTAAAAGTACTTTAAAAAAATATGTTTAATAGGCATGACGACAGTATCCATAAATGATCGTATTAGTGTTTTTAAGGGAAAATGTATAATAAATAAATTAAATATAGTGACTTAGAAATCTTAAAAACATTAAGATTAATGAGATTATCAATAAAATAAAACATTGAAATTCTGCAGTTGGCCATTTTGACTAAAACACGCGTGACGTCACGCCTATGTAAACAACTCACGTCAGATGTGTTTTGTTGTTATGAATATGTTGAGAATACGCATTTTTATTTATTTTCTATTGTTTCACGTATGCTTTATCGACTCAGAACAGAAATATAATTGCGAATTCACGAATACATGGTTCGGGGTTCTCCGCGCCAACTTTATACAATCATTTCTTATTATTTTCTCGCTTGAAACAATTACTAACACATTTTTGGGCATTATTTTTATGTGGATTCACACTGCAATACTGCACACCACTTATAAACTTTGAAATTCGATTCTTTAACACATATTAATTAAATATTTTTTTAATTTTCTTCGCAATGCGTACAAAATATAATTACGTATTTACTAAAGAGTGACGTCACGCCTACGCCATGACACCTGCGAGCTGTTTTGGCACAGTTAATAAATATTTTTTGAAAAATGGCTTTTATCTTCGTTAAATTTAAGTATATTACCGAAATATAGGGTTTTTCTTGTATAGTAAACGTATACACACATTATGGAAGAGGATTTCAAAATCTTTCGTCATGCCTATTGGAATATCAGAAAAACGTGAGTACTTTTTAAATAATAAATCAAACAATAATAATAATGTTTTAAAATTGTTAAATAAAAATAAGAAATAATTAATAATTTAAAATGATAATATAATAAATAATATTAATAATTTTTTTATTTAATTTTATCCATTCTACTATCAAAATCTTCAAAATCAATTTAGCGGTTCAGAAAATATATCGTAACATTACATACTTTACATTTACACTATATACATTCGCATTCATAATATTAGAAAGTGTATCATACAAAACACACCACAAATTTATTTATAATACATTTTTAAAAGAGTTTTAGTTTTAAAGTTAAATAAATAATTTGTTAAAATATAGTTCTTCTAGTAAACTTTATATCGATAATCGAGTACAACGTTGGTCAGGTCACATCACTAGGATCACGTGGCGGCATTGAGGCGCGCGAGCCTGCGCGTGTCCGCCTCCCACCTCCCCTTCACCCCCGCGATGCTAGATTTATTTTCATAAAAATAAGTATAACAATCGACTTACTGATGAAATGTGATACTGGATTTCAATTTTGTGTATTTTCTAGTATCGTTTTTGCAAGATAGAACTGCACATTTCACCATGTTTATTCGTAAATATGAAAAAAATTCCAGAGCAACGCACTTCGACAGCACTCAACCACGACTACGAGCGCTCGCGGCGGGAACGTCGTGTTGTTCCCACCTGTGCCTACTGTTCCCACTTGGTTGTTCGCACTCTATAGATAGTATATATACTCTAAGATAATAACAATATCCCTCTCCTTAAATACGAGCATCATTCTTGAATTTCTCAAGTCAACAATAAAACTGTTTGACACTGGCAAATAGTTCAGTCGTTTAACCATCAAAAAGAAAAAAAAGCTTTTTTGACAGTTGACATTTGACATGTGAAACTGATATCTCAAGTCGAAGATTTTCTAGAAACACGGATGAAAAAACGTACATAACACGACGGAGTATACTTTTTCTTAAGTGGATCTCTTCTGACAAATTTATTATATTTTCAAGTCAATAAACTACTAATCACTAGTGTCAAATTCAATAACATCTCGATCTAAACAATCCAATAGTTTTCCGAATCTTCGTACCGCACATAAATTCATCAACCTAAATAAACCGGTAAGAGCTTATTTTTATGCTGATTAACCATAGTTTAATAATATTTTGGAATTGTTTAATGATGATCGCAGCAGTTATTTATAATTTATAAATATTTTTATTTATTTGCTCAAGGTTGCATCATGTTGTCTCGAATGTGCGTAGCTCGCTCTGCACTCAATGTGACACAGACATTGAAAACACCAGTACCCCAAAAATTTGTACCCAGAAACTATGTAATTAGAAATTATGCCCGAGAACCTAGATCTCGCGTTGCCACACGCACACAACCCACTATGTGGGAAAAATTGATGGCACCAGCTGGTCCCAATGGTAAGTCTTTGAAATTTTTTATTTGTTATACAATATTAAACTTCCTAGTAAGCTTTATAGAGCAATAACATCCAATTTTGACCACATTTTATATTGATATAATGTTATGTAATGAAAATTATTTAACTTAAATTTTCAGCATTCAGCTTGGGAAAAGGTGCATTGGCAGGAGCATCAGCAGTTGGTCTAGTCTCTCTCTGCTATTATGGTTCTGGAGTTAAACCTGGCACTCTCCAGGAGGCACAGTGAGTAATCACTTTTGTAAACAATCACTATGATAAAGTGATAAACAGAAGTTGATACCATGTTAATCCATCTAGATTAAACATTATTTTTTGTAAAAAAATATATGTGGTAATAATCTACAAAACAACAACTTGATACACACATAATATTATTGATATCAGTAATGTAAACAAAACAATTGTTTAACTAAAATTTGGCTTAAGAAAATTAATTATGTACATATTGACTGGAGTTTGAATATGAGCCAATCATCATGACATACTTATTTACGATGGAAGAATTATTGTTTATTTATTCAAAAGCTCAAAACATCTAATACATACATACTTCCTAATATTATGTAACTGTTGATAATGAGTAATTTTCCTTTTACGGAGCACTGAGGAACAGTTTTTATAAAATCTCTTTCAGCAAATTATGTAAACAGTTTTATTCTAATTATAAACCTGGTAATTAAAACAATTTTATATACAAACTTCATTTTTTTTTTGTTATTTCAGTCTCTGGCCACAATATGTTAAAGATAGAATCAGGGCAACATATGGATACATAGCTGGATCTATTGTGCTCACTGCAGGCAGTGCCATCACAGTCTTCAGAACGCCAGCACTTCTAAACTTGGTTGCAAGAAATGGATGGATGGTAAGAGAAAATGAATTATGTTAACTTTGTAAAACATAAGTTAAATCAACATTTGAATTTTGATGTTACTATATTTTTTTTTTTATTGTTATAGTCCATCATAGCAACCATGGCTCTTATGATTGGGTCTGGCATGGTGGTGCGAGGCATGGAGTACAAGCCTGGCTTTGGAGGGAAACAAATAGCTTGGATGGTCCACACCGGCATCATGGGGGCAGTCATTGCACCCATCTGTTTCCTTGGCGGACCTGTGCTGATGCGGGCTGCTTGGTAAGCTCTTATGATTAAATCGAATTTTGTTTTATTTTCTTTTTTGCAAATATAGTATGTATAGGGCAAACATTGTTGCATTGGTTAGTTAGCCTTAGCCTTTTGAGCAGTTCAACAACACACTAACACTGTTGCATAAGAATTTAAAAATAGGACATTAATAAGGAAAATTATTAAAAAAAAAGATATTTACATATCTACATTTAAAAAGTGGTTAGGAAGGCATGATTCATAACACTCGCACATTGCAGGTACACAGCGGGAGTAGTAGGCGGGCTGAGCACGATCGCGGTGTGCGCGCCGTCGGGCGAGTTCCTCAACATGCGCGCGCCGCTCGCGATGGGGCTCGGCGCGGTGTTCGCCGCCTCGCTCGCCAGCATGTTCCTGCCGCCCACCACCGCGCTCGGAGCCGGTAATGTGTACTAGTGCAATGCGGCGCAGTGCCGGGCGAGTTCTCCAACATGCGCGCGCACCGTCCACAGCTGAGCCACTGAATGTTGTTCCTATAAGATACCCTTATAATTTAAGGGCAAAAATACAGTTAACAATAAATAAACCTTGTGTAAATTCATGTAATATTTCATAAAAATTGATAAAGTTTAGAAAAAAAAGTCAAGTCTATACCCAAAAAAAATACAAATAATCGTAGCAAAAAGTGACCCAAAAAGAAATAAACATAAAAGATATTTTGAGTATATTGTTTACTATTATTGTGTAGTTTCTAATTTAAAATTTGTTTGCAGGATTATACTCCCTGAGCTTGTACGGCGGTCTGATTGTGTTTGGTGGTTTCTTGCTGTATGACACACAAGCCATCATCAAGCGCGCTGAAATGCACCCCACGTATGCATTACAGCCTTACGACCCTATTAACTCGTAAGTATAAAAAATGCTTTTAATAAAAAATATCTAGAATTGCACTTGTTTTAATTAAATGTATTAATTAATATAAAATTATTTAATATTTCTTGTCTATTGTGTGTATATAGCCATGTTTTGTAAAAGTTAAACTAGACTTGTATTATTTATTAGAAACATATTAAAAGATAAATTATAAAAAAACACACACACATTAATTAATCGAACAAGGCGAACATTTATAGGTAACCTTAAAAAAATTAATCACTGCAATTTTTGGCATTAAAGATGCACTACTTATAGTTTTTATTGTATTTTTTTTCAGAGCAATCTCAGTGTACTTGGACATCCTGAACATCTTCATGCGTATTGCTATGATCTTATCGGGCGCCGGCGGCAACAAACGAAAGTAGAAGATGAATCTACAACGAGCGGAATTATCATATTTTTAGCGTAGCAACGAAAATTTAGAATGTGCTTAAACAGCATCCCCACTAGCTTAGATAAATTTTCGTGCTTATGAGTCCAAATCAGATGTCTATGTGATACAATTGTTAAATATTGTAAGATATTCCCTAAGTTAAGTTAATTTTATTTAGGTTGATGATAATAAATTGACAAGTACCAAAGTCATTTGCAGTTTTATTTCCATTTTTTATAATATGATGTGTCAGTATGTTAACCTTATAAAAAATACACTAATGGCTCATACCAATAATATTTACTTTTTTTTAATCTAACAGCGAATATTTATGATTTTATAACATTTATATACACTATGTTCGCTGGTCGCAAAAAAAATCACTCAACAATGTTTCTAAGTTTTGTGCTAATAAAATATGTTCCATACATTTCCTTACATTCCATACTTGCTCTGTAGTTTTATATTTTTTGACATCATTGAATGAAATATTAAAAGCATTTTTTTAGAACTTGCATGAATTCAAGGCCAAAAAGTACATTTAATTAAACTTCTTATTGTATCTATATTACAGTTACTATAATAATATGGTGTACCTATATTTTTGATTTGATTTTGAAAAAAAAATGTGTGCGTGTACTAGTGTACACACGTAAGAAGTGAAACTTCTTTATGTGCTTATTTTTAAAAAAATAATTTTCTATATGCAACTTTTCAGAAATACGTCAATCACGCGTGGTAGGGATAAAAACAAGATGGCGCGTAACGGAAAAATGTTACACTAAATTTTTTTCCAACCCCGATAAAGAAGTTTCACTTCAAAAAAATATAAACAATTCACCTACCAAAAGTTCTAAAGTAACAAAGCCGAAGAAATAAAATGCCGGCTAAATATCACTGCAATTACACTGTCGGACAGACAAAAATTTCAACATCAATTATTTTGGCGTGAGGTACTTGTTACACCAACCTACTGTTATTTTTTTGAGTTTTTAGGTACGATAGTACAATTCCGTACATTGTACGGAATTCATCTGTTTAGTTTTTTGGTGTACAGAGGCTGGGGTCTTCAAATTAAATACTGTATGTTCTGAACTACTTTATTATATTTATACATTTATACTTTATTAACGTTAGCTTAGTTAGGCGAGTGGCAGACGACTGGCTCTCGCAGGAGTGTCGTCATTCGCCACGCTACAAACCGCTGAATTTACGATATTTGATTACTGTGAATACACACATTACTGTGACACACACTACATACACCCCCTTCTAAAAAAAAAAAAAAAAATGATTTACATAACTGACAAACATCAAAAAAAAAACATTTGGGAGTCTATGCTGTGGTATAATTGTGTATAATTGTGTATGTGGTATAATTAACATTTGGGAGTCTATGCTGTGGCGTGATTCGCTCCGTTTTGAGCGATAACAATTTCTTCATCTTTCTTTTCAACCGAATATGTTTTTCCCATTTTGTTAAATATTGTTTGATGCTGATAACTTTAAAGTTTAACTTTGTGAAATGAGCCGACACTCAAATTTATATATTATTAATATAATTAACTGGTTGAGCCGAGATTTGAAATAAAATGAATACAAATATTCCTAACAACTACTTATAACATTAATATGTGCTGAGATGACATTACGCAACCTTCGCGTGCCTACTTGCTTACAAAAATGCCAATGCACCATTAACCTAGTTACAGTCCAAAAATCTTACAGGTCTTTTAATTATTCTGCCACTACGTGATTTCTGTAAAGGCGTGCACACATTAGCCTCTCTATGCTGATCTAATCTACTGTCATGTCTAACTTCATTTTCTTCTAAAATATATGCAGGCTTAAGTCTATCAATCGACACATTACACTCTCTATTATCAATTAATATTTTAAAAACTTTACTATTTCTTTCTAAAACTTTATATGGTCCGCTGTACGGAGGCGTTAGCGGTCTCCGTACCGCGTCCACTCTTAGAAAAACATGTGAACAGGAATTTAGATCAGCATGCACAAAAGTACTATTACTATTTTTACATGCCCTTTTTATGGGCTTAATTTTGTTTAAAGTGTCTCTTAATTTAGTTATAAATGAATGTGGATTATCAATTTTCGTACTTTTATCCGAACAAAATTCTCCCGGCAACCTTAAACAATGACCCAGAGCAAATTCCGCCGCGCTGATATTATCAGTGTCCGCTTGACAAGCTGCTCTCAATCCTAACATGACCGTAGGTAGTTCTACTAACCATGATAGATTATTGTTCAATCTAGCCACCAGAGCCGACTTCAAGGACCTATGCCACCTTTCTATCTTACCGTTACACTGCGGGTGGTACGGGGTAGTTCTCGTTTTTTGAATACCTAATAATTTCATTAAATCTGTAAACAATTCGCTTTCAAACTGTCTACCTTGATCGGTGGTAATAACTTTAGGACAACCGAAGCGACAAATCCATCCTTCATAAACTGCTCTAGCTACCGACTCCGCAGTCATGTCCTTCACAGGGCAAATCTCAGGCCACCGCGTTAATCTGTCGATCATAGTGACGCAATAACGGAAACCGTGCTCGGTTTCCGGTAAAGGTCCTATCAGATCCACGTGCAAATGTTCAAAACGCTCGCTATTGTTAAAATCGCTAAGTTTTGAAACAGTGTGCCTAAAAACCTTACTTCTCTGACACCTAACGCACGTCCTGGTCCAGGTCCCCACGTCCTTATTCATGCCTGGCCAAAAAACTTTTTTACTAACTAACGCACGCGATGCTCTAACTCCGGGATGAGAAACGTCATGAAATTTATTAAAAATACTTTTCCTAAACTGTGCTGGTATATACGGCCTAATATTCTGAGCTGATGTTTCACAATATATTTTAATATCGTCATTATTATCGAGCGCTAACTGTTTCCATTGCAATCTATCATTTGTTTTCATTAAATCCGCGAGCTCAGCGTCTGTCGCCTGTGCTCTCGCAACCTCCACGTATTCACTCGAACTAGGACATACGATACTCTCGATTCTCGATAACGCGTCGGCCACTTGATTTTCAGTGCCTTGAATATGTTGTATGTCGCTTGTAAATTCGCTGATATACAACAATTGACGCGCTCGCCTAGGTAACTCTTTATTAGAACTTAATTTACTTAAAGCAAAAGTGAGAGGTTTATGGTCCGTGTAAACTGTTAAATTTCTACCTTCGATTAAATCCCTAAAGTAAACTATTCCTGAATAAATCGCTAAAAGCTCTTTGTCATATGTGGAGTACTTCTTTTGCGGTTCCGATAATCTTTTTGAAAAATATCCTAAAGGTTTCCAAGAATTTCCTTCCCACTGATTTAACACTGCCCCTATACTAAAATCTGACGCGTCGGTCATTAACCCTAATTTGGCACTAGATATTGGATGCGAAATAGTAACGGCATTTTTTAAATTTTCTTTACACACTTCAAATGCACTATTCGCCTCGTCTGTCCAATCTATACGCGTCTTATCTCGTTTTTTAGCCCCGTGTAAATACCTATCTAAAACTCCCTGAACTCGGGCAGCGTTAGGAATATGATTTCTGTAGAAATTTAACATGCCCAAAAATCTACGTAATTGTTCTACTGTCTCTGGTTTCGGATATGACTCGATAGCTTTTACTTTTTCCGGCATCGGACTTATGCCTTTTTCTGAAACTAAATAGCCTAAAAATTCTATAGAGGGCTGTCCAAAAACACATTTACTTAAATTAATAGACATTTTATATTTACTCAACCTCTCAAATATTAATCGTAAATGTTCTCTGTGTATATCGGGGTTATCCGATCCTATGATGACGTCATCTATGTAACCGAACACGACTGACTGACCTTTGCCCCCTGTATAGTCGCTGCCATAATTCAATTGTTCTATGCCTGATAAAACTGTATTATTGATAAATCTTTGAAATGTTTGTGCCGCGTTACGCAGGCCAAACGTCATTCTTGGGAATTCAAAAAGCCCAAATGGCGTAATAATGGCTGTTTTTTTAATGTCGTCTGGATTAATACCTATAAAATGATACGCTCTACAAATATCTAACTTTGAAAAAAAATTCTTATTATGTAACCCATACGTAAAATCTTGTACCCTAGGTATCGGATAACGATCTGGCTTTGTAATTGCGTTTAACATCCTGTAGTCCCCGCAGGGTCGGATACCACCATCCTTTTTAGGTACAATATGTAAAGGACTGGCCCACTCACTATTTGAAGGTCTACATATGCCTAGCTCTTGCATCAATTGGAATTCCTTTTTGACCCTATCGTACCTGTCGGCCGGTAACCTCCTGGCACGCGCGTGCACAGGTGGTCCAGTAGTCTCGATGTGATGATACACGGAATGCTCTGGGACATCCTTGAAGGCTGGCGGGCGCGTGATGTCCTGAAATTGTTCCAGTAAATCCGCGTAAGGATGGTTGCTATTTATACTTTTAATAGTGCCGAAAAAATGTGTACTTTTAATTCCACAGACATTTAAACTGGTAACTGAATCGATTAACTTATTATTATACAAATCTACATTTAATTTAAAATTCTTCAAAAAATCGGCACCTATAATCGGCTGTTTTACATCACATACGACAAAAGGCCATTTAAATGACCGTCTTAGGCCCAACGATAACTCTAAATTACATATTCCATAACATTTAATTTCGCTGTCATTTGCAGCATACAACTTTAGATCGACTTTTTCGATAGGCTTTCTAACACACCACTTTGGAATGACGGAAATGTTAGCGCCTGTATCGATCAAAAAACTATATTTCGTTAAATTATCTCTGATTAATAAACGATGGCTTTTGGTTACCTGACCTTGAGTACATCCGTCCACCGCGCCCGCATGTACTCCGTCTAGTTTCCCGACTGCTTGGCTCGCCACGCGCAGGGTTGCTCGCAGCGGCTAGCTCTCGATCTGTACCGAAAGTGAAAACGGCACAGCCAGTCCGGGTCTCCAGGTGCTCTTCTCGGCCGCGATGTCGATCTTCTCCTGAAGTCGGTCCGTCTGTCGTTGCTCCTAGAGCGCCCGCGACCCCTCAGTTCGGCGCGGAGCGCTGCAACCTCCAGCTCCAATCTGCTCATCTTCTCGTCCGGCTGCTCATCTGTTTCCTTCTTGCATGACACGGCTGCCACATCCCCGACGTTGGTGTATTCGGTAATCTTGTCTGCCATGGCCGCCAGCTTGTCCAGAGACTGATCTTCACAAACCGCCATGACTGCTCGAACTGATGACGGCATTTTCGACAACCACAGGCTCTTGAGTGTGTTGTCTGCAATTTGTGCGCTTCGACCCAGATCCTTCATGTACCTTAAAAACTGGGAGGGTCTTTGTGAACCCAACTCCAGCTCCGACACCAACTTATGCATTTGTCTTTCGGCACTCTCTTCATAAACCTGCAGCAGCCTCTCCTTAAGCGCCGTATACCTGTCCTGGGCGGGTGGTGACATCACGAGGTCACTGACCTGCTGAATGGCCTCTTTTCCGAGTTTCGATATGACCAGGTTGAATTTGGTCTCTTCCCCCTGCTTCTGTGGGGCCATCACAGACTCGAACTGTGCGAACCATAACCTTGGCAAGTCTGTCCAAAATTCCGGTAGCTTGGTGGACACGCTTATCGATGCCAACGCCGCGCCTGACGCCCCTTCCTTGATCTCCGTGTCTGATGCTGCTGTTTTATTCATTTTGATTGCCGATGAGCTGATGAGCCGCCTGCCGCTGTAGTCGCCACGTGTCACGCGTACTCTTCGATTGCGTCACGCTAACTTCCTGTCGCCGTGCCGCGTGGAATTTGATCTCGAACAAAAACTTGCCCCACAGCCAATGTCACTATTTACGCCGATTTTTGATCACGTCGGGGTCACCAGTTTGGTGTACAGAGGCTGGGGTCTTCAAATTAAATACTGTATGTTCTGAACTACTTTATTATATTTATACATTTATACTTTATTAACGTTAGCTTAGTTAGGCGAGTGGCAGACGACTGGCTCTCGCAGGAGTGTCGTCATTCGCCACGCTACAAACCGCTGAATTTACGATATTTGATTACTGTGAATACACACATTACTGTGACACACACTACAGTTTTATTGTAATATGTATGTGTATAGGTAAGCACCGATCTACTCTATTATTTATCTTCCGTGGGCTTCAATCCCGTAGGCTAGTAGAGGGAGGGAGCCAGGTAGAAGTAGGGAACAATAGAAGAAATAATCAGAAATTGAAATAAAAACACATGTATGCGATAAATAGATTTATTGGTCGTTACATTATTTCTTCGTTATGATGATTCTAGTATGTACTTCCTATGGGGAACATCATCTTTTCGTTGGCAGTGTCACACGCACTAATATTATGTATCCGCACACGCACTAATATTACGTAACCGTGAATGCAGTAGAGTTATAAATGAAAAACATTTATAAGATCTACGATTCTTCAACGTCTGCTTCAATTCCCTAGTTTTTACATATTGTGTTACATTTATTACATGGGCTAGTACAATCCAGACTATATTTAAATGCAAAGTATTTAAGATTAAATAACAGGTAGTAAATAATTGGTACATAGATTACTTTGACGATGATTAAAAACATCTCTAATTGGCTATTCAGAATACACTAAAATAAGCATTACTAATGTTAATTAATTTTGCATTTATATTTTAGCATATTCAGGTCACTACACCAAAGATATTGGTCACATTTAATACAATCCTTCTGTATATCAAAATAATATGGAAAGATTTCAATGACAATAACCACATGAGGGATGGCATCGTTTACCATCAATACCACAACGACAGCCGCCGCTAGTATCGCCCCGACCGGCGGGTCCCCAGCGTCGCCCCTTAGTAATCCAGCATATTTCCGTTTTACACGCGGAACATTTAACCCAATCACATCCCCATTTCTTAGTGATAATAGCACTGCATTCTGGACATTCGAGAGCTTCGCCACGAGAAATTAAAGAAGTTAGAAGAGCCTGCGTGCCCTCGTCGGTATTGCTATTCTCAGCGGCTGTGACGGTTTCACGCAACTTTCTTTGATACTCTTCACAAGATTCACCTTCGTGGACTGCCTGTAAAAAAAGCATCCGTCAGAGGCATGAAATAATGTTCTTTTTTTTATAATTTTCCTTTCCTTGTATCCTGCATTCAATGTAGATACTAATCAATGTTATGCCCAAAGTACAGTCCATGAGAAAAAGATGAGCTTCGCATTTGTGAATAATATCAGTAATACCTCATGTATTTATTTTTAAACTAAGTTCTTCATCGAACGAACTCAAGGAAAAGAAAACAAGGAATCTGAAAAGTATATACTTATTATTTGTCTAGTTATAAAAATAGTTATCGCAATTACCTGACACTGAACGCAATTATTGTGTTTGCAAACAGGACAGGGAAATTTTCGCACACCGGGCTCACAAAATGCCCATCCTGAACAATCTGTTGTTCGACAGTGAAACGTATTACGCGTGCCACTTTCAGCTGCTGCTAAACCTCGAGCTAACCATTTTTCATAATCATCTTCGGATAAAAGCGCTCGGATTTCACGATCTTGAAAAATACCGGGACAACCAATAGCCGGACAAGGAACTACTGGTTCTTCACAATGGCGCACCGAATCAGAAAGGCATTCTCGGCAAAATGTGTGAATACATTCACGAAGGACCGCTCCATTTCCAATAGCACATTCTTCCATGCATACTCCGCATTCAAAAGTTTCAGTATTAGAAACGAGTGCCTGTTGCTCTAATTTAATCAACTCTGTATAAAATTCACCCGATTTATTTTTAATCTCAAAAATATTCGGCTCTAGCTTGTCTCGTCCTTTTTCATCAACAGGTTCTTTTTTTAATTCTTCTGAAATAAAAAGTGTAAAAATTATATTATCGTTCATTTTTAAAATGTAACTAAAACCGTTTAATCACCTGCTTCTACTAAACACAAGTAAAAAGGAGCTGCAAACTGGGGTCCGGCTAATGATATAATGGCTACAGTGTCGTCGGTGCAGAGTGTTTTTCCAACGATCCAACGTTGTAGACGAACTGCCAAACCAAAAGCTTTCTCAGCTTCTTGTTTTAAATCTGCTACAGTTGAATTCCGTAAAATATTTAATTGTACTGGTCCTCGAGCAGCTACTTTATCTTCTATCCAGATCTCGATCCTGTTAATAAAAAAATATGTATGGTTAAACGTAAATTAAAAATTTTATTCCTTTAGCCAACTTCATTTTTGTATTCACTTACAAAACTTTATCAATGTCGTTAACTGGTGTTTTATTATTAGTTAAATTTTCATTATTATGATTAGGAACACAACTTTCTTCTTTCTTTGAACTATCACGATTTTCAGTCGATTTGATTTCATGGTTTATGGAACCTTTACTAGCAGAATCATTGAGCACTTTAGTATTTTCTTGAGAATGATGTTTCGCATTCCGATTCTTAAACTCCAAATTTTCTTCAGTCTCATTTGTAAAAAACGTATTAGATGTAGATGGACCAGCAACAATTTGAGATGAATAGGAAAGAACAGAACAGGATAGTCGTAGTTTAGCTAGCTTCGCGGCAGCTTCAGCCGCTGCCTTTTCATCCCCTTTGGCAATTGACAGTTCCAGTTGATTGATTAAGTCCCTTTTTTCAGTATGATCAAACTTTGGAGTGATTTCTTTTTTGCATATTTTTTCTTGTTTGCTTTTTTGCTTATCTTCCATTGATTTTTTTATAATTTGCGATACTATTTCAGGATCTAACCTGCATCTACTAGTCGACGGCGGAGTACTCGCGGTCGTGGTTGATTGATTAGGCTCTGTAGCCTTTAATAAATTTGGATCTGACTGTTTAATTGGATCAGATGGTTTAGGTACATTCTGTTCATTCTGAACAGAATTTGTCAAGCTTTCTTGTGGAGTTTTGTTTTTTGGAAGATAAATTGGATTAAGTAATGACGATATTTTCAACGGAGTATGTATACTGAGATTTGTACTCAGATTTGAATTTAAAACTATGTTCTTGGTTTGTACATTTTCAATATTTGGTTGTCCCAAAAGTTTGTCCTTGTTTAAAATGGGTCTACTACCTACATTCACATGAAAATCCATTTCGTTCTTAGTGACCCGTTTTTCAATTTCATTTGTAACATTTATAGAGGACGAGGTTATAGGTTTTGGACCATTTTCATTTTTAGTCTTATTTTGTATGTCGTTTTTCATATAATCGTTTGTTCGCGGATGAATATTTATGCTTTCAGTTTTGTTAATTATCTCCAGCGCTGTTTCTTTGGGTATCAGGTTGTCGTTAATGCTTTGTCGTTGGGATCGAATCACATCTGATGTCCTTAATAAAGGCTGTTCTTCAATTTTAATTTGATTTTGACGCATTACACTATTTTCTATTGAAGAACCTATACGAAGGGTAGGGGCTTCCGAAGATTGATTACTTTCCATTATATTAAGATTTGTTATTATTTTCCTCTCTTTAGATTTTTTCGGTAAAGAATCTTTCATTTCTTTAAGCATTTCCTTCAATTTCTTTTTCTCTTCATTTTCATTCAAAGAAATATTGAACCCTTGACGTTGTTTTAAATCTGTTTGCGTACCTGCTGGCACAAGATCATTCAATTTATTATGTTTAGGCACACAATATACGCACGATTTAATGGTTACGTTATATTTTCTTAAGCATTTAGTACATATCCACATATTACCACCTGGTAAAAAGTTTTGTTGTATTTCAGTGTTTTTATCATCATTGGCGTTATTTTTTAAATTGTGTAACATCTTATTCGTTTCTATTATTTCAGCGGCTTGTTTATCAAGTTCACTTATGCTTGGAAGTAATTTTATATGAGATGTTTCTATAGCTGAATGCCTTTTCTTATTATCAAATATTTGTTTTAAAAAACTTTTTTCGGAGCGCACCTTTATTTCTTTACTTAGCTTTGATCTCCCTGATTCGCATTCAAAATTTTTACTTTGATTACTGTTGGTTGATGTAGAATTCATTTGCAATTGATTGTTATTAATTTCCTGATTTTCTTTGTTGTTAATATCTAAGCGAGCAGGGGGTTTTGGCGCTGGTCGTTTTCTCTTGTAATTACGAGGTAAAGTAACCGACTTAATGTTTGGCGGTAATGGAGCTCGTCGTTTGCCAGGGACATATGCCGCTCGACGTTGCAGGCATTCACTTGCCGCTCTTCGACATCTACTCTGTTTACTGTTTAATTCAGAAGAATTTTTATGGGGTAAACTAAAAGCGTCGTATCCAACGTCTTCTCTCCAAAGTCCGTATTTTCGATGTAATGTTAAATTTCGTTCTTGTTGTCGTCTTAGATTTCTTTCATGAACTCGCTTTTTGTATGAATCAGTTGGAGAATTAGGTGGTAAAATTAGTGGTGGGGCGGATAGTCTGTAATGTGTTGGGGATAAGAAATCGAAACTGGCCGCAGTTCGATCTGAACCAACGCTGGATATACTTTCACTTGAAGAAGATGAAGATCTCTCTGATCGACGTAACCACGAAAAAAGTGTCCATATGCCTCCTGACAGAGGACGAGGGCGTGACGCCTCCACTTCTACGTCACCGTTCATTACCCCTGAAAAGTAATATTAATACTATATTAACCTTATATTGAATTTACTTAGGTAGTTACTTACTTAAAAAATCTTATATAATATACAGAATAAAAATAATATTACTTAGTAAAATTAAGCAAGTAGATAACTTTTTATTATAATATAATAAAGTCGTCGGAATAATGTAAAAGTACAACAAAAAAAATATGACGCTTTTTCTAAATTTTTAACTATTCTTCAGTATACTTACAAATTTAAGAAAGGTGCTCAATTATCAGGGTCAAGTGCCAAAACTCATCATTAATAGCCTCAATATAGAGCGTTCACTTCCCGCGAAATTTAACAGCACATCTTTAACTGACTTACATTTTATCGATTAAGTCTGTATTGATAAACACAACTTCCTTGCAGTTAATATCATTTGTGTGGACTACTATTAATGTACCGTGTGTTATTCTCACAGATGTAGAACAAAGCGAGGTCGACACAGTCGGTCGACGCGAGCGCCGCGACGCACTCCGCCCGTCCGGCTAAATTTAGCAGAACTTTGCGATTCCGCTTTTGCTATTTCTAATTCATTTTCAAACACCCAAGCACTCGTAAATTTGGTTAGCTCTTCACATATAAATACAGTCTTCAATGATGCCGTAAACTTTTTATAGATCATAAATTGTTATTACTTTCAAGAAAAAAAAAATGCTATTAATGTGTCAGAGACAAAGCAGTTATTTTTAGACCAATTGGAGAAGTATGTAGCTACGTACTTGTCTGTCGTCAAGTTTATAAATTACACTAAATTAGGAGCTTCCCTCTTCGTGCTAAGATCTTAAGACGAAAACGCTGAGTCATGTCAGGTGCGAAATAAAACACTTTTTGAGAAAACAAAACATTTACTAGTAATTCTACATTTCATCCTTTAATAACTTTATATTATTCGCTAGCTGCTTTTTTTGCTTTTTGTGAATGAAGTTCGGTTGAGTTCTGTATGATGAGTAAAGATGCAGCCACTCGTGCCGTTAACTCTGCTTGATTTAGTTCATGCGCCCACGGTACTCGGCCCCACATTCGAAGCTTGAAAAAAAAGGGTGGTATTACTTCATCTTGACTAAAGTTGCACAAACAAATCTAATATAAACATATAAATACTAATTTTGTAAATTGTGAAAGTCGGTCCACTTTCTATTACGCTTTCACAGTTAAGCTACAGCATCACTTTGGATAATTTTTGGAAATTCTATGAGCGTATTGACCTAATTCGCATCGATGTGCGCTCTCAGTTCTGAACCTATGTTTATATTATTTTAGCGTAGGAAAATAAATATGAGTAGGAATTTCTAAATACATCGGCATGGTTCTTTCCTTTTCCCAAGGTTGGAGTTGAATCTGTGTTATGTCAGTGTTTTCCATTGTTTTAAAGTATATAATAAAGAGACCCACATTTAGGAATAGAAAACTATAAACAAATATTTATCGAGATTCGAGGCCCTGTCGTGACTTTTATTTCGACCAAACGCAGAAGGTATGAAGAAAGGACCATTTGATATTCATTCAAAAGAATGTGTAAAAAAAAAATGAAAAATATATTTATTACATACAAACAATTTTCAAATACAGAAAGTGGATGAGCCCTCCTAGTAAGTGTTTTTTTTTTCATGTATAAAAACACATGTTAACAGTTTAACATATTTTTTCTTAGGGTTCTGAACAAGAAGCTTATATCTAATACACTGGAGATTTCAGTATGAAAAATAACTTGCAACAAGAAAATACTTATGGCCTTGAATGACGCCTGTATGTTTTTTTATCCCTTTCACACCCACTTGCCAAGTTAGGTGTGAAAGGGATAAAAAAACATACAGGCGTCATTCAAGGTCATATTTTCTTGTTACAAGTTAATGTTCATACTGAAATCTCCAGTGTATTAGATATAAGCTTCTTGGTTCTGAACCACAAAGAAAGAAACGGAACCTACAAAGGATCACTTTGTTGTCCATTTGTCTGTCTGTCAAGACACTTTTTCTCAAGAACGCGTTGAGATATCAAGCTGAAATTAATAATAAATATTCAAGTCTAAGGTCCCTTGCAGCTATGAAAAAATGAAACTTATAAGCCAACGCATTCAAAAGATTCTGCCGTTTTTTCTGCATATTTATCGCAAGTATCCATACATACGGACATCCAGGCAAACTTTTTTAAACATTTTATTTTATAACGCACTGATATGTAAAAATCCTACAAATATTATAAATGCGAAAGTTTGTTAGGATGGATGGATAGTTGGATGTTTGATACTCTTTCACGCATATACTACTGAACCGAAATTTGGTATGTAGGCAGCTGAAGACCCGGAATAAGATATAGGCTACATTTTATCCCAGAAATCCCACAGCAATGGGAACTATGCGGGTTTTTCTTTGAAAACGCGGGCGAAGCCGCGGGCAGAAATTTAGTTTGTGTATATTCCACTATATCAAAGAAATGAACTTACATTGTTTCATAATTCAACAAATTATAACATATATTGTTTCATAATTCAAAAAATGTTTAATTCATCTGTGAAAACACCGTTGAAAAGACCCTAAAATAAAAAAAAAAGAAGTGGATGACAGGAAAGAAGTAGATGCAATAGGGCCTAATAAATGTGTTTTATAATCGGTTTAGCATAATCTATACTAATATTATAAAACTGAAGAGTTTGTTTGTTTGAATACGCTAATCTCAGGAACTACTGGTCCAATTTAAAAATTCTTTCGGTGTTAGATAGCCCATTTATCGAGGAATTTATATCATCACTCTAACATCAACAGGAGCTGAGCAATGCGGGTGAAACCGCCGCGCGGGGCACAGCTAGTCGGTTAGCTAGCTGTTATGTCAGTGTTTTCCATTGTTTGCTTGTTGTGCTTGTATTTCAAGGAAATTTAAAATGTAATATAAATTTCCTTGAAATACAAGCACACTATTAGGAATAAACGATTTTTTTTGACGAAAAAACGAAACAAAACGCACCGGACCGAGCGCCGCGCAGTATCGCGGTCGCGGGCTGACCGGGTGGCGTCATAGCGTGAGCGCGCGTAAACACGGAAATTTAAAAAAGCGTTTAAGTGCGTCACACACGGTGAAGATACTATAATATTTTATCTTAAGATACTGTCATATTTTATATTACAGTATCTTAAGGTATCCGGTATCAGCGTTCTGACCATCATTTTTCTTTTTGTCATTGCGTACTAAGACCCCTGTAGAACCGCCATCCTGTTACAAATGACCCACAAAATTTCGGGTATAAATAAAAAATATTACAGTATCTAATATAAAATATTACAGTATCTTAAGATAAAATATTATAGTATCTTCACCGTGTGTGATGCGCTTTAAAATTCTCGTCGTCATAGCTTTGGAAATACTGCATGTATTGAAGTGAAATAAAAACTAATGTAATGTACATGATTTATGCTAAGGTTTTAAGTATGTTTTAGTAATATTTTGACCCTCTTGTGTTCTCCATTAATAAGTTAATCATAATCGATAGAATAAAAATTTAGTATATTTCTAATACAAAATTTGAATATATTTTATTTACCTGATACTCTTCTTCTAATCTGGCAAGCATTACAGCTTCTTTAGGCGTAAAAAATCTATCCACACAGGCCAACATCAGGATCGGTGATTTTAATGCTTCCACTCCAAAATTCATTGCTAAAAACAACAACAACATAACTTTTAAATCTTATAAACAATTTAGACTAGAGTAGTGATATTTTTAATCTTGACTACCATAGAAATCTAAATAACAAGACACTAGAAGTCGTAAGCGTGCGTGACCTTGTCGCCACTCAGGTGATTTGCACATCACCAGTGCATTTGTCACTGTTCAGTTGCTCTGGAGACGTATGAGTGTATACATGGTGTGTTTCAGCAATTCCCATTGCGGAAATTCTTCCACAAGTTGTAATTATACTTATAAAGGAATAATATTTCATCGGAAAATATTTTTTTTTAGAAATAATGCCGTTTTTCCTTAAAATTATAGAATATTTACAAGTATTACGAGTGTCACCATAGTAATCGAAATAACAATGAATGACACAGTCGACCATTCTTATTATCACGTTTGTTCGTATTGGAGCAAAAAGTCTCATATACTTAGGGATGTTATTCTAAAATAAACCGTAAATTCGTGCGTTAGGATACATATTCAAAAGCTTAATTTAATAGATAAGTTAGTTTTCACTAAAATCAAGCTGTCCAATAAAAGGCATAGTTTACTTGTGTGTACTGTTTAGCTTTCGGTTTGAATGTGTTGATTTTGGCGACAGTGGTTTTCATACTAATTATGACATTATAGCACTTCTATGTGTCTTGTTATTTAGATTTCTATGTTGACTACCCACTCTAACATGAATCGGTGAAAAGAATAATAACCATATTTTATAAAATAAATATGATAGTTGAGTATCTATTGGAGAACAGGGATAATGATTGTGAAAATACTACCATTTAAGGCTGCGAAATCATATGAAAGAAAATATTTTGCTAGAACAGCTCTCGTTTCTGTGGCCACAGGAGGGGGCTCAAAGTCTTTCGACACTTCTTGTGTTACACCAAACCTCTTTTGAAACCATTCTAACACTGGACCCCATTTTTGTTCCTGTAACTCTCTCAAATTTTCTTCTTCCTAAGTAATGTGAAGAATGATTTTTAAATTATTTTGCAACAATTTACAATATTCATTTATATTTTATTTAAAGCCATCTTACATCTGAATAAAAAAGGAGTGTATCAGTAGCAATATAATCTATTAAATAGCTGGCAATATCATGCTTGTTCAACTTTCCAGGGTTGTCCAATGCTGTGTTACATAAAGCTGTCTGAAAATAAATTCAAGATTAAATTATTAATTTAGTTAAAAGAATTTATTAAGTACCTATATAATAATTTATTAGCTATAATATAATAAAAACTACAGTAGACCCGCGGTATTCCGACAATCTCTTTGCAGGGCTATGTTGGAGTATCGAATTTGTCAGATTATAGAGTACTGCCTACAGATCCCCCTATAGTCCGGATGTTTTTAGGCAAGAGCACCTTGTAATTCGACAAATTACGGACCTAATGATAAGATGTTATAGGTAGTTCTGTTTTAGAAGCAGGTCTACTGTATATAAACCAACTTTATACATACCTATATTATATTAAAAAATTATATAAATTTGATACAAATAGAATTTAATAAAAATATATATTAAAAAAAAGTTAAAAGTAATAGTTTCAATGCATTGCTATGCTTGTGAATAATTGAAAAGAATTTAAAATAATAATAAGATGATATAATTGGTTATTATTCAAAACACATTACCAAGTGCATGGTCGGCTGTGTAATACTTTCGTGTTGCGCATCCCATTCCATTGCTATAGCTCGTGCAAGTGATTCCGTGTTTACAGTCAAAACTTGACCATTAGGAGTTTTCAACCGGCGATGGTCCAAAGTAACCTCCCAATTACTTTCATTTTGAACAATGTCTGCACGTCGGTAAAACCTTTTCCTGGTGGCTTAAAGAAATTACTATGCTCATATTGTTTTATTAAAAAGTCTTATTTTATACAGACGGTTGAATACTGACCATAACTTCTATTTACTTTTATAAATCCTCTATAAACAGCACTGAAGATATTTCTTGTAGGAATCATTTTTATCACATAAAATTTGTACAGGGAAAGGAGGAAGTACGGAAAAAAATGTTATTTATTAATTGTAACGGGTTTTGTCATAGAATACAATATTTTACTTAATTTTGACAAAACCAAAATCAAATCATCAATCAAGGAAACAAATCTCCAAATAGACATTTGACATTTTGACCCTGTATAAAATTGAGCACAGATCATAACTACCACAGAGTAAGCAATACCAATGTACTACATTATACTACAACCTCAGAAGTTCAGATGGAATTGGGATACAAATTATGAAGTAGAAATCATTAGTTAGAAATTATTACAGCAGCGGAATTTCAATTTCCATAAACTAGAAAAAAATCGCTAGAATCTAAATATAGACCAAAGACTCTCTATGATAAAAAAAATAATATATATCTTTAGTCTCTGGTTTTGATGTAAGATTTATTATACAAAAGTACTCTGTGGATTTATTTGTCTCTACAGGTCAAGAAATTGTTTTTCTTTTACGGTGTTTGGCGAAGATTTACTGAAGTGTAACTTCTAATTGAATAGTTATTTTGATTAAGTGTTTCAACGCGGTTCTAACGATGTATGATATGGATTCTGACGTCTAATATTACAGAGTGATAAGTGTTGTGTCGAATAGGACAACAAGTGACGCGCCATTGTGTACACATACGCTATATTTACGAAAGCTATAAACATTTTGCTAACGACCTTAGCAGTACAAAAACCTAAATTTTTACTCTTATTTGTGATGTACCCGCATTCCATCAGCGCGGAAGAAGACCAGAAGACGAATTTGATTCCGAGTGTTAATCTTCTCCATTCAAAAAGAAAAGGAATATTTATACACCCCTCTGCTATGTACAGAAGTAGTGCACCTTGCACAAATATTACGTTTACGACAAGAAGTTTGTGTGGGTAAAGAGAATAAACAAGAGCCTTAAAAGATGAAACTCTTGCAAAGTGGTCGCCTGGAGGCACTGAGTAGTGCACTGTCCATCTTGAATGGAGACAGCGCTGTGCAGGGCCGTGTAGAAAGCTACAGCTGTAAAATGGCTGGTGGTGAGAAGGCTTTCTACAAAAGGTTTACTGCAGCGGGTGAGACAACTCACAACCTTCAGGCTCTATCACCACCAGAAAGTGTTACATATAGGTTTGTTATTAACAATTTACCTGTCTTGTATACACACAGATATTATGTATAAAGAATATTATTATTTTCCTCTTTTCAGTCGAAGCCTTTCTGGTGATGAGGAGGGAGTCCTGTGTGATACTATATCACGAAAAACCTTATTTTACTTGATTGCTACACTGAATGCTGCCTTTCCAGATTATGATTTTTCATTGGCAAAGGTAATTATTATTAAATAAGTTTCATACTTTAAAACCAATGCAATATTTTGTAAACAAATATTTTTTTCAAACTCTTTGCATAAAAATAATATTGAAAACCCAGAAGGAATTTTCAATATAGATTTTGAGGTATAGTTGAAGTTTTGTGTTGTCTAATAAATATAAAACTTATATTACACAAAAATATATAAAAGGTTTTACGTCTTTCTCATTAAGTTTTCTTGCATATGCAGAGTTGTGAATTCAGTGCTGAGCCATCATTGACATGGGTTCAAAGTGCAGTGGACGCAGCTCTTTCTGCGGTGGGTGGACTCCGCTGGCGACAGCTGAAACCCGCCTTGTGGGCTGCTATTGACGAGGAGGTCCAGCTAGCTGACTGCAGAATATATAGCTACAATCCCGACTTAGCCAGCGACCCATTTGGAGAGCCTGGATGTTTGTGGACCTTCAATTTTTTCTTTTACAATGTGAAACTGAAAAGAATTGTTTTCTTCACTTGTAGGGCAATGAGGTAATGAAAAAGCTAATATAAAAATAGTTCATAATACAACCAATTCAATAGGGGTGTATGGTTTTGAATCACTTGATATAATTTTTTTTATAATTGTATGTATTATGATGTTTAAATACTACCATACAACTACTATGAAATTGATCATATTATGTTATATCAATATTTATAGTAAACTTTAATTAATTATTCATGTTTTTTGTTTACAGCCCTGTTTGTGCTGACTCTGGTGTTGATTTTGCTATGGATGAAGATGAAGAGTATAATTAAAATTAATAAATTTTGCAGACTACCTTGTAAATTTAAAACTAAATACTTATTTTTTCATTTTATTAATAATAATTTATACTTTCTCCTTATTCTTTACATACATTTTTTTATTATTAACAACTAGGTAATAATACACAATTCATATTTATAATAACTAATTCTACACCTTAAATGTAAATGTTTCAAAAATATTAATTGTTTATGTATTATATTTAATTAAACTTTATACTTCTTAAGGTTATGCAACTACATAATGATAATAATAACAGATCTCAATTTCAAGCACAAACTCTGAATATGACTGTTAAGATTTATTTTCTTAGTTAGTCATTATTTTATAACATACAGTAAAGATTTGGTCAATTTTAAAGTCAATAGATATGTATTTCAATTCAGTATAAACTATATTTTAGTAGCAATAAATATATTTTAGTTGATTAGTTCATTTGACAATTTAAAAGTATCTCAGACTAATGGCACTGCACTACTTTTATTACTCCTTAAAATAATTAAAACTTATGGAAAACCTGATTATCAATGAATTTCTGGTGTAAAATATGTATTACAGAATTTAAAGGGTTTGAAATTTAAACTAAATTAGTGATGTTAAAGGTGTGAAAAGTATCAGCTGTATTCAGTTGTATATTACGAGTGTGGACGTGGAATAGACATTAGGCTTTATAAATTTACGAATTAGTAAAATATTGATGGTATTGTGGAATGTCTCGGTAGTTCCGCCTATTGTTTCGGCGTTTTTGGCTAAAGTAGATAATAGTTTTTCTTTAATAAAAATTTTGTCTGCATCAATTGTTTTATTACCTTCTCTTCCTTTTTATACATCTGAAAGTTGTAGGTAAAAATGCTGTGTGGAGTTCGTTTGAAATAAAATAAATCTTTTTCAAAAAAATATAATTAAACAATCAAAATATAATATCTTTATAGAACTATACAACAGTGAAAAAGGGGCCCTTAATAAAAGAACTTACAATAGTTGATAACTAAAATCTTTTCGAAAACTATGTACATTGCGCGTTATTACTATTTACAAGTCCATATAATATCTTAAAATTCTAGTTTACATAATAATATACTCTACTTGATTTAATTAGCACTGTCAGATTGTTTATACAAGTTATAAATTTTGCTGTTTAGTCAATAATATATCTGCAACAAGGTATTATTTGAGGACTAACGTAATATATTTTTTTTTGATATATCTAGTCTACCTTCACTGAACAATAAACTATAAAGGCAGATATTTGTTTTGTGAAATAAAATTGTGAATAGCCTCAAATGATACTATAACATATAACCCGATTACGCGAATGGTTCCCTGTGAGATTTTCCGCTCAATTTTGCAATAGATTCCAATTACATTTTAATTTGATAGTCTACAATCGATAGTTAAATGCAGAGGCCTTGAAGTAGCGTTTCTCAATTAAAGATCACCTCGATCCCACCCCAACAAATCTAAACTATTGTAAAATTTGAAACTAATGGAGATATCATAGACCTTAGTCCATATGATTTTGGTAAATATATATTTCTAGTAAAATTCTAATTATTTGAAGATATAATGTTGGTTTAAAACTCATCTATTCATAATTGTCACAAATAAATACAAAAAAATCACTATAACAAAAGAAATGAGAATAGTACAAGTAAACCCCAATAAAATCGATATCGCCATACGTTTCAAAGCAATCGACACAAATACTTGTCGCGCGGTGAATTAAGATCGTCTCAGAGAATAGCTGATGATAGACATAATTTATGTACCTAAGACAGCGCCGATATTCACCCTCCAGTTTCGCCGAGCGATCTGTACACTCATAATATTTGTGACATATATATGAGCGTACCTTCACAGACCCCTTGTAGTGCTACAACTATAATATCAAACAGTGATTTTAGATAAATTTGCTTACATTTACCTGAAACCACTAAATCATCAGCAAACCACACACGCACGGTAAAAATTTGGGCGGATATCACTACCATAGTAAAAAAAGAGAGAAGTATATCACGCCGTTTGTATGTACGCCGAGCGCTTGGCCACGCCCCCCATTCATGTACAACACACACACACAACTCCGCTCGGTTTCCACTCTGTTACCGGTCTCGCGAGGGCCGCGCCATTGCTGTTGGTGTTTGTTTATACAATAACATACTTATCAATGTGACAAGTGACAACCCTGCGCCTCGCGAGTTTATGTACCGTGCGTTCCTAAACGCCTGGAGTTCGCCAACTGTTTTTACTGTCACTACGGTGATTGGCAATATTACGTTCGTTTCTCGCTGGTGGGTGTCTGCGGGGTGTGCGGGGTGTGTGGGGTGTGCGGGGGCTCGGGCTCGGCGGCGGGCGCGGGGTCGGGCTCGCGCAGCTTGGCGCGCGGCCGCCACGCGTCCAGCAGCGCCTCCACGCGCTCCTCCGTGGGCCCCCAGCGCGCGAACCCCGCCGCGTTCTGCAGCCACACCACCACCGTGCCCCCGCCCCATCTGAAGTACACCTCGTTCCTGCGACACGAGTATAGTTAAGTAAAAAAAAAACACTATTGCACAATGCACACGAAAATAACAATTTACAAACCAAGTACTTAACTTAAAACTAATGTACAATTTACACACACACAATTTACAAGCACACCTAGGTATGCTCGCCTACTCATTTCAGTGTATAACTACCTGGCAAGCAGGTGTAAACAGGTAAGTCAAAATAGGTGAAAAAAAAAGCATACCTAGGCATATTCTGTGTATCAAAAACTATCAGTCAAATAAATTTCATTTGGTTATCAAAAGTATGAAGGTGATGAAAAAAAATCGATAAAAGTTAATTTAATTAAAAATAGCCATGACCACTTTTCGATAGGCAAGCAATTATAGGCATATTTGTTTATAAAAAATATTTAATAAAAAAATATGTCTCATCTGGTTATCAGATCGGTGAAGGACGATCTCCCACGGGCTCTCCTATATAGTTATGAGCTGTTTTAAATTTCAATTCTAAATCTTTATTTTCGTAAAACATACTTAAATTGAACATGTTATTTCATTTTTTATTTGATGTTTGATAATTGAATGTAAAGAGTCACTACTTACTTTGGAAGCACATGTTGAAAGCCATGTCGATATTCGTGTTCAAAAGCAGGAATGACAACCTGTAAGAGATTTTAATGATTTCTAATATTTGTAATACATAAAGTATACGTGTTGAGAGTATATATTTTTTATTGCAAAATAGAAAAGGTAACTTGCACTTGCATTAAAATTGTACCAATCATAAAATATGTTAAAATTTCGGAACAATAGATTAAGACAACTGAGACAATGTGTAAAGTAGGTAGGTTGAGAAACTGTGGTTGGGCATTGACCTGTTTCCGCTTGAAGTGGCTGGCCTGCAGCTTGTGCAGCGCGTGCGTGCTGCGGTCGGGCCACTCGGGCAGCAGCACCACGAAGCTGAGCGGCTCGGCCGACTCCTGCAGCAGCCGCTCCATGTGCCGCAGCGCCGCCTCCAGCAGCTCCTCGCAGTACGGCGGGTGCGCCACCAGCGAGCCCGACACCGGCCGCAGCTCCAGGAACGGCCTGCAACACGAGCACTAACCTGTTTCCGCTTGAAGTGGCTGGCCTGCAGCTTGTGCAGCGCGTGCGTGCTGCGGTCGGGCCACTCGGGCAGCAGCACCACGAAGCTGAGCGGCTCGGCCGACTCCTGCAGCAGCCGCTCCATGTGCCGCAGCGCCGCCTCCAGCAGCTCCTCGCAGTACGGCGGGTGCGCCACCAGCGAGCCCGACACCGGCCGCAGCTCCAGGAACGGCCTGCAACACGAGCACTAACCTGTTTCCGCTTGAAGTGGCTGGCCTGCAGCTTGTGCAGCGCGTGCGTGCTGCGGTCGGGCCACTCGGGCAGCAGCACCACGAAGCTGAGCGGCTCGGCCGACTCCTGCAGCAGCCGCTCCATGTGCCGCAGCGCCGCCTCCAGCAGCTCCTCGCAGTACGGCGGGTGCGCCACCAGCGAGCCCGACACCGGCCGCAGCTCCAGGAACGGCCTGCAACACGAGCACTAACCTGTTTCCGCTTGAAGTGGCTGGCCTGCAGCTTGTGCAGCGCGTGCGTGCTGCGGTCGGGCCACTCGGGCAGCAGCACCACGAAGCTGAGCGGCTCGGCCGACTCCTGCAGCAGCCGCTCCATGTGCCGCAGCGCCGCCTCCAGCAGCTCCTCGCAGTACGGCGGGTGCGCCACCAGCGAGCCCGACACCGGCCGCAGCTCCAGGAACGGCCTGCAACACGAGCACTAACCTGTTTCCGCTTGAAGTGGCTGGCCTGCAGCTTGTGCAGCGCGTGCGTGCTGCGGTCGGGCCACTCGGGCAGCAGCACCACGAAGCTGAGCGGCTCGGCCGACTCCTGCAGCAGCCGCTCCATGTGCCGCAGCGCCGCCTCCAGCAGCTCCTCGCAGTACGGCGGGTGCGCCACCAGCGAGCCCGACACCGGCCGCAGCTCCAGGAACGGCCTGCAACACGAGCACTAACCTGTTTCCGCTTGAAGTGGCTGGCCTGCAGCTTGTGCAGCGCGTGCGTGCTGCGGTCGGGCCACTCGGGCAGCAGCACCACGAAGCTGAGCGGCTCGGCCGACTCCTGCAGCAGCCGCTCCATGTGCCGCAGCGCCGCCTCCAGCAGCTCCTCGCAGTACGGCGGGTGCGCCACCAGCGAGCCCGACACCGGCCGCAGCTCCAGGAACGGCCTGCAACACGAGCACTAACCTGTTTCCGCTTGAAGTGGCTGGCCTGCAGCTTGTGCAGCGCGTGCGTGCTGCGGTCGGGCCACTCGGGCAGCAGCACCACGAAGCTGAGCGGCTCGGCCGACTCCTGCAGCAGCCGCTCCATGTGCCGCAGCGCCGCCTCCAGCAGCTCCTCGCAGTACGGCGGGTGCGCCACCAGCGAGCCCGACACCGGCCGCAGCTCCAGGAACGGCCTGCAACACGAGCACTAACCTGTTTCCGCTTGAAGTGGCTGGCCTGCAGCTTGTGCAGCGCGTGCGTGCTGCGGTCGGGCCACTCGGGCAGCAGCACCACGAAGCTGAGCGGCTCGGCCGACTCCTGCAGCAGCCGCTCCATGTGCCGCAGCGCCGCCTCCAGCAGCTCCTCGCAGTACGGCGGGTGCGCCACCAGCGAGCCCGACACCGGCCGCAGCTCCAGGAACGGCCTGCAACACGAGCACTAACCTGTTTCCGCTTGAAGTGGCTGGCCTGCAGCTTGTGCAGCGCGTGCGTGCTGCGGTCGGGCCACTCGGGCAGCAGCACCACGAAGCTGAGCGGCTCGGCCGACTCCTGCAGCAGCCGCTCCATGTGCCGCAGCGCCGCCTCCAGCAGCTCCTCGCAGTACGGCGGGTGCGCCACCAGCGAGCCCGACACCGGCCGCAGCTCCAGGAACGGCCTGCA
Source organism: Colias behrii (assembly GCA_029959065.1). Classification (NCBI taxonomy): domain Eukaryota; kingdom Metazoa; phylum Arthropoda; class Insecta; order Lepidoptera; family Pieridae; genus Colias; species Colias behrii. Next base: position 10,014,350 of record JARWMC010000003.1, read on the forward strand.
ACACGAGCACTAACCTGTTTCCGCTTGAAGTGGCTGGCCTGCAGCTTGTGCAGCGCGTGCGTGCTGCGGTCGGGCCACTCGGGCAGCAGCACCACGAAGCTGAGCGGCTCGGCCGACTCCTGCAGCAGCCGCTCCATGTGCCGCAGCGCCGCCTCCAGCAGCTCCTCGCAGTACGGCGGGTGCGCCACCAGCGAGCCCGACACCGGCCGCAGCTCCAGGAACGGCCTGCAACACGAGCACTAACCTGTTTCCGCTTGAAGTGGCTGGCCTGCAGCTTGTGCAGCGCGTGCGTGCTGCGGTCGGGCCACTCGGGCAGCAGCACCACGAAGCTGAGCGGCTCGGCCGACTCCTGCAGCAGCCGCTCCATGTGCCGCAGCGCCGCCTCCAGCAGCTCCTCGCAGTACGGCGGGTGCGCCACCAGCGAGCCCGACACCGGCCGCAGCTCCAGGAACGGCCTGCAACACGAGCACTAACCTGTTTCCGCTTGAAGTGGCTGGCCTGCAGCTTGTGCAGCGCGTGCGTGCTGCGGTCGGGCCACTCGGGCAGCAGCACCACGAAGCTGAGCGGCTCGGCCGACTCCTGCAGCAGCCGCTCCATGTGCCGCAGCGCCGCCTCCAGCAGCTCCTCGCAGTACGGCGGGTGCGCCACCAGCGAGCCCGACACCGGCCGCAGCTCCAGGAACGGCCTGCAACACGAGCACTAACCTGTTTCCGCTTGAAGTGGCTGGCCTGCAGCTTGTGCAGCGCGTGCGTGCTGCGGTCGGGCCACTCGGGCAGCAGCACCACGAAGCTGAGCGGCTCGGCCGACTCCTGCAGCAGCCGCTCCATGTGCCGCAGCGCCGCCTCCAGCAGCTCCTCGCAGTACGGCGGGTGCGCCACCAGCGAGCCCGACACCGGCCGCAGCTCCAGGAACGGCCTGCAACACGAGCACTAACCTGTTTCCGCTTGAAGTGGCTGGCCTGCAGCTTGTGCAGCGCGTGCGTGCTGCGGTCGGGCCACTCGGGCAGCAGCACCACGAAGCTGAGCGGCTCGGCCGACTCCTGCAGCAGCCGCTCCATGTGCCGCAGCGCCGCCTCCAGCAGCTCCTCGCAGTACGGCGGGTGCGCCACCAGCGAGCCCGACACCGGCCGCAGCTCCAGGAACGGCCTGCAACACGAGCACTAACCTGTTTCCGCTTGAAGTGGCTGGCCTGCAGCTTGTGCAGCGCGTGCGTGCTGCGGTCGGGCCACTCGGGCAGCAGCACCACGAAGCTGAGCGGCTCGGCCGACTCCTGCAGCAGCCGCTCCATGTGCCGCAGCGCCGCCTCCAGCAGCTCCTCGCAGTACGGCGGGTGCGCCACCAGCGAGCCCGACACCGGCCGCAGCTCCAGGAACGGCCTGCAACACGAGCACTAACCTGTTTCCGCTTGAAGTGGCTGGCCTGCAGCTTGTGCAGCGCGTGCGTGCTGCGGTCGGGCCACTCGGGCAGCAGCACCACGAAGCTGAGCGGCTCGGCCGACTCCTGCAGCAGCCGCTCCATGTGCCGCAGCGCCGCCTCCAGCAGCTCCTCGCAGTACGGCGGGTGCGCCACCAGCGAGCCCGACACCGGCCGCAGCTCCAGGAACGGCCTGCAACACGAGCACTAACCTGTTTCCGCTTGAAGTGGCTGGCCTGCAGCTTGTGCAGCGCGTGCGTGCTGCGGTCGGGCCACTCGGGCAGCAGCACCACGAAGCTGAGCGGCTCGGCCGACTCCTGCAGCAGCCGCTCCATGTGCCGCAGCGCCGCCTCCAGCAGCTCCTCGCAGTACGGCGGGTGCGCCACCAGCGAGCCCGACACCGGCCGCAGCTCCAGGAACGGCCTGCAACACGAGCACTAACCTGTTTCCGCTTGAAGTGGCTGGCCTGCAGCTTGTGCAGCGCGTGCGTGCTGCGGTCGGGCCACTCGGGCAGCAGCACCACGAAGCTGAGCGGCTCGGCCGACTCCTGCAGCAGCCGCTCCATGTGCCGCAGCGCCGCCTCCAGCAGCTCCTCGCAGTACGGCGGGTGCGCCACCAGCGAGCCCGACACCGGCCGCAGCTCCAGGAACGGCCTGCAACACGAGCACTAACCTGTTTCCGCTTGAAGTGGCTGGCCTGCAGCTTGTGCAGCGCGTGCGTGCTGCGGTCGGGCCACTCGGGCAGCAGCACCACGAAGCTGAGCGGCTCGGCCGACTCCTGCAGCAGCCGCTCCATGTGCCGCAGCGCCGCCTCCAGCAGCTCCTCGCAGTACGGCGGGTGCGCCACCAGCGAGCCCGACACCGGCCGCAGCTCCAGGAACGGCCTGCAACACGAGCACTAACCTGTTTCCGCTTGAAGTGGCTGGCCTGCAGCTTGTGCAGCGCGTGCGTGCTGCGGTCGGGCCACTCGGGCAGCAGCACCACGAAGCTGAGCGGCTCGGCCGACTCCTGCAGCAGCCGCTCCATGTGCCGCAGCGCCGCCTCCAGCAGCTCCTCGCAGTACGGCGGGTGCGCCACCAGCGAGCCCGACACCGGCCGCAGCTCCAGGAACGGCCTGCAACACGAGCACTAACCTGTTTCCGCTTGAAGTGGCTGGCCTGCAGCTTGTGCAGCGCGTGCGTGCTGCGGTCGGGCCACTCGGGCAGCAGCACCACGAAGCTGAGCGGCTCGGCCGACTCCTGCAGCAGCCGCTCCATGTGCCGCAGCGCCGCCTCCAGCAGCTCCTCGCAGTACGGCGGGTGCGCCACCAGCGAGCCCGACACCGGCCGCAGCTCCAGGAACGGCCTGCAACACGAGCACTAACCTGTTTCCGCTTGAAGTGGCTGGCCTGCAGCTTGTGCAGCGCGTGCGTGCTGCGGTCGGGCCACTCGGGCAGCAGCACCACGAAGCTGAGCGGCTCGGCCGACTCCTGCAGCAGCCGCTCCATGTGCCGCAGCGCCGCCTCCAGCAGCTCCTCGCAGTACGGCGGGTGCGCCACCAGCGAGCCCGACACCGGCCGCAGCTCCAGGAACGGCCTGCAACACGAGCACTAACCTGTTTCCGCTTGAAGTGGCTGGCCTGCAGCTTGTGCAGCGCGTGCGTGCTGCGGTCGGGCCACTCGGGCAGCAGCACCACGAAGCTGAGCGGCTCGGCCGACTCCTGCAGCAGCCGCTCCATGTGCCGCAGCGCCGCCTCCAGCAGCTCCTCGCAGTACGGCGGGTGCGCCACCAGCGAGCCCGACACCGGCCGCAGCTCCAGGAACGGCCTGCAACACGAGCACTAACCTGTTTCCGCTTGAAGTGGCTGGCCTGCAGCTTGTGCAGCGCGTGCGTGCTGCGGTCGGGCCACTCGGGCAGCAGCACCACGAAGCTGAGCGGCTCGGCCGACTCCTGCAGCAGCCGCTCCATGTGCCGCAGCGCCGCCTCCAGCAGCTCCTCGCAGTACGGCGGGTGCGCCACCAGCGAGCCCGACACCGGCCGCAGCTCCAGGAACGGCCTGCAACACGAGCACTAACCTGTTTCCGCTTGAAGTGGCTGGCCTGCAGCTTGTGCAGCGCGTGCGTGCTGCGGTCGGGCCACTCGGGCAGCAGCACCACGAAGCTGAGCGGCTCGGCCGACTCCTGCAGCAGCCGCTCCATGTGCCGCAGCGCCGCCTCCAGCAGCTCCTCGCAGTACGGCGGGTGCGCCACCAGCGAGCCCGACACCGGCCGCAGCTCCAGGAACGGCCTGCAACACGAGCACTAACCTGTTTCCGCTTGAAGTGGCTGGCCTGCAGCTTGTGCAGCGCGTGCGTGCTGCGGTCGGGCCACTCGGGCAGCAGCACCACGAAGCTGAGCGGCTCGGCCGACTCCTGCAGCAGCCGCTCCATGTGCCGCAGCGCCGCCTCCAGCAGCTCCTCGCAGTACGGCGGGTGCGCCACCAGCGAGCCCGACACCGGCCGCAGCTCCAGGAACGGCCTGCAACACGAGCACTAACCTGTTTCCGCTTGAAGTGGCTGGCCTGCAGCTTGTGCAGCGCGTGCGTGCTGCGGTCGGGCCACTCGGGCAGCAGCACCACGAAGCTGAGCGGCTCGGCCGACTCCTGCAGCAGCCGCTCCATGTGCCGCAGCGCCGCCTCCAGCAGCTCCTCGCAGTACGGCGGGTGCGCCACCAGCGAGCCCGACACCGGCCGCAGCTCCAGGAACGGCCTGCAACACGAGCACTAACCTGTTTCCGCTTGAAGTGGCTGGCCTGCAGCTTGTGCAGCGCGTGCGTGCTGCGGTCGGGCCACTCGGGCAGCAGCACCACGAAGCTGAGCGGCTCGGCCGACTCCTGCAGCAGCCGCTCCATGTGCCGCAGCGCCGCCTCCAGCAGCTCCTCGCAGTACGGCGGGTGCGCCACCAGCGAGCCCGACACCGGCCGCAGCTCCAGGAACGGCCTGCAACACGAGCACTAACCTGTTTCCGCTTGAAGTGGCTGGCCTGCAGCTTGTGCAGCGCGTGCGTGCTGCGGTCGGGCCACTCGGGCAGCAGCACCACGAAGCTGAGCGGCTCGGCCGACTCCTGCAGCAGCCGCTCCATGTGCCGCAGCGCCGCCTCCAGCAGCTCCTCGCAGTACGGCGGGTGCGCCACCAGCGAGCCCGACACCGGCCGCAGCTCCAGGAACGGCCTGCAACACGAGCACTAACCTGTTTCCGCTTGAAGTGGCTGGCCTGCAGCTTGTGCAGCGCGTGCGTGCTGCGGTCGGGCCACTCGGGCAGCAGCACCACGAAGCTGAGCGGCTCGGCCGACTCCTGCAGCAGCCGCTCCATGTGCCGCAGCGCCGCCTCCAGCAGCTCCTCGCAGTACGGCGGGTGCGCCACCAGCGAGCCCGACACCGGCCGCAGCTCCAGGAACGGCCTGCAACACGAGCACTAACCTGTTTCCGCTTGAAGTGGCTGGCCTGCAGCTTGTGCAGCGCGTGCGTGCTGCGGTCGGGCCACTCGGGCAGCAGCACCACGAAGCTGAGCGGCTCGGCCGACTCCTGCAGCAGCCGCTCCATGTGCCGCAGCGCCGCCTCCAGCAGCTCCTCGCAGTACGGCGGGTGCGCCACCAGCGAGCCCGACACCGGCCGCAGCTCCAGGAACGGCCTGCAACACGAGCACTAACCTGTTTCCGCTTGAAGTGGCTGGCCTGCAGCTTGTGCAGCGCGTGCGTGCTGCGGTCGGGCCACTCGGGCAGCAGCACCACGAAGCTGAGCGGCTCGGCCGACTCCTGCAGCAGCCGCTCCATGTGCCGCAGCGCCGCCTCCAGCAGCTCCTCGCAGTACGGCGGGTGCGCCACCAGCGAGCCCGACACCGGCCGCAGCTCCAGGAACGGCCTGCAACACGAGCACTAACCTGTTTCCGCTTGAAGTGGCTGGCCTGCAGCTTGTGCAGCGCGTGCGTGCTGCGGTCGGGCCACTCGGGCAGCAGCACCACGAAGCTGAGCGGCTCGGCCGACTCCTGCAGCAGCCGCTCCATGTGCCGCAGCGCCGCCTCCAGCAGCTCCTCGCAGTACGGCGGGTGCGCCACCAGCGAGCCCGACACCGGCCGCAGCTCCAGGAACGGCCTGCAACACGAACAATCAATGTTTTTTTACACGAAATTTATCTTTTCATTAAAAATACTAAAAAATATTTTTCGTCTACACATTCACAAAAGGACGTGAAAGTGAATTTGCTACAAAACGACATGAAATAAAACATAATATTAATGTCGATACAATAACAAGTTGTTTGTTTATTTAAGCTTTGTTTGTTAATATAGATAAGTAAATTTCTAGATTAGTTTGTTGATTTTTTATTTAATATTGACTTGGCATAATTATTTAGCAAATAAATTAAAATTTTCAATGGCTAGTATACTGAACATACTAAACATATTATACTAAAAAATAGCTTAACAAGCAACCTCACCCCCTAGACCCAAAGTACGAGTCCGTATCAGCGAACGCGGAACAGTATTGTCTGAAGTAGCAATCCAACGGGCTCGCGAAGCACTCGAAGGTGACCCCGAAGCAGCGCTGCAGGCACTCGAGCACGGGCACGGGCGCCGCCATCTGCGTGAGCTGCGCGTCCCCGCCCGCGCCGACCCACGCCGCGTACCGCCGCAGCAGGCACCACACGCGCGATAGGAACTGCTCGAACTTCTTGTCGTCGAAGCAGCTGTAGCGGTACAGGTGCTCCTGCAATTTGAAACATTATTAGTTAAATTATATTAGATATACTATATAATAATGATATCTTCATACAAGTTTATAGTTAACTTAAAACACTTATTGATAAAACAAACACTAGTAGGAAACTACAACTGTACATGCTGGTGATATAAGTAATTTTTATCCCACGTTTATACGCAGATCGAACCTACGAAAGGGCAACAAATTAAAATAAAATATCTAAAACTTCTTCAAAAAAACTCAATCCACATTACATTGGATTTTAAATTTTTTAATTAATATATCGACGATATGACTTGTACAACAACTTATAAACGAAAAAATATTGAGTGCATAATTAAAAATAAAAAACTTTTAACGCAGCATTCTACTAGTGGCAGAACCGCAACAATAAAATAAATTTCTCAGTTAAAAAGTAAGCACCCACCAATTTTTGTAAATACGCAGCGTTCAAAACTTGTGTTTCGCCCAAATATCGTAGTAAAACTTGATCACGATCGAGGAAGTGTTCGACGAGCGGCGGTCTTGGTGCCGGCAGCGCGAACTGCACTGGGTAGCACCACACCTTGCGGAGCGCCGCTTGCTGGAGCGGTGCCGGCATCTCCTGTTTACGAGTCCCGACTTACATATGACCAGAGTGATAAGGAAAAAGAAAAAACTTACTAAAAAGTCTTTAATATAAGCATGATTTTTGGACATTAATTAACTAGAAGTGGTGAGGAATCATTTGTACTAACACAAAATAGGACCCAATTATCAACAAATTGTTAAAATGTAATCAATATAATATTCTATCCTTCTAATACTATAAATGCGAGACTAGTTCGCCAGGGGTGAAACCGCGCGGCATAGCTAGTATTTAATAATTGGCTTAGTTTTCAGATCATATATTAAAACTTGCACAGAACACTGTCCAACTGGGCACAGAATACTTATCAGCCTTTTTTTATTTCTCTTAATAATGCGCTTTTTCTTCCATCGATTAAAAGTGTATTTTTAATTTTTGCTTGTCAACTGTGAATGTTCATAAGATTTTTAGTAGAGTGCCTGGGGGTCTTCACCTCGGATTAGAGTTATAGTGAATGAATTATTATGATCGATGTGGGATATTGTTTTTTAAACTATAAATTGCAATGTTTACCCAATTTTTTTTTTTGTGCACTCCATTGTTTCATTGTTTAAACAAATTATTGTGAAACATTCATGTTTGACCATAGAGGGTGTCCCAAGAAGTAGTGATATACTGAAGCTGGGAGGTAGAGGACATAAAGGGCTATCCGAATCACCCCCATGTATATGATGCGATTTTTCGTATTTTCGGAGTAATGACGTTTTTTTTTCAAATTTTCACCTATCGCCGAGTACGTAGAGATTTTGATTTATGGTGACGTGAATTATGGCGGTAAATGCTTGATTTTTTTTGTGTGCTAAGCTGAAAGATAGGCCAATTCAGTATAGTAACATTTACTATCGTTAGATCTTCGAATGGAATAAAAAAAAGAATTTAATGCCAAGAAAGATAAAATTACCCAGTATGTTCATAACTTCAAGGGCCCGTAAAAAATAAAATCACATAAAAAATATCCGTTTGGCTTTTTAAAAACTTACTCTATCTATGAGGTAGCTACCCTGAAAATTTCATTTTATTATTCATAAGGCTTCAATCGAAAAATTGAAATCTAATAGTGGTAAGTGCAAAATTTTAATGCAAACAAAATAAAACCAATTACAAGGTGTTTAATTACAATAAATTTTCAAAATGACCCCCCTGTTGCTCACTGCAAGTGCAACATCACCGAAAAAAGTTGTCTTTTAAACGTCTGAATACCCTTTTATTATTTTAATGGTTTCTTCTGCTAATCTCAATTTCCGGGTTAATTCGTCCAAGTCGGTTATACCAGAAATCCTTTTCTGGATATCTCGATAATAATAGGTTTTCTGGACGGCTATAAAATTCGTGATGGATTCATTCAAAGTTGAAGTGTTGATGTATGATATCTCACTACGCCGGCATTTTTTTGTATGGAGATACTACAAAGACCTCGTCTACCTGAGAGAATGCCGGAGACACTTGCAGCAAAATATCATTCGGATTATTATAATTTGCTGAAAAATTCAATTCACCTCAGTAATGTTGAAAAGAAAATTAATCTAAGTAGATGCAGCAATGGAGCAAATATACAAGTACCTACATAGAAGAGAATGATGATTGCCAATAAAATTTACCATGCAAAAGTTGAAAAACGACTACAGAGCATATCCCGGTAGAAAAAACTATTAAAAAACGACTAATAGAACGCTTTCTTGATGATATTATCATTTCAACTAAATATTTGATGTAAGCAACAATGTAGGTAATTGTAATATATTTAAATAAACAGATTTGGTACTAATCATTTTTTTTCTTTTCATTAGTCGTAATTAATAACCTTATTTTTTAAATGTACTCAATAGAGTACGTTTAATTTAATTAAACCGGTCGAGAAATTCCATTGTACGTACATAGCAGTTGTGGCTCCGCTCTCCCCTCCACGTTTTTCTATCTGTTCGAGATTCCTACTGCTATTTTTATATACAGGTGTCTTTGAAAAATATTCCTATATGTCTACTCGAATAAAAAAAAAAAAGAAATACTGTTTAAAGTGAAAATATATGGTCAAACATTAATTTTTCATAACATTTTTTTAAACAACGAAACAATGGAGTGCACATAAAAAATTGGGTAAACATTGCAATTTATAGTTTAAAAAACAATATCCCACATCGATCATATTAATTCATTCACTATAACTCTAATCCGAGGTTATACGGTTTTGAATGCTCCAGGCACTATACTATTTATTTGAAAAAAAATAGATCTTAATGTACATATTGCTAAAAACCATCTGTTTAAAGTAAAAATTTCTATTGAATCTTTTCTATCCAATAAGAATTTTTATTACAAACATGTATCAATTAAAAAATTCATTTCAATGTGAAACATCGTGTAGTTTAATTACACAATAATTACTTGCATATTTTTATGATACAATTAATATATTGTTTTATTTTTATGCAATAAAAAACTAAATAAAAGTCATACATTGACTATGTACCTACATAGTCCTATAGGATAAAATAGTTCAATTCTTCAAACATCAAATAAGAATGGAGTGAATTAAGAATTCATAACTATGTTGTTTTTGTTTTGTTTGAATGTATAAAAATTATTACCTGAATACCATTTTCTTTTAAGAGAATGCTATGTTTTTCTCTTATTTTTCTTGCATATTCAGCTGATAAATGGTATATTTTTAAACATATGCCTTCTACAGAAGCCTTAGCTGTTTCTGCTAAGTGTGGTTGACATTGTCTCTGAAAAATAAATAATGGAAAATAAAAATATATTTTCATGTAGATTTGTTTTATCTCCCAATACATATCATAGCTTCTGAATTAGATAGCAAAGAACAAACGCAGGAATATCCTTACTCTCAAATGTGCTAATCGATCTTGAAAGTCATCATAAGTTGCACCAACAGTTCTCCGTAGCCATTGAAATGTATCCTCTGCATTCCATTTCACAACTTTACGGCTTTCAGGAGATGCATTTCTGGATTCTATCATCTTTTTAGCTGCCTCTGCATATCGAGACAGCTGTTTTCTTGCATCACCCGTAAACTTAGGATGAGTTAACTTAATAGGTATATCATTCATAATTTCCTCATACATTGACCTTGAGATCTCTGGAAAGCAGTGACTGGGTAGTAATGGATCTGACCCACCCTGGTCGTTCACTTTCCTTTCCATCAACCATCTGTTAAATGAATCTTTAGGAGCATCTATACTTTCCCTAGTGTGACAGAGTTCTTGATAACATTGTCGCAATTTATTTGCTAATGTAAACCTGAAACCCTCGATTTCTGGATGAGGATGCGGGCAAATAGTAGGCGGACGTTCATATATCACAACATTTGTTGGCACTTCAATGTCCCAAGGACCAGCCAGGACAAACTTTTTGGGTGGAGGACCATTATCTTCTGAAGGTCGTCTTTTATTTGCACTTGGTGTCATGTTACCAGCATTAGGAGGACCTGTGTGACAAATCCCTAAAGGGTCTGTTATTGGATCAAAGTCTCTTTTAACTGCTGGTAATTCCCACATAGATTCTCCTGATATTTTATTCCAAAAATATGGACGATTCTCTCTCTTAGACCAATATTTTCGCCAACCTTGTTGAATAAGATCAGGATGAAGATCTGCTGCAAGATGCGGTGCAAGAGGTGCTGGTACCCCAGGCGTTTGTGGTGTATCCCCACTTCCACTAGGTGAAGATTGTAGCTCCGGTGACGAATCACTTTGTCCTGTAGTATTTTCCCATGAAGAGGAACCAGGAACAACTTTATCCCGAACATCGTTCATAGCGGTGATATTTTTATTGGATCTTGTCGTAAATTACTAAATCAACAATCTACTTCTTTAAAGTGAAATAAGTTTCAAAATATTAAATTAATATGAATAAATGTTAACTAATAAGTCTCCTATAAGCCTGTTATTTTTGTTGGAATACTTGGTGTTGTTACCGCCAAGATTAACAATTGCATACAATGCTTTAATATTAGTGAAACACATGATAAAATATATTTAATTGCTCTCAAAACTCATTTTATCAATTATTAAACATAAATGCACCAGAATTTTATGGAAACACAGTAAATATCGAATGTTTTACGAAAAAAATTGCTTTGCGTAGCTCCCCAAGCACTGCCATGCACAGATTAAAAGAAATGAAAGCTAATCAACAGACGTCAACAACAAAATTAGTGTTGTGATCATTCAAGAAAAATTACGGTTTTAATTAAACATCACTTTCTAGAGCATTAACTTAGAGCATTAAACAAATATTTTGAACCTTTTGAAGATGCGATGGTAGACCTGTGTGGTAAACGAATAGCAAATTAATCAAATTACGTAGCGACTAATATACGATTTAAATAAAAATTAATTTTTCATTTTCATTTTTTTTTTTCGTATTATATTAAATTTGTCGCACTGTTTCATCCATTTTCATTATTATTTCTAAAGAATAATCAAAAGATAAAATTAAATATGTTTATTATATGTTAGCCAAGTCGTGTACAATCACACAAGTTAAATAATCTTTATTTCTTTATTGTAATCAGTAAAGTGCGAGTCGGAATCGCGGCAATGCGTACATATATTACTTACTCTGTGGCGTACACGGTAAAAATATGAAAAAAGCATTTAGTGTAAAAAATTGGTCACTCCTCGCAATTTATCAGCGGGGCAATCGTTCCATAGCCACCATTTTTTTATTATTTGTTGTTACCTGAAAGCATCTGAAAGATATCATCTGAAATTTTCAACTGTCTATCTATCACAGATCATGATTCATGAGACGGACGGATGCTTAGAGCATTAAACTAACATGCTCAGGACGGATGGACGGAGTCGTCCCGTTTCTACCCTTTTGGTTCGGAACCTTTGTATTTTGTAAGACGTGAATGGCCGGATTATACTATCGTTGCCACAATCGTTGCATACCTTTTGCAAGTTTTGCATACAGTCGCATTGGAATCACAGATTATGTATTTAATAATGGAATCGGTTATAGGTATGTCATAAATTTTAGATTTTACCTATGTCAATATCAATGCCTTATGTCAAAATTGATTTAATGACAGATGAACACTGAAAGGTATAATATAATAATATATCTACTTTTATATTTAAGAATAACGTCAAATTGTAATGTTTTTTAGTTTCTATTTTTAATCTATTTAGTTTATGTAAATAATATGTAATATTATAATGTAACTTGTATTAATTTTGGCCTAACTCTTCTGATCACCTTGAAAAATATCGTCCTATCCTATTTTCCCGTGTATGGATTCCCTACCTTTTACTTGACACTGGCAAATAGTTTTAGCTTCTTGCCATAACAGAAAAAAAAAAAAAAAACACTGAAAGGTGAAAACTTGAAAAGTACAAACTACAGTCCGCGCCAAACTTTGTGACCGCCTTGAATATAGTCGCGAGTCCGAACTTGCGCATGGTACAGTCGAGTGGTCAATACGTAATCAACCAAACAATTTTATAAAACATTTTTTAGCATATTGTCAATTTATTTTTATTTGTTGATTATAACATCGTTCATGTTTATTTCATAGGTTATTTTAATATAATATAAAATGTATGTGTTATTTGTAAAACATATAGGTTAGGTAATAATAGGATAAATGTAAATAAAAAACGATCGAACGAATTCTGAACGCGGCAGTACTCGCAGAGCTCACAAGTGCGTGATTCGTGTACGGACGTAGCACTCACACAAAGGCGCGCGCGTCGCGGGTGAGCGGTGCGGGCGCGCGGGGTGTGGCCCTGCCCCCAAGCCCTTGTGCGTCCCGCTAATACCTGATTTTGTGTTACTGCGCATGTACTGCGCAATGCAATGAGCCTAGTTCGGGCCGGCCACAAAGTTTGGCGAGAGCTGTACAAATTACAATTTAAATTTCAGGAGTAGGTACGTCGCGAGTAACTGAAGAGTACCAAATAGATATTATTAAATTTACGATCGTATAATCTTTCTCTATACCACTAATTAAAAAAGAGTGGTTAGTCTAACCACTTACCCCTAACCTAACCACTGGTTACATTATTTAACAAGTTAAAGATAACAACAGGGAATGTTTGCTTCAAGTTTACTTCAGTTAATTTCTTCCATCGACCTAATATTTTTCAAGTGGTATGGTATTATTACGTAGTATTTTTTACTTGATTCATGAATGAGTATTTTCCAGATGTAGTAATGAAAGTTTTATTCATGAGATTTGAAATTGAAATATGTACTGAGCAATTTATGAAAATTAATTAAAAGCATAAGTATATTAAAATGCAAACTTTAGAAATAAATAACAACCACAGAAGTATTTTTCAAACTCAGCCAAATTATTGTCAAATACCAGTTGTTGACTATAAAAATTTACCATATGACACCTTTTTTGAAAAATTCATGTTACCGAATGCTCCAGTTATAATTCAAAATATATGTAATGAATGGGAGTCTTCCAAACATTGGGTTGTGAATGACAAAATCAATTATGATTATTTTATGACTAACTATGGAGAATTTGAAGCTCCAATAGCAGACTGCAACCAAATTAACTTCAATGCTCAATGCAAATGTGATATGAAAATAATAGACTATATAAACTATTTAAAGAATGAAAATAAACCAAAGCTTTTGTACCTTAAGGACTGGCATTTGAAAGCAACTTTACAAAAGGAAAATCTTGCTTATAATTTTTACAAAGTCCCTACATGTTTTGCTTCTGATTGGCTAAATGAATATGCTGAAGATATGCAAGAAGATGATTTCAGATTTGTTTATATAGGTCCAAAAGATTCATGGTATGATTTGATGAACTTTTTATAAACACTAAATAGTAAATACCTAAGTATATGAATTTGTATTTTTCATAATTTTAATAATTAAATTTTTTAGGACACCGTTACATGCAGATGTATATTCCTCATACAGCTGGTCAGTGAATGTTGTTGGTAGAAAAAAATGGGTTCTCTTTCCACCAGGAGAAGAAGAAAAACTAAAAGATACCCTTGGCAATTTGCCACTACTTTTCAACACACAAGATCATAAAAACATAAAATACTTTGAAATAATTCAAGAAAAAGGAGATGCAATATTTGTACCATCTGGATGGTACCATCAAGTTTTTAATTTACACGATACTATATCTGTAAACCATAACTTTATTAATTCATGTAATATAGAGAAAGTCTGGATGGCATTACTAAAGAATTTGGAAGATGTAGAGAAAGAAATAGCAGAATTTAAGGACAGCCCAGAATTTGTTAGTCAATGTCAAGTGATTTTAAAATCCTTATTTGGTATGGACATGCAAATTTTTGTTAATTTTATTATCTACATTGCTAAAAAACGATTAAATCAAATGCATGGTAAAAAGTTTACAGTATTTAATGATTATACATTTGGCAATAACCATATCACATTTGACTTAAAGCTTCTATTAAAAATCTTAAAATACATTGATGACCATCCCTTAATTAACAATAAAATTATAAGCCAAGATTCAATATCTGAACACCATGATATAATAAAAAAAATATCTGAAATAATGAAATAAATAGATGTTTTAAAGATTAGATTTTCTTATGGCATAAACAATTCCCCTGTCTAGTAAGTTATTTATTTCTACTTTACTGTAACCAAGTTCTAATAAAACTTCCACTGTATGTTGACCATGTATTGTTTGTTGTTTTTTTCCACTTGCTTCAGCTAATGTTCTTGACAATCTAGGAGCAGGTTCTGGAGCAACCAAATTATTTTGATCTATATAGAATGAAGATCTAGAAGCATTACATTTGTGCTTGTGAACTTCGTTATATTCAACAACAGGAGTAACACATGCATCTAACTCATCAAATATAGCAACCCATTCATCTTGAGTTTTAGTTAAAAATATCTCTTGGAATTTTTTCCTATTTTGTTCTTCGTCACCATATTGATTATAATCATCTTCCAGTAGCTGTAAACCTTTGAGGAAATTTGAATAGAAATGAGGTTCTATAGCACCTACTGCCATAAACTTGTCATCTTTTGTTCTGTATGTATCATAGCAAGCAGCTCCTCCATCCAATATATTTTTCCCTGGCTCTTGGTTCAAGAAAGGTAAATTTCTTGATTTGAAGAGCCAATTTGCTACATAGGCAGTACCTTCTACCATGCTTGCATCTATTTGTTGTCCTTTTCCAGACTTTGTTCTTTCAAATAGAGCCATCAAAATTCCTAAAGCAGATATCATGCTTCCTCCAGCAAAGTCTGCCAGAAGATTTATAGGAGGTTTAGGTGGCTGATCATCTTTCTTTAACATTGAAAGTACCCCTGATACTGCAACATAATTAATATCATGTCCAGGCTTATCTCTATAATAACCACCTTGACCGAATCCTGATAACCTTGTATAAATAAGGCGAGTATTTTCTTTCATAAGGACTTCAGGACCAAGACCAAGTTTTTCTAATACTCCTGGTCTATAGGTATCAATAAGGACATCTGATGAAGCACACAGTTTCTTTACTACACTCACACCTTCTTTTGATTTTAAATTTACAGATAGTATTCTTTTCCCAGTACACATTACATCAACTGGCGATGGTTCTATCTGTAATTGTAAATGTTTAGAATCAAAATTAATATTATATAAAATAATATTCTCTTATAAATAGTTGTATAGACACAGAAATAAATTTATACAAGATATTTCAATTCCACAATTACTCCTGAATAAACATTTATAAACTCTCAACTGTACTCACTTTAGAAACAACTGTAACTGTTGCTCCAAAATCAGCTAAAATAGACCCACAAACAGGACCTGGGGCCAAACCAATCATTTCCACAACTTTTATGCCTCTTAAAGCCATAATATTTTCCGTTCCTTTTCAATACTTATTAATAAATATGTAACAATAAGGAGGAATTAGTAAGATATAATTTGTTATTTGTGAAACTGTGACAATAATTTAAAGTTACAAAGTCCACGTAGTTTTAAAGACATTAATATTCATATCAAGAAAGAAAAAAAACAAACTTGCATTTAGTTTATATGATGGGTTATTGTCAACATTCTTTAAAATTCTTTATACCATAATAAACAAGATAAGTAATAGATAAATATGTTCTTAAAATAAATTAACATTAATTTATTACTTGAAACTTGAAAACTTGTTTGACTTAAGACCTCTCGTTAGAGAGTTCAGAGTAGTATATTCTTTGCTTAAGACTTTGTTTGAACGTTGAAAACATAAACAAACGTCAAACGCTGATTGCTGTCTGTTGTCATGGTTGCACTACCTACGTGGTTCATGAACAGTGTTGCCAACTTTTTTTTTTCGAACCCACATATTGGAGCCTCGTGGCCCACCAGAAATCCACTAAAGTATTCGGTCTTTAAAACCACCAGAAAAAACACTAAAAGATATCCAGAGACATGTAAATATTGAATGCCCGTTGGCGAATTTTTTGCGAGTTATTTGTAAATAACATCTATTTTGAACTAAGTAATTTTTATTTTTGTTACAATATATGTATTTAAAGATCATCTTCAGAAGAATCTGCTTCTTCTAGAGTTTCAGTATGTGAAGAATAAATTTCTGTGAAAGAAATTTTTGTGTGGTTGCGGCATATTTAATGTAAAACCATATTACTTCTCAAAATTAATTAAAATACGACAAGCTAGAAGCTACCGGCCGCGGCGTTACCAATACCGACTGACAAGTGTCTGTGATTCCGGGGGCTGAGGGATTTATTGTTTTTGTACACAAATACAGAATAAACATACATATAACCTTTTGAATCAAATCATACTTTAGATCAATAGTAATAAATTCTATAATCAAAAATATTCAAGCAATAGACAAACAACTTTCGGGGAATTCCCGAATGTTCGTTCTGTTACCAACATGACACAAAATCATACCCTTGTTTCACATAGTTCAAGTCGTTCTTTTTGAGTATTTATGTAAATCTTTCTAGTGGTTGAAAGTCGTACCTTACCACTAATTGAACTCATCTAAACCACTAGGAAAATCCACCAGCCACTAAAACCAATATTTGTCCGCTAAATGGGGGAGCTAAACAACCAGATGTAGTGGAAATTCCACTGAGTTGGCAACACTGTTCATGAATCATGGTTGCAGTAAAATTTTACTTTGTGTGACCTTGTGTCACTGCCAAGAAGCTTATATATAATAAAGTCCATTTCAAGAAAGAAGTCCCGCAGACGCAGCGCTGTATGCGCGCGTAATAATGTTGGCAGGGTTAAATGTGGGGAAATCTGTGAGGGAAATTATGTATCGTTCATTTAATTTCATTTTATAAACTACTGCGACTCGAATATTTAGATAAAAAAATTGATATATGTAATGTATTGGCCGATCTCCCCATCTGTTAAATTAGTTCCATAATAATTGTCCGCGGGACTTCTTTCTTGAAATGGACTTTACACTGGAGATTTCAGTATGAACATATGATGAACCCACAGGCTCAATTTATACTGGTTCAGTATCAGTATGATCAATAATTGCAGATTGAGTTGTAATAGATTCGATGCCGAGTCTAATATTTGCTGGAAAATAAAATGTCGAATATGTTACAGTAATAATTAAAAACCATTCACCAAGAGAGTGGCGATGCAATGGGACAAACATTTAATCTAATTTCAAGAATTGTTTTGACTAAGATTTACCTTAAATTATTATACAAATATTATTACTCGCATTATTTTACAACTTCACTATGTTGTAAAAGAATGCGAGCTTACGCTTCCATATAACAACATTATCTATCGTTTTTTGGTAAGAGTTGGATAAAAATACGAGGCTATTTTCTATTGGTTTATTGAATTTTGACATAATCTCTTTTAGTTCTAGGCTTTTCCGTTCTCTCGACCAATCAAAGAACGACGAATTGTCTTGTCTAGCTGACTGAGTTAAAATCTGTCAAAGTTGAATTGTGAATGTGATCGTAGAAGTAAAATGTGTTTCGTTGATATTGGAGATTGTAATTTAGAAAACCAATGTTTTATGTGATAAAATAATAATAGATATATTTTAATCATGCTTCTCAGGTCGACATACGTTTGGATCTTTTACTTCATATCAACTTTAGTTTTAGTAACCGCTGGTCGGGATTTTTATCAAATACTTGGCGTATCACGCTCGGCATCAACAAATGATATTAAAAAAGCCTATAGAAAATTAGCAAAAGCTCTGCATCCAGATAAGAATCAAGACGACCCAGATGCATCGCAGAAGTTTCAAGATCTTGGAGCCGCATATGAGGCCCTGTCAGACCCTGAAAAAAGAGAGTTATACGATAGGTGCGGCGAAGATTGCTTGAAGAAAGATGGTATGATGAACAATAATGATCCCTTTGCAAGCTTTTTCGGTGATTTTGGTTTTCATTTTGGTGGCGAGTCTCAGCAACATGAAACACCTAGAGGGGCGGACGTTGTTATGGAACTTACTGTTACATTAGAAGAACTATATAATGGAAATTTCATTGAAGTAAGTACAACAGGTTTTGTTTTTGTTTTCATATATAAATTTCTATTTAACCAGATTGTAAATATGTATGATGACTTGATTTCAGATTACCCGTAACAAACCAGTAATAAAGCCTGCATCAGGGACTCGAAAATGTAATTGTAGACAAGAGATGGTAACTAGAAATCTGGGTCCAGGCCGTTTCCAGATGATGCAACAAACAGTCTGTGATGAGTGTCCTAATGTTAAGTTAGTTAATGAAGAGAGGCTTTTAGAAATTGAGGTAAGCTCTTTTGTTATTTACTTAGGAATGTAGCTTTTAATTAAAAGTGGCTTGAAAAAGATTATTATTTTAAAGAATACAGAATAGGTGCGAATCCATTAGTTTGAAAATAATAAGTTAATTTACCGTACAAAACAAACCTGGGCTCCAAATATTGACTGTTTTTCAAGAGTCAGAAGTTAGCTAGTATTTTATGATTAAATTGAGGAAAATCAATAAATGAAGCCCTTTATATTTCATACTTATAGGTACTACATTGTTGGTGTGTGTTAAACTATAAAAATAAATATGTATACAGGTTGAAGTGGGTGCACCAGACAACCATAAGACAAAATTAAGAGGTGAAGGAGAACCACACATGGATGGTGAGCCGGGCGACTTGGTCATTGTGTTCCATACAGAAAGGCATCCACAATTCACAAGACGCGGAGATGATTTATACACAAATGTCACTATATCTTTACAGGTTAGTTTGATCAATGATCTGAAGATACCTGAAAGTGTTTAACCTTCCTATACTCGCGCGTTGGTCTGTGAGACCGACGAAACACATTTTCGTAATTATTTTTATGCAGGTAAATCCTGTGAAGTCGAGTTCCTTGCTAGTTTCCGGATTTGGGGCTAACTTCATTTTAGTGCATGTCGCGTGGTCGGCAGAAGTTCACGTGTCATAGCATTTAGCGCCAATCGGTCCATGAGACCGACGCGAGTATAGGTGCAACTTTTTGTGTAAGTATTAATATTATATATTTTGTACATTTATATATTTTTACAGACTTTGAATACTTTATGAAGTATGTATAGTAAAATATATGTATGAATGTTGCTCTAAATTATATTTTGACCAATTTTTTAGGCCATACTTCATGTCAAAATGAACGATGATCAAATCAGATTGTTGCTGGAAGAATCAAGTTCTGGTTCTGCTATGAAGACGAAAATGACAGTGAGGTGGAAGAGTGGAGGTACAAGAAAAGACATACGACACCGAGCAAGACGATGACAATGAAGAGATATCTGAGGAAAAACACAGTGAAAGTTCCCGTGATTTTTACTTGGGAAAAGATGGACAGACAAGGCTCAAAACTAAGCCAAACATAGATAAATATGTGCTTTGATATGTTTATTATTATTATTTAGAAGTTTATTTTGTTTTGAAAAAGAAGTTCTGTTTTTAATTTAGTTTTCCCTAGTACTTAAGAAAAACATCTCAAATTCGAGGACTGATTTGTGATAGACTATAAGTCAGTAAAATAATTAATAAACTAAGTATGATCCATACTATTTTGTTTCAGTACATCCTAAACTTTAAAAAAATTGTTATAGTTTTCGGTTTTTTTAGTAAATATATATAGTGTAGGGGTAAACACTATCGGTCTGTGACACCGTGCGCGAGTATAGGTGTTACAAAAATTGGCGCGAGTATAGGAAGGTTAAAAATATATTCAATAAGCATACAAAAATTGAGATCTAGGATTAAATAAAATGTGGTCTTAGAAATGCAGATTTAATTTCTCAGAATTGATTTCCACACTTTAATTTCACATGCCATAAATTGTATCAAGGCCATATTTGTGATAACAATACAGTTGATAAAACAACTGGTACATATATTATGAACAATGCGTTAATTAAATTGTTTCCTTTCATACAGGATGCTCTTACTGGATTCACATTGGAATTAATACATCTTGATGGGCATAAAGTGTCAGTATCAAGGGATAAAGTGACATGGGCTGGTGCTCGTGTAAGGAAGAAGGGCGAAGGCATGCCCAACTTTGAAAATAACAACCTACATGGTAACCTGTATGTCACATTTGACATAGATTTTCCGAAACAAGACTTTACTGATGATGAAAAAGAAGGTAATTGTTTTTTAAATTAAAATTTCATGTCTGTTAGTAATTTGCTTATCAATAAATTGAAGACCAAATATGACAGCACTGTTGACGCACATTATACCGGCCGATGCAATATTTCTCGGAATACCGTTACTGAGCACCGGAACGAACTTGTGTCTCAAATTGAGAACTCTCTTGAGGAGATCTCCAATTGGGGTAAACATAACCTTGTTGAGTTCAACCCAAAAAAGACACAAGTTTGCGCGTTTACCACCAAAAAAAACTCCCTTTGTCGTGTCTCCAGTTTTTCAGGGCATTCCCACCAGAGTCTCAGCCAGCATTAATATACTTGGAGTCGAAATATCGAATGATGTCCAGTTTCGTTGTCATCTGGAAGGAAAAGCTAAGCTAGCCTCCCAAAAACTTGGTGTGCTCTGTAGAGCGGGTCAGTATTTCACACCCGGCCAACGCCTACAACTTTACAAGGCTCAAGTCAGGCCGCACATGGAATACTGTTCCCATCTCTGGGCCGGAGCACCCAAGTATCAGCTCCTTCCTTTTGACCGAATCCAGCGACGAGCTACACGATTAGTGGACGACCCTCGTATTACTGATCGGCTGGACTCTTTGGCTCTCCGTAGAGATGTTGCATCTCTCTGCGTATTTTACCGCATCTACCACGGCGAATGCTCTGACGAACTGTTCGGAACAATACCGGCTGCTGAATTTCATCATCGAACTGCTCGCCACAAGTTGAAATATCACCCTCAACATCTGGATACTTGGCGCTCTTCCACCGTGCGATTTAGGAGGAACTTTCTTCCACGCACCACTCCTCTGTGGAACGACCTCCCGAGCTCAGCATTTCCGGACAGATACGACTTAGGGTACTTCAAAAAGAGAGCGTACTCTTCCCTAAAAGGCCGGCAACACACCTGCAACCGTACAGGTCTTGTGGGTGACTATGGGCGGCGCCAATCATCGCACTAATCCGGTGACGCGCCAGCTCGTTTGCCCGCTAATACATAAAAAAAAAAAAATGTTCTATTTTGCATGTAAAAAAATTACAGCAATGTACCTAAACCTAATAAAGCAGGTTTATTGAAACATTTGTATTATATTTTATATATAGCAATTTTACCTAATACATATAAAAAATTATGATACACTCAGTTTTAGAAAATAAGATTTAATCCCATTAGATTTATGAATTTTTAAAACGCTTACAACAAAGCTCATACTGATTGAATTTGCAAATAAAGTCATGATAACACATTTTTTTATTGTTTCAGCTTTGCGGAAAATCCTCCGACAATCACCAAATAATAAAGTGTATAATGGACTTTAGTGAAATAAAAATTGACTTTAATTTATTTAAGTAGTAGTGAATTTGAGTGGTATGATCATATAACATGTGAGTCAAGATATGAAAGCTCAATGGTTTTTGTAAAATAAAGTTGTGATGTACCTAATGTTTTTTTTTTTATTTTACCTATAAAACCATGTTACAACCATTAGGTATTTTTATACCCAAACACACAGCGAACACAGCAAAGTAGGACTATTTTCGATAGGATCCCAGTAAAGACGAAAGAAAATTTGTGTCAGTCTGGCAGATTGCTAAGTATTGAAATTGCACTATAATAATATAGTAAAATAGGCTCTATATGGAGACATGGGTTTAATTACTTTTAATAAAACAAAAATTTTGGCAACAGTAAAATTTTATTAACAAAATACAACCCACAAATAATACAATGGATTATATTATAATATTGATAGAATTCAATTAAAAAAGTAAATATAAAAAATTACAGATAAACTTTTCTATAAAAACAGTAGTTTAGTAATATTTGAAGAAAGAAAATACTTTGTCATTTTTAAAGAACTTAGTATGTTTTTTTTAAATATCACTACATCACAATTTACGTGAATACATTTTGTAACAAATAAACTATCATACATTTGATATTTTATTTTATTAATTGATACTAGTTTACTAGCCTATTTCTAGTCATTATGAAAATAATTGATTCACATGATACTATTCACAAGGTTCATTTATCTCATAAAAAATATTATGTATAACAGAAATACAAGGCTTACAACTTTGCTTACAATATAAAAATGATTTGCAAAATAAGACAATCTCTTTTCGCATGTAAATAAAAATACTTATTGCTTTATTTTTTCAGCAATCAGCAATAACATTTATCATATTTATATGTAACATATTGTTTACATTATGAAACAAACATTTTAGTTATTTATTTTTTTCACAAATCGTGTTTAGGTGTAATGAGGCAAGAGTCATGTGCCGTAAGCAGTGCGGCCGCGGCGGTTTGCAGCACGCCTTTGACGTCCGCGCGCGCAATTATTCCTGACTTCACGTCGGCTGATACGTCCCGTAGCGAGCAAGATGTTTTGCAATAATAATAATTTTGCATCAAAACCAAATCAACAGAACGCAATCAATTCAACACTGACAATGTTAACTATTCCTTATGTAATGAGACAGGTGTCATGTGCGGTAGGCTGTGCGGTGTCGAGATGCGGCGAGGCGGTTTGTAGCACGTTGTTTACGACCGCTCTCGCGAGATAGCCCAGTGTCACGCCGGCCGTTGCGCTCGCTAGTGAACACGACGTTTCTGGTTGGCCGCTATCCTGTTTTTTATTCAAGTTACATATTTGAAAATTCGTTTTGTAAACATTGTGGGATAGCCGATAGGTATGATTTTCTCTAATAGGTTATATATTAATTTGTCCAAGGAAAGAAATAGAAAATAGTAAATTGGTATATTGTAATTTTTTACTGTAAATTTTTTTGTATTCAAAGCATTGGGTTTTGAAATTTGGTACAGGACAATAAACACATACTTTGACCTATGAGCACTTTGTGTTATCAAACGACTTCGATAAGATTCTGGTGCAAGGTTCAAACCTTATAATTACCATATACACAGAGTATCTATTAAACAGAGCAAATATTTCGCGGTTACAACGCAGGATTGTAGCGAACACACAGAGCACTCACCTTAGCATACGTAGAATGTGCGTCATCTAACAACTTGTCAAGATCCAGAGGCTGTTGCATATACAGTTCGGGATTGCGGCGCAAGATTGTAGCGAACACACAGAGTAGCTCGACACAGAGCTGGCGCCGAGCTGCGGACGCGATGCGAACTAACGCTTCCTCTACGAGTAACGCGAATGATAACTCCGAACGGGACATATTTACTAGAGTTGGCTGGGCGGCGATTGCATGACCCTGAAAACAAAATGATATAAGAAATAATATTAATATTATTGATGCTTAGAAACAAGATAATATAATGCATAAATATAAACAATCAAATATCACATCTATCTATACATATAATAAATCTGTAGAAGGGTATTGATCCTAATATTTTCAATGTACAAAATTGTCTGTACATTGAAAATATTGAAAAAATAAATAACAGGGGGTATTACTGGATCGATACCAAACCCAAATATGTGATTAAAAAAATTTTTGTCTGTCTGTCTGTATGTGAAGACATCACGTGAAATCTAACGTTCGATTTCGATGAAACTTGGTATAATTATACCTTATTATCCTGGGCATAAAATAGGATACTTTTTATCCTGAAAAAATACGTAGAAAAAAATAAATCTTAATTTTTCAGTTTTATCCATAGACGTTGTTCTGTAGAACCGCGAACACATGTTGCGTTACCCGCAGTGGATTCAGCGCCGTAATCTGTAGCGCCGAAAGGGGATTTGGCTTGAACCGTTTGCGGCACACGCGGGCCGCACGACACCACGCCTCCCCGACTCCTATATAAGGACGGCGTTCCGCGCGATGCATATAATTTATGAATTTTGATGCCAGCGGACGTGTCCAGTGTGGCGAGCGAGAGTGATCGTCTAATATTAATATTTAGTCAGAAAGTTCTTCCCAGTTCAAAGTGGAGAAATGAACCATCCACGCGAAGACCGACATCCGCGCGGACGGAGTCGCGGGCGGAAGCTAGTAGGTAATATAAGGCTTTTGATAACAATTTCTTCCAAGCAATGATATTATACAAAAAAATATACCGGCCGAATTGATAACCTCCTCCTTTTTTTTTTGAAATCGGTTAAAAATGAGAGTAAAGAAAAAGCATCATTAATTTGTAGGACATAAAGATTTTTTCTTACTTGCACAATGATTCCCTTTGGTGTTCGCAGAAGTATATCCCAGACCTGTACATAGAAGTGTTTTGTAACTCGACAAAGGCAACCTTCGAGCTGACGGCGCTGTAGAGGTGTTAACCTTAAAACATAAAACAAAAATTACATAATAATATGTCATTTACAAGATTAAAAAAAAATGTATTATTAATATCAATATTTACCCTTTCTCATCAGCCCAATCAGAAACAGTTAGAACTTTTTGTAGAAGAGTACGCAATTTGTACGGCGACAAACTTTCCAATGTGGCATCTGGTTTTTTCTCATTAGGGAATATCTCCAAATAAATCCGAATAGCTTCGAGAACCCAACCGACTCGGATTTTGAGAATGCCTCTAAACATGTCCGGATTTGTGCCTATTAGTCGTCCACAGTATAATACTATTTCCTGAAAAATAAAGATATGATTTCATTATAAGTAGTCATTACGATGAAAAGTAATCTTAAAAAATCTGTCACTAGTCTGTCTGTTCGCAACAAACTCCAAAAACTACTAAACAAATTTGTATGTAGTTTCCACCAATAGATTTACTTAATATTACCTGTTGTAATACAGCTCCAATAACATCATAGGGTTGAATAGTGCTATACATAACAGATTGTATTTCTCCGGGCGTCATTGGTTTGTCGAACACTGTCTCTTTCTGACCAATCACACCTACAGTGAGCTGCAATCAGTAATGCATTTATGATAAACTAGCTGTTCCCCGCGGTTTCACCCGCATTGCTCCGCTCCTGTTGGTCTTAGCGTGTTGATATATAGCCTATAGCCTTCCTCGATAAATGGGCTATCTAACACCGAAAGAATTTTTCAAATCGGACCAGTAGCTCCCGAGATTAGCGCGTTCAAACAAACAAACTCTTCAGCTTTATAATATTTATGATAAATTAAATCTAAATACAAGGAAAAAAAAACAAATAAAAATGGCAATATTTGTTGTATGGTAAACTGTTACGAATTCAAAATACAATAATCATCCACACTTCGTTACAACTACATCTGCTGCTGGTAACGTTACAACTACATCTGCTGCTGAAAACATTACAACTATATCTGCTGCTGGTGGTACATCTGCAGCTGAAAAAGTTACTACTACATCTGCTGCTGAAACGTTACAACTATATCTGAACATTAGAGCAACATCATTATCAGTAAAAACTAACCTGTTTCCCATTGACCAAAACAGTGGTAATAAAAGGGCTTATAGAATCCACAGTATGATTGAGCAGAGAGGAACAATACCGCACCGCCTTCCAGTGCCGCAACACACCCGCGCTGTGGTACAGGCTCTTGAGCGACTCTAGAGCATTTACACCGTTCACCTGCATATAAATATATCATACAACTAGCGGTTCGCCCCGGCTTCGCCCGTGGTACCTACATGTTTAAACTAGTTTACTCAAGTTGGATCGAACTGCACATGGTGTGCGAATTTTATTATAATCGGTTAAGTGGTTTAGGAGTCCATTGAGGACAAACATTGTGACACGAGATTTATATATATTAAGATAACCTGCATACATATTTGTTATCTTGCCAAGGGCTCGACAAGTCGATGGGTTGCAAATTTATAGACGATTTTTAACTAAATATGGCTGAAATGAGATATTTACTACGTTTTGTTTATGTTTTTAATTTCATTATAAACTGATTCATCATTTATTTACTTTTTATGTGTTTGTTTTGAAGACTTTATTGTACCTACTTAAGAACTGTTTATAAACAAGAGTCTTTTATTTTTGTGACTATGTCATGCGTCGCGCGGTGCTTCTACGCTTTATAGTTGACGCTCTACTCTATATACGATTACTACACAACCATAGACTATATTACCTCATACATCGGCCCCTCTCTATCCATCAGGATGCCCCACAGCTGCGACTGCGCGAATATATTATCTGTGCCCCGCAACGCCGATACCACGTCATGTGTAGCTCTGTGCTTGTAAGCTTCGAAGTTAACACTTTGTTCGCGGTACGTGAGTGTTCGTGGCACGTCTGTTAGAGATTGGTAACCGATGTAGTCGTGTTGGAGTTGCTTGAACTGCGTGAACATTTCTGACGGGAACTCGCCTTGGCTCATGAAGTCGAGGTGCTCTGCGATGGTATGAATGAAGTTGATTGAGTTAAAATTCAAATATAAAATTATCGGACTATACAAATCATTAACAAAAAATAATGAAGTAAAATTTATTCTGAGTTGAAATTAATTGCTCGTTTAAGTTAAACTACTCGCTTTCTTAAAAAAAAAAAAAAAAAACAAAATAGTTTAACGATAAAATATTATGCACGATAAAACACGCGATGGACAGTATCAAAATACGAAGTAAATAAAAAAAAAATGAAAGATAATCTTCTTATATATAAAAATGAATCGCAAAATGTGTTGGTAAGCGCATAACTCGAGAACGGCTGAACCGATTTCGATAATTCTTTTTTATTATATTCCTTGAAGTACGAGGATGGTTCTTATGTAGAGAAAACGTAAACATGTACCACGGGCGAAGCCGGGGCGGACCGCTAGTTTTAATATACAATTACAAATTTCATACCTATACAAGAACTAGAGATGAGATTCTGCAACCGTCCCAAGCGCACTTTGACCCCGTCGCAGTGGCCCTTCTTCAGCATAGCGAGCAGGTCGAGCATCTGCTTGAAGTGCGGGTCGCGCATGTGCTCCTCGCGCACTAACAGACAGACGGTTGGACGACCGGATAGACGCCAATATCTATACAAATATAGATTTCGGGACAATTTTCACACACGGCACGATCTGATCCCATACTAAGGTTTCGCTTGTGTTATGGAAACCAGATGGCTGATAAACATACATATATAATTTTAAATAAATACTTATATAGATAATTAACACCCAGACACATAACAAACATCTATGTTCATCACACAAATATTTGGCCCGGGTGGGAATCGAACCCACGACCTCTGGCTTGAAAGGCAGGGCCACTACCAACCAAGCCAACCGGTCAGTCACAGATTGATGATTGATTGATTAATCAATGATTCTATTAGGGCATGAATTATGTATGTATGTCAATGTAGAAATGGGAGTAATATAAATTCTATAAATGTTGGTTGGTATTAAGAACATCAGTTTGAATGATACAATTTCTGTTGTAGTATTAATACTTTATTTCTACTTCTATCAAAAAAAAAAATCTTTACCATAACAAGCAATCGATAGCATATAAAATGGACTCACTTTCCGACAAACTGTAATTCTGTCTTGATGTCATCGATCAACAACGCCATGTCTCGATACAGGTAAAATTCAGACACTTCAAATATTAGCGGATAGCATAATACCGTCATTCCGCAGACTCTGTAAATCTGTAAAATAATTATGAAGTCTAATTTAATCTTTATCTTTGGGAAAATAATGCTGCCATAGTGCGAATTAAAGTGAAATAAAAATGTATAAATTTAAGTTATACTAATAATAATAGTTTCCACTGATGTTAATCGCATCAAAGAAATAGGATACATGAAGAATATTATAATTCTTGTTATTACTTACTTTACTGGTTCCCAATGATCCCACAGGTCTGATTGGTCGACCTGTGAGCTTTAATTTGCCACAAACTCCTAACTCTCGGTAAACATGTACTAATTGGGTAGAACTACAAATCTGAAAATTTTCATTGATAAAATAATGTTGATAAAAATTAATAAATACTACAAATTAGTTTGGAAATACCTTAATAAACAAATGCTTATGTCGATACACCCCTCATTAAAATAAAAATTTAATAATTTTAGAAAAAATAGTAGATTATATAAATTTGGATATTAAACAGTTCGCAAGTAATACCTGGACTGGTTCAACTTCGTGAGGCGTTTGAGTCTGTATACCGTAGGTGCCCATCATGGCTTGAAGTCTCATTGACTCTGCTATTAAAACAACTTGTACCACAAGATCTGTTGCGATACCCTGAAAAATATCAATATAAAATTCTATAAATATTTAACGATAAAGAGCAGGATCATATTTTATAGATAAATACGATCTTTTGCATAAAGGCTAAGCTAACATAAGTGCTACAACATTAAAAATACATATAAATAATTGGTAACTATTTTATTTATCGTAGCTTCATACAAGAATTAGAACAATTAAGCGGAACATATATGTGAATACTTTATTAAATTAGCTTAAATACTGTGCAGTTTATTACATGGCATACATTGCTTGGCTAATTCAGTGACACAAAAGTGTTTTGATCTGCAATTTACAATAATACTCACAAACGTCGGCTTAGCCTGCGATTTTTGCATGGAAAGAAATAACTTGTTGTTTAGGAATTTCAGAGAATGTATAAACATATAATAAAACTAAACAAATTTTTATTAATTATATTAAATTTAAAGGATTAAACAATTTTAATCATCTATGTATATGTAAAAAAATCTATTATTTAAGAAAAACGAAAATAGAGCATTAATAGCTATCATTTCAAATAACTATTAAAAATAAACTGATTTAAAATAAGAAAACTATTCGATCTAGTTTACACAATTTACCTGAAAAGCCGAATACCTCCCGGCTCGACGGGGTCGGTTGTAAGAGGGTAAGTATCGACGAATAGGATCCAGTTCATTGACGTGCAGTAAACCGCCCGTTAGTAATTGAGCCAATACAAATAACGACTGCGCCCATAGAAACAGACCACCGGTATCTAGAACATGAATATTAATAAAAAAATATTTTGAAATTATATCTTGGTTGCATTACCTCCACCTGCTAATATAGGCTTTGTAAATATTTAGTAAAACCTATTGAGTTGTTTTTAAAGTTTTACCGTTGCCTTGAAAAACAAAGTGGTAACAAAATGTATTATTTTTTAAAAAAGTCACGTAATTTTTATGCTACGGCCACACTACCTTACCGTCTACAGGTAAATTAGCTTGGAGAAATTTTTGCATATGTAGTGGTGTGTATATTACTCAGATCTTAGAGCGCGTTTCCACTATATCGTTCTGGCCTATACAAAAATGTTTCGATATCCTAACATTACTATTTAATTTCATACTTATTCCTAGCAACACTTTTGTTTTCAATAAAAACAAGTTTTTATTTGAAAGAATATGGTTTTGACTTTATAAAAAAAAATATATCATTCAATTTCACGTCCTAGAGCAAACGACAAGACGACTACCGTGAAACAATAAAATATCGTGTCCATAATAATTTGTTTCATAATTAATATTTGACCATAATAATTACGAAACAAAACAAATAAATAAATCGTCACTTGATAGTGGAAAGTGGAAACACGCACAAAAACAGAATAAACCAGTTTACGCTGTCCGCAGGTGCCACGTGCAGTCGTTTGGTACCGTTAGAACATAAAGCACACATTTCATTCAAAAATTATAATTATTACGTATAGACCGGGAGGTATTGACACAAAATTTCGAGTCATTTGTAACAGGATGGCGGTTCTACAGGGGTCTTAGTACGCAATGACAAAAAGAAAAACGATGGTGTGAACACTGGTACCGGCGGTTTAGTCGCGTGGGCGTTAGTCGAACTCGTCGGAAAAATAGCGAAGTCAAACAATTTGTAACACAAAAATTTTAGAATATACCGATAGCCCATAAAAAAGAAGTAGGCGGTAGTGTCATGCCATACTTTTCCGGTGTGACTTACAGCCCGCCATACCGACGCGAATGTGTTGATTTAAAAAAAATTATTCAACCATTTGTACCAGGCTAACTTTTGCACAGGTAACCATCGTCGTGCAGCCATTTACGAAAATCGCCATGCCATACTTTTCGGACGATTCCAAATGGTCGCCATACCGCCGAAAAACTGCAAAATTTTTTTTTTTCGCCAAACTTTTTGTACCAGTATTGCATTTGGATTTTTGGAGAGTATTTGATAAAATGTGACCATTATTATATTTACCATACTTCTAGTAGGGGGAAAAAGTGCTGCCATACTTGAAAAATTAATTTAGTATTAATTTATATAAGTGAAGATTTCCACCACCTAGATCTTTGAAATTTTGTATTTATATTCGTTGAACCTCAAACTTACAGGAAAAATTAGTGCCATACTGTTACTAATCGTTCAAAATACGAATAAAATCTTACAATAAAAAAAAAAATCTTATACACATTCGCCACCTCCCACAGGTATGACATTATCACACTTCTATTTATAATCATTCAGGAGTTGTTGAAAAAAAATTTAGGGTGGTAAATGGTTCGGCGAAAAAAAAAAATTTGCAGATTTTCGGCGGTATGGCGACCATTTGGAATCGTCCGAAAAGTATGGCATGGCGATTTTCGTAAATGGCTGCACGACGATGGTTACCTGTGCAAAAGTTAGCCTGGTACAAATGGTTGAATTGTTTTTTTTTAAATCAACACATTCGCGTCGGTATGGCGGGCTGTAAGTCACACCGGAAAAGTATGGCATGACACTACCGCCTACTTCTTTTTTATGGGCTATCGGTAAATTCTAAAATTTTTGTGTTACAAATTGTTTGACTTCGCTATTTTTCCGACGAGTTCGACTAACGCCCACGCGACTAAGCCGCCGGTACCAGCGTTCACACCATCGTTTTTCTTTTTGTCATTGCGTACTAAGACCCCTGTACAACCGCCATCCTGTTACAAATGACTCGAAATTTTGTGTCAATATCTCCCGGTCTAGTAGTTTAATTGTTAAATTTTGTATTTGTTGATTGTTG
Source organism: Colias behrii (assembly GCA_029959065.1). NCBI lineage: Eukaryota > Metazoa > Arthropoda > Insecta > Lepidoptera > Pieridae > Colias > Colias behrii. The sequence continues at coordinate 10,045,616 of JARWMC010000003.1, forward strand.
TTATTATTTGTATTGTTATAATATTTGTTGAAGTGTTTAATTTGTGTGTAAGTGTTGTAACTTTATATTGTTAATTCAAAATGGCTCCAGTGTTAAAACATGGTCGAGGCAAGCCTTTGACTTCTCAAACTAAAGAATTAAACTTTAAATGTCGTTTCTTTTTCAGGTTAGTAAATTTTTCATTTTAGTAACATTGTTAATGTAAAAGTTATACGTATGTTAAATGTGCAAATATTAAAATAAAGTCTCATCTTTTTCAGAGGAGAAACACATATAGTTTAATTTAAAATCCCTTATATATATAAAATGAAAACTAAAAATAAAATGTTGTTTTATTTTATTTGCTGACCATACACTACTACAAACGCAAAAATTTCTCCAAGCTAATTTACCTGTACCGGGCTGTTACCGCAATAATTATGGCATTAAATTACCGTCTAAATTACTGCATGAACTGGTGTGGTTACACTAGAGTTTACCTAGATATGTCGGTAATTATTGGCATTTACCGCAGCAAAAAAAAATATTAGTTAATAATTAATATATAATATGGTTTCTGTAATAATTCATCAAGGATTCTTTCTTTTTAAAAAGGATTTTTTCTTTTTCAAATCATCTATTGTACTTGGAAATGATAAATTTTGTTTGACCCGACGCCACGCATCATTGTGTACACTGCGATTTTTATAGTTCTTCTGTTGGGTATCCCCAAGATCCCAAAGAGAAGAATTCCAAGAATTCCAAAAATTTGCGTCATCGAGCGCTTTTTCATTTGACCACTCCATGTCGGTCGATACGTGCGTCGCCGGTGAGCTCATATTGCACACTGGACAAACGGTAGTGTGGCCGCATACGTAATAATTACCGCGGTAATCTTCTTTGATGTGCGAAAGAATACCGCCGCCGGAGCTATTGCCTACCGCCATTTGTCATATTGATTGGCATTGTAGAATTATGGTCATAAGTCGTGGTTACACCTAGGTGTTGTTAAAGTTGTGGCAATAATTATTGGCATATCACGGTAGTGTGGCCGTAGTATCACGCGTGTATAATGTATATTGAGTGCACGTTATACGCACGTAATACTTGCACGCTCCTGTCAATCGACGGAGCGGCAACGTCGCATCAATCGCTATTCATGCGTTTATCGTGCGGCCGTAGAAAGTTTTTTCTATAATATTATGTTCTACGCAAGATGCAAGTATACGTATTGCAATCGTGCGCATGACATGCGTATGACGTGAACCGTAGGCCTTAGTGACCATTTTCTATTACCTGATTACAGATTAAGTCTTATTCCTATAAAATGATTAATAAATGTTATTCATAAAACTTGAATATAATAAAATATAATATAATTATTATACTTTTTAAAACACATACCTACTTACTAAATTGTGTATAAAATAAGGTGTTAGTTAAATCTCAACGTAAACATTTAGAAAAAGGTGCAATAGTGTAAAAACAATGCTATAGTGCTCATGATGAAACAATCACACGTATTACCATAGAGATAATATGTACTACGTACTAGAGTGGCTATTCCAAACAAAAACATTGCGCGCGGCCGATGTGGTGGGGTACGTGTGGAACGAGCGGGGCGTGGCTTCAAGTTCAAAGATTAAGCAATGCGTGCAGATGCGACACATTGTGCAATCTGTTTACTCGGTACTATCTGGTGGTACTGATACTAGGGAATTAATAAAAAGAGGATTTTATATTAAACTATGTATTTTAATTTCCTTTAAATAATATCAATTTAGTAAGCTTTTGTCGTTTTGTGTAGTAATCAATAGTTTTATCAGTTTTTGCTTCATGATGTAATCGAATTTTGGAGTATTGGTTTATAATAGCCCTAATTAAATGGATACGATGATTCAATGTTGATGGCGTTTACGTATGAGAAACTCACATTTTGAAAAATCTCACGTGAGATTCGGGGATGGGGGAGGGGGTTGAATAAAATCTCACGACATCTCACCAGGGAGGGAGGGGCAGAAAATTTAAAAAAACACCTCACGTAATTTATGGACGCCCCCTTACTCGATCACAATTTTTGTAACGAATGTGAAAGACGAAACAATAAAACACGCAAAGCGGCTTTTACTATAAACGGAACTACATTTAAAAATATACTTTATTTATTGAGTTATAAGGTTGCTTCCATTCTGTTTATTTACATTCTCAAAAACATCAATCGCGGCAGAGGCGGCTTGTGTCAAAGGCCTCGGCGATATCATTTAACAACATAATATGTACTTTAGGCAAACTTGTAATAAGATCTATTTTACTTTCTTATTAGTCCATTTGACAAGGATATTGGGTAAGATACCTATTGGAATAATTTTATTATTATGTATGTACTTATTAAATCCGCGAATAAAAAAAATTTTTAGTCGCGAATATAGAAATTGGGTCGCATTTTTTTAATCCGCGAATAGTGAAAACGCGAATAAAGGAAGCGCGATTAAGGAACTTTTACTGTATTAGTTTCTGTGAATGTTGTGTTTATTTGTAATTGTTGTGCATAATAATTTATAAATCCTATTGGAACAACTGTTGATGAACCTTTTTTTAATAAATAAAAATAGGTAAATAAATAAATATTACTTAATATAACCTACCGTTTTACTTTGCGTAGTCGGGTAAAAGTATAAATATTTAGGTACTACACCACGGTAATCTTTCCTAGTATATATTGTATATTCATAGTTAAAAAATCCAGTTACATTATTTTAACAGACTCATCGATAGTGTCACGTCTGTGCTGTTAGTCAATGAAAAATGGCGCGAAACGCAGAACGCGTGGTGATTTTTCGCAAAATGATAACAATATTAGTAAAATGCATGACTTACTCATAATAAGGAAACTTACTGGTGAAAAGTCACTCCTCGGGCTTTGTTTGTATTATAGGAACTGTTAAAACAATATCTTAGCACACACGAAGGCATTTTGAACAGAGCAATAACACGTGTTGACGCGGCAAGCGGGGGGCACAGTCCGGCACAGACTAAATGAGACTTGTGACTTTTGCCTCTAGCTCTTGTTAAAGAGAGTGTAGTAGCGATGGCCTCTCTAGTACGTAGTACATATTATCTCTATGCGTATTACAAATAATTTAATTTTGTTTATATACGAAAGTGCAGGTTTTATAAGAAAAATGTGCCATTGAACTCAGCTACGCAAACATCAATAAAGATGTACATTGTACAATTGTACATAGTTAAAATTGAAAGAAGAACAAACTAGTGTGGAAATATTAGGTGCGGAGACTCAAGATGGGTATTATTAGTGCAATATAGCGCTAAAGTGGCAAAGAAAGCATAGAAATCGTCAGGATAGAAAGTCGAATGAAAGCACAAGAATTTTTGCAATTTTGGTTCACACGGGCGTTACCTTTATTTTCGCTATCACCGGGTTGGTCTGAAATTATACATACAATGAAATTTAAAATTCCTTCTCTTAGCGTTGTATTTTTGAATAGAACAAATTCATTTTTGATGCTGTTATATCGAAAAAAATAAGTTGTTTTCCAATATCGTGTTCTAAGACGATGTAAATTGAACACAATATATTTTACATACTACCTACATTATTTATAAGTGTGGATAATGTAAACATTTAATTAGGATGTATGGGTGCAATTCTACAGCAATTTTACATAATATAAATTCAATAATTCTATGTGTGTAGGTCGAAAATCCAAACATACGAGTTGTGTGGAAATCTCTATTTTCTTATTGATGCTTCAGTGCATTATCGGATAATTAATTAGGTGTAATTAGGAATATACATACTTGCTGGAAGTCTCCGAACTGAATAAGGTTCGCTGCGTTCATTTTCTATTCCTTCCTTTGGTACATAATAGTACCATGGAATTACTGGATCTGGAATAGATAATACATAATATTACGAATTTTGTTATAAAACATCTATTTTCTGCATTAAAAAATGAGTTAATATAAATTATTGTTATTTAGTAATGTTGATGGGTACTAGAGCATGTTATTTTGAATTTATTCCTTTATATAAAAATTGAAGATGTACAGAATAAATACCTCCAAACTCATCCATATAAATTCTCGTTTTCAACAACCTCTGATACTCTTCTACTTGTTCAGGCAGAGTCCGGAACACTCCATCGATTATCATCATCACATAGAATAACGGCCATTCTGACTCAATACCATCAAACTCCTTAAGTTCTCCCTCATTATAATATCGTCTATTTGGATCCTCCAGAGCACTCTTAAATCCATCCCGGCTGAATCTTTTAAAACCGTATTTGCCTTTCAAACGATTTAAGAGGTTTGATTTTGTTAATTGTACTAAGATTTCTTCATGGGTGGCGAATGCGGGAAATGATATTGTAGGGAGGAGAGCCGCATCAACTCCCTGTACAGAGTTTAAATCTATGATAATCATATGATTATTGATTAATATATATTAACTCACTCTTACGTATTTAATATTGTTCTCTCTATGTTGTCATAAAACAATAATGTATTACAGCGTAGATTCGTCGTATAAACGTTACATATATATGCAGTGAAAAGTCGTTAGAATCGGAAGGTGTAATTACGATACAGATACGATATCAATATGTTATAATTTTCGAAATAATAGAAGAACACGGAAATAATGGTTTCTTAGAATTTCGCTTTCCTATGTGATTGAAATATTTTGAAATTAAAAATCTTGCTTAGTATATGATTTAAAAGTAAACATTCCAAGCATTTTTAAATTTATTCAATTTATTTTTGTGTGAATTCCTTTATAATATCGGAATAAAAAAAAATAATTAAACTTACCTTAGAACTTGATTCTCGAGGTAGCATGGTTTCAAAAATACTTCTGTTTCGATTATGTGCGTCAATATCCACGTACACCACACTCCAAGACGCGCCTTTGTCTCCAAACAAATTGCAACCATTGATTGCTTCTAAAGCCGCCTTTGCCATACCTGGAATGGAATAAAATAAATTTCATACCACTTTTTAATAATTGAAGAATAATCAACCAAACATAGAATATTTGATAACTATTTTTAACTGTTTTTTCTAAGGATCACTTTTTCATATCTTATTTACAAAATGAAAATATAATTAAAAAAATCCTATTATAACAATTCGAAATTCTATGTAGCTTTAACCTCTCAACCACCGAGCGGCCAGATCCGACTGCGACACAATAGATTTTCTATTGTGTCTGTGATTCCGGGGCCTGATGGATTAATGGGAATTTGATTGAAAAATACAATTTTAAAAAGTTTGAGTGAAATAAGAAGAACAAATTAACTGACCAAAAGGATAATAATAAATACTACTACTCTGTATGCATATTAAAAGCTCACCTATAGAAGAAGCATGTATTTCTGGCTTTCCATCATTGTATTTAGAGCCTCTCTCCCACATTCCATAATCAGGAGTTCTATATGCTCTTTCCACATAATACACTAAATTCTGTACAAATGCAACTTCATCCTGTAAGATTGAAAAATAAAAATTTCTTCTGAAATCAACTTCACTTAAGTTTCTAAACTTATAAGCAACAAGAAAAGTTATAGTGTGTATGTTTCAGGCAATAAAATGATTTCTGTAAATCTTTTCAATAAGGAAAACTTTTTATTAAGTTTGATTTTTGCTAATGTGTTGATCAGATTTATCAGGAATTAAGTACCCAAATAAGAACAATTTAAAAGGACAGTAAGCTAGTGCATAACTTAAAAACTTTTTTGGTTTATATCTTTAAATTTACCTGTGTATAAATAATCTGCAGGCCAGATGTGATCATTTGTACCAGAAACAGTAAATACAATGAAACCACATCAATCTGCAGGTGATGGTACTGATCATCGCTAAGCACTGGCTCTCCGGTTGTCAGATGGAATTTAACATGTAGTGCGTGAGCTGCACTCTGTCTTGTCTTGAATGCTTCAACCCTTGCTGCTTGTTTTATCCAACATTCTAATATACCACGCATACATTTTACTGTGCTTTGTCCTAGTTCATGAGACTTTCCTCTGTCATCATCTATTCGTCTGTACAAAAAAAAAAGCATTTAAAAATATGTAGTAGGAATATCCAAATGTAGGTACAAAAAATTATTTATTTTTATGAGTAAGTTACTAAGTATATTTATTACCTGTATGCCTGATAGAGACCCCATACTGCAGATGCACAATAAATGCTGTCTCTTACACTTCCAACATGTAAATCTGAAGAAATCACTGGGAATAACCCTGTGATTGGGCTTTGGAATCTTAAAAGTTGTCTCTTAACTGCAAAAATTATACATTACAATTTACATTAAGCATAATTCTCAGATTAAGTTCATATAGAAAAAGATCACAATCCACCATTTCTGGGAAACATAATATATATACATATATCCTGTATAAAATATACAAGATATTACATTACAATAATTGCAATTCCATTGTTCAAAACATAAAATAAAGTTAATAATTTAGTTGAAACAGATCAAGCCTGACTCACTCCAATAGAATGTGTTTAATATATAGAGATATTAAATATGTATTGTATTTAGTAATTATATCTTACCAATAGCATAATAAATATCTAATTGTCTAACAGTGTCTTCATAATTTGCTATCTTTAGGAACTGCTGAGCATTTATGTCATCGATACTCCCTTGACGAATCATTAGGTCTGGATTTGCCTGCAATTCATACAGGATCACATGAGATCAATACAAAAGTTTTGTTGCAATTTTATGTAATAATATGAAAGTTCTTACCAAACTTTAAAAAAAACTAAGGCCTCAAAAAATGCGAAAAAAATTAAATGCTTAGCAGCTATACATTATTAATGACTTAAATACACAAAAAATTATTTATGTACATATTTTATCAAAGAATATAATTAAGAAATATAATCATATCACTTTGCACTTTGCAGGTAGACATTGAAGTTTAATTGTTTTGACCAGTTTTGACTTTTATCACCGGCAAAATCACAGAACATAATTATATACCTACTCTTCATTCTCCCTCTACGACCTACTCAGACAAAATATGTCAAGTTTTGTTTATATGATGAAGGTCAGACAAAGGACATGTTTGAGACCACAGAGCAAGTAATTTTGAGACGATGTGTTGTCTCTACTGTTATTATTTGTGGTTATTATTTATTGGGATCGGGTAAGGGATCGGGAAAGCCATAAACAAAAAAAAGAAGAGACGATGTGTTCAGTAATAATTGAATTCAAATTTAATCTTCTCAATGCAATATGTTTTTTCACATACATATATTTTGATAATTTGAATAATAACCACAGAACAGAAAGGGCGTTTGGAATTTTTCTGTCCGGCATTCCGATTTTTTACGGTCCGGTATGGCACGCCATTAGGGCGTTTGTGCACTACAAGGAATTTTACTGTCCGGCATTCCGATTTTTTACGGTCCGGTATGGCACGCCATTAATCTAAATACTAGCTTGTGCACTATACGTAATTTTACTGTCCGACATTTCACTTTTCCCTATTTCGGATGGTTTTTTGTGTCTACGAGTCGCTGTAGGTATAATTGTTTTCGAATGCCCACTTGCTTGGATTTTACTCTTTTTACTGCATATGCCAATTGAAAGCAAGCTCTTGTTTTACTTTCTTTTAGGTGTGCAATGTGATTTGAAAAGTCGGTATTGTTATTTTTATATACATTGACCTATAATTATTATCTATGTAAGTGTTGGTAAAAAACTCAAGTGGTAATAGCTTTAGCTCCTCGTCACCGATTAAAATAAATAAGTGAAACACGCATTTTAAATCTCTTACGGAACTTTACTTTTTATTATAACGAAGTAATATAATATTTCATATTCTATATTTTTTACTCGTTTCTTGTAAAATGCAAAAACAATCATTTATGATAGCATTATACCGCCAAACTTCCTTGAACTGTACCGCACTGATCCGAGTAAAGACGGACAGGTGCACAAGCCAATTCATCGGTTTTTTCATGCCACACCGGACCGTAAAAAATCGGAATGCCGGACAGTAAAATTCCTTGTAGTGCACAAACGCCCTAAAAGTGATTATAACCTAAAAGTAGATCTAGAGATCTAATACTCCAATAAATATTCCAATTTGAACATCGTCATTTTGAGAATCACTGCTTTATTTTAAATCATCATTAAAGCAATAATAATTAATATTAAATTAATATCGTAGTAATCACATAATAATGTAGATAATAATATGTCAAAAGTCAAAACCGTGTCAAACGTCAATCATCAGTGTCATATGATGACCGTCTGTCATTGTACTGAAAAGTGATAACAAACAAAATTTTAAATTACAATTCGTGTATAATTGAAATTTATGAACTAGTTTAATTGCTTTTTAATTACATTACAATTGAAATGATAAATTGAGGAACATCGCACACTAGTTACTGGGGAACAGGTGTGTTGATTAAAATTATTAATCAGTATTGCAATTTGTAAATTAAATTATAATTTCAATCCTTTTTATTTAGTTTAAATAAATAAAATAGCAGTAAAATGAATCATGAAGTTCATCAGAAGCAAGAATCTAAGAGTGCCAGCAACAGGGAGCCGCAGGTTGCAAAGATTATTGTTATCATTACATGGCCATGATCATTAATCAAGTATTTTATAATAATCCACCAGCAATTGTGATATCGTAAAGCACAATGATAAACATTCTAATAAATTTGCTACAATTATTAATAAAATAAGTTTGTATACATTGTCTGGGTTATGACACAATACTAAAAACAATAACAATTATTGGGAATAATTATTATTTCTTAATGTTCGTATCATACATAATTTACTAGGGGGCATGTGGTTGGATGTGTTTTTGTGGATGTCTATAATGTATGTTATTAAAATTAATGTCTGAGCATTTAATAAGGATTGAAACTAATTATTAAGATTGATGGATCAATGCTTGTCAAAATGAGTGTTTATTAATATGGGATTTATAAATAATAATTGACTTATACACACAAATCATTCTTTTGTATTTAATGTTATAGATAGACCTCTTCAGTATAATCGGAGGTAGTTGGCCTCCCCCACCAAAAGAACCAGAAAAACCAAAATATGGAACATTGCCGCAAAGTCCTAAAAGAACTATGCAGCGAACACCTCAAAACGAAAGAGTGAAATCAGTTAATTTGATCAATCATCTTGCACCAGATAGGCGAAGGAAACCAACAACATCAAACTATTCCATTACAAGTGAAACAACCAATCAGTACGCAAAAATGGTGCATGATACAAAGAAGATTGAAACTGGAATCCTTCTAGGTAAGTAATTCATAGTTTTGAATTTATTTATCCCACTAATCCCACTAATATTATAAATGCGAAAGTTTGTGAGGATGTGTATGTGTTTGTTTGTTATTCTTTCACGCAAATACTACTGAACCGACATTTTTAATTTCCAACAGAAATAGCCAAGTTGATGGCAAATAGCCTAATTTAGCTAATACATCAAAATAATAACAACTCATATCGGGTATTAAAATTGTTGTACTGAAAAACAAATTTCAAAGATCATTATGCTTTTTCTCACTTGTTAAACAATAAAATTAAACCTTAAAAATAAATAAATAAATAAAAAATATATCAATATAACTCATCCCCCATAAATCTCACCCTGACACTTTTTTATTTATGTTTTTGCATTGATATACTATGAACAACAAGACTGGCGAACTAATAAAAAGATATTGTATAAAACATTCATTCAAATTAATACCTTATTTCTTGGCAGTAATATTCCATGTCTAATGTATGTGCTCCTTAGAAAACTCTGCCTAATAGACGCTTAGGTAGAGTTTTGCTTCGGACATCCATTCCTCATTTCCTTTAATCTATATAATAAAAATGAATCGCCAAATGTGTTGCTAAGCGCAAAACCCGAGAACGGCTCGACCCATTCGGCATAAACTTCATAAAACCTCTCCGTTACGATGTGAAAGAAAGACCAACATATAAACACACTTTCGTATCTATAATATTCGTATTTTATAACAATCGTAATGATATTATGTAGAAAATATTTCGATGACGTTATTCACGTAATAAATATTTGTGAAACTATTATGACCACTATTTATTTTAGATAACTGTGTGTATTATAAAGGAGCAAATCTTACCATGATTATTATTAGTAAATCACATAATATTTCACTATCACAATATGTATTTCTTTAACCTCTTTATAACTTTTCTAACTACCTATCACTAATATTTTATTACATGTTGTTGTATTTAAAAGTAAATAAAACAGGTCGAATGTACATTGACTGCACTCGTTAAAACATCCCATTTTAGCTTTCCTATTTTCTAATTTTAGTTCACGCGGGTGATCAGCCGCCAATAGTTCGTAGCGCGCTATGTCGCAAGCGTATTATTTGAGAGAACTCTCGATAGATGAAATTCCATTATGTGTTCTACAATATGAAACTAGTGTGTAAATCTTGTAAATTTATTTTGAATACTGTAGTTAATCTGTTCAACATGTGAATCTCTATTTTTAGACGTATGCAGCAATGAAGCTCCTGAAGAATTGTATGATACTCCGTCGTTGGGGTCTCCGAGAGCCGCCCAGCAGTCTCGGACGCAACCTCAGGCACATTCACTTTTGCATTTGCAAGAGGATATTGGAGTCGGTTCCTTAGTGGAGGTGGCGACAGATGTTGATCAACATCACTATGGTGTCGTGAGATGGATCGGAGTTATAGATGGTAACATTTTCATAATATTGTGTTTAATTCATGTTTAATTCAATTTTTAAAACACAATCTTTATACAAAAATTATTATTAATAACTACCTACCAAAAATCATTATCGGCAAGTAACACGTTAAAAGTTTTGAATAGGGAAACAAAGAAAATATTCCTAAGCGCGATTTCAAATCCTTCCGAGAAATCCACAACCAAAATATTGAGTAGCCATAAAATATAGTTGAACTCGATCACTCTTTACTTCTTGTAGACGAACCTTACTAAAATTGCTGAATAGATTTTGACAAAACATACCTATCTATTTTATTTTTCAAAACAGTTAACGTTAAACATTAGTATTCTAACTGTACCCGTGTACTGTACTTCTATTTTCATTGAGTTTCGTTTCTATTGGTTTTGCGTGTTGCTCTATAATCAAACTAATATTTTTTGAAGTGAAACTCTTCTTCGTGAACTAGATAAGATAAGAACTGGTATTCCAAACAAGCAACAGTTTTAAATGGTATTGTGCATCAGACACAGCAACAGCGGGCGTGGAGCTGGAGCAAAACGTGTGCGGGCTGGGCGACGGCACGCGCAACGGGCAGCGGCTGTTCGCGTGCGCGGCGGGGCGGCGTCGTCCGTTTTATTGATGTTTCGCTTCTATTATTTACGTGTTGTTGACCTCACTAATGAATTTTTGAACCAGTATTCCTTAAAATGGACCATTCTAACATAAACAACCACTTAAATCAAAATCGTGCATCAGACACAGCAACAGCGGGCGTGGAGCTGGAGCAGAGCGTGTGCGGGCTGGGCGACGGGTCGCGCGGCGGGCAGCGGCTGTTCGCGTGCGCGGCGGGGCGCGCGCTGTTCGTGCCGCTGGCGCTGTGCCGCCGCGACGCGCGCTTCCGCGACACGCCGCCGCCCGACCGCGCGCTCGCGCACCACGAGGAACACTTCGATCAGGTTCATTTTATTTATTTACTAGCTGCTCCGCGCGGTTTCACCCCCGTGGCTCCACTCCTGTTGGTCGTAGCGTGATGATACATAGCCTATAACCTTCCTCGATAAATGGGCTATCTAACAGTGAAAGAATTTTTCAAATCGGACCAGTAGTTCCCGAGATTAGCGCGTTCAAACAAACAAACAAACAAACAAACAAACAAACAAACTCTTCAGCTTTATAATATTAGTATAGATTTATTATTACATAAATCAATAACCTTTACAGGATAAACCCAATGCGGCTCTGACTAACACTATAATTCTATACAAATACACTACTTACAACTTAAACAAATTAACTTACAATCTACGAAATAAGATAAAATGAATACAATACAACAACAGATAAAAAATTAAAATGAATAACTAATAATATAAAGAAGAACCTTTGCTAATTCACCCATTAATTATTTCCTATATGGTGTACTTTCATTAATTCATTCATCCCGTCTGACTAGGGCCCCTCCGGCCCTCTCCACTCAGGTGACAGTCCAAGCCGAGGTTCGTGATCCCCGTCATTGTCGCTACCAGCCTTCGTGTTAAGATGTAGAAGCCCTTCTGTCTAACATCGAGATACACCACACAAAAAAAAATCATTCATTCATTATTTATTTATTTATTTGACCCTTTAATAATTGTACAGATAGGAAACCTTAGAACTACTTACACATAGAACAGAGTACAATTATTTTGGCGGCCTTATCACTTAATAGTGATCTCTTCCAGGCAACCACGGTAAAAGGTAAACAAGCAAAATGATCACTAATTGGCGGGACGAGAACAGAAAAAAGAATAATTAATAGCAAGAAAACAAAAAATAATAATATATATACACCTTAACTAATACATGTCCATATACAATATCACATATACTATACATATACATACACAATATATATATATATATATATATATATATATATATATATATACATAAATAAAATAAACAGATATACATACCACTTTCATATTATAACTATAATATACATAAATAAATAAATATATACATTATGTGGATTAGACTAAAATATGTGAAATTTTGACCAAAAAAAAAATTTCTCAAGGCACTTTTCAGAAATAAAATTTATGCGTTAGACACAAAAAAACAATACAATGATAAAAAGATCTACAATGTTAGTTTTACAGTGCTGGGTTTCAATAAGTTAGTAAGCGAATTTTGTAAATTTGACCTATTCCTTAAATTTTCACAAATACCTACGTTAAAGTTGTTTGTTGTTATTGGTGGTAAAAACCAAAATTTCTAATGCTCATAATTTGCAGCCGGATTGTCCCGTGGTTCCCGGTGTGGTGCCACCCTTAAACTCGCTCGGAGAACTAGCGGGGAAAAACCGCGGGATTCAAGGACATCACAACTCCTGCTATCTCGACGCAACCCTATTCGCTATGTTCACATTTACTAGTGTGTTTGATGCACTCTTATATCGACCCCCCGAACCAGAGGTAAATTATTTATCAAATTCTTAAAATGTCTGAAAGTTAAACTTTACTTTTTTTATTTGAATAGCTTGTTTCATATTAAGGCCGAAGTATCTAAAGCGAAGCGAAGATGTATTTCTTACAAAATCTTTCTTGCTTTATTTTCATATTTATTTATTCAGTAATTTTATGTACCTCAACAATTTAACAATAATAACAAATATTATTTGCAATGTAATTTTATTTATATCAAAAACAGCCACTCAAATCAACAAATTAATCTTTAACAGGATTCTCCCCACTACTCCGAAGTACAGCGCGTGTTACGTGAAGAGATAGTGAATCCACTCCGTCGCCATGGTTACGTACGCGCCGATAGAGTTATGAAGCTGCGCACACTATTGGAGCGGTTATCTGATGTGCCCGGACTTACTTCGGAGGAAAAGGTCTGTAGAACTTTTAAAATGGCCCTGTTGTTTAATTAATTAATTATTAGTACATTATAAAGGTTAATAATTGTAAGTAACATTATTTTATCGTTTAATATCCATTACAACACCTATAATAGCAATGTGTTGTTTTATTATCTATAACGCATCAAAGTTTCAAATGTAACATGTCTTGAAATTTTACTGTTTTATATTATTAATAAGTAAACAATGAGAGTTGTCATTAATAAAAAAATTGCTTTAGGACCCCGAAGAATTTTTAAACGGTTTGGTAGCACAACTATTAAGAGCGGAACCATTCTTAAAACTATCGTCGGGTCAAGAGTCATATTGCTACCAGCTTTTTGTAGAAAAAGACGAACACGTCACATTACCAAGCGTACAGCAGTTGTTGGAACAGTCTTTCGCCACTTCTGGAGTTAAATTGAGCGAGGTAATAATCTTAGAATTTTTTTTATTGAGGTTGTTATTAAACATTGTTATTAATAATTGAATTATTTTGTAGGTTCCAGCAGCGTTTATAATCCAAATGCCAAGGTTTGGGAAAAATTATAAGCTGTATCAAAGAGTTCTACCATCACCTCTTCTGGACGTAACAGACCTGATTGAAGGATGTGAGTTATATTTTTTACTTTTACAGTACTTCTGACTTCGGTCCCCAATTTTGGTTTTTAAAACTTTTCATAGACGTAGGACGTGTTAACACGTGTGTGTGTTATTAACTTTAAAAACCTTAAAAATCTTATAATTGAGTCTTTGAGTCTATTGATTGAGCCTTGTTTTTTAAGTCTATTAAAAATACAGTTTAATTCAATATCGTTTATTTTAAATTTAAAATGAAACAACTATAATTTCGTAATTTCCAAACTTTATTCATATTTTCATATAAATTGAACACACTATAAATAATATCAGTAAATATAACCTCTAAAAAACGTATTTATAATTAATCCTTGGAATGGAGAGTCTCTCCTTTTGTCTTGTATAAATTTTATTTTCTTTTAACTTTTATCAAGATCAGAATGTGTTAAGGGAAGGGACTGGCTCTCTTAACACAGGCTATGCCTAGCAAGAGAGCCAAAGCCTCATATCTAAAATTGTACAACAAAAGGTCAAATAAAGATTTTATTTTAAGCTATTGCATAGCTTCTATCGCGGGCCTTGAGCGCGGGGACCGAATTGAGAAATTCCGTAACGAAAAAACCTCACGCTCCCCACTCCGACGGGCTCGGAGGTGTGGCTTGAAGGCATGCTATGCAATAGCTTTACCGCGGCAGTCCCCGAGTGCCACACGTCTTTTTTATTTTTAAGCTATTGCATAGCTTCTATCGCGGGCCTTGAGCGCGGGAACCGAATCGAGAAATTTCGTAACGAAAAAACCTCACGCTCCCCACTCCGACGGGCACGGAGGTGTGGCTTGAAGGCATGCTATGCAATAGCTTTACCGCGGCAGTCCCCGAGTGCCACACGTCTTTTTTTATTTTTTATTCCAGTGCCCCGTCAATGCAGTGTGTGCGGCGGTCTCGCACGCTGGGAGTGCAGCGCGTGCGCGGCGGGCGGCGCGGTCGATTCCGGCGCACTGTGTAATTCATGTCTGCGGTTGGCACATGCTACTCGCTCGCATAAGGTACTGAATTATGTTTATGAACCATTTCGATGGAAGACTATGACATAAAGATATTGTTTTAAATTTAGAGACAATTACGATTTTAGACTGTGAGATAAGAAAAAGCTCAAGTTATTAAATAATTCTTCTTCTTCTTTCTTTATGGCCCCTCGCAATAGTGGGACTTCGCCAAAATAAATTAATTATATTTTTTTGTCTGGCAGCATTTTGTTGGCATGTTGGTTGGATGTAAATTTATGTACGATTTCGAATTTTCGAATTTTTTTGCGTTTCCATCAATCATCTTACTTTAATTAATAATAGTATTTTGTACATTAAATGTGTGCAATTTATTGCCTTAATTTCATCATTAATTTGTTTTAATTTTTTTTTTCTCAACAGGCAACACCATTGTCGATTTGTGAAGAGTACGCCAACATTTTGGAGTCTTGTCCCGTACCTAGAGTTTATATGGAGTTATTTGCAGTATTATGTATAGAAACAAGCCATTATGTCGCTTTCGTCAAGACAGGCGTAGCACACGACGCTCCTTGGTGCTTCTTCGATTCTATGGCTGATAGAAAAGGTACGAGGACAGATTTCTGACTCCTGACATACAGGTTTTTACCTAGTTTGGGAGTCAGAGACTTCACAGTATTTCAAAATGTAAAACTATTGTCAATAAAGAATTTTTTTTTTATTTTTTTTTTTTTTATTTGTATTGTTACCATTTTTTAATATAATATCTTCTTTACCAATAGCCTAGTCTCAGTAAAATTTGATTGATTTTACACGTCATAGTTAAATTTAAAATTTTATTCAACGAATCCCATATTCAACGTAATGTCATTGTTCTCCAGGCGAGCGCAACGGCTACAACATACCCGAGATAGTCGAGATCGACGAGCTTGGTGCGTGGCTCAGTGATGAAGGCGGGCGGGCACTACACGCTGCCGCGCCACATGACCGCCAACTACCCGCACCCGCCAAGCGCTTACTGGCCGACGCGTATATGTGCTTCTATAGGAGCCCCGACGTCGCTATGTACAGATAGACGTGTGGTTAAGGGCGGTGACGTCACTAAGTACGAGCAGCTCGCCTCCGCGCCACATGACCGTCAGCTACCCGCACCCAAGCGCTTACTAGCCGACGCGTACATGTGCTTCTATAGGAGCCCCGACGTCGCTATGTACAGATAGACGTGTGGTTAAGGGCGGTGACGTCACTAAGTACGAGCAGCTCGCCTCCGCGCCACATGACCGTCAGCTACCCGCACCCAAGCGCTTACTAGCCGACGCGTACATGTGCTTCTATAGGAGCCCCGACGTCGCAATGTATAGATAGACGTGGGGTTATGGGCGGTGACGTCACTGTGTACGGGCGCCTGCGTAACGGTGCGGTGACGTCACTGTGTATGCCTCCAAGTAGCTAAGCGTCTGCTTGTGGACGCATTAATGTGTGTGTATAGGCTCCCCAGATGTCGTTATGTACATATAGACGTGTGCGAACTAGTGGTAGTGTTGCAGTGACGTCGCGTATGTTCCGGCAGCACACCACCTCCCTGCACAACCACCAATGGCTTCAATATGTATAGCTAGGCTTATAATAATTATAGCTGGTCATGGTGCGGTGGCGTCACTTAGATTACAGATAGACTGATTGGAGCTGCTGATAAAAAAACAGTGATGTCATTTGTGACATCTAAACATAGGAACAGATGGCCATTGTATTGACTGAGTTTTACTGGTAATGGAATGATGACGTCACTTTATACATATGGGCTGATGTTAATTGCTGTTACTGGAGATTTGACGTGGCTATGTACTGATAGGCTGTTGTTTATGAACTTTTGATCGATAAAATAATTTTAGCGTTATTATAAAAGACAGCTATATGAAATAGGGGGAATGACTTAAAAAATTGTTGGATAACTCTGTTTTAACAAAACCCCAACACTAGAAATGGATACCCAATTTAAATTTAGTAGTAAAGCCTGAATCGGAACTCGTTAATCCCTGTAGCCACTTATGGGATTGACTTAAGCTATATTCTTTTAAAAAAACTATTTTATATCTATTTGGGGGCAATATCAATGCAATTTCTTCACTCGTACATAATTTGATACTTGTAGAAAAGACAGTTCACTTTGAGAGTTTATAAATTATGTAGGATAGCCTTACGTGTCTCAGTGCAAAATGAGACTTGTTAAATCTGTAAATCGTGTGAATAATAAAATATTGCACACTGGAGTTAAACACAATAATTGAGGAGTGTCTTTTCAAAAGGGGATATGTACATTCTATCTTATTTTTCACAAAATGAGAAAAATTTATATGGGAAATATTTATAGACCTACCGAAAAGCATTATTTCTGTTATGAAACTATTTCATTACAGTGTTCTAACTACACATTTTGCCAAAAAATATGACTTGTTAATTTAAAGCTACAGAGTTCAGAAAAATCATAATATCCTCTTTTGACACGGATCTTTTATAATATCCCCCTTTGTTTTGTACTTATTGTAAATATCCCCTTTAGTTGTGTACTATTTTGTAAATATCCTCTTTTGTATTGTACATCTCAAGATTTTAAATTATAATAAAACACAGAATATTCTTATTATTTAATAATAATGACCAAAATTAAAGACATACTTATTAATTCTACTAAAAAGAATAATAGTTCAAATCCTGATTTGTCCAATATCAGGTGTCAAACAATCACACATAGATTCCATTTCGGTATTCTGTTCTTCTTCAGGGCTGCAGTTTGATTCATCAATAATTAATTCTTTATACCACTTCAGTTCATCTAAATTATACCACTCTTCGCCAAACTGTTTCTTGAGCAAATTTGAAATATCTTTCTTCTTGCATTCTTTTAGTGGACGTTGTACTACATCTAAATCATGTAAAGACAAAGGAGATCGCTTGCCCTTTTTGAGTAATGACATTGATTTTTCTGCACCTGTTTGGAATCTGTAGTTTTCATAGACCTTCAATTCAACAGTGGCTGAACCACGAACCCGTTTCTTATAGAAAAAAATTCTCTTCAAGGACTGTATACCATCCAGTTTCCTGTACTGCTCTTCCAAGCTTTTTATATCCTTAAGAATCCAGTCTTCTCCTAGTACTTTTAGCTGACCATATTTCTTGAAAACATCATAATATTCTTCTTTGTTGGTTATCACGGGTTTCTTTCTTATTTCTTTCTCCAGCCGACCAAAGACTCGGTCAGCTGGGAGAAAACTATGTCCCCTCACTGGGAATATTAGTGTTATGTCTTTAAGATGTGGTGGGGAGTCATTTAAAAGGTAGAAAAGCAGCATGTGTATGATGTGGCTGTTTTTGTTCTGCCCACCACACCCGTCGCAGAATAATCTCAGATGGTGAATCTCCTCATCAAGGGTCAATCCTTTTAAGTAGTTATAAACTGCAGACCCTACTTCAGTAGAACCTCTTGCTGACTGTGATTCATCCCAAGTATAGAATATTGGGTTTCTAGAATCTAAGGGAACAATACAGAAGTTATACAGGCTGAGCTGTCTGGCGTAGAAAGCATCCTGAATAGGAGTTCGTGGTAAACTTTGCACCTGTTGTAAATCGAAACATGCAGATATACTATTGGGCTCATTTTTTTTCAAATGTGCATAAAATGCATTGGGGTAGAGGTCAGAATAATCGACCGCAACTCACATGAAGTCCGGGTAGTAACGTTACTCACCTGATGAGAAAATGTTACTCACAGGAATATTAGGATGCTTTCACATTGAAACAACAAATAGTACATTATTATATTTTTATTTATTGTTAGACTGACACAACTGCTAACATCAATAAATTTATTTTTAACAAGTTCTATTAATAGACAAGAAAAATCAAAAGCATGCTTTAATAAATACAACCTACTCAAAACAATTACAATTAAAAGGAACTTTATTACTTTTAAAGGAACTTTAATATATTTATCACAACCTTGAATGATAATTATGTAATTCTTTAATCAAAATATATATAATCTTCGTCGTGAAGAAATACAAAATCAGTCTCTTTTTCATTGATCGACATTAATTCTACAGTCTTGACAATATTCTTACAATCTATTTGCTCAACTTCCAATAATTTTGGCTTAATAAATCTGGTGTTATCATTTTTACCAATTTTTTTGAGAAAAGATATTTTTACCCTGTCATTTTTTGTTTTTTCCATAATCGTACCAACAAAATATTCTACTCTTTTTTTAAAAAAGTATCTTACTATTACATTATCGTCTTTTTCGTAATTTAAGGGATCACTTTCTAAGTTGAAACTTGAACCACTTGGCTGTGGTTCTAAATTTTGATTCGCCTCTAAAGCAACTGGTTTATTCAAATGCAACATAGTATCTGGGATAAGGCAAGTTTTAGTCTTTTCAATTTTAACTTTTACTTTTTTCTTGCTGTCTTTAGATTTTGATTGATTAATATTAAAATCTGTATCTTGTATATCCGGGCTATCTGATTCAGAAGTGACATCGCAAATATCTGAATCACTGTGGATACTCATAGCGATGTCACTATTGCTTGATTCATCTTCTTCTTTTCTTCTTTTTAACTTCTTATCTTTTCTTTTAATCTCTTTTCTTGTTTTTCGTTTAAGTCTGTCATAGTTTTTAGTGTTAAGTGATGATAAGTTTTCTTTATTTTCATTATTGGTAACAATTTTTGGGGTACATTTTGAGGGCGGAATTATAACTTGCGATATAATCTTGGGTTTTTCTTTTACAGTCGTCAAGACGTTAGTGTTAATATTAAGTGAATTCTGTTTTTTTGCTTTCAATTTAATTTTTGTTCCAGCAGTTTCCCGAATGATGCAACTACTTGCTGTTGCTTTCGATTGAAAAATTGCACCTTCGTCATGTATAATGTCAATGTCATTGGTCGATATTCCATGTGAAACCACGGGAATTTCTGGCAGCACTGCTCCGCGTTCATTCAATGGCCCAGCTTCCTCATTGTTGCGCATCCTTGCATCCTGCGCATTGGTTGAACAATTTATCTTGTGGACTATAGTTTTTTCCAGGACGTGAGTTTTCGGGTTGTAGCATTCGCAAATCCCTCTTGGCAAAGATGACTCACAGAAACAACTGACATTGCGGTACCTTAGTGTTGTTGATGGAACATGGTAAGTAATTTGATGTAATCGAGTAGTTAGTGGTACTGGATCCAAGTCATTCGGTATCTGGTTCTGTGCATCCCGAATTTTAATTTCAGAGACAGGAAATATTGTAACAGATGATTCTTGAGTCAAAATGGATACAGCATCGTCAGCACAGCTTACATCATTTCCACATGCCACATTTTGATCCAGCAGTCTTTTTACCGCACCACCTACTCCATCGGCAGCACCCTTGCCGTGCGCAGCTTCGAAAAAGTTCCAGGTTCCAAAAGTTAATTTATACTTTTTGCATAAGTCTTTAAACTGGTAAAAATTCTTTTTTTGTTTATATTGCGTACTTGGACCGTCTGAGAAAAAATGTATGGTATCTATTTCGGGATTGCTCGTTAATAATAATTCAATTATTGGTTCTGTGTGGGCTCTGATGGCACCAGGGTCATGTAAGTTACAGTCGGACAGAGTAGCAAAAGGAACCTTTTTTTGTTGTAAATATGCCATGCCAGTGTGGATCGTAATTTGGCCCTTTGATGCTCCGAAATGAAGAGCCTGTATCTCTTCTCCTAATTTACAGGAATAATTTTCTGAGAAATCTATTATTAGAGCTGCTTCATTGGGTAGCAGGTTATCAATAACTTCTCGATATTTTTTGTGCTGATGATTTATATTAAAGAAATGCTGCCGGAATGCACGTAGATCAGCTAAAAACATTTCTTTGAGTTCTGAAAATGTACCCTTAATACTTTCTTTAACATATTTCTTTGTAGTAGTAATTTTTTTCTCTATTCCCTTCTCAAACGTAAATTCCTTTCTAATCCACTGTATCCATGTGCATTCTGTATTGTCTGTAATATCAGTCAAATTCATTTCAGGATTGTTGTATTTACACTTTTCACAATTTAAATACATACAGTCGTACGATTCAACGCTGCACACACTCGAATCAAGTAATTCTTGCAAATCAGAAGTACCTATAACCCCAATTTTCTTTAAATGAGCTACTTTGAAGGCTAAATTACTGTGCTTTATACATGCTACGGTATTTCTGTCACTCAACTTTGGCCGTACTACATTTCGTGGTCTATTTCTTTTGAAAGTTGAAAATGAAGCTTTTCCTCCCTCGCAGACATATTTTGTGTAAAGTTTCTTCAATGAAGTAAGCAAGAATCGCTTCTGTAATTTACTTTTACCTCTACCAACACATTCTTTCTTGCCAGCTGTCATTCTAGTGTTATCATCCCTGTTGAAAAAAATACGTATTTCTTTTGCTTCTTTATATGTCCTTTCCTTTTTCTTAAATGTTCTTACTCTCCCCTTCAGTCCTAATGATTTCGAAATGTCAGTTTTCAGATTATACTTTTCTACTGCTTCGGATGAAACAATGTCTTTTAGGATCTGTTTTGATTTATTGTCATGTTTTTCATATGCTGTCTGTAACGAAGCACTGATCACATTCAGCTGCAGGATCTGTTTTTTAACTTTATTTTTTTCAGGTGTGGGTATGGATGGAATATTTTCATTTATAAAGGATAATGTTTTAGTCATGGGAGTATTATTTTTTTCAGGAGTGGATATGGATGGAATATCTTCATTGATAAAGGATGATGTTTCAGTCATGAGAGTTTCTTCACGTAGATCTTCATTTTCAGATTTGTCAGTTGTGGTCAGTCCGGATGAGGTAGTTGGTGCGTTAATGTCTGTAGGTAATTCACGGTTGGTTTCATTCTCCGATGACTTTAGTAAAGATTTTTTTTCCGTTCGTTCTGAATTGGATATCAATTTGCGCAGCTCTTCAATTTTAATTTTTAGTCTATAAAGGTTTTTTTGTAAAGCACGTTTCTTCAGCAATATATTATCTATAAATTTCGTTTGATTTGTTATTTGCTTCTTCAATTTTACACATAATCGTGCATTTAATGCACAACACTTGTTGTTTTTTGGTTTTGTTACACCACCTTCTTTTTGTTTTTTTTTGGCAAGTCTCCATTCTCGTCGCTTTTTTTCCTTTTCTTTTTCAGACAGTTCTGCGATTGGTTTTCTAGCAGCTTTCATGTATTCTCTATGCTTCTTCTTTTTCTCCTCGTATTTTTCTGCATCTTGTTTTAATTTTTCACGGTATTTTCTTTGTCTCTCAGCATTCGACATTGGCGCCATCTAAAAGTAAGTATGTAAAGTCAATTAGTTTCAATTTATGCACAAATATGTCCAAAAAGTCCATTCCATAAAATATAAAAATAATTATAATTGATTATTCCAGAAATCTCGCCCAGTTTTCATGCCAGTATATTTCATGCAAATATATAAACGTATAAAAACAAATAAACAAAAACCGACCCATGAATTGAGAACCTACCCCTTTTTTCAGTCGATTAAAATACGAACACAAGCTGAAGTATTTAAAAACAAAAACCCGACTGTGGTAATTTGAAAATTGTATTTTGCGTCTAAAATCCGCCATTTTCATTTCTTGAAATTTTAATGTAGCTAGTGTCACTCGCGCAGCCAGCTCAGACAAATCTAATGACACCTCACATGTCAAAATCGGTCAAGCAGTTTGTGCTGTAGCACGTGAAAAAGAATTTTTTGTCCACATACAAACATACATACATACTTATATACATACATACATACATACTCTCGAAAACCATAACCCTCTTTCTGTGGCAGTCGGGTAAAAACCAAGCGGTTCGGAAGATAAAATGAGGTATTCGCTCGGAGTGAACCACTCGTTATTGATTGCACGCACAGTTACTATACAAACTGATTCGTTTTACCAAGTGTTACTCACAAATCTATAAATTCCTGTGAGTAACAATGAGCAGTATGAACGGGCCCTAAGTCGTGTAACGTTATCCACAGGAAAGAAAAATATGGATTATAACCTCTAAAATGCATCGTCAAAACAACAAATATCTTACCTTGAAAACAATGTCTTGTGTTGGATGAGCACCAAAACATACTATTTCAGACTGTGTATCCAGATTCGTGTAATCCACTTTAGAATTTATCTCACTCACTAGTTTTTCACAGGAATATTTTGAGCATTTTTTTCTGTGCGCATACTTTTTCAACCAAAACTAAATGAAGGGACAACATGGCGTCCTCAAAGTCACGTGATGTGATGTAACAGTGTTGCTAGCATACAATTTAATTGCGATATGGTAGAATTCTTTTTCGGGAGCGTTTAAAACACCGTTATCTACCTGGAGTTATTCACAGGAATGATGTTTGGGATTTTATTGTAAACAGTAATTTAATAATTATAGACGTAATAAATTAACGATTACATGAATAAAAACAATAAATTAAGTCACCGGTTTTTACTTAACAGTATTAATTATTGCAAAAATTGCCTAGTATTGATTATTTTATGATATGTTAATTTTCATTACGCAATAGGACACTTTTATTTTGTATGGACGTGAAATTAGTCTATAGTCACTAATTTTTTAATATTTTTTTCTGTATAGTTATATTCTAAACATAACTATTATGGCTTGTTTTACTGTACATTAATTGTCCTTTAAACAAAATTGGTTTCAAATTGTTATGACCCAAACTTATCTTTAAATAAGCTGAAAACGGTCGAGGACACATATTTTTCAAAGCATGTACGATTATTTTGACCTCTACCCATTGGCTCGCAGTTTATGTACTCTCAATTCTGTCATATATAATTGTTTCTTTTCGTTATCTTTTTATTGTTTTATTTTATTTTTCCATAACACACACACGTTACAAGCATCAGTGGCTGGAGAGGAAAACCCAATATTGAATTCTCCTATAAAAATCTTGTAAAACATAGTTTTTTTCACTTTCAAATCATCTGACACAGATTCATTATAAATTTTAAACAATTTTCTTGCACTTAAGTCACATGACAAGTAGATTCTCTTGGACTTTTCTCTTCCGTAATGGCTTTCCTGTGCTGGTAGCTTATTTAAAAAGTTACGAAGACTCTGTTTTTTAGCTTCATTACGATTTCCATATTTATTACCACCACGGTTTTCTTTAGGCGTTTGTCCATTGTATAGTGTTTTGCTTAGATTTTCCACTCTTCTTTTTGTTATTCCAAAAGCACTCAAAAAGAAGTTCTTGCACACTTTAACCACGCGTTTGCTTTTGGAAAACAAATGGTAGGAACAACTGATTTGTCTGCACCTTTTCTTTACATTTTCTTGAGGTATATAGTTACCTTTCCTTTGTGCTTCATGTGAACTTATCAACCGAGACAAATATATGTCTTGTTCAATCTTGGTCTTCCGGATGTATAGGGCTTTTCTATTTTGTATAACCAACTTCAACGAAATGGAATTGCACTTGTATCCAGATCCCGAAGATTTATGTGAGCAAGGTAACTTAAAATTCGCACAAAGAGGATCTTCGTCTGCATAACTGCAAAATACAAATACAATGGAATTACAAAACAATGTCGAAAAGTGTAAGTAAAAGGTGCAACGAAAACGTTATAGATTCATTCACTTACGATTTCTGTTTACGAGGTTTTTTCGCAATTCTATCCTTTCTTCCGCCACTATTCAAATCTTCTACTGTTTTCTCATCCATAATTTGGTAAAATCCAGTTGAAAGTATCTCATAAACAGCACTGAACTTCAAAAACAAAAATGACTCTTTGGAGCGGAGCGAAAATAGTTTGACAGAAGTTTAAATGACAGATGTCAAATTACCCAACTTGCCAGAGTAAAAAAAATACCGATGCGTTCAAAAAACGATAATTACAAATACTTTGCGTTCCGTTCTATAGAGTAAAATATCTAAAAATAAAGCCTAAAGCATAAAGTTAAGGTGGATGTTCCGCCCGTCCCTCCATACATTTTTGATGACGTCTAAACACTTAACACAGACACTATTTCTTTAAAACTAATCATTTTATCACTTCTCTACAATGAAATGTGTCCGCGTTCGACCTTTTTAATCAATAACTTACATTATTTACTTAGAAAAACAACAGTGAAATACCGGCAAAATTTGACACTTACACTACAGTAGTGTGCGTGACTTTTGCCAAGCGAAACACGACATAAAGCACGACATCTAGCGCGTCATGTCTAAGGTGATTGCTACGATCTGTTCCCAGCCAATGTCCCGCTAGATGGCGCTGAATTCTACATTTCTAGTTTATTTGAGTTTTTGCGTAATTGGAAAACCTTAAAGTCGTAGGAATAGTCATGGCGGTTACTGAATATTATATTTTATTGAAATATGTCATATCATTGCCTTAAAATCCACCCAATTCGGTAAAAATATGCGTTATAACATCTGTCATTGCATACAGGGTCGTTTACACACACAGACGTATACAAAAATGATAAAGATTTAACTCTAGATGGCGTGAATGTAAAACAAGTTTTCCATTTTTCTGTATGGGTAGACAAAACTTCAAAACGCCACCTGCTACGGTTTATATTATGAACGATTAGCTTTCCGCCCGCATTAAAAAAAAAAACCCGCATAGTTCCCGTTCCCGTGGGATTTCCGGGATAAAACCTATTCTATGTGTCCAAGTTACGTTCTATATGTGTGCTAAATTTCATTGTAATCGGTTCAGTAGTATTTGCGTGAAACACACACATACACATCCTCAAAAACTTTCGCATTAGTAGGAAGTAGGATTGTTATAAAAATAAAAGTTATATTTGTTGGCGTAAACTATTTTATTGTTAATTTTGGGAAATAAAAAATGTCAAAATTGATTACAATAAAACGCAGTTTTATTTTATTACATTATAATTTTGTTTTTTTTTATCAAAACATGTATTTGAAGAAGCATATAATATACCGATCTATGCCTATTCACTCAAACACACTACACACATTTTAGGCGTAATCTAAATCTGAAAACAAATGAAAAACAAATGAAAAACGAAAGAATGCTTACTTTTAGACACTCAGTATTTGAATAAAATATAATAATATCGTAAGTCACAACCATATGTATTGAAAGATCGCAATTCGCAAGTGAATTGAAGAAAGATACCTAGGGTACTTACCTAGTCAGAATCCTTTATGATTGAGTTGCGTTCTGAAATAAGATCTAGAAAAATAAAATATTACAGTAAAATTTACTTATCTTTATATTTCAATGTTATCTTTATATACCTGGTATAAATGGCCGACGAATAAAAAAAAATCTTATTAGATTAGCGATTTATTTTAATTACGGAACAAAAAAAAAGGATTGTAAGTAACTGAATTATGTTTGTTTCTGAACGCACCATAAGTTTTCGACGACGCGCGACGTGAACGGAGTACGAGTAGAGTTATAGGTATACCACTGAGCAAGTAAGGTATACCTACCTACTTTGATAAAACAATCTAATAATATTGTGTGTCTGTCTGAAAATTCGGAAAAGCATATTTTGCCAATATTTGCAAGTTTGTGACTACTTTCGTAGTTTAAATATAGTAGGTAAAAAACAATGGTAATGTAAATTCTAAACAAACTACTACCAAAATACAATTAGAACAAAAATCATTTGACTTGTTTATTTCACCCAGAGGCCAGAGGTGGCTCGTGACAAAATTGTATAGGTGTTCACTTGAAATAAAACAACGAAAATACAATAGCGTTAGCGGGATGATTTATTACAAAAAAATGAGCACCACATTTTATAAATGTCTATAACACTAAAAATTACAAAGTACAGGCTATTTCAAAACGAATTCAATGATTATCAATAATTAGTAAATCACCGAATTTGCATTCGCGAGCGTAGGTATCCATAGTGTTTGTCACTGACGGTCACTGACCTCTATAACTCAGTGGTGTTTGTGTGGCAACGTCGCGCGCGCAATTGCTACTGTCATGCGATGCGGCAACGTTGCGTGAGAATCAAAACGCTACTTGAGTACGGTTTATTATGAACGATTGTTATAAAAATAAAAGTTATACAATATACATATTTGTTGGCGTAAACTATTTTATTCATCATTAATTTTGGAAAATAAATAATGTCTAAATTGATTACAATAAAACGCAGTTTTATTTTATTACATTACACTATTGTTTTTTTTTTATCAAAACATGTATGTATTTGAGTAGTTAGTAGCATATTATATTCTGAATTTCTGATCCATGCCTATTCACTCAAAACTACCTAATAACACTAATGATTTGTAACAGTAAATTATTTCAATAGGTAGGTATTTGAACATTTCCCAACAAGACGTAAGAATAATTATTCGTAGGTATACAAGATACAATAACAAATCTAATACACTATTTATTATTTTATTATTTACTAGCGGTCCGCCCCGGCTTCGCCCGTGGTACATGTTTACGTTTTCTCTCCATAAGAAGTAAGAACCATCCTCGTACTTCAAGGAATATAATAAAAAAAGAATTATCGAAATCGGTTCAGCCGTTCTCGAGTTATGCGCTTACCAACACATTTTGCGATTCATTTTTATATTAGACTAGCGGTCCGCCCCGGCTTCGCCCGTGGTACATGTTTACGTTTTCTCTACATAAGAACCATCCTCGTACTTCAAGGAATATAATAAAAAAAGAATTATCGAAATCGGTTCAGCCGTTCTCGAGTTATGCGCTTACCAACACATTTTGCGATTCATTTATATATATATAAGATTATGTGAAAATAACCAGGAAGGTGAAAAACATATTTACGAAAACATAGTAACATATGGCTGTCGCTACAATAATTATATTTCAATTTTATCTTTTTATACCTAGTAGAACTGGCCGACGAATAAAAAAAATCGTATTAGAATACAATATATTACGGAACAAAAAAAGGATTGTAACTGAATTAGGTATGTTTGTTTCTGGGCGCACCGTTTTCGACGACGCGACGCGCGACGTAAGCGTATAGGTATAGGTACCTACTTTGCTAAAACAAACTAATAAAATTGTGTGTCTGTCTGAAAATTCGGAAAAGCATATTTTGCAAGTTTGTGATTACTTTGATAGTTTACCGATTTATAATAATTGTAATTGTAATTGTATAATATATAATTTGCAATGTGGTGAAATTTCATAAAAATCACGGGCCAATTTTTTGTTTTGAATCCCACCGAAAATATAATTGCGTTATTAGAATAATTAATTACTATACCTACCCACGATCAATTACTACAATATAGTCTCAAATGCATACTAGAGAAATATTGCAATTTGATTCAATTAAAATGCATAGCATACAAAAATAAATTCACAACACAAGAAATTCCGCGCGCAAATCATAGCGCGTGTCAATGAAATCAAGAATGTTTTATATCAAGCCGACGCGGACGAGCGACGACGCGACGCCGAACAAAAGTACCTACGACGGACGACCACGCTTCGAGTTGCCAAACACACAGCCAAACAACAATAATGAGTAATAAATTGTTTACAAAAAAAACAAGTTTTCCATTTTTCTGTATGAGAGTTCTGTCTAGAACTTCAAAACGCCACCTGCTACGGTTTATATTATGAACGATGGTTATAAAAATAAAAGTTATATTTGTTGGTGTAAACTATTTTATTGATCAATAATTTTGGAATTTAAAACTGTCAACATTGATTACAATAAAACGCAGTTTTATTTTATTACACTATTGTTTTTTTATCAAAACATGTATTTGAAGTACCATATAATATTATGCTGATCCAAGCATTTTCACTCAAAACTAATATCACTAATGATTTGTAAAAGTAAATTATTTCAATATACATTTCATAACCAACAAGTAAGAATAATTATTATTATTCCTACCTACAACAACAAACCTAAAACACTATTTACTATGGGAAAATAACCAGGAAGGTGAAAAACATTATATTATTATTTACGATTTCGACGCACTCGACTTTTAGTAAAATATAGTAGGTAAACATAATATTATGGTTTTGATTTTTGCTACTAGTATAAGAAAACTGCGTGTTCAAACTACTTGTTTGTCTGTCTGAAAATTCGGAAGTACTTTGGTAGTTTACCGATTTATAATAATATTGTATATATCGTTGTTTAAAAAATATTCAAACACAATAAAATATGATATACTGATTTATCACTGGTTTCAGTGATGAACTGATGAGTCAATGTTAGCCACTATACTTTCGTCATACGTGTGTATGATTGATGTGATTTGCAACGTGGTGATATTTCAGAAAAATCACGGGTCAAATTGTCCCACCGAAAATATAACTGCGTTATAAGAATAACTATACCTACGATAAATTATACATATTACAATATAGTCTCAAATGCATACTAGTGAAATATTTTATTTGAATCAATAAAATAAAAAAAAAATAAAAAATAATAATAATACAAAAATAAATTCACAACACAAGAAAATCCGCGCGCAAATCATAGCGCGTGACAATGAAATCAAGAACTTTCGAGCCGACGCGACGCGGACGACGAAGGAGCCTAACAAAAGTACCTACAATCATAGGCGGCTCGTGACAAAATTGTATGGCCGTGTTCACTTGAAATAAAACAACGAAAATAGGTACCTACAATAGCGTTAGCAGTACAAAAAAAATGAGCACCACATTTTATATGTCTATTTATACACTAAAAATTATAGAGTATTTCAAAACGAATTCAATTATTATTTAGCAATAATTAGAAAATCCCCGAATTTGCATTCGTGATCGTATTCATAGTGTTTGTCTACACTAATATTATAAAGAGGAAAACTTTGTTTGTTTGTTTGATTGTAATGAATAGGCTCATAAACTACTGGACATTTTACCAATGTTTGCAAGTTTGTGATTACTTTGATAGTTTACCGATTTATAATAATTGTATACTTATATCATTGTTTAAAAATATTCAAACACAATATGATATAGGTACTGATTTATCACTGGTTTCAGTGATGAACTGATGAGTCAATGTTAGCCACAATACTAATCACTTTCGTCATACATGTGTATGAACTATGATTGATGTGATTTGCAATGTGGTGAAATTTCATAAAAATCACGGGCCAATTTTTTGTTTTGAATCCCACCGAAAATACATATATTACTAATTGCGTTATTAGAATAATTAATTACTATACCCACGATCAATTATTACAATTTACAATATAGTCTCAAATGCATACTAGAGAAACATTGCAATTTGAATCAATTAAAATGCATAGCATACAAAAATAAATTCACAACACAAGAAATTCCGCGCGCAAATCATAGCGCGTGTCAATGAAATCAAGAATGTAATTTTATATCAAGCCGACGACGACGCCGAACTAAAGTACCTACAGTACCATTTACCTTCAGTGTACAATACAGTTTACAGACCTACGACGGACGAACAATAATGAGTAATAAATTGTTTACAAAAAAAAACATAGTTTCTAAGGTCATTAGTTTTATTTTATTTTATTGTTATTTTCTTTGAACGATTGGAAATGAAATTACTCAATTTTTACACAGAACTTTGATTTATTAGAATTATGCTCATTATGTATAAGATAACGAACGCGAATGCACGACATCTAGCGCGTCAATGTCTAAACATCGCCTTTCGTTTAGACATTGACGCGCTAGATCTGTAATAAGTATATAGTCTATGCGCTAGATGTCGTGCTTTATGTCGTGTTTCGCTTGGCAAAAGTCACGCACACTACTGTAGAAGTGTCAAATTTTTCCGGTATTTTACTGTTGTTTTTCTAAGTAAATATTGTAAATTATTGATTAAAAAGGTCGAACGCGCACACATTTCATTATAGAGAAGTGATAAAATGATTAGTTTTAAAGAAATAGTGTCTGTGTTAAGTGTTTAGAGGTAATCAAAAATGTATGGAGGGACGGTCGGAACATCCACCCTAAACGAAAGGCGATGTTTAGACATTGACGCGCTAGATGTCGTGCATTCGCGTTCGTTATCTTATACATAATGAGCATAATTCTAATAAATCAAAGTTCTGTGTAAAAATTGAGTAATTTCATTTCCAATCGTTCAAAGAAAATAACAATAAAATAAAATAAAACTAATGACCTTAGAAACTATGTTTTTTTTTGTAAACAATTTATTACTCATTATTGTTCGTCCGTCGTAGGTCTGTAAACTGTATTGTACACTGAAGGTAAATGGTACTGTAGGTACTTTAGTTCGGCGTCGTCGTCGGCTTGATATAAAATTACATTCTTGATTTCATTGACACGCGCTATGATTTGCGCGCGGAATTTCTTGTGTTGTGAATTTATTTTTGTATGCTATGCATTTTAATTGATTCAAATTGCAATATTTCTCTAGTATGCATTTGAGACTATATTGTAAATTGTAATAATTGATCGTGGGTATAGTAATTAATTATTCTAATAACGCAATTAGTAATATATGTATTTTCGGTGGGATTCAAAACAAAAAATTGGCCCGTGATTTTTATGAAATTTCACCACATTGCAAATCACATCAATCATAGTTCATACACATGTATGACGAAAGTGATTAGTGTTGTGGCTAACATTGACGCATCAGTTCATCACTGAAACCAGTGATAAATCAGTACCTATATCATATTGTGTTTGAATATTTTTAAACAATGATATAAGTATACAATTATTATAAATCGGTAAACTATCAAAGTAATCACAAACTTGCAAACATTGGTAAAATGTCCAGTAGTTTATGAGCCTATTCATTACAATCAAACAAACAAACAAAGTTTTCCTCTTTATAATATTAGTGTAGACAAACACTATGAATACGATCACGAATGCAAATTCGGGGATTTTCTAATTATTGCTAAATAATAATTGAATTCGTTTTGAAATACTCTATAATTTTTAGTGTATAAATAGACATTTATAATGTGGTGCTCATTTTTTTTGTACTGCTAACGCTATTGTAGGTACCTATTTTCGTTGTTTTATTTCAAGTGAACACGGCCATACAATTTTGTCACGAGCCGCCTATGATTGTAGGTACTTTTGTTAGGCTCCTTCGTCGTCCGCGTCGGCTCGAAAGTTCTTGATTTCATTGTCACGCGCTATGATTTGCGCGCGGATTTTCTTGTGTTGTGAATTTATTTTTGTATTATTATTATTTTTTATTTTTTTTTATTTTATTGATTCAAATAAAATATTTCACTAGTATACATTTGAGACTATATTGTATTATGTATAATTTATCGTAGGTATAGTTATTCTTATAACGCAGTTATATTTTCGGTGGGACAATTTGACCCGTGATTTATCTGAAATATCACCACGTTGCAAATCACATCAATCATACACACGTATGACGAAAGTATAGTGGCTAACATTGACTCATCAGTTCATCACTGAAACCAGTGATAAATCAGTATATCATATTTTATTGTGTTTGAATATTTTTAAACAACGATATATACAATATTATTATAAATCGGTAAACTACCAAAGTACTTCCGAATTTTCAGACAGACAAACAAGTAGTTTGTTTTATCAAAGTAGGTATCAGTAATTAGTATACTCTACTCCGTTCACGTCACGCGTCGCGTCGCCGCGGCCGAAATCAACAAGTCAAATGATTTTTGTTCTAATTGTATTTTGGTAGTAGTTTGTTTAGAATTTACATATTATCCATTGTATATTTTTTATTTTGTATTTGCTGTAAAATCAAAAAGTGAAAAACTTCATTAGGTATACTGTACGACACCTGAATCTGAATCGCGCAAGCGAAATTTTTTCATTACACAGAACATATACAACTTTCCGACATACTTCATTGAGGCCGGTCTGCCAATCGAGTATGTTGAGAAACTTCACTTATTCGATGGAGGAAATCACCTTCCTTCCTCCACAGTTGCGTTTCAATGCACGTCGGTGCATTGAACACGCAGTTTTCTTATAAAAAGCAGTAGCAAAAATCAAAACCATAATATTATGTTTACCTACTATATTTTACTAAAAGTCGAGTGCGTGGAATCGTAAATAATAATATGTTTTTCACCTTCCTGGTTATTTTCCCATAGTAAATAGTGTTTTAGGTTTGTTGTTGTAGGTAGGAATAATAATAATTATTCTTACTTGTTGGTTATGAAATGTATAGGTATTGAAATAATTTACTTTTACAAATCATTAGTGATATTAGTTTTGAGTGAAAATGCTTGGATCAGCATAATATTATATGGTACTTCAAATACATGTTTTGATAAAAAAAACAATAGTGTAATAAAATAAAACTGCGTTTTATTGTAATCAATGTTGACAATTATTATTTTCCAAAATTATTGATCAATAAAATAGTTTACACCAACAAATATAACTTTTATTTTTATAAAAATCGTTATAAACCGTAGCAGGTGGCGTTTTGAAGTTCTGTCTACTCATACAGAAAAATGGAAAACTTGTTTTTTTTTGTAAACAATTTATTACTCATTATTGTTGTAACTTGGCAACTCGAAGCGTGGTCGTCCGTCGTAGGTACTTTTGTTCGGCGTCGCGTCGTCGTCGGCTTGATGACACGCGCTATGATTTGCGCGCGGAATTTCTTGTGTTGTGAATTTATTTTTGTATGCTATGCATTGAATCAAATTGCAATATTTCTCTAGTATGCATTTGAGACTATATTGTAATAATTGATCGTGGGTAGGTATAGTAATTAATTATTCTACGCAATTATATTTTCGGTGGGATTCAAAACAAAAAATTGGCCCGTGATTTTTATGAAATTTCACCACATTGCAAATGATATATTATACAATTACAATTACAATTATTATAAATCGGTAAACTATCAAAGTAATCACAAACTTGCAAAATATGCTTTTCCGAATTTTCAGACAGACACACAATTTTATTAGTTTGTTTTAGAAAGAACATAGGCCACCTTTTATTGCGAAATATGTACCCCGTGTGACCCCGACGTGCATTGAACACGCAGCTTTCTGATACTAGTAGCTAAAATCAAAACCACAGACATATATTTTCTGTGATCAAAACCATATTTTTACCTACTACCTATATTTTACTAAAAGTCGAGTGCGTCGAAATCGTAAATATATGTTTTTCACCTTCCTGGTTTTTTTTCCATAGTAAATAGTGTTTTAGATTTGTTGTTGTATATTCATACAACAACAAATCTAAAACACAGAATAATTATTCAATTATTCTTACTTGTTGGTTATAAAATGTATATTGAAATAATTTACTTTTACAAATCATTAGTGATATTAGTTTTGAGTGAAAATGCTTGGATCAGCATAATATTACATAATATATCATATATGCTACTTCAAATATGTACATGTTTTGATAAAAAAAAAAACAATAGTGTAGTTAATGTAATAAAATAAAACTGCGTTTTATTGTAATCAATTTTGACATTATTTATTTCCTAAAATTACAATAAAATAGTTTACGCCAACAAATATAACTTTTATTTTTATAACAATCCTACTTCCTACCAATGCGAAAGTTTGTTAGGGTGTTTCACGCAAATACTACTGAACCAATTACAATGAAATTTAGCACACATATAGAACGTAACTTGGACACATTGAATAGGTTTTATCCCGGAAATCCCACGGGAACGGGAACTATGCGGGTTTTTTTTGTAAATGCGGGCGGAACACAGACATATATTAATATATGTCTGTGGGGCGGAAAGCTATTCGTTCATAATATAAACCGTAGCAGGTGGCGTTTTGAAGTTTTGTCTACCCATACAGAAAAATGGAAAACTTGTTTTACATTCACGCCATCTAGAGTTAAATCTTTATCATTTTTGTATACGTCTGTGTGTGTAAACGACCCTGTATGCAATGACAGATGTTATAACGCATATTTTTACCGAATTGGGTGGATTTTAAGGCAATGATATGACATATTTCAATAAAATATAATATTCAGTAACCGCCATGACTATTCCTACGACTTTAAGGTTTTCCAATTACGCAAAAACTCAAATAAACTAGAAATGTAGAATTCAGCGCCATCTAGCGGGACATTGGCTGGGAACAGATCGTAGCAATCACCTTAAAGGAAATAAAACACTATGTAAAAGTAATTATCGCGTTTTGAAACGGCTAATTGGTACAGTGTAAATTTTGTATTGTAAATATCCTCTCTTGTTATGAAATGAAAAACAACTATTATTTTTTTAATTTTGTAAGTGTAAATATCCTGTTCTGAAATGAACACTCTGAAATGAAGCTGCTTTACTTGGAGAATATCCTATTTTGATTAAGATTCAAGTGATGAAAGTGTGTATTTTAGCACTAAGAACAAGACGGCATACTCAGTTTAATAAATAATAAAAATGTAAATATCCCCTTTTGAAAAGACTCTCCTCAATTGAAAACAACAGAATGATATTTGTATAATATATTACAGATAAAAAATATATTCATCACATTTTTCTAATCTTATTTCTACTACTAGTATCTAAGATTTCATCAATACATTTGTAAATATCAATTTATCATATTATTATTTTATTATATTATCTATAAAAATAATTAGTTATACTTTAATAACATAATATGGCAGTATTGTGTTTAAGACACTTATGTATATTAAATTAGTAAAAAAAGTATGATAGACTTAAAGGGCTTTAAATTAAAATATAACAAATGCATTTTGTTACATAATATTATATCTGCCGTTGAATATTATCACTATAGCATTAAAATATTACTTATTATTTATGAATGATTTAATTTAATAAAGAGAAATAAATTATATTCACTCATTAATCTTGATTTTATTTTCTATTGTTTTTGTGTGTACTTAGCAAATTATTATTTTAAATATTCCTACTTTATGATAATAATATGTAGGTTACCTAGTAATGAAATGTATTTTCAAGTAGGATTTCATTGTTTTACTACAACTATTATAGTTTTAAGTTATTGAAGTAGGATATTTTTTGAGATTCTAATTTTACCATGAATACACATTTTAAAAAGGTTCATATCACTAAAAAAATGTTGTGTGGTTTTATGAAACCACGGTAAAAGTGAAACTTAGGCACAAAATTATCGTATTTGTACGATAATGACTCCGAACACTGCTTTATACCTACTCGGCAGCCGACCGTCACGCGACATGCGCTACACAGACCAAAAAGTTTGAGACGATGCATGTAATAAAAGTTTCACTTTAAAAATATTATGATAAATTAATAATATTTCAATATTATGACAATGTTTTGGTCATACAATTTTACCAATGGATGATAATAGTACCTATGTAATAATAAAAGTATGTATTATAGATAGTTGATAACCACTATGAACGTAGTTGTTTAGTTGGAACAGTTTGAGATTGCTCTGATTTAAAGTTTCCTTTTTTAAAACGTAAATTGACTATAACTCTTCATGGCTCATCAGATTTTTCAAATTGCAATCACATTCAAATTTTGCTTGTGGCACATGAGTCATGTTGGGCTTTACTGTTATTTCATCTGTTATTCTTTTACTCCATTCCTGAAAGCAAATATTTAATTACAATTTATTCCAGATATTTAAATAAAATAATTATTAAATCAGAAATTACTTACAGAAAACAAAACTACATGGTAGCAAAGAATATGATGTGGTAATAAATTTTCATTTGCAAACTTTTTGGCATTTGTAGCAATTCTGTGAGCTTCATCATCATGGTCTTGAGCCCAAAGTATTCTTTCCTTCAAGTCTGAAAGATCTCTTGATACTGGTACATAGTGTACCCAAGGCTTAAGTTCTCTATAGAAATGCTCATAGTATGGTGAATCTTGCTTTAGTACTAAACCACCACCAGCCAGAAGGTATGGTAATCTATATGCAGCTACTGTTCCATCTATATTTATTTGATATTTATACTGAAAAAAAAAATGTTATTAAATAAATTTATAATTCCTTACAAAAAATAATTATTAAATTATTTTAATTAATTGTGTAAAAACATACATCAAAAAATTTATAGAATGATATGTGTGGTTGTTTAGGGCCATACTGTGCCTCTTTATCTCTAAAGAAGAAGAAGTTTGTGAGAGATGCATTGATCAAATCTGGGTTGGCTCTAGCTATATCAATGAGTTTCAATCTTTCAGCCCGAGAATCACGGCCTCTCCAAAATGCTTTTGGTTCTCTGTCTTTCCATTGGCGTTTAACATTTCCTTGAACTGATAATATATCTAGTGTTACCCTGTAAATAATTAT
Source organism: Colias behrii (assembly GCA_029959065.1). Taxonomy (NCBI): domain Eukaryota; kingdom Metazoa; phylum Arthropoda; class Insecta; order Lepidoptera; family Pieridae; genus Colias; species Colias behrii. The sequence continues at coordinate 10,083,102 of JARWMC010000003.1, forward strand.
TTTATTAAAAACTAATTATTTTTTGCAGAAATATCATATACAGAATTGCATTACCTTCCCATATTTTCTAATGTTGACTCTGTAATGTCATATGTGGGCATAACAATATCAAGGGAGTCGTCTTTACCACACCAAGAAAACATTGGCAGTGGTTCACCTCCTTTCCTGATCAGTGGCCAATCACCAAGATTAATCATTAACTCCATATCAGGTAACACAACTTTTCTAGTAATTGACAACAACACATTATCAGAAAACATATTAAAACCTACATGTTTCCCATAGCAATCTCTATAAATCTCATTATTTTTTACAACATAATGGCAAAAGCTTTTACTTTCTGGACTATGATGTTTCTTAATTATTGTTTTAATTTGAGATTTTATTTGCACGGTTTTAAAAGGTTCAAGATCCTTATTAATTTGATCATAAGTTAAGGGGCATTGGTTATTTTCCAGCCACAAATTTAAATCATTTTCTGGGCATGTACATTGATCTGGTAGAATTGGACCTAAAACATGACATAAATGAAAAAAAAATGAAGTATTTTGTTAGTTTTAGATTAAAAATACAATTTATATAAACTATCTCACCGTCAAATGTTATAGGAGAATTCTGGATATGTTTACTGTTATAGTACATATTAATAGACAATTTTGAACAAACTTCATATATCTTGTATCGTACAATAAATGTGCCATCCATTCTATCTAAGACATTTGACCATACTCTACAATGAGCTTTTTTCAAGGATTGCCCAGTTATTTCTACAGCAAAACTTTGTGCGAACTTCAACGAATACCTTAAAAGAAAAAAAAATTTCGGTAAATATTCTTGAGAATTTCATAGTATTTTAGATTTTAATTAAGTATAATATACAAACGTTTCTTCGTTGACATCTGTAAAATTAACAAAGAAATATCTTGCAGGCATAACGGCAGTTTGAGGTTGTAAACCCGGTCCCGAAAAAATAATGTTTTGTGCATTGCTACACAAAGCTGCACATAAAAATATAATTGTAATACAAAAGTGCTGTAAAATCATAGCTCTAAATGATATAGTAATCAAGTATTTAAAAGAAATAAATAAATGCTCTAGAATTGGGTCATTTTCAATCTCAATAAGATACAAAAATCAAAAAATGATGCTTTCACACTTCACAGTTTGTTTACAAAGCAATTAGATGTCAAATGACAAATCAGCTGTGACAATAATTGACAAGTCCATTAAGAAGCGCCTTATTCACGGTCCATCTTGCCGTACAATACGACCAACGTAACTTGGCGGGCCTGAACATAGCCTCTGCGAGCTTTCGCGCATGTACACTCGTAAAAAAAAGTGTTATAGGCTCGGAGCAATTAACTAGCCTGGAGAAGTAACAAATAATTGAACATTAATAACATTAGTTTGGCCCTTTTAACTTATGGCAAAATGTCATGCGAAAAAAGAGGACCGATATATGTCAGCTCGACAGTTTGAAACTTAGATCATTAAGTAAGTTTGAAATGACATGTAGCCATTTCGTTTTGTTTTGATCACCAGTCTGGTGATCATCGCTTGGTGATTTTAATTATAGTTTTTGAAGTGAAAAACGTGTTTTTTAGTTTCATATGTTATTTTCTGAAAAGATAATTTACTAAAGATAACATGGCTTGTGTTGTTTACGGCTGTAAAAGCCGTAGTACTGGGAAATCGGATGAAGATAGGAATTTGTCATTTCACAGGTTAGTGTTTTGATCAATTATTTTGTTAATTGTGTTATAAATAAGTGAATTTACGTTATTTTCATAATCATCTATGTTTTATCTAACCGTAATCATTGAAATGAAATCATAATCAGCTTAGTTTTTAGAAAAAATGCAAAATATAACTTCCATAGTGTTGTGCAATTATCGATACTTGAGTAGGAACGAAGTACTTCATTGATAATGACTGCTATAAGTTAGGAGAAAAAAAGGTATTTAAGTATGGATTTTATTGTTATTTGCAGGTTTCTGGCTTGAGAAAAATTAAAAGATGTTTGGGTTAAAGCTATAGCACAGGGAAAATTGGAAGCCTTCAAAACATTCTCGGCTTTGTTCAAATCATTTCGAATCAGACGGGAAGAAAAGTAAAGTGCTTTGCAGAGATGCTGTGCCACAAGTTTACGGTGGCATCTATTTTAAATAATAATATTGTAATTTGGTAATTAAGTATCGAATTAAAATGTTGTAAAAAAAAATTAAATGTTTATTTGTTTTATTTGAAAAAAATATTTTAAGCTAGAGGTGCCCCGCGTGTTCTCTGGGAACAAACAAACAATTTTTTCCCGTGGGAATGAGTTATTTTCCCGCGGTAAATTGTAGCCTATATGTTATTCTGATGTTTAAACTATAAATTAAAATTTAATTGTAAAGTTTCATAAAAACTCATTCAGTAGTTTTTACGTGAAAGAGTCCATTCTTATATATTTTCGCTTCTATAATATTAGAAGGATACGATTATTGATTTGTAAAATGATCAACCAGGTGGAAGTCAGATTCGCGCACGAAGGGTTTCGTATAATTCTATGAATGAATCTATGAGAACAGGAAAAAATACGTACCTTTTTACGAAACCATAAAAACAACCTAAACCGAAATACCTAATAATATTTTTTTATAAATACCACTAGCATACAATGCAAGGTAGTCAGTACGCATCGTAAAATATGAATAATTCCAAATAGATTCATTTAAATTATCTTCAAGCAATTTTATAACTCAATTTTTTTATTTATCGATATTTTAGTATTCGATAAATTTGTGGCAAGCACTACCTTTTTAGAACAAAAAGTGGCTACATGTGGATTTGAATGCCAAGCCGATAACAGTGTGTTGTCTCTTTCTATCGTACTAATTAGGGTATTGAATAAAAGAGAGCCACTATATAAGAAACGTTCAATTAATTGTTACTTCTCCAGGCTTGTTAATTGCTCCGAGGTTATAGGCATTTATTTTTTTTAAACTGAAATTCGAATAAAAATTTCCTTATACAGAGACCACTTGTACAAATAAAATAAATATCAAAACGCTATGAGACATAAAGAATATAAAAATAACCTAATGAATTCAAATTATCACTAAACGCTTAACAATATAATATTAACAAATAACAACGATCAACGAAAACTTTTGTAACCGCCCGTACTCAAGACAGAGATAGCGACACGAACACGACACCAATGTTAACGTGTGACTGCTCGGAGCAATTAACAAGCCTGGAGAAGTAACAATTAATTGAACGTTTCTTATATAGTGGCTCTCTTTTATTCAATACCCTAATTAATGCGATAGAAAGAGACAACACACTGTTATCGGCTTGGCATTCAAATCCACATGTAGCCACTTTTTGTTCTAAAAAGGTAGTGCTTGCCACTTTATCGAATACTAAAATATCGATAAATAAAAAAATTAAGTTATAAAATTGCTTGAAGATAATTTAAGATTCTTTTAATTTTGAATTATGGATAGGTAATTCCAAATTTTAAGATTCGTTTAATTTGGAATTATTCATTTACGATGCGTATTGACTGCCTTGCATTGTATGGTAGTTGTATTTATAAAAAAATATTATTAGGTATTTCGGTTTAGGTTGTTTTTTATGGTTTCGTAAAAAGGTACGTATTTTTTCCTGTTTTCATAGATTCATTCTATTAATATTAATATCTATTCTACTAATATTATAAAAGCAAAAATATATAAGAATGGACATTTGATATTCTTTCACGAAAAAACTACTGAATGAGTTTTTATGGAACTTTCCAATTATACATATTATAGATTAAACATCAGAATAACATATAGGCTACAATTTACCGCGGGAAAATAACTCATTCCCACAGGAAAAAATTGGTAAAAGTTTAAAATAAATTGCTTCAAATAAAACAAATAAAATTTAAATTTTTTTTTTTGCAACATTTTATTTCGATACTTAATTACCAAATTACAATATTTATTATTTAAAATAGATGCCACCTTAAACTTGTGGCACAGCATCTCTGCAAAGCACTTTACTTTTCTTCCCGTCTGATTCGAAATGATTTGAACAAGGCCGAGAATGTTTTGAAGGCTTCCAATTTTCCCTGTGCTATAGCTTTAACCCAAACATCTTTTAATTTTTCTCAAACCAGAAACCTGCAAATAACAATAAAATCCATACTTAAATACCTTTTTTTTTCTCCTAACCTAAAGCAGTCATTATCAATGAAGTACTTCGTACCTACTCAAGTATCGATAATTGCACAACACTATGGAAGTTATATTTTGCATTTTTTCTAAAAACTAAGCTGATTATGATTTCATTTCAATGATTACGGTTAGATAAAACATAGATGATTATGAAAATAACGTAAATTAACTTATTTATAATAATAACAATATTTATACAATTAACAAAAAAATTGATCAAAACACTAACCTGTGAAAAGACAAATTCCAATCTTCATCCGATTTCCCAGTACTACGGCTTTTACAGCCGTGAACAACACAAGCCATGTAATCTTTAGTAAATTATCTTTTCAAAAAATAACATAAGAAACTAGAAAACACGTTTTTCACTTCAAAAACAATAATTAAAATCACCATGCGTTAGTGACCAGACTGGTCACTAAAACAAATTGTAATGGCTACATGTCATTTCAAACTGTCGAACTGACATATATCTGTCCTCTTTTTTCGCATGACATTTTGCCATAAGCCAAAAAGGCCAAACTAGTGCTTTATTGTTCAATTAATTGTTACTTCTCCAGGCTTGATAATTGCTCCGAGTGTGACTGAGACACATAATTGCGTAACGAGAATTGCCGAATATGCACGAAGATAAACGACGTAAACAAAAAGGGATGTCCACTATGCGTGTCTGAAGATGTTGATGAATCGATTTTTTTTTCAAATCGATTGAAATTGAATTGTGAAATATATTTATATTTAATTTTATAAGAGGTTTCAAGTATTCTCAATCAGTTGTTATTGTAGTGGTCGTTTATAAATAATTGATATTTAATTAAATCATGTCTTACAACCATAAAAATAAAATGTTATTAGTTTTTTTTTTGCTATAAAAGTCGAAATCTCTTTTACTAACGACAAAATTCAATAAGTTTGTAAAGCTATTTCGTTCAATATCTTATATAAACAAAAATCAATAAATTTAAAATCGATAAAAATCGATTGCGATATTCGATTGAATACAGGGATGATTGTGTTTACATAGAGTCAATCCCTAGCCTAGATCTCCGCCCCGCGCACGCCGCCTCATGCCACCATTTCGTTCCTAAAAAACGTTCGTGCGCAGCCTTCTGCGCGAACTTCACGCCCGCCAAGTTACGTTGGTCTTACTGTACGTCCCGCCAAGGTCATACACGATGCACGACGCAAAACGACAGTGAATAGTATTGACGTACGTCAATAATTAAATATTATTATTATGTTGCTGGATGTGCACGACCAATTTTTCGTCCAGCGAGCACCCCCACCACCGCGAACGTCGTGCAGATGGACAGTGAATAGCGCGGACGTACGTCAGAGCGATGATGCATCGTGCGTGCTCGATCGTGAATAGGCTTGCCACAGCAAAAATTCTGGCACGCACGGTTCACATTCAAATTAATGTAAATACTTGGAAACGTGGCTTATTGATATGATTTTTTTGTGATAACAGTGAGTACATGAACAAGCAAGAAACAGTTATTTTATATTTTTATGTACACAGGAAATACCCAATTATCATTACTTTTGGATCAACCTAGGTACTGTTTATATTCAGAAGTTATTATTTTAAAAGAAATCCAAGGCGAATAATTGTTGAATAACACAGATTTTATGCAAAAGTCCACTGCAGAAAAATGGCAATTTATTTAAAAAAAATGTCCTGACGAATTTGTTTGTCTGTTCCCGCCACTTCAGCATTTACTGAAAGAGTCTTTTCGGTCATGAATGTGAAGTGGCGGGAAGAGAGAAACCGAGCTTCATTAAAATTAATTAAAAATGAGCTCTTGATATACAGGGTGTTTTGCACATGGACCGACATGATTTTTGGGGGGTGGGGGGGGTCATGTGCTATTCTCCCCCGTGAGACCCAATATCCTAAGTCTCACGGTAGTCTAGATATGTTTTTTTTTAATTTTTTTGAAATCTACGCGAAATCTTGCCTTTAAATCGTCCTAACTTTTTTGTTTGTGGTTATAATACCAAAAAACAAAGTATGCTTGTATTCTACAATGTTTTCTTATTCTAAATAAATCATTACATGTTACAATTGATATCAACAAAAAAACTTCTGAGCTTTCAAAGTGGTAAATCGGTGTAAATGTTAGTGCTGATTTACACAGGGTCAGTAGACTAGTCAGTCGCGGCGCCAATTTCGGCGCCGCGACTGACTTTAACTGTTTACATGAAGTAAGTAGTAGTGGTGCGTTTCTCACGGTGACCACACGTTTGCGAAGTCAGTGGGAAAAATGAATTCACGAAAACAACTGAAACGACGATTTAATTATTTGTTGAAAAATTTATCAATTTTGCTGTTGAATGAGTTAATAGAAATTGTAGAAAATGAGATATAACTAAAAATAAACGACAATGGGTAAGAAAATGGATTTAGGGATTTAATATCCCAAAGGCACTCGTTTATGCCATATAATTGCACCAATTTTAAGGTTTCGTCTTCGCTTACGAGTCATTTTTATCGCCAGCGAAAAAAACGTGGTCACTCTACAACGCAGCGGCAATGACTAACCAAGCACTGACTTGTCTGTTTACATGGGGTTTATTTGGCTGACTTGGGGGTGCGCGGGTAGCGGGGGGCGCCAACTGACTCTAAAATATTCGTGTCCGAATATTCAACTCAGCGCTGACTTCAAGCCTCTGTACTGACTTCAAATCTGTTTACACAGGGTTTTTTTCGGGTCAACACTGATTTGCCTCGAATTTGTAGTCAGTTACTGACCCTGTGTAAATCAGCACTTATGAAAAGTGACAACTTATCAATTCATTTAAAAAAAACTAAAGTTCATTTTGAATTTAGCTTTTTTTTTAAAAGTTCTTTACTTATTACCCTTTCTAACGATATGCTACATGACAGAAATAATACATCAGGGGTCGACCTAAGAGATATTTTGTTGCTAGGGTCAAGATAATGAAAATACGTTTTTTTTTATGTTAAGTTGTTTTTATTAAATAGCAAATTTTAGCCATGAAGGCATAGCAGATTTGCTATGCCTTCGGCTTCATGGCTAAAATTTGATCGCTTCTCGGCCTTTTGGCTAAGATCAAAGTGTAGTATCTGTTCTTTTCATGGTTTTCTTTATGTGGTTATAGGAATTAAGCACGGGGCCATGGCCGCACACGTTCAAACTCAAACTCAAACATTTATTTATTCAATTAGACTTCTTCGAGAAGCACTTTTGAAACGTCAATACATATTTTTAACATTTACCACCGATTCGGAAAGCAGTATCTATCTCGTTTTCTTTCTTATCAGGAAACCTGAATACAAAATATTAAGAATCCGCTTGCACATGCTATAAATAATATTTCACAAGGTTCACATCACAGTTCACATCATTCTTATTATTTCAAAATGGATAAAAACTTACGCTCGCTTAGGTATGTACGCCATGGAGAAATCAATCTTGTATATTAGGGTCATTGCGCCTGTTCGCGTCCACATGCCTATTCGCGTCCATTTTGCGGATATCTTTTAGAAAATTCACGAAAATAAGTATACTTTAAGTAAAATTGTAATAAGAAAAATTTCCGATAATACCTCAATGTATAAGAGACATGCACACATATTCAAAATATGCCTGCGCACCGCCTATCCTATTTAAAAAAAATATTTAATTTTGGCTATTAAACGAGAGAGCTAAAACGCGCGGGATTTTGAGAAAAAAATAGTGCGCAGCGTCGCGTTTGATGGTAAGTATCTTATTGTTAAATGTGAATTTTTGAATATGTAACTGTTTCTTTACTTTGCTAACAAAACATGGAATAGTATGGATTATAAATCAGCTTATTTCTTTTACAATTAATAGCTAAAATAAGGTGGACGCGAATTACTACACCGAATTTGTACAACTTCCATTTTGCGTCCACGGTGGGCGCAAACTATACCTATAGTGCATAACAATAGAACATATTGCGTCCACATTGTTTTTCATAACGTAGCAATGAATTGTTTGTTAAAATATGTAATTTAAAATAGATTGTAAATTTTTGACGAAGACTAAAAGTTGATAATTTAAATTTTCAATCAAATTAGCAAATTTTTATGCTATTTTTTTCATTTTAAAATGGGTATTCTAAGAATTAGACTAGTATCTTTGAGAATGAGAGTCAATAAGTCTGTGGTTAAGAAAATAATATAAAGAAAAAAGAAATTTAATTCATTAGAAACTAAAAAATAGGGTAGGTAGGTAATCTTAATAGAACTGATTATTATTTATTTACATAACGTAACTTTGTTTTTTGTTAATTTTTAGTTCTATTAATGATGAGAAGATAAATATGAATAAGTTTTTCCAGTTTCCTTACAGTGAATTATATTAATAATAATGTTGATTTCGGTTCCAACGTTAACATTGATTAGGGTTCCAAACCTCAAAAGGAAAAACCGGAATCTTTGTAGGATCACTTTGATATCCGTCCGTCTGTATGTCCGTCTGCCGGTCTGTCTTTCTGTCAAGACCCTTTTTCTCAGTAACGCGTGGAGGTATAAAGCTGAAATTTATATTGAATACTCAAGTCTACGGTCCCTTGAAGCAGTGAAAAAATCAAACTTATAAGCCAAATATTATAATAATATTATAAGCAAATTTCGACATTCGCAAGGGAATCAAAACCTACAGAGTACTTTACGTGAACACAGACACTTGAAGTTTAGTACGAAGCAACGTCTTACAGCACAAATAAGGGAAACATTGAAAAAATAATCATTTACAGTTAAAACATATGAAAAAAAAACAGGTTAATACGGAACCCTCGGTGTGCGAGTCCCACTCGCATTTGGCCGGTTTTTATTAAATAACTATATTCGTAAATAAATAATTTATTAAAATCTAATTTTTATTTGTATTTATCTGATAAAATATCACCCAATACACTCTTAATTCCTTTTCTAAGCTGGTGGACGCGAACTGGTCCACGGGTGGACGCAAACTGGAATTTTTGGACGCGAACTGGGTAAAACGCCTAATTCTGCTATTTGTCTAGATAAATAAAAACCACATGATATTTCCAACACAATTGTAAGTAAATCTTAAAATAGACCATGTAATGAACACGTTACATAAATTTTGCGTTGAAATTTGTTCTGGAACATTTTTATTTTCTCCTTCAAACTTTCCAACTGCACTAAGTGGACGCGAACAGGCGCAATGACCCTATTTGATACATAATCTTTTCTATATATATATAAATGAAACCCGTTTTCCTTGGTCACGGCATCACAACATGTACCACGGGCGTACCGGGGCGGACCGCTAGTAATTTATATATTTTATTAGAATAAAAAAAGTGATATATTTATGGATGCAATTACTGAACGAATTTTTTAATCTCATTACTGTCATTACTCGATGTGCTCGATAGTCGTAAGTCGATACATTTAAATTTAATCTGTGCGCGAAATGCGAATTGTCAGTTGTCACTTAACGCAAATTGTTTAATTTAATTTCAACGTGAGGGGATATTTCATTAAATTTGTTTAAAGTTAGAGCTTGATCACATGTATTTTACATTTTTATAATTAGTTTATATTTCCTAATAATGACTACGTCCAATATACAGCTCTTATGCAACGTCCTGAACAAATTAAGGTAATGTAACCAAAAATCTCTTCATAACTTGTCACTAAAATCATAAATTATTTTAATTTCAATATTAATTTTTATTGTTTTCTAGGATTGACCATGTTATTAAAAGATCCAGACATTGCCAAAATCCGAGATACCGGCCTCCTTATTGGTTTGTTCAGAAAGAAAGAGTAGTATGTATCAAGTAGTCATATTAATACAAATAAATTACAAGTAACTGGTGTATAAATAAAGGAAATAATACTAAAAATATAATTAATTTTTTTTAATAAATTAAATATTTATATTATTGTAGAAGCAGAAACCCTTAAGTATAATGTTTCTATATAATTTTACTTAATTATAATCTTTTATAAGAATAACTAATGAATCAGTTTTTTTTTAATAATGTTTACATTTGTTAGAACATAATAAAACAGTACATTAAATATCAACAGGTCAGCGATGATTTGTTAACACAAGATAATAAAGATTTTATTGAAGAAGTAAAGCAAGATAAACATAAGTCTCAACTCATATTGGAATCACCTTTGGCTAACATTGAACCCCAGCAGTCAGCTGAATGGACTCCATACACCAGACGGGTTGGAGTTATTGCTCGTAAAATTGGAAATTATCCACTATGGTCAAAAGATGGTAAAAAATATCAAACTACGTTACTACAGGTATTTGATAGCTTAATTATATTTTTAACTATTTACATATTATATAAAATTATTGTGGAGGAAAAAGAAATGTACAAATTTTTCATTTAATTTTTTTCCAGGTTGTAGACAATCATGTCATAAAATATATTCCACCTGAAGAATTTAAACCAATGAAAGTAGCTAATACAAACTGGCGAGAAAAGAGGACTTTAGGTTGCTTGTTAGTTGGTTCTGAAACTATAGATCCGAGTACTGTCACAAAAGATTATTGTGGAATGTTTACTAATGTCGGAATGCTGCCTAAGAGGCATTTATGCAGATTCATGGTGTCCCCCAGTGCACAGCTGCCGACTGGTACACCATTATATGCTACGCACTTCAGAGTTGGTGATTGTGTTGACATCCGTGCAAAAACGTATGTTAAATAATGCATTTAGAGTAGGTTACTGAAAAATTTTCTAATGTGTGTTTATGATCAGCAGAGTTTGATCTGAATGAAATTATTCTAAAAGCAATGAAAATAGAAAAAAAGTCCTTTGTAAATTTTTCTTAATTCAGTTACTAGTATGTTATGATCCTGGTATATAATTCGTTCAAATTTGTGATTTTTTGTTATAGAATTGATCGAGGTTTTCAAGGTGTCATGAAGCGATGGGGTTTCAAAGGAATGCCTGCATCGCACGGTGTCACCAAAACCCACAGAAGGCCAGGTAACATTGGTGCTGGTGGTGAGAAGGCACGTGTTTGGCCTGGTACTAAAATGCCTGGTCACATGGGTAATAGGTGTGTAACCGTTTCTCTATGTGCTTTATACATGGTATATTATTTTAAATTATGGATTATTTAGTTACTAATATTTTTAATTTTTTTCTAGTTGGCGTATTTTGCGTGGTGTTAAAATCCTGCGCATAAACACTGAACACAACGTCATATGGACGTTAGGTGTGGCAATTCCCGGAGAAACTGGTGCTATGTGCTATATCTATGATACAATATTGCCACTGAAGAAATTGAAAACACCACCCGCTTTTCCTACACAGCCTCATGTTGATGGTCTGCCATTGGAATATTATGATGAATCCATACATCAATTTGACCAGCCTACAATTACATATGAAGAATCATAGGACTATTTTTCTTTAAGTACAAGAAGTTACAATAGAAGAAGTAATTTGAATAATTGCAATAGAGTCCAATGTTAAAACATTATTTGTTGAATGTTTAGTGTATAGTATAGTATTTATAAATAAATCTTGATTGTTTTATTTGCAAGATGTATGCATTATTATTCTAAAAATTGTATTCAAGAAATAAGTACATATTTAAAAACATAAGGACTTGTATTAAAAAAAACACATTTAGGAATAATTTTATTTATTTTATTTTAAAACTACTTGTAACTTATGTAGTACAATATTATAAGCTAACATGATGAATATTACTATGTATTAAGTATTTAATTTTATATAACAATAAAATTAAAAGCACAGTACATTAAATTATCCTACATAAATAATATAAAAATATTTGAGTTTCCTTAAACATGATAGCCATAAAAATATGGTTTACAAAATTAATCAGCATTTATTTAACATCACTTTAATTGTGACTTGTCATTTATATTGAAAACTAGCTTTCCGCCCGCGGTTTCGCCCGCTTTGTCTAAAACATAATAAATTATATACTAAAACCTTCCTCTTGATTCACTCTATCTATTAAAAAAACCGCATCAAAATCCGTTGCGTAGTTTTAAAGATTTAAGCATACATAGGGACATAGGGACAGAGAAAGCGACTTTGTTTTATACTATGTAGTGATGATGATAGTGATATCCCTTCCCTCCTCACCTTCACCCCGTCCCGCACTACGCCTGCTCATTGTATTAAACAGTATACCTACTATTTTCTGTAGATTGACACTTTTAAAATTCGTTATATCTTTTGAATGGAATATCCAATTTTTTTAATTTAAAAAGTATTTTGCTGGTATTGAAACAGTCTATAATAAAACATCATTTAATGGGATAAGGATTAATATATGTGTATGGATAACATGGTTTGATTACTGTCAGCACTTCTATTTACTTTGAAAACGTAAAAAAGTTGTTGTAGTAACATAACTACTGAAGATGGACATATGGTATCGCGGACTTTCTTGTAGATATTGATCCATTCTATATTACCGTAGAACATTTTTTTGTTCTATCTTCAATAGATTCCGCAGCGCACGCGATGACAGAATTTTTATTAAGGAATTTTTTACACCTTGGGTTACATTATTGCATTTTTGGTAAGGATCTCTAATATTTTTGAAAATGCAATATAGCCTATGTTGCTCAGTGAAGATGCAGCTTTCTAATGGTGAAAGAATTTTTGAAATCGGTCCAGTAGTTTATGCGTGAAAACCATACATACATATGGTTTACAAAATTAATCAGCATTTATTTAACATCACTTCAATTGTGACTTGTCATTTATATTGAAAATTACATACTACAAAGTAATCCATGAACACATTATGAGAGTTACTGTTGATTAGGAGGTTGGAAACTGTATCCTGGATATGGCTGAGCACCAGCCGGGGGGGGTGCTCCGGGAGCTGGAGCTCTAGCATATGGGTAGGGGGATGGCGGATATTGGCTAGGTGGATATCCCTGTTGATAGGCATGCGGAGGATAAGCCCCACCAGCTGGAGGGTAATTTTGTGGGTTTTGGGGATATGAGGACTGGGGAGGAGGAGCAGTGGACACTGAAGGGGCAGGACTACCAGGTTGCGAGGATGGATTTGAATATGGTGGCTGGCTCGCAGGTGGATATGGAGAAGGTTGTCCGGATGGAGGATATTGTTGTGGAGGACCACTTTGAGGTGGCCCACCAGATGCAGCTGTTGATGGTGGCCCATTATTTCCATGAGTACTAGAATTGAAAGTTGGAGATTGAGCAGATGGAGACCCATATCCTGTACTTGGGGGGTTTTGTGAAGTATATCCACTTGGTGGAGGTTGTGGTGATCTATTAGGTTGGGAAACAGGTGTTGAACCATAAGCAGAAGTGGGTGTTGTATTTTGAAAAGATTGAGTTTGATATGGCTGTGGTTGTGAAGTTGTTGTGTTATATGTGCTAACACCAACATTTGGATAGTTGGCACCTGTTTGAGGAGGTGGATATGCGGAATTTCCTGTATATCCCGGTTGAGATGGACCTCTCACTGGATAGGGGGAACCTGCTGCAGCGGGACTTCCAGGAGGAGGTGCATATGGTTGTTGCCCTGATGATGGCGGATAACCAGGGCCAGGATGTGTAGAAGGAGGGTAGGTATTTGGAGCAGTGGTGATTGGAGGCCCATAGTTAGAGTTGGGTGGATATCCTTGGGGTTGCTGGGATGGGTTAGGAGGGCCATATCCCTGCCCTGGAGGACCATAACCTCCCTGAGGTGGATATGCTCCTTGATATTGACCTTGATACTGGTTTTGTGGGTATGGTCTTTGACCATATGATTGTGTTGGTCTAGTTGGTGCAGTTGAAACTCCTGATGGTGGTCGATATGGTTGTTGTGGTGACCCAGGGACTTCCGCACCAGTTGCTGGAGGATTGAGGGCACCCTGAGGCACATTACCACTTGCTAGTTGATGTGGTGGCTGCAAAAGTGAAAAAGATCATAGATAACAATGAAAAGCATGAAATTGAATTGAGATCAATAAATTTTAAGAATGAATTCATGAGATTTGAACACGGTGATATATTCTTTAAACTGTAAAAACAATAAAATACATATACTCAGTGATCTTAACACATATTCATATTTGTAAAGCACTATAATTAATTTAATAAAATGGATCAAGCATTTTTAAATAAAAAAGAAGTAATAATGTGCTAGAATGTAGTCCGTACCGGTAAAATAGCTTGAATATTCTGATTAGCGTCGGCCACAGATGCCAAGTAAACCAGATTCCTGTGCAGTACTTGCTGATATTGGTGACATTCAACTAGTTGTCCTTTCGATTGATATTCTTGAATAGTTTGTATTAAATGAGCGTTTTCATCCAACATTTTCTGGATTTGAGCAGGACTTAACGGAGGCCGGTTTCCGCGAGGTGCAAAAGCCACAGACATTTTTAAGATTCTTTACTCGGTACACAAGACAAATCTAGGAAAGTATCAAAGAGCTCTTATTAAAATAATCTATCGTTCGCTAAATGCTATTATTAATCCTTTGTCTTTCTACATTAAAAAGAAAAAGGTATAAAAATAATTTACACACATCACGTCTATCGATAGCAAAACACAAAGCAATAAAAAAAAACATTGTCTGAGTTGCCAGTTAGAAGAATATTACTTACCAGACTTAAAAAATATTGTAACGACTTTTTTGCGATTCTGTAAAGTTATAGGTAAACCAGAATCTGATGGCAATTAGGGAAATCAAAATTTTGTGTGTGCAACCCTAAGGAAAATGGACTGAACGATCTTGATACTGCGTATTTTTTATTTTGTCCTCAATATCATTAGTCACATTACACAAGTGGATAATACTGTATTTAATAATGAGATATCCACGTAATATTATGTAGGTACTTATTAGAATATGTATAATATACATATTACTTTTCTAAAGGTAATACATAATATTATGTATTTACACATACCTATATTTGAATATATATCATTATGGCATGTGAAAATATGGATGTAATGATAATGCAGATCAAAACGTATTTACTATATTTACTTAACGATTGTTTATAAAATAAAACAATAATAAAATAAAATCATGTTTATTTTCGTAAGTATTAACACATAAAATTGACTTGTACACCTTGGACTTGACAAATAGCCGAATTGGAAACTCCTGTAATAAGTTTTCATAAAATTATATTAAAGTGAAACTTTCATTACATCGTCTCAAACTTTTTGGTCTGTGTAGCGCATGTCGCGTGTATCGCGGCTGCCGAGTAGGTATACCTACTCGGCAGCCGACCGACACGCGACATGCGCTACACAAAGCAGTGTTCGGAACCGTTCGAACAGTTTCACTTTTACTTTGGTTTCATAAAACCACACAACATTTTTTTAAATAACAAACAATATTATAGTTACCTATTTATAACATTTTTAATTTAAAGTATCAAAACGGGTAAGTCCAATTTAGCAATAAAATCTTTCACGCGCTTTAAAATTGAAAATTATGATGTGTTTGACCCTTCATCATCGAATATTTTTCTATACACATTGTAAGCAACACCTCTTGCTTGTGATCGCAGCGGTTTTATCGACATTTCGAAGATTTTGAAGACAAAATCCTAAAAATTAATCATCAACACAAATAATTTGACAACCAATTTGATAGTTGTCAAATAAAGTTGCCACATGAAAATCTTTTATTTTTTAAATATAAATATGCCATCAGATTCTGGTAGACCTGTATATTAATTCCACAATATTATTTAGGTAATTTAAAAGATATTACTTTGGAGGCTAGGAGGTACATGAGTAAGAACAAACTGGTATGGAATGAATAATAATATAACATGCGCTTAGCGTCGTTATACTTCCCTAAATCTAGGCACTAAATTTAGAAACTCATTTTTTAGGAATTAAAGTTTCTGTTCACACTATCCATTTGAAACAGATTTAATGGAGATTACGATTATTTTAAAATTTAAAAAAATGCAGAATCTATCTACGATTTATTTCATGATCGTTTTACATAGGTATTAAATCCCGTGTCACCGTTAATTCAAAAGCACAGCGCAAGTAATTGTTCAAAAGTACCATACCACAGTATTTTTTTGACCCTTCCTTTGCGACAGCCTAATTTTATTGAATGATCGTATGGATATATACATGACAAACGCAAGAGTAAAACTCCCATGAAGCTCACTATCATACTTTTCGAAAAAATGCAATCTGAATAAAAAGTACCGGTTTTTTTTATAATTCAATTTTTATTTTTGACGTGACAACGTCTTAAATTAGGTTGCGACTGGGAGTCACTTATGAAAAAGTGTAACGCTCGGTAACGTTACGATGAGTCACCGAACGAGAGAGAGGCCCGCGGTCTGCCGCGCGTGCAGCACATAAATATTCTACCGAGAAAAAGACGTTGTCACGTAAAATCTTCGCCCGTAAAACCGACTTTACAGGCAACCATTTTTTTTATTAATTTTTCTACCATTGTAACATATTTTTTTGCATTGCGAGCGTCAAGGCTAGCCATAGGGCCAATTTTCGATCCATTCGGGGAAGAGCTGTGACTTCGCAATTTCGAGATAGTCGCATAAATAACAAAATTTCATTTCTTTTTTTGTGACTGAACTTTTAAGAATATGCAAATTATTTTTACTTCAAAACATAGATAGATATATGGACTACTTCCACATAGGGATGTTCATGTAAAAAAAATATCGATATTTTTGTCGATATAATATATCGTAGTGTTCTATCGATACTTTGCGATATATCGTACAAATATATCGATATTTTCGAAATATCGTAAGCGATTTGTATTTAACTAGTCTTTAATATTGAATATAAGATAGGGTTTAGGTTAAAATGAGTAAATCAGAGTGCAGAAACAAATCAACTTTATTTATTTATAAATCCCAATACTTTTTCTCTAGATCTTGCAAAAATAAAATTTTATTTACTCTTTTGGCTTGCAGTCTGCTTCTCTGCTGAGTTAAAACCTGTGCGGTTTTTGAAAAGTCACTCAGATGGAACAGCGCTAGCCACCATTGTTATATATTACAATTTTGTAAACTGTATTAAACAAAACAGACAACTTTTATTTATAGGATAATTTGTACTGAGAACGAAGCGAGCTGAAGCGAGTAATCGCAAACCACAGATTAATTAAATATAGATATAATACGAAGCCACAGATCATAAACTAAGTAGTTAGTGATTTATACAGATTATAAATTACTACTAGTGCTGCCCTCACGGAGAGTAGAAGAATTTCGTGTCTTTGCGTTTTATTATTGCGAACAACTTGATTACAGATAGGTATAATCATTTTATAAAAAAGCAGAAATGGAATGTGCTTTTAATTTCTCCCGATATTAATATATCGAATGAAATATATCGATTGTACGTACCGATACTAGATGATTCGATAATATCGGGTTGCATCGATATATCGCGTACATATATCGATATTTTACGAAATATCGATTTATATCGTGCACCCCTACTTCCACAAAAAAAACCGATCGCGAAAAGAGTGGACTTCGCGAGATATTAATTTCTGAAAAAGTACCGGTTCTTTAACGATTTTTTTGTATAAAATCCTAAATCACACTTTAGCAATATTTTTATTTCATACTTTCATATAAAGGTAAGTAGGTACCCCAATTACTATTTTTTTTTCTTTATTTATATACTTACTAGGTTTCCGCCCGCGGCTTCGCCCGCGCAGTCAAAGAAAAACCCGCATAGTTCCCGTTCCCGTGGGATTTCCGGGATTGTGTCATTTTCCCGGGATAAAAAGTAGCCTATGTCCTTTCTCAGGTATCAAAATATCTCCATACCAAATTTAAGGAAAATTGGTTCAATAGTTTAGGCGTGATTGAGTAACAGACAGACAGACAGAGTTACTTTCGCATTTATAATATTAGTATGGATACCACATTATACTATGAAGAGGATTACATAAATTTGTAAGTTTCCTTGTTTGTAAAATTAGTCTGGATTGCGAAAACTCCACACACCCCGATAATGTCAACTAATAAGTGGAAATAAATAGTCGTAATCTTGATATCTAGTGCCCAGAGAAAGCAATTTCAATTGATGGATGAGTTGAATAAAAAAAAAATTCTAAACAAAAATTTTGAACTATTTATTTTTATTTATCTAATTAAATGTCATCCGACCAAACAAATAGAGAATTTATTGAAAGTCTTTTAAAGCAAAAACATTTTTATTATAACACCTTATATCGCGATAAACGTTAAAAGTCCGCTCTTTTCGCGATCGGTTTTTTTTTGTGGAAGTAGTCCATACATATAATTATGTTTTGAAGTAAAAATAATTTGCATATTCTTAAAAGTTCAGTCACAAAAAAAGAAATGAAATTTTGTTATTGATGCGATTATCTCGAAATTGCGAAGTCACAGCTCTTCCCCGAATGGATCGAAAATGGGCCCTATGGCTAGCCTTGACGCTCGCAATGCAAAAAAATGTGTTATAATGATAGAAAAATTTATAAAAAATAAAAATTGAATTATATTAAAAACCGGTACTTTTTATTCAGATTGCATTTTTTCGAAAACTATGATAGTGAGCTTCATGGGAGTTTTACTCTCACGTTTGTCATGTATCCATACGATCATTCAATAAAATTAGGCTGTCGCAAAAAAAGGGTCAAAAAAATACTGTGCATACGTATCTCACGAGGAAGTGTTATACTTCTATACTTCCTATTTTCTTCTAATATTTACTTAGATCTATTTATTTGTGTATTTATTCAAAGAAAGATATGCAATAGAAAATTCGTATTAAGATTTAGTTTTATCACAAGTTCTATTCATAAAAAAATCAAATGTCACGATATGTGATTGGAATTTGAGCGGATGGCAGATGCCAGATGCCACTGTCATCACTGTCAGATGTCAGAGGATGAGAAAGCTGTTTGCGTTTTAATGTCATTTACATTTCTGTTAATTCATTGAATTAATATAATTTTCAAGTGGGCCCTATAAACGTTATTAACAACAAACAAATAAAAAAAAACATGGCATCAGTACTTGTTCCAGAAGTGCCAGCACCAGGATTTTCTTTTGAAAATTGTCAGAGGTGAGAATATTAACCTTGTCTATTTGGTGTATTATTTTGTTTAACTTTCATAAACAAGCACTGTATCTTCTTTTAGAAATGCATTCCTCGACCAAAAAGGCTTTCCTGCACCGAAAGCGACAAAAACCGGCACGACTATCGTCGGTATTATTTATGCTGATGGAGTGATTCTGGGCGCCGATACTCGTGCCACTGAAAACACTGTTGTATCAGATAAAAACTGCCAGAAAATCCACTATCTAGCAAGCAATATGTACTGCTGCGGTGCCGGTACTGCTGCAGACACCGAAATGACTACTCAGACTGTGGCTTCTCAATTAGAGCTTCAGCGCCTTCACACAGGGCGGGTGGTGCCAGTTGAGACCGCATCAACTCTCTTGAAACGTATGCTGTTCCGTTATCAAGGTCACATTGGGGCTGCCCTAGTGTTGGGTGGTGTGGACCGCACTGGACCCCATATCTATTGTATTTACCCTCATGGATCTGTAGACAAACTACCATATGCAACTATGGGTAAGTACTATTGCTACCAAAATTAAATATAAATCTCACACATGTTAATTATCATCAACCAAATACAATTAATAACAAAAAAAATCCTTAACAGGTTCATCATTAACTCTTATTTTAATTTATAGGTTCTGGGTCATTGGCAGCTATGGCTGTTTTTGAGTCACGTTGGAAGCCAAACATGTCTGAAGAAGAAGGCAAGAAGCTTGTTAGAGATGCCATAGCAGCTGGTATCTTCAATGACTTGGGCTCAGGTTCCAATGTTGACTTATGTGTAATCCGCAATACTGGCCCTGCCCAATACTTAAGAACATATGAGGAAGCTAATGTGAAGGTAAAATATGGCACTTACAAATATTTATCATATTATAAAAATTTCTAAGTAAAAATATTTCAGAAAACATGATACAAAAAAAAAATTCTCATTTTTCCTTGCAACAATTTTCTCTCAACTCTAATTAATAAGGAATCTACATGAAGATGGCTGTATTAATATAATTTTTTTATTAATTTACTTGGTTGCTTATGATGTATGTATGTATGATAAGTTTGAAACATATGAGTGTTTCATGAACTATATCTTTTATTCCTTTTAAATTTAAATATCATTCAAAGTATTAAAAAAAACTAATGAAATACAGATGTGAATTCAAGTTCTTATAATTTCAGGGTAAGAAGCAAGGTTCATACAGATACGCTCCAGGAACCACGGCTGTATTGAAGCAGAGGGTCATCCCTCTGGAGGTGGAATCAGTGTCGGTTCGTCCAGTACAACCCATGGAAGTTGAACCTTCCCCAAGTCGCCGTTAAAATTTCATTTAAATAAAGCATTTTTTAAACATATTTTGTAGTTATTACGTATTTAGAATATCCTTTTGCTAATTATTCTTCACAATAATTGCCTCTCTTATTCATATTAAAATACAGAATCCAAATTATGACTACTTGGCATTTTTTTTTTTTAATTCATTACAATAAAATGTGTCTCCATATCCTACTATGCTGCTAGCTGAATGAACCCCGCACTAAGCGCGCTGTATTATATTGTAATCGAACAATATCATAAATCAATGGGTAGGTACTTAGTACGTACGTACAACTAGGTAGTTTAGAAACAGTTTCATGTCGATTATGTAATAAAATTATTTTGGAAAAGATAAATAAAAAACACCTTGCATTATTCGTAAAATATTTTAATAGCATTTGTTTTTAAGATATGTATTACAATTCATATAAAGAGTCAAGAAGATATAAAAAATATAAATTAAATAAAATAAAAATATGTTGTTCTTACACTAAATATTTATAAATAATAAGTCTTGAATGAATACTAATGACTAAGTTTCACAACTCCTTCAACTGGAATGGCATTACTTGTACAGTATTATTATAGTAGTAGGTATTTCTTATGAATATTCTATTTTTTATGTAAAATAAAGTCCCATGTATCTTTCCATCTGAGATTCATTAAGTCGACTTCAGTGAGATCAGTGTTTCCATAACTGAGTACACTAAACTTTTTAAAGGTGAGCATTACGTACGCCAGCCAAATTGCTATGCAAAATATAAAAATGTGAGCTAATGACCTTGTTCTTTCTTGCTTTTGTATTAAATAATAAAGGTGATCGATGACAAAAGAGAGAAGTAATATCTTAAACATATAGGCGGGTAAATAGTGATGTAAGAAAAGTGTACGGTCCATGAAGAAAAAGGGGAGGTAGTGGAGCCAATAGCCTAGAAAGAGAATGCATCCGGCGTCATAGAATTTTTGTGAAGCTCTTGGTGGAAGATCCGTGATAGCTCTTCTTGTTCGAATGGCGTACAGTACGAGGAATGCGCTGTACAATAATACTGATATGGTGCCCGCGTACCAGGTCACAAGGTTGCCAATTAGATGTACTTGAGCCTGCAAAACGAAAACAATTAAATTCAACTAATAAATACATAAATATGTTTTGTATGGATTTTTTCTGGAATCGGGAATCAATTTTGTTAATATGTATGTGCTTATCCTTTGAAATATCAGATCGTAAGAGACGGTCCGTAAAGTTTACATGTTACGTTTGTATTTGCATATCAGACATAAGAGCTGCATTAATTGTGCATATATACCTTTAACTTAAAATAGTATGCTAAATATTTTTTCCATTATAAGACCATAATACTCGCCGCCATCTTGCGTGCAGCTCGGAGCCGCTGGACAGCACGCGTCACACTCACATTAGAGTCCGGCGAGAGCCAGTACGCGATGGAGCGCTGCAGCACGGGCCAGTGGTGCGGCTCGCTCGCGAACATGTGCCCGTGCGGCGCGTCACTCGCGTGCGCCGCCATCTTGCGCTGCAGCTCGACGAACTTCGCCCAGAAGGAGAGCCGCGTCGCTGTGGTGGGGATCATCTCCGCGGACACGAGCTCGCGTTCGCGCTCGCGACGGTCTTCGGCTGTAAAATTAATTGTTAAAGAAATATTTTTTTATAAAATGTATAACATATATGTACATGGTACAGGGTAAATCGACCATTTAATTCCCGTTAAAGGCGCATAGTTTTCATCGTTTCTGATTTGAACCAAGCCGAAAATTTTATGAAAACAAAAGAACAAGAACATGTAGAAAACGGTTAGATTTAGGATCGGTTGTTATATTATGATCAAATCAGGCAGAAACCTTGTATTTACACATCACCAAAATAATTCTCACATTTCGAATATCGATGTTCCTCAACGTTCCAAACTGTATCCTGATGGTCAGTGGCCTTATCAGCGACCACCTCGTGCTGATGGAAGCCCCAGGCCGGCAGCTGGCGGCCGCTGAACCGCAGGGCGGAGCCCGAGGGCACGTGGAGGAGCCGCACTAGCGAGTGAATGCTGTCCCATGTGGCTTCTTCGGACTCCCGGTTCACGATCTCTACTCGCCAAAGATTCTGCGCTGGCATCGACACGTTGTAGTCGATGTAGCACGATACTTCCTGGAAATACAGCCTTGTTGTACAATTTTAATAATATTTATATGGGTATTTTTGTTACTCAAACTCAAAATTTACATTTTTGCAATAAAATTTTAATAATGTTAATTTTTGAATTACAATTTGTTACGAATAGGTCACTAATTTACATCTGTAAGAAAGCAACAATTTTAACATGGTTACTAAAATTACCATATTATATTATGTTGAGAACAAAGGTCAGAGACTTTCAGACTTGTATTTTAACGAAATTAGTTTACGATATTTCACATCACGGAATTTATACAATACAATACAGAAACGAATGGAAAAATAGTTTTAAAATTTTTTTAATGAGCACTCATCTACTACAATATAGAAAATTAGCCTACAAATTCTCTTAAAAAATAGAACAGATGGATTTAACATTTATTTCCCCACACTAGACCTATATTTCTCTACAGGAAATGCATGCATCATTGAGTCCGTGTACTAGCTGCACGACATCCCCATGTCGGATCGCATCCGGCGGGTACGACACGATGTGCGACGATATTATGTAACTACTTCACTTAATGATCAAAGATTAAAGTACCTGCAAGTGGGGCGTCACAGCAGCGGCCACATCGTGCGAGTTGAGCGCTCTAGTAGTGAGTCCATGCACCAACTGCACGACATCCCCGTGTCGGATCGCGTCCGGCGGGTACGACACGGTGAGCGACGATATTATGTAACTACTTCACTAAATGAACAAAGATCAAAGCACCTGCGAGTGGGGTGTCACAGCAGCGGCCACATCGTGCGAGTTGAGCGCTCTAGTAGTGAGCCCATGCACCAACTGCACGACATCCCCGTGTCGGATCGCGTCCGGCGGGTACGACACGGTGAGCGACGATATTATGTAACTACTTCACTAAATGAACAAAGATCAAAGCACCTGCGAGTGGGGTGTCACTGCAGCGGCCACATCGTGCGAGTTGAGCGCTCTAGTAGTGAGCCCATGCACCAACTGCACGACATCCCCATGTCGGATCGCATCGGGCGGGTACGACACGGTGAGCGACGATATTATGTAACTACTTCACTAAATGAACAAAGATCAAAGCACCTGCGAGTGGGGTGTCACTGCAGCGGCCACATCGTGCGAGTTGAGCGCTCTAGTAGTGAGCCCATGCACCAACTGCACGACATCCCCATGTCGGATCGCATCGGGCGGGTACGACACGGTGAGCGACGACACGTCGGGCCGCTTCACTATCCACCAGTTGTTCACGTCCTTGAAGCTGTAGCACGTGACCTGCTGCTGGTGCGACGAGCCGCGCCCGTCCGCGTAGCGCACCGGGTACACGTGCGCGTGCGAGTGCAGCCAGCACGTGCGCCCGTGGGAGTGTCTGGATTTATTTAAAAATATTATTTACCATACATGGAGCAATAAAATAAGTAGATGTATTTGTAAGAATTCACAATTAAACTGAATCTGGATGCCGAAAAATTTTATGGAAATATTCAAGTGTATAGTTTTAAAGTATTTCTACTTTAAAACTCTTGTAAAAGGTGAATATTTTGGGGGTTCTTGCTAATTTAGACACTAAAGAATTATCGGTTTGCATTAGTGTACATTCACTTTAAAATAGAGCACCATAGACTAAATAAACATAATAAAGATTACAAAATTAAGATTATTGATTACCTCAGTGTAATCTGGGAGCCATGCGCAACATGTAATGGTTGTCCTCTAGTAAT
Source organism: Colias behrii (assembly GCA_029959065.1). Taxonomy (NCBI): domain Eukaryota; kingdom Metazoa; phylum Arthropoda; class Insecta; order Lepidoptera; family Pieridae; genus Colias; species Colias behrii. The sequence goes on from JARWMC010000003.1 coordinate 10,107,562, forward strand.
ACTAGCAAGGCCTCCTTGTAATGATGCTTGGAACGCACTAGACATAACACTATCATGTGGTCCAGCTTTTGGAAGCATTGCCAAGTGTGCATAGAATACACTCACATACACACTGAGTGGTATTATGATCAGTATAGCTACTCTCCACAATACCGACATCGCAAGACGTAAAGCAGATTCGACTTGTCCAATTCTGTTCCACATTTGACGTCCAACCAATATAAATGCCAAAAAATATGTGTAGAACCCTGAATATTTAATGCTGTAAAATAATAATATATTTGAGATAATTATTGTAACTGCAATAATGACAATTTGGAAAATTTATGCAATTTCTGTTTACTTACGAGAAACTACAACCAAGCGATACTGCTCCTATACAAAGCCATAATATTGAAGCCAGACCAGTTTTCCTTGTACTTTTAATTACACACAGAATTCCCCACATGCCAAACAGAATTTGTATACTTTCTAATAGCATAAATCTGGATTGGGTCAGGAGACTATTTTCTACAAAACAGGGAATATGCAATTATATTACAAAATTGAAAATACATAACTAGAATATACACAATTTTCCTTTTTTAATCAACAATTAATATTTGATTCTAACTAGTCATTAACTATTCCTTCAGTCTATTTTTTAAGCTATTGCATAGCTTCTATCGCGGGCCTTAAGCGCGGCGACCGAATGTAAAAATTCCGTAACGAAAAACCTAACACCCCCCCACTCCAACCGAAACAGCGATGCGATGCTATGCAATAGCTTTACCGCGGCAGTCCTCGAGTGCCATATATATATTTTTTTCTTATAAGAATAACGTTTGAGTTATATCAGTATATTATATAGAGACATAGATATTTATAATGCACTTACCAAATAAAACCAATAAAGCAGCTAATACAGCAGTCCCTTGATGTACTGAAGTCTCCAACATAAATTGATATGAAAGTGCTACCAGGATACTGCCACTTATCGCAGGTATAATTCTTAAAGCTGTCACAGGTACATTTTCTGTATACGGAGATCCAATTCTATCAAAGGTGAAATTTCCATCATAGCCAGCCATACGACCAGCTAAATACAACAACTGTTTTCCTAATGGTGGATGGGCATCAAAAAAGAAAACCCCTTTTGTATAAAGTGATACATATCTACCATAATGTAGCTCGTCAAAGCTGAAAATTAAAATTAATTAGGATAAAATATAGTATTTAACTATATTAAATATTTAAAGCAAACGAAGAAAACAGTATTGTTTCAGACAAAAAATAAAGCCATAATATTTATTATTATCTATGTATTGATTAAAAAGATTTTTAAAATAAACTTACACAATATAATGAGGATTGTCTAAGTTATACAATCTAGTGCAAAGACCTAAACCTAAGAGAATAAGAAATATTATATCAATTTCGATTTTTAAATAAAATCTATGTGATATGTTTGTATTCTCTTCATATTTATCATCTTTGCATTCATATTCATTCTGTGCTGGGGCACCATCACCCTGAAATAAATGATATTTTAAATTTCAATCACTGAGTTATTATATATTTACTTTTACTCTAATTAATTTTATTTTATGCCTATTATAGACCATTAATTCTTTTCATTTATATGTTGCATAGTAAATGTAATGGTTAGTTTTCGTGTTATCAAAAATACTTACGACTTCTCTTTTTAATAATTTTAAACTTTGTTCAGAATTCTCTGTTTCAGAAACTTTCTTGACCTCGTTTTGTTTGTTGTGTTCCTTTCTATTTTTCCGATTTTTTGTTGACTCCATGTCCATCTTAAATGCTTAACTCATGGAAATTCTTCATGTGATTGAAAATTTTGCGTTAATTTTAATTTTCTATTTCAAAATATAAACGTAAGCAAAATTTTCTAAACATTTTCAATCAGTCTCGGAGTAACGGAACTAATCAAACCCGATATATATAAGTTACTCTATGAACTAACCGGTGTGAAGTGTGAAGTAGGTAAGGACAACACAAATATCAAATAATAAAATATTCTAGAACAATCCATTCTTATTCATTCAAATTTTGCAAAAACACTTTTAAATTAGGTAAGGTAGGTAGGTGTGGTAGGTACCTATAAAGATTTGTAATTATGTACAAATGCTTTTTCTATATGGCAAAAGTGATGTTTTTTTAATATCTCCAATTGTCTTGTATCCTAGTATCCGTACCGTATAACTATGTCGTGGCCATATCGTAGATTTGCTCATTTCATGAAATGGCCAACATAGTTTGATCAGATCGTTAAATCGTCAACGTTTCACGATTGTCATCGACATTTGGCCAGATCGTATAAAATATCTTAGAGAGTCCATAAAACATTAAAAAATTCAGAATATTTTAAGAACTTGTTTATTGTCATTTAAGTTAGTGCCGCGGTAGCGCCGGCGAATACCAGAAGCGAATGGTTTTTTCAATAGAAAACAGTTAGGTTAGGTTAGACTTTAATAAACAACGCACGAGCCGAGCGAGCAAAGCGACCGTGCCGCGGCTGCGGCCGGCGAGTGCCAGAAGCGAATCGCTTTTTAAAAAAGAAAAAAAAATGGTCGCATTTCGTGAAATGGCCATCCATGTTTGGCCAGATCGACGATCTGGCCAAATGTGGATGACCAAATCTTGAAACGTTGACGATTTAACGATCTGGCCAAACTAAATTGGCCATTTCATGAAATGAGCAAATCTACGATATGGCAACGACAACTCTAGGCGTGAAGACTGAAGATGAAGGCCTCAATTTTTGAAAAATTACGCCGTAGCGGCCGCAAGATATGATTCTTCCAGATTCATAGCTTATACTTATATCATAAACCTATTGCTGAAGGCTGAAATGATAAATTCAGATAAATGTTTGTGACGTGATAAGAATCAGTCCTAGACCATCGTCCTAGACTAATAAGTAATAATTGTGTTCCGTCGTCCAGTCGAGTGAAAACAAAATTATATTGAATAGAGATTGTTAGATGCAACCAAATAAAAACAACCGAAAGAAACGGATTATCTGTTATTTTTTTGTTATTTCGTGCATTTTGCTTTCATTGTTTAGTTAAACACAATGACGTCTTTAAATGCTGATATAGATTTAGTACAATGTCCAGTTTGTGGGAGAGATTTCACGAAAAATAATATTGAAATTCATGTAAACAAATGTATATTTCTTAATACACAATCTGAACAGAGTTTTAAAAGACCAGGCTCACCAAATGAAAATATTTCATCACTTCAAATAAAGAGAGTTAAAAAGGATAAAGTAGACATAAGTTCCAGTTCTGATATGGTCAGTTCCTTGATAACTTCTTTAAAACTTAAGTTTGGAATTTATTTGTAATGGGTTTATACACAACTAAATTTACTATAAATTTTAGAATGTTGGTGATAAATCTCAGAATCAAACTGTAAATAAAGGAAAGAAAGACTACAATGATAATAAAGATATACCTTTAGCGGAATTCATGAGGCCTTCCTTACTAGATGATATTATAGGTCACAAGGAATCTTTTGGTCCTGGATCTATGTTACATGCTATACTTTCAAAAAAGAAAATACCAAATATGATTTTGTGGGGACCACCAGGCTGCGGAAAGGTAAATGCTACTATTCCTCATAAATATAGTATTTTAATTACGAGTTTGGTTGCATGTATGGTGATGTCAAGGCTCAAGCCCATAAATTAATAAAAAAAAGTTATTTTTAGTTAACACAATTTACTAATATGTAGTAGGATTTCAGACATCAATAGGTAATGTCATTGCAAATGCATGCAAGGAACAAAGTAATTTAAGATTTGTCAAGTTATCAGCAACTATGTCAGGAATTAATGATGTAAAAGAAGTTGTAAAAGTTGCCAAAAATGAAGCTCAATTCAAAAGGCATACAGTATTGTTCATGGATGAGATACACAGGTAATAAATTTAATTAACCCATTGAGCCCCAAGCGGCCCGATCGGTCCCAGACACAATAGATTTTCTATTGTGTCTGTGGTTCCGGGGCCTGAGTTACTACACACAACATAAGACAAATAAAAATTCCCTTAACTAAATAATTCAACATTTTTAATAACTTTGAAGCTTGAACACCTATCTGATTATACATTGGGAATGTGTAGCTGCAGTAACTATTATTCCATATTCCACAGATTTAATAAACTGCAGCAAGATACATTTTTACCACATGTTGAAAATGGCACAATAACTTTAATCGGAGCAACAACAGAAAATCCATCTTTCAGCTTAAACAATGCTCTTTTAAGTCGTTGTAGAGTAATTGTATTAGAAAAACTAACTGTTGATGATGTTACTAAAATATTAGAGAGAGCTGTAGAAAAAAATAATCTTGCTACAGTGGTAGATGAGCTGGAAGAAAATTCTTTGGAAAATACTACAAAGTGAGTAGTATATTACTATTCTCAACTAAGCATAATGATTTTTTTTATTGAAAAAAGGGGAAAGTAATTGATTTCTCAAAATAAAGCCCGATAGCCTGTTTCCAAATAAATTGTCATCATACTTTTGGAAAATTGGAATCATCTCCTGTTGGTCTTAGCGTGATTATAATATATAGACTATAGCCTTCCTTGATAAATGGGTTATCTATCACTGAAAGATTTTTTAAATCAGACCAGTAGTTCCTGAGATTAGCGCGTTCAAACAAAGAAACAAACTTTTCAGCTTCATAATATTGGTATACATTTTATTTTCTTCAAGATGTATTATAGAGAGAGCATCTTTGAAGTGGTTAGCTGAAATGAGTGATGGTGATGCCAGAATTGCATTAGGAGCACTGGAACTTGCATTAGCATCACGTGAAAATGGGTCTGCTTCCACTCCTGTGATTACTCTTCAAAATTTAAAGGATGGAATAAAGGTAAACCATTTATATTTTGCATTCATGCCATTATGGATAACCTAATATAAGAATTAGGTTGACAAATTGTAGGTATTAACTTTTAAAACATTATTTATGTTTTAGAGAACTCATATACTGTTTGATCGAAAGGGGGAAGAACATTATAATATAATATCTGCTATTCAAAAATCAATACGCGCCAGTGACGACAACGCAGCTTTATACTGGACTACGAGAGCACTGCACGGTGGAGAAGACCCTCTGTTTATTGCCCGAAGACTTATAAGAACTGCATGTGAAGATATTGGTAAAAAAAATACTGTGTAGAACATTGAGATATACATATGGAGACGACACCGCCTACATCACTTTTGTTCCGCTCAACATAAGCCATATGGCTTAACTGCACGCTCATTTTTTATTTGTTTTAAAGTGAAACGCATCAAATATGCCTTCGTGTGTGTTACGATATTGCACAAATAATACAAATAATACGGAAAAGTGACTAACATAACTTTTCATCGGTAAGTACGCTAACTAGATAATAATTTTTAAAACTTAGTTAGAGCAAAAAAAATGGCGCACAGATTTTGTTTGTGGTGTCTCCTCCATACGTAGTAATATTATCTCAATGGTGTAGAACTCGTTCGAAATAATTTGATAAAAAAAAAAGACGGGTTGCACTCCGGGAGTGCCGGCAGAAGTGAAAACTTGATTATTAACGTTCAGCATGTTTGATATTTTGGAATGGTATCCGTCTTACGCATGGAATATAAGGGCTAAAAAAAAAAAAAGTCCGTCTAAAAGGGGTGACAGACGTACGAGTAAGTACGCGAACTTGTGGCTCGACGACCTTTTTCGCTCGTGTGTCACCCCAAGTACGCGTACTTAAAAACCGTCGAGTAAGTTCGTTGACGATCCAACATGTTTGAAATTTTACTCGTAGCCCGCCTTCGCTCGCACGTCTGTCACCGCCGCGAGCCGCGAGCCTAGCCTGTCTAGCTATAATAGGTGTTACTAAGTGCAAAAGTTCAATTAATTTCGTCTTCTTCTTTTAGTTTTATGAAAATAATTTAATATAATTAATATGAATGAATATAATATAATTGAATATTGGCGAAGGTATCTTTGAATCACGCCAAGGAAGTTTCACTCCTGACACGTGGGCTCGGCGCACACGCTCTTTTTTTGTAAAGTACCCTCAAAATATAATAGTAAAAACGAAAATATATCCTTCAATTTTTGAACATTTATTTTGTTAGAATGCTATTTACTTAAAAATAAGTGCTGGTTATTTAATTAAAAATGTCTATATTTAATTCCTGAATAACATAAAATTCCCTCTGTTGATGACATAGAGACATTCGATATCGGTGACACGCGAGAAGCTACTGACCAAGCTCTTGCGTGTGTCACCGACGTCGAGCCGAGTAAGTACGCGAACTTTAAAACCGCGATTTTAAAGTTTGTACGTCTATCAGCCCTTTTACGCTTTTTCGATCAGGCCACGTGTCCTGACGCGAGTTTAAGATTTTATACCCAACGCCGCTAAAGAAGTTTTCACTTCAAAATGTTCCAGAAAACTAAACTTTTTAAATAATCTCAAGGCTAAAGGATTTTGTAGGATAATAAATTCCTAATTATTGTCAGGCTTAGGCAATCCAAACGCGATAGTTGAAGCGGTAGCGTGCCTTGAAGGATGCAAGCACATCGGGATGCCGGAGTGTGACGTGTTGCTGGCGCAGTGTGCTGTGAGACTGGCGCGAGCACCGAAAAGCACAGAAGTTTATCACGCCATGAAAAGGGTTCAGCGTTCTTTGAAAGAAACAAAAGGACCATTGCCGCCGGTTCCACTGGTTTTGCGTAACGCGCCTACAAAACTGATGAAAGATTTAGGTATTTTATTTTTCATACCATAAAATGTAATGTTAAAACTTTTTTATTCTTTAAAAATTTCATAGATTTGATGTCAGATGTTTGTTTGTGATATATTCAGTGTATCAACTACAGGTAGTTTGTGCGATACTTTCAAAGCTTTTAGTCTATAATAAATTAAGGTTTATCTCAAATTAGATAAAATTCGATGCAAGTTTCTATTTGATGAAATATATTGCCCATTTACATTTTAATATAATCAATTACAAATTCCAAATCACCATTATTACTGTTAACTCTTTGGCCACGCGTGCGAATCTACAGATAACATTAGTAAATATTATAGAGATTTAACATTGTAGCGGGTAATCCACTGAACAGATTTTTAAAATCTTAGTTCCTTTAATTTTTCATCTTCCGTCTTGATTCAAAATGATTTACCTCTTAGACATATATATAAACTATTACGAGTCCTAATTTCATTGCTAAACAATTTAAATTTCAGGATATGCTGAAGGTTACAATACGCGACATCGTGATTCTTCTGGTTTTGTATATATGCCGGAGGGTTTAGAAAATGTCAACTTTTTTAATGAGGATAGCTAAATCTCAACGAATCTATGATAAGAAGAACTAAAATATTTACTGTTATATACTTATGTTCACTATTGTTAAGATTATTAAAAAATAACGCAAAAAATTCTAGTGTCATTATTTTTATTCGGATAATCTCATTTCACAATTTTTTATGACATGGTAAAAATTTACTATTTACAAGTAGTAGACATTATTGTAATGTTACAATTATCTACAACATTGTACCTTTTTACTTACTTTCCCTAAACACTGTTCTATTTTATAAAAAATAAAATAACATTATTTCTTATTTTACAACTTTTACTGCTGCACATTGTGCAAAAAAATACTCAATAGAAATATATGCTGGGCAGCATTCATGTCATTACATGTAAAATCTATGCAATTTAATGTGTTTTGTTTGTAATTTTGTAAAATAGCTATTGCTTACAAACAACTTCATCATGTACTGACTGAATAAAGCCTCACTAATATTTACAAAGCAACTGCCAAATCCATACACAATCCTTCAACACATTCATACGAAAATATAAACTAGCAAGTACCTTATTATCCTAGCAATTAATTTTTACCTAAACTAAATTATAAATGAGATACAGAAAATGAAGTCCAAGTTTTTGTACATTTAGAAATAATGCTTACTACGTACTACTTACTGAACTACAGGCAACTAAATAATTGTCTAAAATAAATTAGAATCAGACTTCTAATTTGGATCCTTATGCGAGGAACAAAATTTATTTTGCTTTTGATTTTTTACACAAATTTGCTTCACGTCAAAAATCCATCAAACAATAAATAATTTCAAGATAATAAACATGTATAAAGTGCAACGTTTACAGACGAAACAAAATATATATAATATTATAATAGCTAATGCTACATTGATATTAGAACACATAGTCCGGCCCGGCCATGTCTATGGCCCAACGGAATTTATCACGTTGTGTTTTGTTGTATATTTTTTCAATGGGCACATTATGCTTCTTGCACCTGAAATAGAATATTAAATATAAGAATAAGATAGAAAACATTATATTACAGACAATATTTTAATGATTAATAAAAAACATATTTACCATGAAACTGAAATACGAGGGTCGAGATAATTGAGCTTAGAAGTGCCAAGTGCAATTGTTTTATTTTCATCTTTATCAGTTTCTTGCAGTTCCAGTTTCTTCAATTGTTCTCTAAGACGCTCTAATGCCTTCTTCTTTTTATCACAGGCCAGTTTTTCCTTAACAGACCCTCTCTTTGCAGCCTTACTTGCTTCTCTCAAATCTTCTTCAGCCTCATCGACTTGGTCTCTCTTAGCTTGTATTTTCTCTTTAAGAGCTTCCATTGATTTTGAATGACCTAAAGCATACATAGTTTTATTATAAAATTGTTTAAGAAAAATAATTGCACTTCTAATTTAGTGCAATTAACAAAAATAAATAATGAATACCACTATGACATGACTCTTATATTCATACATACCTTTTGGCACTGCACGTTGATGGTTACATAAAATAGCAACCGCACGATTCGCTCTGTTATAGGCCAGAATCATTTCTGGAACTGTTGCATCTGGATCGGTTAATTCTTCCAACTGTCTTTGAAGGGTAATAGATGCATTGTATGTACGGAAAACTTTAGCAGTTAATCCAGGCATCAAATCCTTTAAATGATCATTTAGTGTTTGGGTGTTCAGTCTATCAAATAGATCATCACTGCCTTTTTTGTTTTCCATAAATAATTCAAGATTTTTGAATACACGTTTTTCCACTGGCACCTCATTATAATATCTAATAGAATCTTTACCAAGAAAATCAAATACAACTACATATTCTTTCCCATCCTTTTCTTTGTGCAATTCAATATGTTCAACTCGCAATGAACAACAGCCCACTGTATCTGCTTGATCGTCATCTTTTTCATTACCTGCTCTCAACGCCAGACGATCAATAAAGTATAATGCCACGGCACGTTGACGCACACGCATTTCCTTTGCTTTCCAATCAAGACGATACTGATCTCGTATTTTATCAATACACTTGTGCAATTTGCGAGCTGTTTCATATTTCTGCCAATCTTTTTCACCTTTAAGTTTTGAACTTGGATTTAACATAACATACTTTGCTTGACCCTGTACGTTTTCTGTCCATGATGCTAGCCATGTGACGGTGTTATCATGACGGACTTCCTTCCATTTATGACCAGAAGGTGGCTTGGGTATTTTACTATCTTTAGAACAATTAATCAAAACATCTTCAGGCATAACACGTCTTTTTAACATACCCATTTTAGGGTGTTCACCTCGCCCCCTGAATAGACCTGGAGGTTCAATCCTGAAATTACCAATTTTTTCTTTGTGCCCATCAATTATACAAAAGCCATATTCTTTTTGTATTTCTTCATTTTTAGCTTTAATAGCAGCCTTTTCCTCTTTTGATCGATTTTTATTTTTTTCTGAGACACTTTGGAAATAGGCTTGCATTTCTTTAAAATCACATTTGGAAAGATCTTTAATAATTTTAGCTTCTTCAGATGTCATAACCTTACGCCAATCATTAAAGAAGTTATTATTGAATGTTGATTTAGTGGTGTAATCATGATCAAGCATACGAGCGTAGAATCCTGCAACCTCTTCAGTATCTTGAGATAGTCGCATCTCTTTCCCATCATAACGGAATTTAACATTTGATGGCAAAGGTTCGTAGGGCGGCGCAAAAAGAGGTCCTTTGTGTTCAAGAAAGCGCCATTTAGTCCCATCATCATTTTTCTGTTCTTCCCACCTAAAGAAAGGAAAAATTATTAAGTTTGTAGTATTCTAAATATTTTAAAACATGTTTTTCAATTTCAATAATAAATAGTCAAATTACTTTTTTCTAGATATTCGCAATTGACAAACTAACACGGGACTAAAATTTGACACGCGTAAAACTGATTTTATTTCACATAACCTCACTGCCAATGAAATCAACATATCTATTTTTCCGCATTTATATAACCTCAATCTATATTTCTGTCACTGTCAGTAAAAAATTGGTAAGAGCGCCATCTAGCGTAGTAATTTAATAACAACATAACCCATAGTGACATCTATATCACAGTTGACAGATATATACTACGTACATACAGTTAGGAAACTAAGCCCCTGCGATGAAATTATGACATAAGCACTATTATAGCTATAGGGCTGTTACCTTTTTGATATTTAACCGACTTCAAAAATAAAGGAGGAGGTTATCATTTCGGCCTGTATATTTCTGTTTGCTTTTTTTTCACAGTTGATTTTGTGGTAATTTTGAGATAAAAACCCGTTAAAATAAAGAAATGGTGTAGCCTAAATATGAATTTACAAGAAGAAACAATCCGAATTAATACACCTTGGTAAATACGTTTTTATCAGTGCTATATTTCGAAAGTTTGTTTTGTTATGGACGCCAAAGGCTTTTTAATGTACCTAAATTATTTATAACTAGCTTTCCACCCGCAGCTTCGCCCGCGCAGTCAAAGAAAAACCCGCATAGTTCCCGTTCCCGTGGGATTTCCGGGATAACCCTATCCTATTTCCCGGGGTAAAAAGTAGCCTATGTCCTTTCTCGGGTATCAAAATATCTATATACCAAATTTCATGCAAATTGGTTCAGTAGTTAAGGCGTGATTGAGTAACAGACAGACAGACAGAGTTACTTTCTCATAATATTAGTATGGATGCTTCATATTTGTATTATACATATATTCAATAATTCTTTTAAACCAGAATTTACAATACTTGTATGTAGGTATACCTACTAAATTATTTTTAAAACGATAAATTAAATTAAATTAAAAAACACAAAATATGCAAAAATAAATTAAAATTATTATTATACGAGCATAGAACCTCCACCTTTTTGTTTTAGGATGAAAAAGAAAATAGTTTGACAGGCTTAGTTCTTGACAAAGTGGTAAAGTCACGTATCGATAAAAATACAATAATTATAATATCTATCTTTTTCTTCCCTAATATTTACGTAATTATGCACATAAATTTAAACAAGATTTTTTTAAGGTTTCCATTTTTTTAGATTTTTGTGCTCTTCTAGATTGCGTAAAAAATAGATGCGATCTTTAAACAGACTGGACTCCTAATAGTGACTATTTGTAGCTATCATTTTGGTGGAAATATGTCAACATAATTTAAAACTCATGCTGCCATATCTATAGAAATTAAAAAATAGTCTCTTTTTAACTTGTAGTCAGATACGGTATTTACAAATATATTTATTGAAAGGGCTACAAACTAAAACAATCGATATTTATTTAATGTGAATTGACATCACTTTAAACTTTTTTCTATACTATGTATCTTTGTCATTCAAAATCTGTGGATGTGTCACCCGCTACTATCGATCCCCCTCAATACCCTCGTAAACACGCTTGATGGGGGGGGGAGCCATTTCGAACATTTTGTATGAAGTTTCCTTACTGTATGTATCTGTATATTGTGTCTATATCATGTTACTATCAACAAAGCAAGGACAAAATTTTTCAGAATAATTACTCATATTCTATACATATATAAAAGTTTAATTAATTTTATCCCTCCCCAAGAATGTTACATTCTATGCTGTTATTAAAAGCTATATTTATGTTAATGAAGCTTGAAACATTTCATGCCCTAGAATCTGATTACTTATAGCCGAAAATGCTGATTTCAGAAGTACGAAAAAAATATGACTTACTTATTAAGTTTTTAGTAATTATATTTAAATATTATTATTTGCCACTTCACAATTTGTTTCTTGGATGAAAAACATTCTACATTTTGTGTATAGTTTTTCCATAATAAAGGTTTTTTCACAGGTCGTTTTTGGAATTCATGGTCGAAGCTTTACGTAGAAGCCAGATATTAGTAAAATTATTAGACTCCCGTCTGTTTTGACGTTATATTTCAATAAACCGATTAATTTACTAGTTCTTGGCTTAAAAAAATACTCCAGTAAATTAATTTTCATTCAAAAACAATCCACTCAAACGCGCATATTTTTGTAGTTTTTCGAAATATTTGCGCGTGATTTTTGTTATAAAATGCGTGGTATTTTGTTTGTGTCTCTATGTTAACGGAAATGTATGTAATCCGTCATTTTATACAATTCCTAGGAAATGTATGTAATTCCTAAAATCGCACGGAAATGTGTGAAATAAATTATTTTATTACACATTTCCTAGGAAATCTATACATTTCCTAAATAGCAATCGGAAATGTAAAACATTTAAGACATTGGAAGGTACGCGGGGACAGCGGGCCCATCCCGCTGTCCCCATATTTTCTCTCCATACTAAGGAACCATAATAAGGAATATTATAAAAAAAAGAATTAACCAAATTGGTTCAGCCGTTCTCGAGTTTTACACTTAGCAACACATTTGGCGATTCATTTTTATCATAAAGATTCAACATTTCTCACCATTTCCAAACTTCCTGTTCTTCTTCCTTGCCATCCTTTTTCTTGCGCTTGGTGGGACTAGCATTTTCTTGAGGTTCTGTTTTCTCAACCTTTCGTTTTTCTGCCTTCTTTTTCTTCTTCTTAGGTTTTTCTTCTTCCTCTTCATCCTCATCAAACTCACTTGGCTCTAAAAGTATTGAAACAAGGGATTATAAGGGGCATAGGCTTCAAAGTTTTATATCTAATTTTTAATGACATAAAAATTTTTTATGTCATTGTCCTTTTGTACTACAGTCCTTTTCACCTAAGATGATTCCTGTGACATATCGATTGTTGACACGTGTAGAGATTGCCTTTACTGAAATCGTATCAATTGTTTCCGATAATCGATAATATTTTATATGGAAATGAAATCGATTTGAATAAAGGACCAAAATTAGTTATTACGGCATTTCGCCAACAATTAACTAAGGAATCTTAGCAAACAACAACGACAAGAACAATAACAATTAGTAATTATAACAGAATACCACATAAAGTATCAATTTAAAAATGCAACTTGTATACAAAGCTGACGGACTCGTACAGACGATTGACGCGATTGACAAACGATCACAAGATGGGCGCCGATTATATGATTTTCCAACTCTATAATTTTTCAACGTTCCATTTCATGTACACGAATTGCGTAGGTATTATTTTTTTGTGTTATTTTATTTTATTTTTCGTTATATTAAACTAAACAATACTGTTTTTGTTTTAGAAGCTTAAGATGTTTCATTTTTATATTTTTGGTAATGCCGCCTTAACCTTAGGACGGCAACAGGGGTGACCCGTCACCCCACTACTCGATAAAAGTGTCAATATTTAGTTGGTATTGGTTCTGTCTCTTTCTAAAGCTCAATCTATTCTCTAATTGGCGTGGATGCAATCAGTCGCACGCGTCAACGTGTCGCGGTAAGTTGTTGTTTTTGTTATATTGACATTGCTGGGGTGACTCATAACCCCTATTGCTGTTTACGTAATTATTTCTTTTTGTAATACTGTAATAATTGTTGGATTTTTTTAGCTAAAAATGGCTTCGATTTCGGATACGCAGATTCAAGACTACTTGCAAAATATTGTTGATGCTAGCTCGGATGATGAGCGCCGTTCCGAAGATGGGGGTGCGAGTGAAAATGATGATCACGTTTCGGTGCACTCGGAGGAGGAGGACATTATTTCAAATTATGAAGGTAGTGATGACGAGGATGTGCCGCTGGCACAATTACGCACTAAAGTGTTGAGGGGTAAGAATGGACATGTTTGGTCGTCTATTCCACCATCTTCGAGTAGAACACCGCGGCGAAATATAGTAACTATTCAGCGAAAATTAGGAGTCACTTTACGTGATATTCTAAATATAAACCCGGAAACTCCTGAAGGTGAGCCCCCTGTTAAATTGCAAAAACAAGCAAGATGTGCACAATGTCCAAGAAAAAGGGACAAAAAAATTAAAAACTTTTTGCACAAAATGTCTTCAGCCCGCTTGCACTGAACACCGTAAGGATGTTTGCTTGAACTGCATTTAACCCAAAAAGAAAATACCAAATTAAGGTTGCCATAATTAATACTTTTTTCATGTCATTAATAATTGTATAAGTGATTGATCTCATAATAAATAACTTTCGTTTTCTTACAAATTGCTGTTTTATTTGAGTTTAAAAATAAAGGGGTGATGCGTCACCCCTGTTGCCATTTATGTATGTAAAAAAAGTGTTGCCTGCGGAAGGGTAAAATAAAAATATTATGCATTAAAATTATTTTTGCTTTTTAAACATAAAATACGTAATTCGGAATACAATGAAGTGTCACAGGAATCATCATAGGTGAAAAGGACTATAACATAAACTTAACCTAACATTTTGGAGATACATCTGAAATTCATGAAGTACTAGCTTTCCGCCCGCGGCTTCGCCCGCGTTTTCAGAGAAAACCCCGCATAGTTCCCTTTCCCGTGGGATTTCCGGGATAAAACCTATCCTATCTCTCAAGTTGGATCGAACTGCACATGGTGTGCGAATTTTATTATAATCGGTTAAGTGGTTTAGGAGTCCATTGAGGACAAACATTGTGACACGAGATTTATATATAATAAGATTTATTTATTTCATATTGTTTATATTTTTTTATAAATATACTTTTACTTTGTATTGTTAACTCTTGGTGGAAAAATCAGTTTTTTTTAAGAAACACACATTCTTTATTTAGATAAATAAAAGTAAATAAAAATGGAACATGAGTGAATAGTGTGTTTCTTTTAAAAATCTATTGATTTTTTTTAAGAAGAAAATACCTCCATTCAATGTGAAATCTAAAAGAAAGCTATGTTTGTTACACCACACACATAAAAATTCTATCTAATCTTTCTAGCTTTGGTAGTGCTGAGGCATGCAGTAAGACACATAATATAATTTATAATGATTTGAATAGATTGATTATATAATAGTAACACATAAGTTAATTACCCTTTTTTATTTTCTTTTTGGGTTTTTTTCTTTGCAATAATGGAGTATCTTCTTCCTCTTCTTCACTTGCTGCACGTTTCTTAACTTTCCTTGATGTCTATAAAAAAAAAGCATTCTGTAGATCATGTTTCAATAGAAACACAACATAAGATAATGCTACATTACAAACAAGAGGAAAATAAATGTAAGTGCTCATTTGTTGTTTTTTAATACCTACTACATGTAAAGTTGAATTGATTTCAATAGACACGTGATTATTTATTTCATAAAATCACAAATGTAAGTGTTAATTCAATTACCAAAGGTTGATCCTGTTCATCATCACTATCTTCCTCTGGTGGCAATTCAGATAAAGGCTCGTCTTTGAACTGTGACAGTGAGTAGTCACAAGAAGACATGGTGGTGTTAGCTCCAGCATATCCATCGTCACTTTCCACCTTAATTTCTTCCTTTATTCGAGTTTCATCAATCTGTTATAAAAAATATCACATTATTATATGAACTCATTTACATATTTAACTTTATGTTAATCTTTACATCCAAAAATACCTGTAAGGGTTTTTCTTTCATAGGTGAATCTTGAGAATCAGAATCAGATTTAATTACTTTATTGGTTGATTCGCTGCTACTCTTCTCCCGATATTTTCTCGAGCTGTGTAATAAATTGTTTAACTTTATGTAATTCTTTTTACTAGTAGAATAACGAGTAATTGAAAAGCACTTATAACATGTCAGGGTAGTTACCATTGCTAATTAATTAACAACATACTAATATAATTCCTGAATAACTAAAATTACTAGTAAGCAAATTTTGATAATACCTTCCCAAAATCCAAAAACAAAATTTACTATACTTTACCTATGTTTATCTTTATCTCTTGAACTTGAGTGCTTATCACTCCTGTGTTTCTCTTTGTCACTCTTGTGTCGATCATGTTGCCTCTCTTTGTCCCTATCTTTAGATTTGTGCTCTTTATCCTTGGAAGAATGATCCCTCTTCTTATCTCCATCACTGGACTTGTGTTTGTCCCGATCGCTTCTGTCTTTCTCTTTGTCACTCTTCTCCTTGTCTCGATCTCTGTGCTTATCTTTATCACTTCTATGTTTATCCTTGTCACTGCGTTCTTTATCGGAGCGTTCCTTGTCCTTTTTGTCCTTATGATCCTTTTCACGGTCCTTATCTTTGCTTGATGATTTATGGGAACTGCTGTGGTTTTTACTGCTAGAATGCCTGTCTTTCTCTTTATCTCTGAAAACAATTAGAGTATTAAAAGATGATTATTATATAGATATTATTGAAATTACAAAAAAATTAAAGGTTATGTGACAAAAAAAATCTATATCCTACTACACATAACCTATAAAAGTTTGCTTACTGTTAATTCTAGAACGATAACTTCTAATGCTCACCTTAGTATAGTATCAATGAATGAAGTGTGGTCGGAACATTCTAGAACACTTACCTGCTTGAACTGCTGCTATGTTTGGAAGAGCTCTTATGGTCGCGGTCCTTATCCCGGTGTTTATCCTTGCTAGACGATTTGTGGCTGCTTTTATGCTTTTCAGAATTACTGTAACCGTTGTGAATACCATTCACGTGTTCGCTCTTATTACCATTAACTTTTCCCTGAAAAAAAAAAAATTACAACAAATTTTAGTAAGACGATAAACGTAATATTTCAGAATAAGGTGAATTTATTACTTTAATGTGAGATGAACAATACAATAAATCCATCCATTTTGCATAGGGAAGCTTGGCTTCTGTTCAACGTGAAAAGTACAGTAGACGCCATATTGGGACTTAGAAAATTTTTGCTTTGTCGTACGCGGCTACACTAGTAAATACGAACATCAGGACAACAGACATATCCCAAAATGCGAGAAATAGAATAGTTAATTAAAATAAATTGATCTAGGTACTTACGGAGTCACAGTCATTATCACTGGTTGGATTTTCGACACTCATTTTGCCTACGTATACGCCGTTTGTTCGAGATCAAGATTACATGAGGCCGGTGGACAGAGCGCAAATTCTAAGTGCCGAGCTAGGACGACTACGCATGCGCTGGCTACTATTCGCAATACTAAACAACTTCACTTCGAATAGTTCAACGATCTCTTTCGTTCAAATTTCATTCTGTAAAAAATATTATTAGTTGTATACGTAGTATATTATTATTAGTCTGTGTTATTAGACAATGATCGATTGATTGTGTGCAATCAATTTATTATAAATTAATCTTTTATTTATATAATAAACAAACATTAAAAAAAAAAAAAACATTAAAAAGTTTGTCAAAAATCAAAACTAAAAATACGGGATGTAACATTAGAAAATTTAATAAGTACTTCCTACGTACCTATTTGGGATCTATTTATTTTTAGATGAGTTTGTAAACATTATATCCTTCTAATCCTACTTGGATACTCCGTGTATACTCTTAATATAATTGCGATATTCAATAATATTTCCATTTGTCCACGGGTACGTACACAGAATAGCGAGTTATAAATAATAATATCCCAATCAAATTAAACATGATTATGTGTACTTACACTAGAATATTTCTCGTATTGCATCACAAGCAGAATCTCTCAGGATCATAGTCACAATAGTCAAGTTTAATCTCGAGTTTAATAGCCAAGTTCAATACCAGTTTTGTATTGTCTGTGGGTTACTGGGTTGATCATTAGTATGTGATCTGTATTTTTGACTTTTGACGTAGACAGAGCTGTCTACGACTTTTGACCACTTTTGAGTTTTGACGTGTATTGTTGACAAATTGAAAAATTTAGTAACCTTCATATGAAAAGGATTTATGTACGAAATGCCGATTTATTTGGCAATATTGTATTTATAAATAGACAAATATTAATAATATAAAAATAAGAATATGTTTAAATTATACTGACCTATCTATTACTGTTTTTTTAGTATTCATTAAGACTGATTTTTCAGTTAGTTTATTGATATATAAAATTAGACTAAAATATGAGTACTTTGGCTGCTGATGATGTAAAAGGTGAAAGAGAAGGTAATTCGACAGGCAATCCTTTAAAAAGACGTCTGGCGCAAGATGCTGATTCTGAAGATCAGCCACCAAGAAAAGTGGAACATACTTCTATTGTTGCTGCTCATTACAACCATTTAGAAGAGAAAGGTCTGAAGGAACGATTTAATTCACCCATATTTTACTTGAGAAACTTTAATAATTGGGTTAAATCTGTCCTTATCCAAGAATATGTTGATAAAATTCGAGAAAAAGATTATGGCCGACCATTAAAAGTACTTGATATATGCTGCGGTAAAGGTGGAGATATGGGCAAATGGCAGAAGGCACGTGTGGAACATGTTGTGTTTGCAGACATTGCTGAAGTTTCTGTTCAACAATGCAAAGAAAGATACAAAGATATGAGAGGTAATTCATTTTCTGCACAGTTTATTGCTGCTGATTGTACAAAAGAATGCCTGCGAAACAAGTATGCAGATCCTTCCATTCGATTTGATATAGTAAGCTGCCAGTTTGGTTTGCATTATAGTTTTGAAAGTTTAGGCCAAGCAAGACGTATGCTAATGAATATTACTGAATGCCTTAAACCTGGTGGATATTTTTTTGGAACATTACCAAATGCAAATGAAATAGTATCTCGTGCTCAAAAATCCGAAAATGGAGAATTCGGAAATAGGATTTACAACATCAAACTGATGTTCGATGCAAAGGATGGTTATCCATTATTTGGTGGGAAATATGATTTTCATTTGGAAGGAGTTGTGGATTGTCCTGAGTTTTTAGTCTATTTTGATTTATTTCAGAAGTTAGCTAGCGAATATGATCTTGAATTAGTATATAAGGCGGGATTAGCAGATGTATATAAAGACCATGTGGAAAAATATAAGCATTTACTATACAAAATTAAATGTTTTGAAAGTTATCCGCCACCACCAGGCAAGGATTTGATTGCTAGTGAATCTGAGTATGAACATGCAAAAGTATTTTGGGAGAATCACAAAAATACAAATGAACGTTATAGCCTTAGTACAATGAGCAAATCGGAGTGGGAAGTAGCAAGTGAGTACAAAGTGTTAAATTATATTATACTGTCTCTGTTATATATTTGTCACATACAAATAATATATTTACCTATTATCATAAAAAATAAAATGTGTTTTTTGTTTTAGATGTATATATGGCATTTGTGTTCAAAAAATGTAAGAAACAAGAGAAAGAACCAAGAAACAAGACGGATGAAAACCCCTCAAAAAGAGATGTCAGTTCTAAACAATGAGGTTTTATGTATAGATAAATTTTAAGTACTGTGTAAAATTAAGCACTTGCATTAGGAGTATAAATTAAAAATTATCTACCAGAAACATTTTAAAACAGGTTTCATATCATACAGTAATTATATTATACAAATTTTGACAATTTTTCATTACTATTTGGAATAATATATTATTCTGTGTATGACATTTGTGAACATGGCAGAATAAGACAAAAAATTGATATAATATACGGACAAGCAGGTTTAAAAATTTGCTCAGTTATTGATGTTATTAACAACAAAGTTAAATTGAAAAAAGTTATGAGAAGGTATTTAGTGACATTTCATCTAATAATAGTTCATAAGTTACGATAAGTAGGTACTATAAATTGACTTGCTAATGCCATAGAAACAAGTTAATAAGTTTGCCTATTAATTACGCATAATATCACATGTTGTTTCAGTGTTTTTGTGATTTGTTCACAAAATATATATATTAAATGTTAATAGTTTTAGTGATCATTTCTTCATGCAAGTGCTATTTTATAAATAATGAACCAATAAAAAGTGTAATTGTGGCATTAATAAAAGCATTTGTATTTCGAAAATACTATTTTTTTTTTTTTCACCCTAGCAGGACTGTCACTTCGACGTAATTAACCCTAGAACCGTACCCTGGGGTACAAATGAAAAAAAATTCAGAAAATCTTCTATATAGCCACAGCAAATTAGATTCAGAATCGTCGATCAGATCGAATAATTCGTGTAGTTTTGAAAGTTACTACAGTTATTCCTAAAGGTGTCCCGATGAATATACTAAAAGCCCTCGAGGGAGGGACACAAGCCTGCGGTGGGGGAGGGGGGGAAAGGTCTCTTTTTCAAGGTTTTGACTTGTAACTCGAAAATTATTCATAATATATGTTTAGTGACTTCTACATTAATTATTAACATTAAATTGCCTATAAATTACGTCTAAACATTTTTACCGTACGATCAATACTTTAGGAGATACATAGTACTTAAGGTGATAAAAATAAGAAACAACATCGTTATAGGTACTTGACTTGACTAAGATGATAGATAAGTCGCGCTACAAAGATCCTCGCTGTTTGCCTCGCCGCATAGCAACTGGCACTGGCAGGCAGGCTACCGCACCCCGCGTGCCGCCGTGCCACACCGCCCGCGCCCCCCGGGCCATCATTACGGGCCATCTTCTACCGTAGTATTTGATGGATACGATGACGTGAAAAATAGCACAAAAACGTCTGAACAAAGAAGGAGGGCGGTGAAATCGTCTGTTGATATAAACATCAATCTATCGATGAAGGTCACTGTTCAGCAAGAGCATTTTCTATCAAATGCAAAAAACAAGTCCCAACTGATTAAACTTCTGACAGAAAAAATGCAGGCTGCAAACATAGAAACACGAATAGCTGCAAGTGATGCTGACTGCACCATTATTCGCACTGCAATTGATAAAGCTGCAGACAATGTTGTGGTCACTGTTATTGGAGAAGATGTTGATCTTGTAGTCCTTCTAATGGCTCTTACTCCTCCAGAAAAAGAAATATTTTTTGTCAAACCAGGAAGAGGAAAAGTGGAAACCAAAATATTTTCCTCCCAAGAACTTCAAAAACATTCATTTTGTGATTCTATTCTCTTTCTGCATAGTTTCAGTGGGTGTGATACAACCTCAGCTATTTACAGGAAGGGAAAAACATCAATTATCAAGATTTTTGATCAAAAGCCGTCACTAAAGGAAACAGCAACTGTATTTTATGACCCAACGTCAACTCAGGAGGTTATAGCAGAAGCCGGAGAAAAAATGTTTCTTGCAGTATACCGAGCGCCCTGTACTCAGTCTGAGATCAACAGACATCGATTCACAGTTTTTCTGAAATCTTGTACCAAGCCCAAACCGGATCTTTCTTCCCTCCCCCCTACCAAAGGGTCAGCAAAATATCACGCCTACAGAGTATTCCATCAAGTACAGGAGTGGCTTGGGAACCAACTGCCTCCTGAAATATGGGGTTGGAAGCGAAGAGTCGATGGATACTTAGAACCAATCACGACCTTGGATCCTCCTGCTCCTGAAGCGTTGTTAAATTCAATTTTTTGCCGATGTAAAAGTGGATGTTCCGGAAAATGCAGTTGCCGAAAAGCGGGCATTATGTGTAGTCTTATCTGTAACGGCTGCCTAGGAGCTTGTACTAATGGACCCCCTATCGATGTTAGTGATAAAGATGACGAAGATGAAACACAATTTGACTAATAAGTCGGCATACTCGTGCAAAAAAAGATGTTATTTCTTTTTATAATTAAAATTTGTAAAACTATGTTGTTTCTTATTTTTCTTACCTTTAATACTCTGTATCTCCTAAAGTATTGATCGTACAGTAAAAATGTTGAGACGTAATTTATAGGAAATTTAATGTAGATAATTAATGTAGAAGTCACTAAAGAGATATTATGAAAAAAAATTCGAGTTACAAGCAAAAACCTTGAAAAAGAGACCTTTCCCCCCCTCCCCCGCCGCCGGCTTGTGTCCCTCCCTCGGGGGCTTTTAGTATATTCATCTGGACATCTTTAGGAATAACTGTAGCAACTTTCAAAACTACACGAATTATTCGATCTGAATAAATTAATTTTCCCATACTAATATCTTTTTTTCTAAATAACGGTTTCTTTTGCGCGGCCGTGTATTTGTCGGGGATGAGGAGACACGTAGATACCATATTCGATCAGTGGTCAAGCTATTGAGAAGACGTCGTACGAACCTGTCGGGGTACCCCAGTACCCCTGGGTACTACGAACGTAAGTATTTCAAGGTTCATTTATTTTAATTTTTCGCTTTTTGGTCCTTTTATTTTATATTTTTTATTGATAAATTTGATGTACAATTATAAGTTTACTTTACATTAATGTTATATACATACTGTTATTGTTAAATATTGTAAGAATTTGTATTTTCAACAAATTTATGATTTGCTGCATGATTTGAATAGCTGAGTTATTCATTTTCTTTTTTAGATGGCAGATGATGGATGAATTTGAATATTTGGTAGTAGGTGGAATAACAAGAAGAGCTGGTACTTGGCGAGGCATCAAAATATGAACTTGACGAAAAAATTTTAAGTTTTCCTTATAAAAAACTTCACCTAGAAGGACGATTTCAATACATAACTTTGCCAATGTCTCTACAAATGAGTAATGGAGATATTTTAGGACAACAATTACCAATAACAGCAGGGACCACTGCTGTTTCAAAATCTGAGTTGTAACTGTGAATATCCACGTTAAAAGTCCGTCAGGCCCGCACACAGTGTACCAAGTGAAAACTTTTAATAAATTTTGATCACCAACGTAAAGTGTGTGTAAATTGTAGAAAAAATATAAAAATGCCATGATAAATTAAATTATTAGGACCTAAATGAATGTTAAGATGACCTTAATAAGTCAACATTTAATAAAAGTTAATAATCTTTTTGTAATCTTGTTTTTTTCATAGGGGTACACTTGTACCCCTGGGTACCGTTAATGAAATTTTAATATGGGTACGGTTCTAGGGTTAAAATGTACCTACATAAAATAATTTCTACAATTTTAATTTTGAAGAACTTCATCGGTAAAAGCACACTGACGATTTCTCAAACTTCTCGAAAAATCGTTCGTGTTAATAAAAAAAAATATTAATTATTAAGGATAATAAAAAACTAGGTATTACAAATATTACTCTTCCCCATCACTATCATCACTACATAGTATAAAACAAAGTCCTGTCCCTATTTCCCTATGTCCCTTTGTATGCTTAAATCTTTAAAACTACGCATTAAATTTGATTTTGATGCGGTTTTTTTTAATAGATAGAGTGATTCAAGAGGAAGGATTTAGTATATAATTTATTAGGTTTTAGACAAAGCGGGCGTAGCCGCGGGCGGTAATTTAGTAAATACATAAAAAAACATCGTATATTTTGCTAAATGGCTCTACATTATAAATGTCTGTGTAATGATTGTGATATCGTTGGTATATTTGTCGCCATTTACTTGCTTATGCTTCCTATTAAACGTTGCCGTTTTATGTTTTTCTACGTCGCGTCTGTGTCGTGTTAAACGAACGGCTACATATCATTCGGTAATTAATTAAGCTGCGCTAGTTAATCAAGAGCCTAGGCTATTCATAAAATGGCTGATCTATCCAGGTAGCTGCGGCCTGCGACATTCTTCTCTACGTAGGTACCTACCTATTTTAAAAATCAAAACTTTCTTCCGAATACAGTGATATTATCTCCACAAATCCACAACGAATGTGAAAAATACAATATGTTTTTAGGGGTTCGTACATAAAGGGTAAAACGGGACCCTATTACTTGTATACGTAGTAGGTATATTATTAATTATTATTAGTCTGTGCTATTACTAAGCCTCCGCTCCACTGTCTGTCTCCAGGCTGTCTCATAAACCGTGATAGCTAGAAAGCTGAAATTTTCATAAAATATGATGTATTTCCGTTGCCGCTATAGCAACAAATACTAAAAAATAAAATATTAAGGGGGGTCCCAATAGTACGAAATCTTTCGTGCGCGAGTCCTACTCGCACTTGGCCTAAAATTTTCTTGAAGGTATTTCAAATATCAAAGAGAAGGAGCATAGTGAACAGTTTGAAATGAATGTCTTTCTACCTTAAACTTTCGTAATATTTGTTGATAACTTTCATAATGAAAATATTATAACTTCACGTGTCGGTATGTGAGCTGTTTTCGAAGAAATTGCCATAAAATCACATTAAATTCATTTAATTGTTAATCGTAAAATTTATAGGTATTATTGGTAAATTGTATTTAATCAGTTGCGTGTTGCATAATTATTAATAATAACAATCGCATTTATTTGTAAGTACATACCTACTTTAAAAATGTTTTTTTGTAGACTACAATAGTACCGATAATAATTGTAGGAGACAATCAAAACACGAATGCTAGTGCGTGTGCAGGTATTCATGAGGAGAGACAGAGCAGGTTCGGAGGCCTGGGTTTAACGGGGGCGGAGGCGCGGGGGCTTGTGCCGTTACGTGGTGCGCGCGCGGCGGCTGCTGTGCCACGAAGCGGACGTGCTTCACTCAGTTCGTGCGCGAAAGTCGTTACGTGCGTCATACGATCGTATTTTCTTCACACGCGAAACATATTTTGGTTTGACAGGGTGAAGCAAATCGGCCAATCGAGCGTATAAAATTATTATTAATTTAATTTAATAAGTCACTGCCGAGGGTTAAGACGCGGAATTATTTGTTAAATGCAGTGCAGCCTTGTGGTGTGAGAAAGCGTGTGACGTCAGACCGGCCGGAGGAATCATATGTTAAACACGGATGCAGTGATGGAATGTGGCGTGTTGTGTTGATGTGCCATGGTACGGTGGCTTTGTTTACCTGGTTTGAAGTAGCGCCGTCAGGGCGCGAGTCCTTCGCAGGAACCATGCGTAGAAAAAGATGAGCCAGGATGCTGAGAGCTTGGTAATATCATTTCCATATTTCCACATAGGTATTTAAAACTTCCATGTCGAACGAATGGTGCTTATCATTCCATTTTTCACTGTGTGTTGGGTTAACAGAGAATCCAATAAACAATATTTCCATACTGTGTTCGACGTCTACCCACGATGATTGACCGAAGTTGTATCATGTATGTACCTACCTATATGTGAATTTATGTGCAAACTGTTTTCAGAACAGGCTATTTTTAAAAGTGATGATAATATTATTGAATGTAATGAACGTCATTTTTTCAAGGTGGCATTCTTGGAATTAAATCACGAAGTTATCTGAATAAAAATACTAATTCTAAACGCAATTTAAAAAAAGTGTACCTAGGTGTATTGGGTAGCATTTTTCAAACGTTACTCTTTTACATAAAAAAAATAGTACATACCTAATAACTATATAAGGTGTTTATTGATTGCAAAAATTTACTAAGCATCATGTATCACATTACATTAGGTATTTTTTACAAGAACAACTTATTACTTAACGTAATACATACTTAACAAAACTTCTCTCTTTTTAATTTAAATATGTATATTTTATCTATTAATAACGCCTCTAATAAGGTTTCGAAAGTGTTCGTGAGACTTCAACAAGTGAAGCAACAGCCAACTTGGTTGCCACGCTATTGTTGCAGCACATGAATTACAATATGATCAAATAGGTATAACAGTTGTATTTGAACGACATCGTTGGGTACAATATGTTGGTCACAATCAGTAAATCGTGTAATTGTATACAGTAGCCAACAGTGGCGGGGCAAGACCTAAATTTGATGTGGGCAAGACAGATTTCGCGAGGCCCTGTTCTAACTTCTATGGCGATCTGAAGACGGATTTTATAAAATAATAAAAACAAACAAAACAATTAACACTGCCAAGTTTTTATTGCGTTAAGTTTTGACTTCTTCCTAGTAAAGAAAGTAAACAAATAAAACCAGGGATTCCCCGCACTCTGGTTGGTTTTTTTTTATTTTTTATTAAGGCATTGGAACTCTGATCGGTCGGCGGCAAATGTTGCCAGATTAAGAAAACATGTTTCACAACAAAATTGATTTATATCTTTTTTTTATTTTATTCTCGCTTTAAAAAATTTTGAGGCGCGAGGCCCCTTGTACCGCGAGGCCGTAGGCGGTGGCCCACGTCGCCCACGCCTTACGCCGCCTCTGGTAGCCAAAGAGCCGAAGAGCGTTCCATTGCGCATAATCGTATTATAGACATAAATAAAATAATAAATAAAAGACAGGAAAACAGTAATACCTATATTTAATGGTTTTTCACTTTCTTCTCGCGTCTAGCATAACAAATGCTGTAATAGCACGGTGTAATTCGACAACGCATTTTTCGGTAGAAAGTAGAAGTGAACGGGCCAGACCTTCGACATAACGCGTACGCACTAGGTACCTACCTACATAATATAAAAATAACCATGTTAATGTCGCAGGCAAATTGTATTATTTCGCCGTTTACAAAAGCTCGGCATTTTGTAATATGTCGAGAATTCGTAATCAGAAATTTTTCGTTTGGATAAGGGGGTGGGTTAGGTTAGGTTCGTGTTTTTAAAACTACACAGAAATAGGAGCTCCACGAAGTGGCTCCGTCGGCTCGTCTTTTTGTAGAATTTTAGAAAAAGTAAATACTCAGCATATTACAAAATGCCGAGCATTTGTAAACGGCGAGATAATACAATTTGCCTGCGACATTTTAACATCACGTCGTAATTTATTTGCCACTATTATTGAAAATAATTGATGTTGCCTTTTATTTCACACTTTTAGCAAAAAGTGAATTAAAATATTTAGTATTTTCTAAATCTAAATCAGTCACGAAATCGAGGAGGTAATACCTATGTATTTGTGATTTTATACGAATTATTATCGTAAAATACGGTTGTAATGAGCATTTATAATTTATATATGATATTTTAGAGGTAACTTCAGGATTTTTACGTAGGTATTAGAAATTTCAGTGCGAAAAAACTTCAATATTTTCAATTATAGCTCATAGAAAACAGTCCATTTTGCCGTTTTCACCTACTAAGGGCCCTTAACTAGAATACTGTATGTAGGGACACACATATGCAATTCGCTGATCGAGCTTTTTGTATACATGTGTGCGTCCACATTGTTACCCTGACGCTTTCTACATTTATTAGAATTATTATTCAGTAGTGCATAACGGCTAACTTAAACAACACATATTGTAAAGAGGAATAAAAGTGATTAAAGTAAAGGCTTTATTATTTAACAACCTTGGGGGCAGAAGCACTACTCAACATTGGTGACCCCCGACAAAGAACAACAAGAATTTATAATAGTATTATTATTTGAAGAAGATTTATTAGAAGAATTTAAATTTTAAATATGGCGATGCCTACATCTAACTTTTACGGCACCCTTTCGGCGGAATTGGCGAAAATAAACGTGCGCCTTTCAAACATCGAGCGCTCGCGATCACGAGCAATACATCGGCGACCCAGAACACCGTCACGCAATTTTCGAGAGTCGTCAAGGTCATCTTCGAAGCGACGTCGTCCCGGTGCACCCGACTGGTTGTGCAGCTACCACTTCAGGTTCCGGCAGCGCGCTCACAAGTGCATCCAGCCGTGCGCGTGGAAGAGGAACCCCAGCCCCAGCGCAGCAGCCGCCCAGCCGGAAAACTAGCTAGGCAGGTGCAGACTACGGCGGAGGTCTGTACCATCACGCCGTGCAGCCGTCTCATGGTAACAGATTTAAACACTAATTTAAAATTTTTAGTAGATACCGGTGCCAATGTTTCCGTTTTGCCCGTATCTAGAAATCCATTTAAATATAATAAATTATGTCGATCCGACCTTAAATTATACGCTGCTAACGGTACAGAAATTGCAACTTATGGCATTAAATCAATTGTTTTAAACCTTAATTTAAGAAGACCGTACCGTTAGGAGTTCATTTTAGCAGATGTCAAACAGCCAATATTGGGAGCTGATTTTTTAACACATCATAAATTATTAGTTGATTTGTATCGAAAAAAGTTAATTGATCAAACTACCGATTTACATGTATTAGCCTCCTTAGTTTCGTGTACGCAACAATCGCTAAATTCTGTGTGCAAAAGTCATCCGTATTACGATTTATTAAGTATGTTTCCTGACATTATTAAGCCGATGTCGTTTAAAGAAACTACATCGCATAACGTTTTGCATTATATAGAGACGAGCGGCCCACCTATTCATGCTCGAGCTAGACCGTTACCCCCGGATAGATACAAAAAGGTGAAGGAAGAGTTCAGGGTTATGCAAGAATTAGGTATCTGTAGGCCTTCTAAAAGTGCTTGGGCTAGTCCGCTTCATGTTGTAGTTAAAAAGAATGGCGAGTTAAGGCCGTGCGGAGATTATCGACAGCTCAACGCAATTACAAAGCCCGACAGATATCCAGTTCCGCGATTACACGACTTTACTTTTATATTGGCTAATAAGAAAATATATTCAAAAGTGGACATAAATAGAGCCTATCACTGCATAAAAGTTGCCCCATGCGATATAGAAAAAACTGCTATTATTACTCCTTTCGGACTTTTCGAATTTCCCCGTATGAGTTTTGGCCTAAGGAACGCCGCACAAACGTTTCAACGTTTTATGAACAATACCGTTTTACAAGGTCTCGATTTTTTATTTTGTTATTTAGATGACGTCATAATTGCCAGCGAAAATGAGACTTTACATCAAGAACATTTGAAGTTAGTATTCGAACGTTTCAATACATACGGCATATCTATAAACTTAAGCAAGTGTAGCTTCGGACAGTCGCGTATAGAATTCTTAGGTCACGAAGTAAGTGTAGATGGAATTAAACCGCTCAAAGATAAAGTCGAAGCCATAGTTAATTTTCCTAAACCCGTCACAGTATCGGATTTAAGACGTTTTTTAGGAATGATTAATTTTTATAGACCACATTTACCTCATTTAGCGTCACATCAATGCGAACTTAATAAATATTTAGTAAATTCTAAGAAAAATAATAAATCGAAAATTATTTGGAACAATGTTAGTGATAATGCTTTTGTGCAATGTAAGATAGGTCTACAAAATGCCGTCACATTGTCACATCCACTTTTAGATGTTCCCTTAGCCTTGATGACCGACGCTTCCAATACCTGTATGGGTGCGGTATTGCAACAGCCAGTAAAAGGTAAGTGGATACCCTTAGGATATTTTTCCAAAAAATTTTCGCCTACCGAACAAAAGTATTCTACTTATGATAGGGAATTGCTAGTGATTTTTCAAGCTATAAAATATTTTAGGAAATTGTTTGAAGGCCGTCCTTTAACAATATATACAGATCATAAGCCATTATGTCATGCATTTTCTAAAATAGGTAATGACAGTAAAGAAACGCCTAGAAGGACGCGACAATTACTTTTTATAAGTGAATTTACGGTCGACATACAGCATATTAGCGGTAAAGATAATATTGTAGCCGATACTTTATCGCGCGTAGAAACAATTGTTTGCCCGACTGTACTCGACTTCAACGAACTTGCTCACTCGCAAGCGAAAGACGAGTACTTGATTAATATGACACGAAGTGGGCATAGCGATAATAACGTAAAGTTTAAGAAAATGTATTTACCGACTTGTAAAAAAGGAGTATATTGCGAAGTTTCAAATAATATTATTAGACCTTATTTAACAGGATATTTTAGAAAAATTGCTTTCGATAGTATTCACAATTTAAGTCATCCCGGTATACGTAGGTACGACTCGGAAGATGGTCACTAAACAATTTTTTTGGCCTAGTATGAATAAAGATATCGGGAAATGGACCAAAGCGTGTGTATCATGTCAAAAGTCGAAGATTTCGCGTCACGTTGTTTCGGATATAGGAAAATTCCCGGAAGTTGCGCGATTCGAGCATATCCATGTGGATTTAGTTGGTCCATTGCCGACATCTTCACAGGGATTTAGATATTTATTAACAATTATAGATAGATGTACGCGTTGGCCTGAAGCATTTCCCGTTAAAGAAATTACCGCAGACGTCGTTGCTAAGCATATTTACGAAGGATGGATAGTTAGATATGGTTGTCCCGTCCGTATTACTAGCGATCAAGGACGTCAGTTTGAGTCGAGTCTATTTTTAAAGTTAATGTCATTTTTGGGTATTCATAAAATTCGTACTACGCCTTATCACCCACAAAGTAATGGCGCGGTGGAAAGGTGGCACAGATCGTTGAAGGCAGCCCTTATGGCGAGACTGCTTAGTAGTAATAAAACGTGGATAGACGAATTACCCACTGTTATGTTAGGGTTGAGAGCAGCAATGCGAACTGATAGTAGTGTTAGTGCCGCAGAATTGGCCTTCGGTAAAACTTTACGTTTGCCTGGCGAGTTCTACGATAGTTCTACAAATGACTGTGACGTAAACGATTATAGTTTGGTAGAAAAAATCCGTGAAACTATATCTCAGTATCGCCCGACGAGAGATAAGACGAACGCAAATAAAATATTCGTTTATTCCGATTTACAAAGTTGTAGTCACGTTTTTGTTAGAGACGATGCAGTTCACAGGTCTCTAAAACCACCTTATAATGGTCCTTATCAAGTGTTAGAACGTAGTTCTAAAATTTTTAAAATACAATTTCCGGATCGAGTCGCACGCGTTTCCATTGACAGGTTAAAGCCAGCCTTTATTATAAAAGATGATGTTGATGTTGAGAACAATATTGTTCCGCATAACACTTCTTTATCGAAGTCGGTTCAGCATGCGCCACCCATAAGCGGGAGCGGTCGCGTAATCCGACGACCCGTGCGATTCGCGATATAGAACTTTCACACAGTATTTAGCTATTGTCTTTATTCTAAGTATTATGTGTATTGTAATTCAATTTATTATACTTGTGTGTTATATACATTTTTTAGAATGTAAGTTTATATTTTTTTACATGTAGTTATTGCGTCTTATACAGATTTTTATATTAATTGTTCAATATATATATACAACGTTTTAAAGTTTAATTTGTTTTTATTGTTTCATATTATTGTTAATCATTTCATTTTATGTTTCACATAAATATGATTAACATTATATTGTGCATATTTTACATTTTTGTGTGCCTATTGCGAAAGAATAAAGTAATACGATAGTTTTGTTTTTACGCATTGAAGATGCCTATTT
Organism: Colias behrii; assembly: GCA_029959065.1. Taxonomy (NCBI): domain Eukaryota; kingdom Metazoa; phylum Arthropoda; class Insecta; order Lepidoptera; family Pieridae; genus Colias; species Colias behrii. Next base: position 10,138,782 of record JARWMC010000003.1, read on the forward strand.
AGTATTTCCTGTTTTTGTACTAGATTAGTAAGTTATATCGGATTACATAGGTAATAATATGGTCACTCGATCATTTGGCATTTTTATTAAACTTTATTTATGCAAGTATTTAATCATTTCATTTATTAATCAGCTCGCAGTGGGGACAGTTCAATCTTAGCCATTAGTTTATATAATATATTGTTTTTTGTAACAACATGGGTAACTACGCAACAAAAGAGAAAACGGGAGGAGTTGCCAACGTGCAAATAGACTCCAGAAGTATAGACGATCACGTCAACACCATGGTCATCGTAATGATAGTATTGGCTGTGATCGTTACGGCCATAGTCTTATTGGGCCTGCGTGGTTTTTGCCATCGCCGGATCAGGAGTTGGCTTCGTCGCGAGGTGGATAAGGCCAACCAAGGACGAGCGTCCGCGACGCTAGGGCAAGTGACCCAGCCAGCGCCGCCCACTGCGGGATACGCGTAAAATAAATAATATCGTAGTTGTAACAAGGATAAATTCATATAGTGACTAGTGAGTGTGTGACCATATCGTAATCTATCTACGTATTCCGATCAGTTTTAATTAGGCTAAGCCGATTAGATGTAAGATCTTTTTTATTGTTGTAAAATTAAAATATTACGAATTAATATGTGTCTTGCATTGTTATCTCATTTTGTATTTAACGGTAATTGTTGTGTGTTTATTATGTCTTTTTATAAATTTTTTTTGGAGTGTATAATTTTTTTTTGAAAAGGGGGGGAATAATGTAGGGACACACATATGCAATTCGCTGATCGAGCTTTTTGTATATGTGTGCGTCCACATTGTTTCCCTGACGCTTTCTACATTTATTAGAATTATTATTCAGTAGTGCATAACGGCTAGCTTAAACAACACATATTGTAAAGAGGAATAAAAGTGATTAAAGTAAAGGCTTTATTATTTAACAACCTTGGGGGCAGAAGCACTACTCAACACTGTATTATGTATTTTCGTAGTTATGAATTTAATTTAATTTAATGTAAACTGTGTAAATAGATGTAAGCTGGAAGAGACTATTCTCCACAACACAGGGAATCCTAGTGTGGAGATTAGTGCATTTTTTATACGTAGTATATTATAATTAGTCTGTGGTGCATTGTACTATCTACAAAATGTTTAAGTAACAATAAAGATTTTTGTATTTTTGTATTTTGTATTTTTTGTATTTATTTAAATTAATTCTAATAATTATAACATTTTAATTTTATGATAATTCAGATGAAAGGAAATATTTCATGCCGACATTGTTTGGATATATATTTTATTACTTACAATTTTTATATACTTAATATTGTATTATTATTTTATGTGATTTGAGATAAATAATAAATATATGAGTCATTTATTGAAATTACTGTTATAGGTAATTTAGCCTAGACTTTTCGGAATTAATTAATAATTAAAACGAAAAGCGCGTTGAAGTCCTTTACTTACAAATACATACTAATTACTATGTACCTATATTTTTATTATATCAGTTTTATAAACGATTATTTTATTACGACGATATTAGATTTTTTCTTTTTGTAAGAGCCAAAAATAAAACAGATCAACACCAAAAGCCTGTCTCTGCATATAAACAATTATAAAAGCTAAGTGAGTACGATAAAAATTAAACAAATAGATACCAAATATGAAATATGAGAAAGTATCTTACAAATAAGATTGTGTTGCTTTACAATTTTATAGGCAAACTAATCTATAGCTTATAAGAGTGCTGTTGTAATAGTGTTTAATACCACGCCGACCGTCGTACATATCATGATAATTAATTAAATTAATATTCAACAAATAATTCGTTGCATATCTTAAGGACAACAAGTTGATATTGAAATGCTACTTTAATATTATGGTTTAGAATTCTATTCATTACTCGTTGATTGATGAGAAAGTCGTCGAAGCCGAGGCGAGATATTTGCCTGAGCTCATTAATTGTAATTAATATTAATTTTATGCAATCATTCATTCATATAAGAATTGTTGCATATAGATTATAGACGCTGTTATGTACATATTTTAACTTTATTCTATTCTTATTCATCGCTTTTACATATTTTTAGAATATAAAATACCTTCAGTTCAGCCATCAGTTCAGTAGTTGCGTAATGCGTGATAAACATTCATCTTGACATCCATGATCCATATATCTATAAACTTTCAGATTTTACTATTATTAGTAGGCAACATTTTATTAGAAAGATAAGAAATTGAGCAACTCTATTCGCCAATCTTAATTCCAAATACGTCTTTACTCTTTACCCCCGCGACGTCAAAACTAACGCTTCTAGGTATAGGGAAAAATAATACCATGCTGTTTGCTTCTGTGTACAGAGTAGGTGCTAGGTATGTTCTGTCTATGTATAGTGAAGTCCCATGTCCCCTAGTGGTGTAAGGGGCAGATGCATTATACATCTGTTTCACTGACCGATTTTCTTTAGGGAAAAGTAGGTGGTCAGCCTTCTGTGTCCTACCAGACCGAGACATTTTTTTTTCGTCCCCACCGGGAATCGAACCCAGGACCCCTCGGTGCTACGCTCACGCGTCAACCACTGTACCAAGGAGTCGGTTCTGTCTATGTAAAGAATTATGATTTTTAATAATAATAATAATAAGGGCGTAGGGATGTGACGACCCCGACTACGTGACAACAGATATTCCACCCGTGCAATCAGTCAACCCGCAGGACACCTTATGGCGTGGTGTCGGAGAGTAGCGACCCCGCGGAAACCGAGTGCTCCCGGGGTAGGACCCTGTCTTCATCTCCGGCTTGCCTTCACCGGCCGGTCGGAGTGAAGCTTGACGAGGACAGGACCCCCACCTCTGGCTTGCCTTAACCGGCCGGCCAGAGTGGAGTCGCGAGAGATTTTAGCTCGAAGGGTGGATGCGAATCATAAGTGGCAAGTGGGCACGTGATGCTGCACCCTCATGCTGGATCGTAGTTTAAAGTCCAGGAACGCCTGTCCACCCTTAGCTGCTCACAATATGTTGCCCCCTTGTCGCACTATTGCAGCGATTTATTTCGGGGGCCCATACAGTGAGAGGGCGAGTCACCACCTGCCAACATATTTTTACTTTCTTTTAGTAGAAAGGCAGGTGCCATAGTTTCCCATAGTCCCCAATACCAGTCCATTTAGCATCCCAATCCATAGCCCAGTTATTAAATTTTCATACCCTGCAATAGTCCTAAATCGGCCGCGGACTGCTTAGGACTGTATCTCTATAGTGCAGTCATGGGCAGGCTGCGCCTGGTGTCCCACAACACATTAAAATTCTCGAAAGGGCCTCTGCGTGTTGGATCCGTGTTCCCACGTAAGCCTTCCAAAGATCCGGGTACCGTCCTTCTGGTGGTACCCGAGTATTATGGAACTGAGAAACATAATAATAAACACTTTATTGCACACACAAACAAAAAAAAATATACAAAAAATACAAACAAAGTAATATAGAGCGGTACAAATAGGCGGCCTTATCGCTAAGAAGCTTAGCTAAGAAGCGATATACCTATTCCATATCTTCTTTAACTTAGAATAATGAATAATCCGTTTTATCTATATCAAATCGTTCGAACCACGGCATGAGCACCACATTTATATCATCTCGAAAACAAAACATCGTAGGTATATAATGACTCACTCACATTAGCAATAAAGTTATATTTACATATTATTTATGTAAGGGTATAACCTTATATATAATATTAAGTTAAGCTGACATTTTGTGACATCACAATTATGACGATTTGGAACAGTGCTACGGCACATGCGTACTCCTCGAAGCTATCTCGTCTCCTCGCGTCACAACCTCGGAGCACTCCACGGTTCAACACAGCTGTCGCTATCGGGGCTCTCGGCCGACGTCAGACGACGCGCACCGAGCGCAGAGAACGGAAGGGTTTTACAAAATCGCTTTGACAGTTTATTTGGCGCGATTACTCATTCTGTACATTTGTGATAACAAAAGCATAACATTCCTACCTTTGTAGATTAAGAAGTTGTGCGTGTTAAAGAAGTGATCAGTTTTGGAAGTGACTATTTTGCTCAAAATTATTCGTTCTTGTGTTTTTGTTAAGTGTCAGTTTTTCGCGTCATTTGGATTAATTATTCACATGATAATTATGCACGAGGTTAATAATTAGGCTACAGGTAACACAGCAGTAGTTAATGCCAAGCTAGGAAACAGAATATCATCCCAATATTTTTATGTTTTTACGTATTAATTTTTTTCATCACCAATCATCATGAATCATTATTATGTTTAGTTTTAGTCTGCCATTCAAGTTACGAAAAGATATCTTAATTGTTTTATGCAAATTACACAGTAATATTTGAATGCTGGGAAACACATTCTTTTGTTTTGTTAAATACTTCCTTTTATTTATAAATACTGTTAAAATGACCAAAAAATAAATAAAAAATTCTATATATTTATGTAAATAAGGCTGGCTACAAACATCCATAATATTATCATTATATTTTTCGGCATAGCCAGGCAGGGAAATTCAATAAAATATAATATAGAATATTTTATATATTTCCCTGTTATTATGCTTTATATTGTACGTGTGATACCTACAGTTAATCTTCAAATTTTTTTTAGATAGGTACTTTATTATCATTTATCAGGCCACCCTACCTATAAAACATTTCCATAAAACCGCAGAGCTCTGTAGTGTTCATTGTTATAAAAGGGTCTGTCACAATAAAACTGCAAAAGAAATCTTTTGTGCACCTGACGCCTATCTTTACGCCACCTGTCTCTCAATTCTTGATAATTTTACCAGACATACGGTTCAGTTTTCGTTGATTTGAGAGATAAAAAGCAACTGACGCGCCAGGTGTACATTATGAAAATCCAGATAAAGGAAATTGCTTAAAGCTACTTCCAAATGAATATTTAAATTTCGTTGAATGTTCCAATACAGGATGGGAGGTGCTACCTACATGCGAGATTGGTTATATTTCACATTATATTATATGTGTAACAACGACGTTTCCAAAGGATTGACAGCTTATAATACAATGTTGTTTTTTTACACGCAACAACCTTCTGTTTTACTCTCACGCATAAAACAGATTATACGTATAGACGTACATCTCTCTCGCTAGCCTACGCGAGTCGGGCAATTACCTGACTTATAATATACGTATATTACCTGACATAGGGTACTGGCACCAGTAGTCAGCCTTTTAGTGGTAAGTTTGGGTTCAAACTCATATATGAAAATATTAGAAACAGTAAATTAAAAGTCTTTTGAATGAATTGACTTACTCATTTATTTAACTTTATCACAAAATTAACAAAAGTTACAAACTTAGGCGATCTTCACACTGCATGTTGCGTGACTGCGTGTTTAACGTTACTTGTAAGTATCTCCGTTTGTATAGAAAACACGCACAGTCCAACACACTGAAAATGCAACCACGCGCGTTCATGCGGATCACGCGCATACACGCGGAGAAACATGCACACCCGCGCGTAGGTGCGGGGCGAGACGCAAGGTATGGCACACCGAATCCTGCAGTGCCGCCGGCCGCGCGTCGTGATGCTCAGTATTGTACGACCACCACAGAGAACGGCGAATAAATGAGAGCCGCCGTGCGTGAATCTACAAACGCACCTACGCGCGTGAGTGCGCAAAAAACCCGCACGATGATGCAGATCTGCACTCCCGCAGGAACGCGCGTAGGTGCTTCGACACGCAACATGCAGCATGATGCGGGGCAGTGTGAAGATCGCCTTAATCTTTGATATAATGAAAAATACGTTTTAACAAAATATGGCACTTTTTACCAGTGTTCAGCCGCCAAAAACTAATACTCAGCCGTATTGCCACCTAGTGGTCAGCCTCTCTTGAGATCAATAGTTTTAAGCTTAAAGATTAAGAGCATTAATTAACAATTAGTAATAGGTACTAAGTTTAAAAAAAAAATGAAATAAATAAGATACTCTTTAAGAAACCATTTAAATAAGAACGGCTGAGCACTGGATCTAGGTTCACCAGCACTCAGCCATGTAACAAAATTGAACTATTGAAGTGGCCGACTATTGGGTTTGTGATAAAAATTGCGTTAAAACCAGTAGTCAGCCGGGGGTGGCTGAGTACTAGATAATGTATATAAAAACAGGACGCAGTAGTCGGCCACTTCATTATTTAATAATTCTTAAGAAAAATAATATACTTTTTAATTGGTTACGATGCCTAAACTCTTGATAAATTTAAATTCGAATACAACGTGTCATAAATATTATAGAAAAATTAAATAAGTTACCATTTCTGCGAACGCTTTCCACTAACGAAAAAATAGCGCTCGCATCGCTTGTGGCCTCGTCAGCTGACGACGTCGGAATGAACTCATATTTAATGTACTTCGCAGCCACTTAGCAAACATGTTTGGAATTTTTTCAACCAATGAAAAGTCACAGAACCAATTTAAAATAAATTGATTGGTTAATTTCGAATTAAGAACTATTTCTATTGGTTTTAAACCGAAAAAGGCTGAGTACTGGTGCGGGGCTGACTACTAGTGCCAGTACCCTAGTATCTATGTATTATGTATAACTTTAAAACTCAAAAAAATCGAAGATTTAATTATACATACCATAGTTTCTATTCGGGAATGTCACCGGTGTCGTTTCTTCAACCTCCATAAACCAATTATTTTGAATACTCCTTCATTTGAAGTAACAAAAAAAATGATCTTCATTGCTTCAAAATTCTTGAATTTATATATTATATTGATATACGTAATATCTATATTATATGATGGATGTTTTGAATAAACAAATATTGATTAGATGTTTTGTTTTGTAACGATACATTTTTATATGAAGCTGTGATAGTGACTGTCTGTCTGTCTCTTCCTCACACCGCAACCGATGAAATGATTCAGTTTTTATCCCGGAAATCCTAAAATAAATAAATAAAATGTAGCTTACATCAGTTCGAATTAAATCTATTTCAAGAATAAAAAAACGAAAGAAAAAACATCTCTAAAAATTGCAATTAACTTTTTTTTGTTTTTGCATCGAATCGCATCTTTTTTATTTTTGTTCTTTTTTAACACAGGTTTGTGTTAATATTGTGAATAAAGCGTTTAAAGTGACTTAAAATTGGTAGATCCCACAGAACTATATCGAGAAGATCCCTAATCGCACATGTGTACCTATCAACTGAAAAGCTTGCAGAACAATCAATATTACCGTCTCTGTGTGTAATCTGTGTATAACATGAGGTATCAAACGTACGTCACGGTGTGTCACAAATCACAATGAGGATGTCCCCTTATTGTCAACATTGCGATTTGCGAACTACCTACCTAATATTATACTTTGATACACGTACAAGGTTATTGATATAGGTAGTCGTATTTGAAAGTATGTATTAATTATATGAAATACCTACCTATACTGTATATTGAATATTGATATGCTAGGCACCAAAATTTAGTTACTCGATTTCGTCATTTTTTCTTATTTTTTAACACTTTTTGTTTTAAAGTATACAAAGGTAAACATGACAAGTTCCACGAATCGTATTTTGTTCCAGCATTGTATGATTTATATCAGATATGTACTCAAGTATTATAATATACAACGTGTGATTGCAATCTTCATTGTCAAACCAATTTGATTCATTCTTGTGTTCGCGTTATAGGTAGATAGAGTAGCTTGTAATTTAATTACACATGAACGTACTTTAGATAGCGAGGATATTTACTCATTATGCTTTAGTCTTTACTTCCGACTCCAATAAATATACCATACCAACCAGAAATTAACTAGTCGTTTCAGTAACGAATCAGATAGAGTTACATTTTATAACATTTTGGTCGCCATGTCAACTAATGTTATGTATCTTTAAATGTAAACCTGTTTGAACGAACATAAAAAAACTGGTACTTATTTTAATTTTTGTTAATAAATTAGAGCACCATATTTCCGTCGCTTGGCATTACCTGCTTCGTGTAACATAGTACAGTGCGAGCGGTGTACCGTTCGCCGTAAATATTTAGTGTGTGATAAAAGACATGAGCAGTGATAACGGGCCGGATGATAAGTCAGTGAAGGGGGCTGGTGGATGAACGATGCTGGTGCGGGGGTGTGCGGGGGGAGAGCTGCGGCACTCGCTGTCGGAGCGCACCAAGGCCCTCGCGGCGAAGTGCCACGCTCTCCGGTCGCCGGCACGCGAGCAGCGCAGTGCAGAGCGCCGCCGCACCAGGCATCGCAAGTCACAGACGAGGTGGTACGTCAAGGTTAGTTGCGGCTCGTTCTGGTGCTCACCGACATTATATTATCAAATCCTTCGTTTGATGATTGATAAACAGTGTTCTTGGAAAACATGTACCTAGGTATATGAGTGTACTTTTAAGGTAATATGATGTGTGAATGATTTTCATCATAAAAATTGATGAAGTACATTATATTTCCTGTCGGTGACTAATCATTGAATATTGTAGATAATGACAAATAGCAAAGTTTCTGAATCACACATATACAACCACAATAAAACGAATAGTCATATGATAGTATATCAATCGTTTGTGGTTTATAAACAGCAATATGATGTATTTATTAGTAAACCCATTGAAAATAAATAAACTAATATTACCGTTAATTCAATCAAATTTATAGTTTTACCACACCTATTGCAAACTGTATAAATAACATTTATTCTTTCCTTTCATACTACATACTAAAAGGTAAAAGGACGAATGGGATAGAATAGTATTCCATTTGACTGCCTAGTTGAAACTCATCAATGTACGCGGTACTAGTGGTAGGCAGGTAGTTAACGATGCAGGTCAAGGCATGAATTATGTGAAAGAATTCAGGCCTGCATCTTAACATGGTTCCGCAGGTAACCTATTAAAAACTCGAATTTCTATTACCCGAATCTTAAAACCCCGAAAACGGTTGTTAGAACTTTTAAAAGACAGATGTAATGAATGATAAATTTTTAAAATTCCTTTTTTAATTTCCCAGATGAATCAATTTCCAGATGCACCAAAACCAGATTTTTAAAAAGTATTTTTTTGTTTCCCGTATTCTCATAATACAGATCTCATTATACCAGATTCTCAGAATACTTTTTTTTGTTTCCCATCGTACCATTTTCCAAATAAACTATTGCCAAATTTTCATAATCTTTTTATTTGGTTCCCATATAATCGTATAACAGATAAACTATTGCCAGATTTTCATAATCTTTTTATTTGATTTCCATACAATCGTGATTATACCTTTACTATCGACTGAAAATAAACATTGTCAGTAAGTAAATTTATTGTTTTACTTGTCCATTACAGACCGGTTTTAGTGTCAAAGTCGACTCAGTAGGTTAGGTTTGAACTACGACCCCCACGCTAGAACTGACACGCTATTGTTTTACTTGCCCATTACAGAAAGGTTTAAGTGTCAAATTCGACTCAGTAGGTTAGGTTAGGTTCGAAGTGTGACCCCCCATGCACGAGCCGAGCGAGCGAAGCGAGCGTGCCGCGGCAGCGGCCGGCGAGTGCCAGAACCGACTCGCTATTGTTTTACTTGCCCATTACAGAAAGGTTAAAGTGTTAAAATCTATTCAGTAGGTTAGGTTAGGTTCGTGCTGCGAAAAGGATTTCGTTTTGCTGGATATCGTTTATTTGAATTTCAAAAATCTGGACATTGTTTGTCTGGATATCAATTAACTGTATTTCAAAAATTTGTGTTTTAAAAATCTGGCTTTCGTGCATATGGATTACGGTCATCTGGATTTTGTGCATTTAGATTTCGTATGTCTGGAACTCATTCGTCTGGATTGTAAAACGTCGTACAAATAAAGAAATGGGCAAATGAAATTCGGAGTTGCGATTATATGGCAAACAAAACTTCGAAATTTTAAAATTCGGGGTTATGAAAAAATGTCCAAACGTTTTCTGGATTATGATATTCGGAATATTAAAATTCGAGATTAAGATAGGTAACCGGTTCCGCATGTAGCAGACTGAATATATAAGCAATGTGTTTGTTATTATAATTAAGTAATTTGTTTACTTTCCACTTTAAAACTAATAAACACAAAGCAACCTTTTTAAGTTTTTACAATGTTTGTCTCTATCTGAACGGAACAGGATTATTTTTTAAATTCAGTAATGCAATTTGACGGATGTTTTGCGAGAGATCTAACTAAAAATACATGTACACAAAAAATGTACAAGATCCATTCCATTTGATTTTTGCCCACAATAGTGGTTTTGACCGGCCGCGGCAACGAGTTTTGACTGTATACTACAGAGTACTAATATTTGTTAGCTATGTATAGATAAATGATAATATAAGCTTAACCTAATCGCCACAACATTGGTATAGATTTGCTAGATCTTTGACTGCTAAATCCAATATGTTTTTTCATATAAGACATGTGCTCAGCAAACGAAGGTCACGACTAGAATACGTGTAATTACAGTAGGTCGAGGCTTTCAAGCGGACAAGCATGTTAAACATTATTTGGTGTTTGTTAAACGCAAGCCTCTACCACCCTCTACTATGCATTGCTGCAAAATAATAGAAAGGTTAAAACTTATACTGACTTATACGAAGTCACTAAATATAATTGAATATTAAATTCAAATCTTACGATCGTGTTATTATAGCGCCTTTATAAAGTTTCTAATTTAAAAATATTGTAACCTAACCAAATTTTCTTCATTTGTGTGGAAAGCAATTTCTAAATAACCTTTTCCTTATTACAAGGAAACCCTCTCTGGTTTTGCATGCGCCGTTTTAAGGGCTTTAGAGTGTACTTTCAGTAAGGACTATCCTTTGTATGCACATTTTTATAGACTTTAAAGAATACGAGGGAAAAATGTTTAAAATTCTATTAAAAACGTTGAAGCAGGAAAACGACTGAGCAATTTTTTATTATGCAGTTACCTACATGGTATGGTATGGCATTTAACGCGATTCTTATGTCTATACAACCGATATAATACTGTAAATTGTAAAGCATGAAAATTTAAAAAAATATTTTAAAAAGCCATCCAAAAGAAAATTCTACTTGCAAAGTTAATAATGCGTGTTACGAACATTAAATTTATTGCATTTTTACAAGTTGTATTTTTTATGTTCACCTACAATTTTTCGTTGTACATGTTATTTATTAGCTGTGCGGTGTGCCTCTGTTTCGGTCACACGGAATGGATAAGCAATATGTCGCATTCGATGTCCCCCGAGTTTCGATCATTTTTCATTGATGCTCAAGTACTCAACTATAGCGCAGCAACAGTCTACCTAGAGACAACTTGATAAAACGATCATCCAATACTCAAATTATCATAAAGGTTTTCAAATCTTTAAATTTTACAATTAATTGACGTGGGGTTTAAAAATGAACACAGCACATATTTACCTAATGACTAATCACTGCTGAAAAACTACGTACCTAAGTAATTCAATAACTTACCTCTGAAGCAACTGTGCCCCGTGTCCAGTTGACTATTTTTCTTTTATTTTGTAATTAGTTTGAATGAAGATGATAGAAATAAGTAGGTAGATCCTGTAAAATTCCAAAAGTACGCGCCCTCCATAAAACGAATACACATAAAATCACCGTATTTCAGCGATATAATAAGAGTAAAACTAGGTTTATAGATTATAATATGTTATCCTTATAATATGTATTCCTTCCTACTTTTAACTGTTGTTTAATGTAATTTTGCCACGAGTGTATTGATTTGTCGGATTAACAGGTCAAGAGCACTCCGTCCCTGAACAGTGAACACATTATTGTCAATGAAACCTCGACAGTAATTCCGAAAACGTCAGCTGTCTGTGTGTGATACACGTGATACATATATTATCTATCGTACCAAGTAAATACCTAGTCCCATCTTATGTGTATATTTTAAATAGTTCAAAAATAGAAATCTAGTAATTCATTGGTGTTTTTAGCTAAGCTTTATTAATTTCGTCGCAGTGGATAATGCGTAATGCGTATACAAACATACAACTAATAGTACTTATTTTTTTTGCTGTTATGTTGAATAAAAACGAATGAGAGCGATAAATTATTGTGTGATTTAGGGTCGATTTTTCAATGCTTGGATAAAACTTATCCGTTCAATAAAGTATTACACGATAATATTAAAATGTCACGTAAACTGTCAAATACGGGCAATTAGAATACGTTTTTAAAATGGTAGTTTTATACATTATTCGACGAATAAGTTTTAACCAAGGATTGAAAAATCAGCCCTTAAGTTACTGATTTAAGTTACAAAAAATATTATTACCTATGCCCTAATATTATTACAAATGCCCCTTTTTTGCTGCTTCATCGAGAGCTGAATTAATAGTTAATACCTTAATTTCATTAAGCATGATGCGAAGTATATTTAATTTCAGACGTCACAAATAATACAGGATTAAACGAAACCTCTGAGGCTTAACGTTATGGGGAAGAATGTTAGAAGTATTAGGTAGCAGTAATCTTCATTATTTACTAAACCAATGAGAGATCACCTTAATTAGAGACCGTTCAGGACGTTGCCATTGCTTGCTGTATTATCGATTTCAGAGGTCGTCGACCGCGTCTGTGCTGTCTCAGCTGTTTGCACTATTATTGGATTACTCAATAAAAATTAAAATAAATATCATATAAAATTATTAAAAACGTATACTACTAAAACAATATTAATCAGATTGAGGTGAAATTATTTTAAATGTAACAGTTCCTTACGTCTTACATTTTACTAAATTATTATAAGTAATGAACTATCTCCCACTCTGGTGAAAGGAAATAAGCTCAGGATGTAGGAAGCAATAAGTGTTGCATTAAATATGAATCTATCTGCTGTAATTAACGCCGCGCCAGCGGTAAGAATCTTGTAGGAATCGACATTAAAAAATTATAATTATTTATTGAATAGATATTTCTATAGTATTTGGCCCCTTTCACTTTTATTAAACATGAGGCCTGAATCTAATGTTAAATTGCCCGAACAACCTGAAACTTTTGGATTCCCTCTGAAAATTAGGAAAAAGTTGAAACCATATATGAGCAGTTTCTATTGCAAACCATTATAAAATTGACTTATAAGGTAAATATTCAAAGATAACTTGTAGGATATTGCACTCGTATAGCAAAAGTTCAATTATTTATTCGGTTCACGGTAGTAGTTCGCAGAGGCTTTGGATATCGTGCCAAAGGAAGGGCCCGAAAGCGACCAAGCGCATCCGTCATGCTTACTGCCTGACAGTCTCTAGTCGTCCTTAGCTAAATTGCCTTCAACAAATAAATATATGGTTACATATTGTAATGTATGCAACTCATAAAAATAAACTACTTTCTTAGTAACGCGTATGTCATTTTTGGAACGACGACCTTTAGATTGACATCAAGTAAGTCGATTGTACAACTATGTTACTTGCCTACCCATGAATTTCAACATTTTGTAGTATGTTATATCATTACCTAACTAGATATATGAGAATATTATATTTTACACGATGTGACCATACATAAAATTTGTTTAATTGCATAAAATTCACATTATCATGTTATTTTATCGTGTAACTCAAAGTGAAAACGTGTTCTTTTTATAAGCTTACTTTCTTTCCGGGAGCCGTTTTGCTTAGAAGATGTTAATAACAAAAAGTTGTATTTTATGTTTTATAATATTATTCTGCATGTACAAATATATATTGTTGTTAGAAATAATTACCTATTTATTACTATTGCTAGGTAGATTGTGCGATTACCTATAACAAAAAACATACCGGCCGAATTGATAACCTCCTCCTTTTTTTGAAGTCGGTTAAAAATAGAAACGTAGTTATGTATATCATCCAAGTAATATACTTCTTTTTGCCCTTCAAACGGAGGAAAACCGTGTCTTTTTTGGCGATGAAACTGAAAAATAGGTTGCAGGGGAAATGTACGAGTCAGATAGCGTAAATTGTATGACATCTGTTCTATTTTTAGATCTATAAAGTACGGACTGCTGCCGCATTCATGCTCGATCGATATTTATTCACGGTACCTTAATAACATCCTCAACAAATATGAGTCAGTATGATGTTTATTTGCTGAAATTACTCATAATATTCTTCTTTGTATTTAGTGGGCAAACTTTCTCAATTATATTTAAAAAAAACTAATCTCTTACCTAAAGTAATTTATATTATAATTATTGTGTTTCCTCCTGTAAGAAGATATTATATACCTATGCATTTTTACTCAAAGTTTCTGACAATCTTGTTTAGATCTTGTTGCTGATTAAATTATCTTCAACGTTTAACGTCGTTTTATTTTATTTTATTTTATTTTATTTCTCTCAAATTTCATCAATCTGCGTAAAACACCAAGCTCATTATGTTTTACCCTGTTATTCGCATGACTTATTTTATTGTTCGTGGGGTCATCAGAGGTCAGCCAATGGCGTCGCCGAGGCTGCTGGCGCTGTGTCAAGTTAAAATAGTAGATATACCTAAATATACTTTTTAAATTCAAGGAATTGGATTGTAAAGTAAAATAAATGAAATAGATATTTGTATTCGATTTTTATAGATATTTGTAATGAAGTAGATATATTTTATGTTATTAACATTATTATGTAGGATTTGTTTTTAATTATTGTGTAAATGTAGTAATACAAAACTATCGCTCAAAAGCTAGCTATAAAATTAAGTAGAACTTACGAAGGCAGACAATGTTTTTTCAATATCAAATTATAAAATGAAATTAATTAATTATAATAGAAATCACAGACTAATAATAATATACTACGTATACAAATAGAAATATATATATATGTACATATTGACGCACTCACTTACCTACTTTAATGAAATACATAGAATGAATTGTATCTTTTAATAAAAGCTTTTAGTAATATTTTATGTAACTAACTACAAATAGAAGAAGATTAATGAAGTATTTGCGTTTTGTTGTTAACTATGTTCCGTTCTGTTGACCTGTTTCCATTATTTTGTTTCGGTACCAAGCACTTATTGTTCTAACCGTTGCTTTTTTAAAAACCACCTGTTGTGTTTTAATAGAAGGTATTGTCGATAAGCATTGGTTTGTAACTTGAAAGTAAAGGAAACACGCGACCGACTCGTTATGCAAGCTCTACCGGTAGTATCCAATATTGCATAATATCATTTTAAATGCAGTATTAGAAACGCGATCTATCACTAGTTTTTTGCCATGCAGTATGTCATTGGCATTCATAATACAGTCTTAAGTTCTTTATTGTTCCTAATCAATAACAAGATACATAAAAAACGGAAGATCCATGGAAAATACGTAAACAAGGACTATTAATTTCATAATCTTTATGTGCTTATCCTTAACTTGACTCAGTTTACGTTACAAAGTAAATAATTCATAACAAGAAGTGTATTCATGTGCTATATTTATGCAATTAACACATAGACACGTCATTGACGTGCTCTATCGGTGTTTTTCACGCGATCTCTCTACGAGAGAGCAGTCTTTATGCGACCGCGATACAGTTGCCTACTATTATTGTGTACGGTTTATTTTTCAAAAAGAAAAATCTTCACTGAGTTTGCGCACTGTTACTGCAATAAATTTAATAAGAATAGGCAATGTATTAGCATTTTCCTCAAATTGGCTTTTGATCGTTTGTGAAGTAAACAGTCGATACTGCAATGTGACTTTAACAGGATAATGCGCACAGAGTTCAATTCAAAGTTATTTGCTCCACATTAATCATGGTTTCAGTGTGTGTGACGAAACGGTAACAATCGTGCGTTAGTAAGTAATGAATCGCAGAAGCGCCTCGAGTGTCAAAGGTGATAGCTGGACGGAGATATCGCATAGTAGTGGTAGTGGATCGTGTATTTAGCGGGAGGAAACTCGCCGAGCCGGATATCTTCTGCAAGTGTGCCGCGCGACTCCGATTTCACCCGCGTCACGCAAGTTCGCAGACTCGTGTCCGACGTTTAATCCAATTACTATTTATTAGATTTGCATGTGTATTGTTTTGCGGTGCGATAGTGAAAGTAAACGCGATGCACAGCTGAGATAACTGACGTCGGCCGTGACGACATGGGCCATGTGGAGAATATGCGGCGTCAGTAAAGCCGAGCAGCTACTGTTGTCTGATGTCATTGATGACGATTATGTAAGATAACAGCGTATCTAATTGTTGCCAACATATACATACCTTTGTTATCTACTAGGTATGCATTGCACATACGAATTAATAAGTGTAATGCAACAGTACACATTTATATCATTGTTGTAATCGGTAACGTAATTTAATTTGCGATTATATAATAGCTTCAAATATGTAAAATCAAGGTAATAAGTTGAATGTTTTTGTGTTCTTTTTGCATATCTTAATACTATTATAAAGGCGAAAGTTTGTAAGTATGGATGTATGGATGTATGGATGTATGGATGTATGGATGTTTGTTACTCTTTCACGTAAAAACTACTGAACCGATATAAATTTATAAACTGAATAAATTTATTTACTGAACCGATTACAATGAAATTTAGCACACATATAGAGGGTAACTTGGATTAACACATAGGATAGGTTTTATCCCGAAAATCCCACGGGAACGGGAACTATGCGGGTTTTCCTTTGAAAACGCGGGCGAAGCCGCGGGCGGAAATCTAGTGATGAATAAATTCACCTAATAATTATATTATATTCTCCTAAAACTTTAATTTACGAACAAGAGCGCTGAATAACTACTAAGGAAGCACATAACTACTGTTTGAAAAGACAAATAAAACTTTAAAAATAATGTACAGAAAAGAGAAAAATTCAACATTGATTAAAAAATAAAAATATATGAATGAGGCTTATATTTCAGGAATTGATATCAAGACATTTGTTTACATTTGGCTTTTTTTATTTTGGTAATCATTAAATAGGTAGTATTAACTGCATCGAAATGCAATGAAGGTAGCTAGAAAGAAGCAAGATACTGAAATTATGCCTTGATTTATTAGTACTTATCTAATATTTGCAAATTTATAAACAATTAGTTTAAGGAATTATGGCTATATACAAAAAATTTCCTCAAGAACCATTCTATCTTATTATCGTTTAGTTTAGAAAGAAACTCATTAAAATCAGATGCGCAATTTCAAAGATTTATCATTTAAGCATACATGGGGACGGACAGACCTAGTTTTATGTAGTGAAAACGTTGAAACTTTTAAATGAAATTAGTAAGACATTATATTTTTATTTTTAAATAACTTCTAAAATTATCTTTCGTTAATAATATCACACGCTTAAAAAAAGGATTCTGTTAGATAAATAATCTTATGTTTTCTACACTAATATTATAAAGAGGAAAACTTTGTTTGTTCGTTTGATTATAATGAATAGGCTCATAAACTACTGGACCGATTTTAAAAATTCTTTCACCATTCGAAAGCTACATTATCCACGAGTAATATAGGATAGGCTTTATCCCGGAAATTCCACGGGAACAGGAACTATGCGAGTTTTTCTTTGAAACCGCGGGCGGAGCCGCCGGCGGAAAGCTAGTAGATAAATAAAAAAAGAAGTAATACACATCTGATATTTATAGGCACTGAAATAAAACCCGCATAGTTCCTTCCATAATCCTTTCCCGTGAGCTTTCCGGGATAAAACTACTACATACTATCCTATGTCGAAGAGACAGACAGACAGAATGAGAGGCATTTATAATATTAGTTACACAGATTAGTTAGGAAGATAGGATTTGTTTGGAAATATACCACTTCTCCAAATTGAACAAATTGATTCGTTCAATAATTGATTCATTAAAGTAATGAGATTGTGTTTTTTTCCAGCAGCCAACATGGCGGTTGTGGGGCGAGGAGCGAGTAGATGGCGCTATTTACACGGTCTACTTGAAGAAAGTTCGCTACCACCGGCCCACGCGCTGCGCTTCCAGTGTAAGTGAAACGCGAAAGCATTTTACTATTATTTTACTATATCTAGTTTATTTTAAATCTTGGTTTATGAATGATTTTGATCTTGGTATTACGGGTACGAGACTTTTGAATGTAATAAAAATAACAAATAATTTGGAAAATCCAAAAGTGCACGCCTCATAATTTTTTTTTAATAATAATTTATTAATTATTATTTTTGTTTATTTAATAACAATTAAACCACATCGAATCAGACCCTGAAAAATGAAAGGGTTCTATTCCTGAGCATACTCAAGCGTAAGAGAAAAAAAAGACTCGATTAGTAAAGTATTTCGGTCGCTATCGTGTTAACAAGAAAATCCTCCGCACATACAGACACACGGACGTCCAAGACGGAACTTTTTTAAACTGTTTTTTAACTAGTTTAAATAACAAAAATGACATCAAAAATAACATGAATGTTAAAAATAGTGTTTTTTCTTAATATGTGTGTGTATGTATTATCTTACAAGTGCAATGACATAAAGACATTTTAAGTTTGAAAAATCAGATGTTTTGCGCGAAGTGACAGTAGTACCCACCTCAACGCTTCGCTTATGAGGCGTGCAATAGATTGGAAATACGATGACTGTATAAATGTATTTCAAAAAATAAGCTAGAATATATTTAAAAAAATCGTGACATAACTACAATAATGTTTATATTGATTTCAATAATTTTTAGAAAATATTAAAATATACATCTAGTTATCTATATCGTATACATATATCTCTACATAATATACGTACGAAATAAGTTTGTTAAAAATAGCTATAAAACGTATCTAAGTATGTTTTATTTCGTAAATTAAGATTTTTATGCTTATAACTGTATAATTATAAAACACACTATAAGGCGGAAAAACCGAAACGTAAACATGCCATAAATGTAATTTGACTCTGTTAACTTTAAGTGAATCATCAGAGCGTGATCGCATTGTTTAATATTCACACGATAACGGTCATGTGTGTGGTAGTGAAGGGATTCCAAAACCTTTGTTTGGCTTGTGTGCTTATTAAACGATTTTATTAGTTATTTTTTGTTGCTAATTGATGACTCTATAAGGCTAGGAAACATTATTTATTGCTATTACATTGACCGGATAAAACCGTATCTTGGGTCTTTCCTGTCTTTAGTTGTATGCGTAACAATAATTTAATGTTTATGAATTATAGAAGGTGACTGTAGGTGCTCTTGACTGCATATTCATTTGTGTGAAGTAGGAACACAGCAATCGACTATGTCGGACATTCCTGCATAATCGATACGTCTTTATTAAAATTAGCCATCATGGTCGTATTAGACAAGAAGGAAATATCTATAACAGCAGTATATCAAATGACATGTATCGTGTCTCACACTCAATTCACGGTCGAAATATTAGGAACTGGCCAATTGAGCTAATTGTTTCATATCCCATGTTGGAATTGACAATTGCAGGTGCACTCTATAGACATGATCACATGAGGTCATACGTGTGTTTCAGAATACAATTCGTAAAAACCAGTGAATGTTTCACGATACAGGATTAAGCCAAATAAACTAATCTTTGAATCCATAAATGATAAAATCAGTAACCAGATATTTTCTCCAAAGGATTAAAAAATCTGATTCAAAATAAAGATAAAGATTTTATATAGGAGGTGAGGATATCTCTATAAAATTGCTCACTTAATTTAGTGATCATAAAATATCAAGATGTATAATTATATATTATGTCTTATTGTAAAGGTAATTGTTTTCTTTGAAGCCGTATGTTTGGTTAGCAATCCAGGGATTGCTAACGTATCAGTAACGTAACGTATCAGTATACGTTTTTACTTCTACATACTACGTGTTAAAGAGCTATCTACAATTTTAGAAAATCCATAATAATGACTAAAATATTTAATTTGCAGGAATCTGACGACGAAATCTCCCATCTAGAGTGGGAGACAGTTCGGGTCAGGTTTGTGAAGGCGGGCACAGTCGAGAGGCTGGTCGAAGCTTTGGCGACTGACGATGGGGAGCTCGAATCCACATACGTCAATGTTTTTCTCGCCACATACAGGTACTAAATACTTATTCAATTGTTTATCATACATTGTATATCGTTATATGTTATAAGGTAGGTAGGTACGTTATATAATGGATGGGAAGTAAGGAAGCTAATGGCAAAAATCTTATCCTTTTCGTTTGACTTATACCAATAGGATTATGTATTCCTTGCTATTAGTAAACACCAATAAGATTTTTGCTTTAACAAAAGCACATTTATAAGTCCAGCTACAAATTAAAATTTCATTTCATCATTCATAATTATATGTATTGTGGAAAAAAATACTTTGTTCTGCTCTTGTATTATTTATTATTATTACACAATAATTGCAGGTCATTTGCGGAATGCGGCAAAGTACTGGATCTTTTGTTGCGACGATATGAAGCTCTTGCGGCGGAAGATGTGCTCTCTACAGGATCAGATACTTCGCAACAACACAGAAAGTTAGTTTCCTTTAAAGATGAGCATGCATGTTGAAATGTTTAAGTTTTAACTTACATATAAAGAAGAAACCGATTGACTGACTAATTAACGCATAGTTACAACAGTCATAACCATAAAAGGTTCTTAAATCGGTGTTAATAAGTACTACGAACAAGCTTTTTTAGATGATGTGCGATGTTTTGGCTTCTCATGTATAGAATTATTAACTAATAAAATAATAATGATTAGTATAATTGATAATAAAATATTAAGTAATGTAAAAAAAGTAAAAAAATATTAAATAAAAAAAAATATTTTGCAACAATACAGGAGATTGACGAATAACTTAATTTCATATTTTATGTGTAATGTTACTGTAAATACACGTTAAATGGTTTCTTCGCAGGACTCTGGTGGCGTGCCTGCACGTGTGGCTGGACACGTACCCGGAGGACTTCCGCCAGCCGCCGCACCACCCCGCGCTGCAGCAGCTCCTCACCTTCACGCAGATACACCTGCCCGGCTCCGAACTGCACTCGAAGGTTAGCTTACATACATACATATTATGTACACATAGTACAGTTTACCTAGCATTTGGTAAAAAGCAAGAATTTTATGAAGAGAGTTTATTTACTTGGAAAGTAGTTCGATTTATAGTTTGTTCTGTTTACGAAGTATTATGTATATTATCGTCCATTATTTACGGTATTATATTAATGTCCAGGTGTTGCAGAAGCTAGCCGTTTTCAGCGCGGAGCGCAACGGCGGGGGCGGGGCGGGCGGGGGTGTGTGCCTGGCGCCCGGCATGCGGCTGGCGGCGCACCACACGAGCGCGTATCGCCTGCCGCACGTGCCGCACCGCCACTTCGCCGAGCAGCTCACGCGCATGGACATGCAGCTGTTCCGCAAGCTCGTGCCGCACCAGTGCCTCGGCGCCGTGTGGTCGCGCCGCGACAAGGACCGCTCGCACGACGCCGCCACCGTGCTCGCCACCGTCAACCAGTTCAACGCGGTCTCCTTCCGCGTCATCTCCACCGTGCTGCTGGAGCCGAGCCTGCGGCCGCTCGAGCGCGCCGACATCCTCGCCGCGTGGCTCGACATCGCGCGCGAGCTGCGCGTGCTCAAGAACTTCTCCTCGCTCAAGGCGATCATCTCGGGCCTGCAGAGCAACCCCGTCTACCGGCTCCGCAAGACCTGGGCGCTACTGAACAAGGAGAAGGCCGAACTCTTCGAGGAACTAGCGAGGATTTTCAGCGAAGACAACAACCGTTGGGCGCAACGCGAGCTTCTCATGAGAGAAGGCACCGCCAAGTTCGCCGATACGGTCGGGGAAAACGATCGTCAATTGCAAAAGCTCCTCCACGAACGGGGCTCGCCCGGCGTCAGCCACGGAACGATACCTTATTTGGGCACGTTTTTAACGGACCTCACCATGATCGACACGGCCATACCGGACACGGTCGCCGATGGCCTCATTAATTTCGATAAGAGACGCAAAGAATTCGAGGTGCTCGCTCAGATTAAGCTATTGCAAGGTGCTGCGAACGCTTACCATTTACCCTCCGATCCGATGTTCGACCGATGGTTCGACTCCGTGATAATTTTAGACGACGCGGAGGCTCATCAGCTTTCGTGTCAAATAGAACCGCAAACGAATCCGCCTAAGGAGAGACGTCCCAAGAAAGTGAACGAAAACAATAACCACGGCCATAGGAAAAACGATTCTATCGCTAGTACGAGTTCCAGTAACAGCTCGCAATTTTACTGCGAGACGGATGGTGTTGGGAACACTTGGAAGAGAGATAGCTTAGAGCGTAGATCTTCCCCTACGAGGTTATCTCACGGCTCATCGTCATCTTCTATTCCTTCTTTAGACGTGTCCTTGTCTAGCGCTAACAGTGGCCAGAAGCAGAACGGCAAGCAAGCAAACAGCCCGGCTCATGCGAATACTCGTAACAACGGTCCTGATTTTTATATAATTCGCGTAACATTCGAGTCGGACTGTGTAGAAACAGAAGGCGTGGTGTTGTATAAGTCGATCATGTTGAGTAACAATGAACGAACGCCTCAAGTGATTCGCAATGCTATGCTCAAATTGAATCTCGACGGGGATCCCGATGGGTACACTTTGGCGCAAGTTTTACCGGAGAGAGGTAAGACATCAATACTATCATTAGATAATTTAAATTACAATTTTTTTTCAGGCGGTAACTTTGCCATGATCTGTGCAAATTAGAATATGAAGGTCCGACCTTGGTTCGTGTCATTTAAAAAAGGCGATTAAAATAATAAGAAAATTTTTATGCCATTAAGGGATTGTTTCATTTGATATACCAGTCCTTTTGTTTATAAAATGGGTTTAACAGGAAAAAAACATCGGCAGTTTTAACTTCTCGTATTTTTTGTTCGCGCTAGCATATTACGGTGCATTTACATCAAACGAACAGACAGTCAGACATAGAGCTAGAGATAGAGCAAGAGCATTCTTTCGTGATCTTTTAGTGTAAACAAAAACTCGTATTCAGTGTTGTTAAGTATTAGAACATTGCATAGAATCTTTTCTTTTCGTTGAAACACTAAGAACAACGATGAATGCTCTACGCCTGTTTACACTAAAAGAATTTGACATTGTGGGGTTGGAATGATCATTCGCTCGTTTGATCTAAATGCACCGTTAGAAGAATGGCATGTCTCTGGCATATATTCATAACAAATGGTAATCAATTTCTAGGCCAAAATATCATCTAGGTTTTTCGTTCATTAAATTATACTCATCTGATAAAGCGATTTTAAAAACCAAAGTATTTTGTTTGTTACAGAAATGGTGCTGCCAGCGAATGCTAACGTTTATTACGCCGTGAATACTGCATACAACCTTAATTTCATCCTTAGACCACGAAAATCGGATCAAACCGACTCTGTCGTCAATGGAAAATCTAAAAACAAACGAGCTTGACTGTGTCTTGGTATATTTTGTTTCTCGTAATTTTCGTTACTCAATACTTCCGAAGCAACATAAAATGTGTTCTCCTTTATAAGAATCTCTATAAAATATTAATGATATTGAGTGAAGAACATTGTTCCAACAACTTTTTATCATTCTTCTCATGACTGAATATCAATAAATTTTCTATACTCAAGAAATATTCACATGATTATATGTCGTGTTAGAATGATTACCAGTTATGAGACTTTTTTACTAAATTTTGTGGTATAGGGCGTAGGATATGAAATTTTGTCTAATAAACCCCTCAGCAAATTTCGTTATATGCTCTACAATTTTAATATGAATCATGTGTACTTTTAAACTAATATTATTCGTTAATCTTCTTACTTCGATGCATTTGAGAGTTTGCGATATGAGTAAAGAAAACTTATAAGAATTATTTTATTTTTGCATGTTGTACTGAATTCGTTATTTGTTAAGCTTTTCCTTACTTGGCATTTATATACGTTATAGTTATATTGAACTCATGTTTCTCACTAACAGCATTAAAAGACTTGCACAAAGGGCTTGATATAAACATATTTTCTTTTAATACAGTCGATTTCTTAATTTATTTTTCTTACATTTTATTTTTTAGTTTTACAAAGTTTATAAGTTATATAATTTTATGTGATACGCATGGAATAATACAATTTCGTAGTGCTCTGTAGTATTATTTTTTGTAATTAAGTAGGTTTTATGTAAATTTGCTGTTAATATAGATTTAGATGTTTGTTCAGGATGCCACCAATATTTAGGGATAGTGTCTGTTTATATGTTATGTTAATGTTGTTGTCAAAACTCAATATGTGTATATAAAGAGCGTGTATAAACAAGAATCTCCAGTAGGTATGTAAGTAAAATAAATAGAGAGTATACATTTTAATATTGAGCCAAAGGCATATTATGTCTAGTAGCGAGGTGCTGTCTCTCTTTGTATAATATTGTTTAAAAGCTTTAAGATAATTGAAAACCGAATTTCATCTAGAAAATTAACTGTAACCACTATTTTAAAATACTCTAATATAAACAATTTCGGTCCGTTATAATGATTAATCAATGTATTCGTTTGAAATTAATAAAATAGAAAGCGTCTAAATAATTTAACTGTATTTATACTTGAAGTGCATTTGTAATTCGACGTGCCTACTTACCTTATTTAATTTAATATCTCGTGTTTATGACACTGGTTTACAAGATATACTCTAAATAAAAGACTATAAGATATTTAAGAACTTATACATGATAACTTTTTTAAACTGAACTGTTTTCTCGTAGTTTTTGTAAATAACTTTGTAGTTGTGTATTTTTAATAGTTTTCCAACACCAGTGTCTTGCATAACGTGTTGTATAATATCTATGTAATAAACGTTATTAATTATTATCAAATGTTATTTTATTTGTTACCCTATTTATTCTCTATCAGTTATCTGTTATAGCAACTATCAACTAATCGCAACAGCCAAATATTTGTAATTTGTCTAGAAATGTTTCAGAATCTGCACCAAGGATTTATCAATTTCAGGCGACGCGGTTATTTAAAAGTGTGTTATGGAATACTAGTTTTGGTCGCGGCTTCACTCACATTTGAATTGAAAATCTAATCTTGAGTCCACCTGAAGACCCATAAAAATTAAATAAAAATCGGTCTATAAACGGATGTGTACAAAAAAGAGCGTGTTTGCCGCACACACATGTTAGAAGTGAAACTTCTTTAGTAAGATTCAAACTCAAAGATACGAAAATCGTCGCCTTACTCCATGACTTGACGATATTGCCATGACGCGATCTTGAAATTTTACTATCAATGCGCTTAAAGAATTTTCACTTCAAAATACACAGATAAACAATTTCATGTCACGGTGTGAGTTGTCACACTCCTCCGAAAAGGCTTAAACGATTTTATGAAATATTGTGATTATACCTATATAGGTAATTCGACGTGTCTACTTACCTTATTTAATTTTGGACGTAGGAAATTATATATGTACCTATATAGCTAGGAAATTGTATTTCCGGCTGGAAGGACCAAAAAGAGAGATGTATGGGCTGCTGATGTGATATGATATCCCATACACTCCTTTAGTTGATAAGTTGATAGTTTGATATTGATAGGAAACTAGTTATTGCTTTTGATCACTTTATTTGTTGAATAACTATAAACTAATGATAATTTGATATGATGATTTGATAATATGATATGATGATTTGATTTTCAAATCATCGTATCATATTACAGTACTCCAAAAGTAATAATGCGCATGCAAATCTTCGCTAATTGTCGTATTTCCGAAAACACTCGAATCATTGAATCGTAAAAGCCCTAAACAATGCACATGCATTTTACACCTTGTCCAAAGGAAATAGAAGTCAATTCACGGGCATACACAATCAAAAACAAATCGGGCGGTAGCAAAGAGAATACAAATACTACGGCGGTAGGTGACGGTAGCCTGTCAGTCAAAAAACTCAAAAATCCGTCAGTCGTCTTTAAATTTTGGTGGTGACTGCACGTGTTCTCTCTGTGTGGAATTATATCGACGGGTGAAAGGCTATTTGGTTTAAGCGACACTATGGTCGAAATAGAGATATATACATATTCGGAATCAGCGAATTTTTCTGCGTCGAATGAACCTAGTTTCATGTCAATCGGAGCACTTTTTTGTCGCTTGATACATCCCTGATTTTCCATCGATGTCTCAAAACATGTGTATGATCCGACATAAAATATGACATAATTTTTAAGTACTGGATATGAACATTATATAGTTCACCGATAATATGAATTAAGCTGTTTTTCCTGCCATTACTTTTAATAACAACGATACTTAAAGCGTTTTTCTTGCAACTAAATTTTATTAAATGGGATCTTAAACTTTTTTTGCCTCCACTTTTAAATAGTTTCACGTCGCTTAAGACATTGTTCCTTCTGCTAAATACGATGATGTATGGCGCTTGAACTGTTTTGCCTGCTTTCGCGTATAGTAACATATGGAGTTAAACTATTTTTGCTTATTGATAAATTTTGAAATCTTTGTCACATGAACCATTACATCCTACTATTGTATTTGCAATATGTTACATAAAACAATAATACAGTTTTTAATATGGATGTTGAAACAGTTTCACAAAACTATATTTAGGTTAATCTCGTCATTTGAACAGTAAAATTTTAGTATGTCCATTTAAACATAAGTCGTTTAAAACGTTTTTTTTACTTGGTTATCCCGATGTGTCCAGATATTTTATGTACCGACCTGCAATGCGCGGGCGTTTCAATCAACGTTGAGTGACAGAAGAAGCAAGAGTGCGCCATTTTCGCGCGCTTTATAGTGGTTAGCAGGCAATTAAAATATATTGTAAGTATTGTTTTTGTGTAATAATTGGTATATAAATTGTATTTTTTGGTTGTTTGTATTATTGATTGATGTACATATCAATTTCCCTGCGTACAAAAACGAAAGTATGTCATAATAGGGATATAGTGTTAAATTACAATCATAACGAATATATGAGTGTTATTTCAGTTAGTTTTAAATTACTTGAATTCAGTTATTTCTTAATTTAATTAATGCAGTAGGACATAGTAGACTGGCTATTGTTTTGTTTGATGTTATTTCTTTTTTTAACTTACAGATATCTATTAACCATGGAGACACATAGACAGAAGTATTATAAACATAAAATAAAAAATATTTCTGATAATAACAACACTACTGATGAAGCTTTGGATGAAATAGATAAAGATCAACAAAATTCATTCCAAAAATACAACATGAAAAGTCGATTATCAGTAACATTAATCATTATTAGGGAGTTCTTCATACCATAATCAAAATCAAGAACTTATGGTTAATTCTGATCATTTTATGCAACACAGTATTTTGAATAATACAGAAGATGATTTACGTACTGAGAGGTATTGATGATTTATGTGCTGAGGTATGTTTTGGTTAAAAAATTAATTACTTTAAATAACATACTCGCTTACTTTAATGATAATAATAATAATTTATTGTTAACAATTATTATAATGTATTTATTATAGTTTTTAGGAAAATATGGCGGTTAAAAATCAATGTTGTAATGAACTAAATAACGTTGAAGAAGACGTAAATGGATCTGACAATGATAAAATAATTAATATAGTGACTGTCGAATTAGTTGAGGAATTTTAATAATGAATAATATGCAGGTACCTCGCATATCAATTGTTAAAATTTCATTTTAAACAAAAATTATGGTTAATTGATTCAAATATTACTTTTTTGTGTTTTACCCAGCTAACCAAGTGTTATAACTGACTAACTCATTGATTAAACTAGAAAAATTAGTGGTGAAAATCATCTTCTGTATTATTCAAAATACTGTGTTGCATAAAATGATCAGAATTAACCATAAGTTCTTGATTTTGATTATGGTATGAAGAACTCCCTAATAATGATTAATGTTACTGATAATCGACTTTTCATGTTGTATTTTTGGAATGGATTTTGTTGATCTTTATCTATTTCATCCAAAGCTTCATCAGTAGTGTTGTTATTATCAGAAATATTTTTTATTTTATGTTTATAATACTTCTGTCTATGTGTCTCCATGGTTAATAGGTATCTGTAAGTTAAAAAAAGAAATAACATCAAACAAAACAATAGCCAGTCTTCTATGTCCTACTGCATTAATTAAATTAAGAAATAACTGAATTTAAGTAATTTAAAACTAACTGAAATAACACTCATATATTCGTTATGATTGTAATTTAACACTATATCCCTATTATGACATACTTTCGTTTTTTTACGTAGGAAAATTGATATGTACATCAATCAATAATACAAACAACCAAAAAATACAATTTATATACCAATTATAACACAAAAACAATACAAATTATAGTTAAAATGTCTAGACCTTGAGACTGATTGCGTAAATTATGTAGTAAGTGTTAATCCCATAAAGCTTTACTGTTGCAAAGTTCAATAAAAGAGATTCGAAAATTACTGTTTCATTTTTACATCATATTAGTCCTATCGTACTATAACTTTTAATAATGGACCATTTTAAATTTTGTTTTATCTGCCAACTAACTGTTAGTCTTGTCATCAAACGTTACGTAAACCCATTGTTTTTTCGAGGCATTGTCACTTCAGTGTTTTTTCTTGAAATCTGGTGACACACGATTGGCCGTTACACTAACTAGCCACACACTAAGATTTGAATATAATGTCGTTTAAATCAATTATGCATTCCCTGAATAATGTCAAATATGTCGTTTAAAGCATTTTTCCTGAATCTAATAACCTGTGATATTGTTGTTTAAGTCTTTTTTCCCGATTCTATAATAAAGTGGATTACAGCATTTTGTATTAAGTGACAGCTATTTTGGTTCATATTAGTTTTTATTGCGTAGAACTTCATTATTATTATGGCTATTGATAATTAAAACCTTATAAGTCAATAAACTTTTGTATCTCTATATTATTTTACAAGTTATGAATTTTTTTCCAAAAAAAAAACTTTTAATTGGCTCTCCTGTAAAGTTAAAAAAATGTCGCTTAAACCAAATAGCCTTTCACCCGTCGATATAGAGCTGCTATTACATACCCTTCTTGGTTTTGTTTTTAAAGGTGAATTGAATTAATCGATGAAATGATTTACACATGTGATGGCAGTAGGGAAAGTGAAAATGAAGAAGAGCATAATGAAAGTTCCGATGTATCTAAAATGTCAGAAATAAAGATAATCCCTGATTTTGATTGTTTTTATTTTTATTTTTTTGTAATTGTATATTGAAGAATGATCAGTACTGTTAATACTTTTGAACTGAGATTTTAATGATTAGATTTATATGGTTTAAATGTAAACCTGTAAGTATTTGAAAACCATTTTTATACAATATAAATGTTGTGTTATTTTAACCTTCTTTTCTTCCATAATTACACCAGCTTCAGTAAGACACTTTAAAAGTACTATAAAATTTTCCAAGTAAATTAATCCAACAAAGATATTATATTCGCAATCGTGGGGTTATCCTCGCTATTTACTTACAAGGAATTATGGAAACAAAATCGTTACTTACAAATAAATATTAATCTCTTTTAGCACAAAACACATAATTTGACTAAATTATGCATGAAGAAAATGCATTTAACCACTCTATATATACGTACATATCATCTTCGGACGCTCCGGGAATATGACAGTTGCCGAACAGTGACGAAGATTTCTATGCGCATTATTACTTTTGGAGTACTGTAATATGTTGTTTAACTATTATTTATATCCCTAAGTCGTATGTGATAGGTTAGTTTCTATAAAGACTGTTTAATGGGTCCTTAAATATCCTATAGAGTACATATCGGTATGGGCCCAATTGCATGTCACTACGTCGTTTATCCGAAGGTATATGTCTGCAGTAATTGAGATACAATTCTTAATAATGAAAAATTCCATGTACCAAATTAACCACGTCAGCTACCGATAATAGGTTTTTGGTATTAAACTATGTTAGCGTTGTGGAAAGGATGCTCTTTTGTTTTTAACACATTTCATCCTAACCTTTCGACGATCGTTGCCTGGGAGATGATGTAGTGATTTCAATTTGATGTAAGCTTAGACTATTACAGTAACTTAAGTAGGTAGCATTGAACATCCGAATGAGTGGGTGCACTAGCATGGTGGCGACTGGCGAGCGGTGCGTGGCGCGCTCCACCTGCGTGCCACCACCGGTTGACAGCGGCTCGGCTGAAATTTTCATGGCCAACTTATCGAGCGCGGTGAGGAGGCTCCGCGCAGTCGCGTTCCACCGCCCGCCTGAGCCTCACCTCACTCGCTCCGAGGATCTCTCTTATAACAACAACACGCGCGCGTTGCGACCGTCGCCGCCCTCGGCCTCTCGTACCCCAGTGTCGGTTCGGTGCTAAGTGAAATCACGTGATTATAACGCGGGGACAGATATGTGAATCGAAACCTGTGCCCGCAAACAGTAAATATGCGACATAATGAATCCGCGCGCAAAATGAAATAGTTAGGTAAGTTGACTCTAGTTCGTGCGGTCGTTAATTGAAGCCGCATTAACGGGCATTAGGTGTTTATGTTTAGTGTTTATCAATGAACAATTTACGTTGGAATGAATTAACGTAACATCTGTCAATATGCGCTCGCTCTCATTATTAAAAATGCTAATGGTGGTTTTAAAGCTACTTTGGCAATTGCTCTTTAGTAACATGATACTAAAAATACAGTGTGTATTTAGGTGTCGGTGTAACCGTAGGGCTTGTGTTGGGAGCGGCCAATGTCTACGACGAAGCTCTATGAGTGCCGCAATCTGATTATGGCACACCCATTGTGCTACAAGACATTCCTTGATCTTTTGATCGTATTATTAATGAATATTAAATATTCTGATATTACGTTTATTTTATTTTAACTTAAATCTATTTATTGAAATGATAAAACTGGTAAATACTTAAAAAAAACATGAAATGACTGATGAAATGACACAATATAACGAATTCTAAAAAAATACACTTTGCATTGTAGTCTTAGTACTTTATACAGGTTCCTGCTGGTCTCCTCGCAATATTACTAAATACACATGTGAGGAACAATATTTAGCTTTTAATGTCTACGTCCTATGTACAAATTTAATTAACTATCCAAGGTGTTTGAAATTTAATAATAACCAACCATAATTCTACAACCATGATTATAAGCCCATATTTATTCCCACTACAGAGACAGGCCATCTATATGTAATTTAAATACCTACTGCTATACTATAATGAAAAATAAAAGTAATGAGTAGAATCTGGGGTTAATAGGTAATAGGTAGATAGATTCAAAGAAACAATTACCTAGCTCTATTATTCTGGGATTTACGTTTCTCTATTTACCATTTGAATTTATTTACAACATAAACACGCATTTATGTAGTAGATAAAACAAAGTCCATTTAGTATATGCAGAAGGCAAAAATAATTTATGAAACTTCATTAAAAATATCATTATGCACTCTATATGCATGCATATTCAGTATTCAACGATAATTAAAAATGAAAATGGATAAGTAAAGAAAAAGTATGCATTATAAATAATTTGTAGTAAATTTGTTGTGAGTAGATAACAATACCCAACAAAGAAAAATAAATAATGAAATAGGTTGCCGTTATTTGAAAGCATTTAATGAAAGGCAAAAGCAAATATTTAAAAAGCTTTCCATACAACAAAATTAATAAAAATAAATTACATATAAATTTATAAAGAATAGAAAAAATTCGATCACGAGGCGGGACTCGAACCCGCATCCTTTCGCGCCATTCCGGGGCGGATGCCTGACCAACTCAGCCACTCGTGACCCGCCAGAGCAATCGAATTTATTCTATTCTTTCAGTTTTATGTGTCTGGAGTTGGTCAGGCATCCGCCCCGGAATGGCGCGAAAGGATGCGGGTTCGAGTCCCGCCTCGTGATCGAATTTTTTCTATTCTTTATAAATTTATATTTATAAAGCATTTGAATGCCATAAAACCAAAAATATAAATTCAACAAAAAAGGTCGTGTTCCATCGTTACAATATTGTATTCACTGAAAAGTGCTTCATATTGGTTGAAATGGTTGTTAATCATATCAATAGATGGCGCGCGGTGTGTCCCTTCAGACACATAAAACTGAAAGAATAGAATAAATTCGATTGCTCTGGCGGGTCACGAGTGGCTGAGTTGGTCAGGCATCCGCCCCGGAATGGCGCGAAAGGATGCGGGTTCGAGTCCCGCCTCGTGATCGAATTTTTTCTATTCTTTATAAATTTATATTTATAAAGCATTTGAATGCCATAAAACCAAAAATATAAATTCAATAAATTACATTTTAGCTTCATTTAAGCTTTCTAATGAGGTAATCATAAAGCTTAATAATTACCTAGTTTGAATTTACTCTTGTTCGGTGTATACTATAATAATATGACGTGATATGAAATCGCGTGACAGGGATGGGGGCGCACGCGACCAACAAAACAATGCAATAAGTTCACAAGCATTTCCATCGATCCCTGTTAATTGCTGTAAAATAATAACGGGGTTTTTGCCTTATTTGAGGCACAAGAAAATTTGGGAACAAATCTTCAAGAATTTTAAGTTTTTCCCGAAACTACACATGTTGTGAATGAAAACAAATTATTTCTCATTTAAAGTTACGAAATACATAGGTATTTGCCAATAGTGGCAAAAAATAACCACGACCAAAAATTATCGGCAATCAACACCCAGCAGTACTCGTAATACTTCCTTTTAAAATTTTCTACCTATAAATACTAGCTTTCCGCCAGCAACTTCACCCACGTAGTCAAAGAAAAACCCGCACAGTTTCCGTTCCCTTTGGGATTTATGGGATGAAGCCTATCCTATGTCCTTCCTCAGTTCTCAAGCTATCTCTATATCAAATTTCTATACATACAGACAAACAGACAAAAATTCTAAAAACCCCATTTTTGGCTTCTGTATCTATTGTAGATCACGCCCCAAATATTCTTAAAAAAATATTCTTTATTTTATATGTACAGTTTTGACTTTCCTACGATTTTATGTATCGCGCTCTACACCAAGAGCTCCTTTTCATATGAATAGCGAAAATATTTGGCGTTCAAATTTAAACATGTTCAGCCAAAGCACAGAGGAATGTGGTCGATGAAGGTATAAAGCGCCATTGTAATTAAAATTACATGCATATTTGTGAGCGAACGTGACGAGCAAGCGAGGCATTCATTTCTATACTGGCGAATCATGCTTCGCCTCCTTTATGCAGAAAAGTTCAGCTAAATTAGATTTTACTTGATGTAATAAAATGCAATAGAAACCGAGCTGTTTTTCCTGGCCAACTTGTAATTATTGTCTTCGTGTAGAGTGAATAAATTATTTTTCACTCTACATGGAGAGCTGACGTTGAAAAGATTGTTTTCTTTTTCTTTTTTATTCGTTAAGGAATCACAAATTGTATGTATCGTCCGAGTTATTAAACCTTTTCTTTATACGAAAAAAAAATTTTTTTTTATTAAAATTATTAGCATAGCTATTTTTGAAAGAAGGACAGAAAATACGTTAAATCACAAATACTACTTACAAATAATTTTCACCTAGGTACTACTAATACACTTTTAAATACATACATACAAGCATACAAGAAGAAAATTATACTTATTGGAATACAGTAGGAATTACAGTAGGTATTGTAAAAGGCAGTCTCTAAAAAGTAGAAACTCTTGTAAACTCAAACTTGAGAATTCGTTCTTTACATTCGGACTTTTCAAATAAAGAATACAGTTAACCTATTTGTATTTTATTAGTCTCATAATTTTTGGTACTCGTTTTGGTACCAACGTTTTGGTACTCGTTTTGTGGCAATAAAACCACAAATTTAAACGGAAATATTTTAAGGGCTTTGTACACGCGATGTGATTTGCGTCTTTGAGTTTGAACGACTCCGCACAAAAGGGGTTGATTTCACGAAAGGTTTCAAATATACAAAACTAAAACTGCTGAGTATTGTTGAGTTAACATTTTCGATATTATTGTTAATTTGAATATTTATATAATATGTATTATAATAACCCAATTAAGACAAGTAACCCAATTTTGGCAATCAACCTTTTAAAAAAAATGTTGTTAATATTCCTGCTTTAAATATTTTTTGAAGTAGGTAAGAGGCGTTCTGCGAAATGTTAAATTAATCATAGGATATTCAGCCTTTTTATAACACTACTGATTTATTTACATCGTAACAGATAATGAGTATAAGACTTCAGATAAATTCAGAAAATCACTGTAGACCAGTTTATTTAGCTTTTTATTTAATTTTCCATCGGGAGCATGTGACGTTGTTATCCTAAATACATATTAAAAGTTAAGAACATTTTAGACAAACACCAGAATCGAAAATTCAGATTCAGATAAAAGATTGGAACTGCTTAAAGTAGATAATAATTTAATAATTAATTAATAGTAGAGTATATTGTATACCCACTATTTGTATTGTTGCGGCTCGCCCGCTTAACAATAGAGCTTTCAAGTTATTTACCTCTTGACTTGAAATAGCAGTTAATTGTTCTCATAATGCTTTTAAATCTTGTTTAAATTAAATTCAAAATTTATAAGTCATTAGACTTCAAAGGTTAAAATTTGTGAAGTGTTTTTTTTACCTGAATAACTTTCAAATTCACTTGGCATCAACACTCTTGATTCTATAGGTATAGGTAAACCTATACAGTTATTGGGGATATTTTCTATTAATCTATACTAATATTATAAAGAGGAAAGGTTTGTATGTATGTATGTATGTATGTATGGTTTTCACGCATAAACTACTGGACCGATTTTGATGAAATTTGGCACAGATAATCTTTAGACCCTGAGAAAGAACATAGGCTACCTTTTATTGCGAAATATGTACCACGGGCGAAGCCGGGGCGGACCGCTAGTAGTAGATAAATACGTAAAATCAAATGTAAAATTTTAAAGTAAGTAATGTAAAATATATTTGAAACTAATATAATTTATTTTTAATTAAAAAAAAAATTCTAAACGTTGTTTAATGTTCGCACGGATAATAAATGTATTTGTTCAGCCTGCAAATATTTAATTTCGATCAGCGTTCCTGACGTTGATAAATTAAACAGGTTGCATTTAATTAAATTAGTCATTGTAATCTGGGCTTACCCAGCCAATCAACATAGCGGGCGTCTAAATAGATTACTTTTATGACGAACTTTTCAAGAAACTAATGTTTATTAAAAACATCACAATAGTATTTAGGTTGTTGTTAGTTCGTTTGAATTTTTCATTTTTTTTTGAAAACATAAATCTTATAAATATCCAAAAATTAATTCCTAGCATGCACTTTGATTATTCTATAGATAATATTAAAAATGAATCGCCAAACAAGGCAGAAAAACATTTGTCGGGCCAGCTAGTTTGCAATCGAATTGGGACACACATAAAGAACCTTAAAAACAATGATCACATGTTTTCAATTGCAAACAAATGAAATATAATGCTACCATTTGCTTAGAATATACCGAGTCTTTGTTTGTTTTATTTTTTTATTATTTATGCGGCAGAAACTTCGCCCGTTCACTGTCAAGCGACCGCTCTTGTTCTACTTTTCGTTAAATTCTGTCCTATTTTATGTTTAATTCAAGGAATGTCTCTGATATTGTATGCGTATTGTGTATTTCGTAATTTATGTAATGAAAATTTTCCTAAAATAAAAATGTAGGTTTAGTTTTTGTTTTATTTGTGACCGAAATTATATTGTTCCTTTATTGTTAAGGTTTTTCCACCATAAAATGGGCCTACAGGGTTGAAGGTTTTGAATTGTTTAAGTTTTTAATGCATACTTTTGTAGATACATATTTAATATGAAGTAAAAAGTAATCGAATAAAGAATGTTATTTTTTTCAACATGGAAGTGAGTTTCACCAATAGCCGTACGAAAAATAATAATTATTGGCAAAAAATATTCGCATTCAAATCCAATCAACGCGAAGCTAACGAGGTTTAAATGTTTTAAATCAGCAAATTCATTGATTGCGCTCGATATTTGATAACTGTATTGAATTTTGCACGTTTTGCTAGTTAATATTTTTTCCTATTGGTCGTTTAAAAAATTACGAAATAAGTTTGTTGTCTACATAGGCAAAGTATGTGGAATAATTTCGTTTGACGTTGATAAAACCAATGTAGTGAAGCGTCTCGAGTATCCCATTTAGGCCATTGTTCTAGCCTTCAAGACGCCAGTTTTACGCCATTACAAAAGGCTCGAAGCTCTTTGATCTTCTTTGACAACATGAACACCAGCCATGTGGAAGTGATTCAGATGAGACGAACCATGTAAGCCTTGCTCATCTTCTACTTGGTTGACTCTACAAACACGCCTATTAAAATATTTCATATTAATATTGGTGCTTTTAGTTATTTAATTGGAAAATTTATAGGATTATTTTGAGCTTTCGATAGATTATAAACTTTAACATCTACATACATACCTAATATAAGTTTCGCTACCTTCTTATACTTATAAAAACTTATTTTTCATTTAATTTTTACTTCTTAGATTAAGGATTAGTCTCCGCGCGCGCGCTACGACTAGATACCGCCGGCGTACTTGAAAAATGCGGCAACTAATAGTACGCCGAATTCGGCGTACCCAAGCCAGTCGTGTCACAAGCATTGTGTGGAGAGGACGAACCGATAGTTTATAAAGATTTTGAACAAAATCTGAAGTAAAATGCCTCTTTGTGTCATAAAACTATTTAAAAATAATACAACAAAAAATAAGAAAGACACTGGAATCACGTACCATCACTAAGTATCGTATTATTCGAAATTTCTCCTTTACTTCGAAAATTTTGTCTACGAAAATACGACGCCATTCAGTGTTGCCGTACTGCATATCCAAAAAAATACACGTGGTTGAGGAAATCTTTTAGCAATAATTTGAACTTTTTTTTTCAATACTAACTACAAATATTACTAACACATATATAAAAAAAGTATAATAACAATAATTTATTTATGTTTGACCATGTTTAACTGACTCGTATAATATGTTATTTTTTGTATTTCCGCTTTTTTACTTTTAAACAACCTTTGTGACTATAGTATAGTAGCGTCGCAAGTGGATTTGAGTCGCATGTTCATAGATTCGATTCCCGGCCAGGTCAGAATGAAAAAAAATATTTTTCAAACTTATTTCTAAGATGGCCGATTTCCCATTTATGAGGTAAAATTTATGTAGCTGGCAGCACAATTCTTCACACACACTAGCGTCCTTACAAATTGCCTTACACACACTACAGAAATGAGTTGCCGCACTCACGGAGCTATTGTTTTTAGGTGGGGCGGTATCTAGTCGTAGCGCGCGCGCGGAGACCAATCCTTAATCTAAGTTTTAAAACCAAGAGCAACATAACATATGACTAGACTAGTAGGAACCAAATATTTCTAGTAGGTAAACAAGATTTGCTCGTTTATAAGGTACCTACTTATAAGGATTAGTTTTGTACCACAATACTTATATTTAAATGACGTACGGCTACGACTGCGTTGACTGAAAAATCATATAATTGTATTACATGGATAGATGTTAGGTCACAGAATACTTAATAGTAGCTAACGCGTTAAGTACTAATAATATAACTACAATGTCATGATGTCCGCTGTCACTTTACTGTTTTGTAGTAAAATTCGACACCCGTTTTCACCCGTGTCCCATTGACCTACATTTCCGGCCTTGAACCCCTCTCCCCCCTCTGTTCCCATTACGTCATGAGAGCCCTTCGCACCTCTTGTCATAGACCTCATATTTCTTACAACTACGACAACAAAAATGCATTTATTCATATAAAACCTATGTTGGTGTCAGAAAAGCAGTTCGAAGTATTTATAAAAAAGGAATCAAAACCCAATTAGGCTAGTAGTTTAATTTTTTCACTGCTTCAAGGGACCGCAGTCGATATGAATTTAAGCATGATACCAGCTTACAAGCTACCAGTACGTGTTCCTTAGATAAAGGGTCTTGACAGACGGACAACAAGTTGATCCTATAAGGGTTCTGTTTTTTCCTTTTGTGTTTTGGAACCCTAAAAATATGGTTGGGACTATACACACATCAACAAAGTCTAGGGATATTTGGTATTGCATCAAATATCTCAAAATTTATGGAGAATTTTGTGATATTGTAAATGGAAGAATTACAGCTCATTTAAGGTCTTTTATATAAAATAAAAACATTTCATGATTTTTTTTTGAAAATGTTAATCTTTCTCAATAAGGTGGAAACTTGGATAGTTAGGATCTTCATTTCTTGTCATATATAAATTTTGACTAAAATTGGCCATTTTTTTCCAAAAATTAATTATAAATAATCAGTGTTCATCACGACAATGTTCTTCGGCAAACTATGCCTCGATCAGTCTCTTTCGTCTGTTGTCCATAATTATCTAAATAACTCTGTTTTTACCTGCAAATATAAATAAATACATTATAAAATTAATAATTTATAAGACTGTAACATTATTTTTAAAATCACAATATAATATTTGTAAAAAATAAATGAAACAGTCACAACAAAAAACTTACGTAGTTGGTCCCGTGGCCTACGTACGTAGACCGCGAATTTTGCGGAGCTCCTGTTGCACAACCACGCGCACCCGACTCTCCACGCTGCACTGAGTGGATAAAATAACTGGAGCTATTAGATTTTTAGAAATTTGCAATTTTGTATCACTGGATTACACGTGTAGACCACGGGACTACTGTAGGGTTAAATTCTTTTTACCATGAAATATATTAAACATGTCAATAGAAAATTAAATAATGTTAATAATGTTAACACAACGATCCAATTTCATTTTTGTTTTAGGTTCTTACAGACCATAAAAACACAAAATATAGATCAGTCGACTTTCGAGAATCGAGTGTGATTTTGTTACGGATTTTAAGTTTACCTAGATACTAAATAGACTGACGGTTTCAGTTAGTACCTACATAATTCAGTTTTTAGATTTGGTTAGGTACCTTCCAGGTGTCGCGGAAGAATTCTAACAAATACCCGCGGCCCCATCATTAAAGCGGCTCGACGGAACACAGTGGGGTTTTAGTCGGTAAGAATCCGACATAACCCACGGCTCCTTCCCCGGGGGCCGTGGGTATCTTTGGAAGATTTCCCCACTATAAAAAAAAAAAAAAAAAAGGTACCTTCCAGGTCAAAGCCAGGGTGGGGCAAGTGCCCCATCCTGCCCCACCGTGGCTACGCCCATGATGAAAAAGTTTTTTTAAACAATAAAGTTCAAATTTTATGTTACCCCAAAATTGTTTGTGAAAATTGATTGCATTCTACGAATACCAACTGAATAGATAAGATGGGCGATATATTTAAATGTAAAATTCACCTAAAAATGGCTGGCTGAAAAGTATTTTAAAATGATAAAGTACATAAATACATACTTACATCTTTGTATGTCGAAAATAAGTGTGTAAAGAGGTCAGTGCTTACCAACAAGACGGAAGTAGTGCCGTACACATATATATCGTTACTTATATACATTCACGTTATTAATATGTACATCTGTTCTCAGATGTGCACAATTTTCTAGTCGTTAGCGGTTTGTGTTCGTTTTCCAACTCGTCGACGGTTTCAGAGCAAACAAAGCCGACCTAACAAGTGACAATAGAGATATGTGGGACAGGATGCATTTCACTATTTCTATGCTTTTATCAAACGGAGCTTGCAAGGCGGTAGGGCGTATAAAGCCCACACATATTATTTATTTACCTACACATGATATACTTTTATGTTTTAAGTAAATAGTTTTATTTCATAATTAATAATATGAAGCAAATTTAGGATCCAATGACTGAAATTATCATCACAGGAGTACAGTTGGGGAAGAAATCTGATAACATATATAAACAAAAGTTATACATATTATTATAATAAGGTCGAACACATAACGTTTTCCTTTTAACGGTTTGAAAGATTTGTTACATTGAAAGATTTGTAGCTATAAATACATTAACATTTTTTTACAGTTAAATTGGAAATGTGTCGGTTTTAACACATAGACGCGTCAGGCTTGGAACGTACAAAGCCTCCATAAGGCCTACACTCGAAAGCTAATTGGCACTGCAATTATGCATGTTTTTAATAGCATTTTTGGGTGTCCTGTAATTCATGTTCAGAATGCGTGGTGACATTTCTTTATTGCGTTGGGCATTTTGAGCGTTTTTATTAGAGCCACAAAACGAATAAATGTTTGACAAAAAATGTTTGAGCTTCCCAACCACAGTTACACAATAAAAATTTAAGTGACAATATAACGAATCAGCACGTTGAAATGTTAATACTGTGATATTATGAATGCGAACTGGGCGCGTCGCAGTCTGGCCTGGCGCCAAGACGGTCTCTTAGCTTATCAACATGAAACATTGTCGCCGATAACTCTTCTTGGCAAATATCCTATTGTGCCTTATTAGCAAGGCTAATTGCCGTAATCCATACTATAATATTATAAATGCGAAAGTAACTCTGTCTGTCTGTCTGTTACTCAATCACGACTAAACTACTGAACCAATTTTCATGAAATTTGGTATGGA
The DNA here is from genome assembly GCA_029959065.1 of Colias behrii. NCBI lineage: Eukaryota > Metazoa > Arthropoda > Insecta > Lepidoptera > Pieridae > Colias > Colias behrii. The sequence continues at coordinate 10,179,332 of JARWMC010000003.1, forward strand.
GATATTTTGATACCCGAGAAAGGACATAGGCTACTTTTTATCCCGGGAAAATGACGCAATCCCGGAAATCCCAAGGGAACGGGAACTATGCGGGTTTTTCTTTGACTGCGCGGGCGAAGCCGCGGGCGGAAACCTAGTCAATAATAAACGCACTTCATAAAATATTTTAGAAGTATTTAACTAAGGTTGGGTGGAAGTGGTGTTAGCAAAATGTATTTCCTCTCATCGTTTAAATCGTTTTGGTTGGAATTAAAGGGTTGGTTATTGGTACAGTTGGTTTGGTTTATTTTAAGTATATTTTAAAAACGTATCAGATAAGCTAACGGCTTGTGTCTATTTATTATCAGATTATGCATGATATATACCAATCTATAATATTTAGGCCATTGTTTTAAATTTAGTGTGTTTCTTTTTTTAATTACGATTTTTTTAATTTGTTTTATACATGAGTGGTGTCTTTCGTTGTATTTAAATTATTTTTTCATAGTTGTATTATATTGTAAGTATCTTATCGTAACTTTAATACTCCATGCTGTTATTTAATACAGACAATGCTCGTGTAACAATATTGATACGAACAACCGCAGTGCGGAGGTTTTCCTCCGAACCCGAAAAATGTTTGACAATGTGATCTGGCTTGAATAACTTACTAGATATTGGTTTATTACGGACAATGACCCGATAAATATAGATTGTTTCTCATAAATATTGCTTACAAATAGGTAAGCTACGGTCTTATGTGCCATATAGGAATATAATGGAAATAGAAATACAATGTATAATAGGAATAAGTTTGTACAATTTTTTAGTATGTATTTATGTTCACAAAATATGTGTTTATTTTGTTTATTCCTTCTGCTCATAACCAGCTATCATACAGAAGTATTTCTTTTAATATTAGCTCCTCGCCTTGTCTCCAATAGGGTACACATTGTTTTGAAAGGCTTTCAAAATTTCAACAGTTATTTATTATTATCTTAAAGACAAATCCAACGTATCAAAAATTAAAACAATCCGTTCCGCCGAATTTGAGTTATGAGATGTTCATGTTGGGTTTAACTAACACAAATAAAATTAAATATATGTATATTTATCTTTCAAGGATTCATGAAAATATTTTGATTGGTATGTTTTAGTTCACAAATGAGTGCCTGTATTGTGGACAAGACTGTCGTATTTCGACCGATGGATCCTAGAAAGAATTGGTTTTTGAAATAAAATGGGCAAAAGAACTTTTAAATGTAATATTATCTACGCGGAACTTGTTAGCGCATTGTTATCGAAATGGCTCTATGTAGTTGCGTCGCAGACATTATAAAGATAATGCATAATACGCAAAGTTCCGCAATCGGTTAGTCAGCAACTAATATGTTCTTATATGTTAAACACATTGTACAATTAGGGCTGTTCTTATCCGACATGCTTTGTCCTACAATCCTTAATCTGTGTTGTGAAAATTGATTATTATTTACTTTGGTACTTCATAGCTGTAATACGAGTATATCGAATAAACTGTAAAAATAATTGTCTATCGTTTTATTGCAGCGACTGTACTGAATCAATAGTACTACTTAATTCTCAGAATTGCATATTTCAAATAAACTTGCAAAAATTTACCCAAGAAATCCCAAGTCTTGTGCATGAGGCACGCAAGCCAATAATAAGTTCATGGTCTCGGTTAAAACCTTTACCCGAAAACCCGATACGAGCACGTTGTTTTATAATGGAAATGTTTACAAAAATCCAATGACTGGAATTTTTTGGCTTTGGGTTAAGGCACACAGTACTACAGTAGTTATGTCGATTAATGTACGGGCAAGAGTAATATTTATAAAAGTGATCGATTATTAGTTATTAATTCTTATCTCAACTGCAAATTGTTTTTTGAATAGGCATAGTCTAGTCTATTTTCGTTTCTTTAACAATGTACGTACGAAGTAGAGAGAGGTGGAAATCGGCCTTTTCACTCAGGTGATAAAAAAATTATCTATTTGAACCTGTTTCTGTATGAAAAGCGAAACAAATAATAAATAAAGAAATAACTTAATTCAATATTAAGTATAAATAGAAAATAATAAAATTTGATTTTCACTTTACATTAGAAACGTTTAGGGATCATTTCTCAATAGTAAAGCTATTAATCTTTAACCGTCTCAAACTACGGTAAGCTTTTGTTAAAATATATTTTGTAAGTAATAGCACGTAATAGCCCTGTCGGAAATGTGCCTGTCGGCCGCAGGCTTGCCGCTTGTCCTACAAAACCTGGGTGGTCGATAAGGGATCACGGAACTATTATGTTAACGATTTTGTATAATTCGTCTATCCTACGGTCAATCTATCACTAATTTATCATGATTTTCTAAATAGTATTGTTGAAGCATATTACAAATTTTGACTATAATGGTACTGTATTTTTGAAATGGTGATGTCGTAGGCAGTTTTCTCAGCTGGAAGCCCGGAAGCTAGTTTATGTCTCTGATCACCAGCGCCGTTTAATGAAGTGCCTGAATATTATTCGGCTGAATTGTAATTATAAAATCTAAAAATAGTCCTTAAATCATAAATTTTCAATGTCTATTTCTTTAACAAATAGTGCCTATAATTTATATCGCGGTTTTTGAAGTAGGTATGTCGCAATTTGTTTCCTTTGTTATTGGCACCATTTCAGGAAACTTTAACAAGAGTAGTAAATTATAAAGTATAAATAATTTGGTAATAAGGTAGCAGATAGACCGCATTCTTGAGTTATTTAGGAGCACTCGCAACACCTGGGCGCGGCGGCTGGATTTATGAGGCCGACGACTTTACTTCGATCGTGAACTAGGAATGCCTCTCACCCCTGACTACCACCATCCATATTACATACATAGCACGTAGAGAATGGCCGAGGCAGCTTGCCTTTCATAAGTGATTATAAACCGAAACTTGTATATTTAGGTAGATACCGATTATAAAAAACCGTGATGGACATTCTAAAAACTATAATTGAAACTTATAATTTTGATAGAGAAAATCTCAATAACAAAACTAGATCATATAAAGACTGAAACTTTTACAAAGCTTTTTTACTTTAGTCTACTTCGTATTTTTTATTATGTTTTCGAGCGGGAGTCGTTAAAAGTTTTTGTTTGTTATAGAGTGAGCGGTGGCCCCCGGCATGAGGTCGGGGGAAGGCGAGGGCTCCGAGCTGGCGGAGTTCGGCACGCGCTGGCCGCCGCCCTACGCGCAGGGCTACGGCTGGCGCTCCGCCACGCCTCAGCACCCGCCTGCACATCATCTCGCGAGGCATTCACGCTCGCAGCAGGTAGGGATACACTGCTTGACTTTTGTAACAAATATAGTATGTGCAGAGGGTTTGTACTAAGAGCGGACATCGTGCATATTCGATCGAAGCGGATGTAGAGTACTTGTCACAATCCAGATGATATATTTTTCTGTCAAACTAGTTTGAATCAAACGCATTCGGGAAATCTTTTTCATTATTCGGTAATTTCTATTTAATAAAACGATGGATTATAATTATTTTATTCTCTTCTCGACATTTGTTAAAGCAATACTTTTAAGTTAATTGTAAGTAATGAAATAAATTTAAGGAATTTGTAGTTAAAAATTAACGCTCTTAACTCATTCTATTGGTAATTTAATTTATTTTAAATACTGATGTTGAAAACACAGTGAATAATACCATTTCGGAATCAAATTCAAATTCAAATTTATACTATATCTACGCATGCGCCCTTTGAAATTGATATATCATTAAAATCGCATATATCCAGGAATGCTATGCCAAAATCAGATTGAAAAAATTTCTTCCTTTGGTATGGTTCCAAGTGCCACCAGAAAGTGTGGCAATGGGTGTAATTTTTTTCGAATTTTCATAAAAAGCGAATATCTCGAAAACCGAGGGACTTTTACTCAGCACAAATTTCATTTTTCTGAACCGGCACAAACGTCCTCTATCTCCAGTTACTCCAGTAAAAGTTTGAACACCTTTCCAAATTTATCAAGAACAAATCCCATTAAGGGAAATCCTTAAAAGAAATATTGGATACGCGCAGTGGTTGCAGGACAACCGGCAGAGCTATGAAGCGGAGGATGCGCGAGCGCGTGCCCGCGGCGGCGTGTATTACTCGCCGCCGGGCACCTCGTACACCATCGTGGAGCGGCCGGCCTCCTCGCACGGCCACCACCCTGCCTACTCGCACCACTACTCAGGAAAACTAGCACGGACCCCCTATGTCGGATCCTCAACGTTAGCTAATAGTGCAGGTTCGTGTTCATAGCGTCATATAATTAGTTAAATTCATCATCATCATTATCATCATCAGCCCATATACGTTCCCACTGCTGGGCACGGGCCTCCTATGAGGCTAATTAGTTAAATTATGTAAGTATAAGTAGAGTAAATGGTAATCAGCTTAAAATTCTTTATTACTAGCTGGTGCGACAAGTTTAAGAAACAGTACAAGCCACCTCAGCGCTTCCAATGGCAAGAAGAGGCCGATATCACCGGAGCAAGTGCTACGATTGTTTGGGCAGGGCGGTGCGGCGGCGCTGGGGAAGGCGCTACCGCCGTCGCACCCGCCGGCGCCGCTGCCCGCTCCTCTGCCCGCACCTTTGCCAACACGCCGGCATTCCCCAGCCAGCAGTCCTAGCAGTACTACACATCATGTAAGTTTATATACTCAGTACTAGGATTAGCTCGGCTAAGTAATAGATAAACAGTCGCAGCCTTACTTATAAACATCTCTCAAATTTAAGAGCCCCTCTTAGCTGTTGATCAACGTTTTTTTCACTTATAAACCCAATTCAGTGTTGAGAGGTGTTTAAGTAACAGTTAATTAATGTCAAAATTTAAGAAACGTCCGACCCTGTTTTAAATCTATTTGAGAGACATCATGGCGGATATATTGTCAAACATTTGACGTTTTGTAGTTGCCAAGAGAGGCAAGAGTATAATAAATAACTGTGGTAAAATGGATATTGATAGTTTGTGTAAGGATTTTACGAATGATGTGCAGGTGCTTCGTGATTTTAGAATTCGTAGGCGTCAAAAAAAAGTTTACAAACAGAGCGTGAATCCTCTGGACCTGAAAGAAGAAGAATTCCGGTCGTAGTTTTGGGAAGCATATACGATCTGAGTCACATGCGAACGAGGAATAATAACTATAACTGTCGAGCGTTGGCGTTGCTTCGGGGTGTGGAAGCAAAGATTCCGCATTCTCAATGATACGATGTGAGGATTCCTCCACGTGATCAAGATCACGATTATTGCTGGTGCAGTTTTGCACAATTTAACAATACTAATTAATGAGTCTATTTTAAATCAAGGTATTTACGCAAACTACTTTCTTATGCAAACAAAGTATATTTAATAATGCCAATACATAAATGCTATCCATATTTTAATTCTTTTTTTTGTTTCTTTCTAGATCCTACAGGCATTGAAAATCAATTAACAAATCCCTGTCCTACTAACTGTCCCTAATAATGTAGAAGAATAAGAAGATGAATGCGAAAATCAAGGGAAAATTTAAACACAGTCATATTGAAACTTCACTACATAGTATAAAAGTACAAAGTCGCTTTCTCTGTCCCTATGTCCCTATGTCCCTATGTCCCTATGTCCCTATGTCCCTATGTCCCTTTGTACGCTTAAATCTTTGAAACTATGCAACGAATTTTGATGCGGTTTTTTTTAATAGATAGAGTGATTCAAGAGAAAGGTTTATATGTATAATAACATCCATTAAATAGTGAAGAAGTACTGTTATTTTTGAGGTTTCTAATGTGATGTCGTAAAAAATTACATTTTTTCCGCTTACATTGCAAACGCAGGCTGAACCCTACGAGTTTTATCAAAATAATGTACTAAGTATTATACACATTGAAAAGGTCTACAGAAAAGTCCGTGATGGTATATGTCTATCTCTTATGGATAACCCACAATAACTTTTTTTTGTCATTTACTTTTTACGAAAAATAATGGCTAATTTTCGAAGCGATTTTAACCAATACAGCATTAATCCTTAACCAATTAAATACCTTGAATACATTGTTCATTTAATATAGATCTATATGGCCCTTTACACCGTATGATTTAAGTGAATATTTTCGAAGATATTACAGATTTAAAAATTGCGGGACGTAGCGTTTGCGGCGGTACCGGCCGGCCGCCCGGCTATATGTATATTTTATACCCGTGCGAAGCCGGAGCGGGCCGCTATGTTTTTATATACAACGTTCACAGTTTTTCTGTAGTGTATTTAGTATCAGCATTGCACCCGTGCGAAGCCGGGGCGGGTCGCTAGTATTTTTATAATTAAATGAATATTTTCATATTTTTGTAAATTTATTATTGTTTTCTTATAATATTCCTCTTCCAAAGTAAGTATTTAGAGCCTTTTTTCATGAGTCTCCCTTTCCTGTTGGATTCTAATTTCATGCAACTCTTGTTGTTGCTTCATAAGTTCTTCCCTGCATTTTTTGCAAGGAGGAATAATATATAATTGATGCTCATTTTCACAGTTATTTGATTTTTCATTGTAAGTACAAATATGATAAAAATTCAACATAATCTTACATAAATCACAGCTGTACAATAATTGATATTCCTATATTAAATAACAAAGAAATAACATATATATTTGAAAGTTTATTGGCAGTTAAATGTCATACAAAATAAAGTCTACCGTTCATATTTGTCAAAAAGTACATTTTTAGTCAAGTTTTACGTGAATATCGGGTTTTATTTCGATAATGTTACTAGAAAAAAATATATTGACGTTACTTAGTTGAGAGACTGCTGAGACAGGTTTATAAGTATGATTATTTTAATCATTGTATAAGGAGTTGAGAGTTATTTAACTGAGAGGTGTTTAAGCAACAGATCAGTCAGTTTTTATAAGTAAGGCTGTCGGTGACAAAAATATTATGGTAGTTACAAATTCATCTCTACATATACAATATAATATATAAAAATTAATCTCTCTTTTCCTTGGTTATGGTATCACGCGTGAACGGGTGGACTGATTGCGATAATTATCTTTTTGATGTTATGAAAGGAAAACTCAAGAAATTTGCGTCAAAAATTAAGAAAATACTAAAACCTGACGGCCTTGTACTATTATTATAAAATAAACTGAAGTGTCAAACGTATATGGGGCATTTCACGCGAAGCGGACACAGATTTCAGGGTCAGGTTTCAGATTTCGGTTATATTTTAATATGTTACACCTGTATATATCCTCGGTATGTATACGAAAAATTTTTGCATTTAGAAGCTTAGTTTTCAAAATACAGGTCTTTGAAGATGTCAGTAAGCGCGAGGTATGGGGGACTTTGAATGCAATTATCAATTCAAGAAAAGTAATTTTTAAATAAATTGATGACTGAATAATACACCCCATTAAATAAACTTTTTATCCTCATATTTCGAATTTCGAATTTATATTTAAATTCCTTAGAAAAATAAAAAATATTTTTCTTTGTTATTTTTTACAAACTTTGCGTATTTTTAATTTTTTTTAAGATCATTAAATAAATGGCTTATATTATGTTTAAACTTCATGCAAAGTTCTAGAGTGGTCATCGCAAAACTTTAGAATCTACATGTATTATAATGGCGAAGCGCGGCAATATCCCCATACTAGCGCCTAGTTGTTAGCGCACCGTACTGCAGTATTTATTTCATTATAGTTAGTTAATAACACCGTTTCAGGTTTTAATAAGTTTTTATAGTGGTAAATAACAAGAAAGAAAATATTACTTTTGTTTTCTTTAAAAAAAATATATTCAGTAAAGTAATATGACATTTTTACGACTTTGAATACGTATATCTCATCAATTATTTATTTTAGCATAAAACTTATTTATAAACCTCCAATCAATTTTTAAAGACCTATCTGTTGACGCCTCATTTAATTCAATTTATTTTTTGTCCCCGTTTGTACGAATATTGAAGTGCGTCGCGCTAGGCGCTAGTATGGGAATATTGCCGCGCTTCGCCATTATAATACATGTAGATTCTAAAGTACTGCGATGACCACTCTAGAACTTTGCATGAAGTTTAAACATAATATAAGCCATTTATTTAATGATCTTAAAAAAATTTAAAAATACGCAAAGTTTGTAAAAAATTACAATGAAAAATATTATTTTATTTTTCTAAGGAATTTAAATATAAATTCGAAATTCGAAATATGAGGATAAAAAGTTTATTTAGGGCCGATTTTCAATCCTTGGTTAAAATGTATCCGTCTAATAAAGTATTATACAAACATATTAAAATGTCATCTGTAAACTGTCAAATACGGACAATAAGAATACATTTTTGAAATGGTAGTTTAATACGTTATTCGACGAATAAATTTTAACCAAGGATTGAAAAATCAGCCCTTAATGGGGTATATTATTCAGTCATCGATTTATTTAAAAATTACTTTTCTTGAACTGATAATTACATTCTAAGTCCCCCATAGCTCGCGCTTACTGACATCTTCAAAGACCTGTATTTTGAAAACTAAGCTTCTTAATGCAAAAATTTTTCGTATGCATACCGAGGATATATACAGGTGTAACATATTAAAATATAACCGAAATCTGAAACCCAGTAGGCGTAGTTTCGACACATTAGTCGGTAATTATCGACAATTAATTTATAGTCCCGTCTTCAGCAATGAAAATGATGTCGCTTAATACCTCTCCCTAATTTGATGGAAGTAGGTATACAATAGATACATATTTGTTTATAATTTTTATTCTTCACAAAACTTTCCGTAATGCGTCAAAATATTTATATAATAATAGCCTTGTAGTAATGCATTTTTATCTAAATTAATAACATCATTATTTCAATTCCGTAGATATATGAAAAATAAATAAAATATAGATTTCATGGATTTGGAAAATCATTTCTTTGCAACACATTCGAATATTGTCAAAACAAATTATTCTTTGACATTGTCAATCGTTATGATACCGACGTTTGATCTCGACAAGATTTCGAAGGCCCTTCTCCCATTAGGCTACCGGTATGTATCCTACACGTCCGCGACTAGTTTAATTGGTCGCTTTTGCGTCGCGTTTCGCGCGTATCTCTTCGGTAGAAAGATAAAAAATTCTTATCATCATGTTGTAGTTCTCGTGCGGCTATAAAAACTCTACAATTTATGTTTCTTTCAATATATGGATGAATCCAGTACCTACTTCCTACTTTTACGTCGTCACTGGAATCGCTCGACATAGCGTCCGTGTGGTCCGTCTACAAAAACGAGGCACAATAATGATGAATTTAGTCATTTTTCAGTCGCATAATATGCGAGCATCGGGTAGCGAGCAAATATCTAACTAGTATTCTACTCGAGTATCGTATTCTAGAAGTATCGTAATGGGAGAAGGGCCTTACGGTTTGTGTGGGTTTGTAGATACGGTTGATAATGTCGGAAAAATTATAGATTATTATAATTTTATAATAAAAAGATATTTCACACTTCCGATGCTACATGATTTAACGCAATATTGTTTTCTCTTATTTAATGTTATTGCAATTAAAATAAAATAAACAAATAATGTTTTATTTTTAAGATGGTTTCAAAATTTTATTGAAAATGTTAAGAAGCCTCTTATATTATATTAAATAAATATTAAAATATTATGTAGTGTACCGCTGTCTGTATTTATTCAGCCTAAATTATTGCATTCATATTCGATTAATTTCTTTCTGAACTTCTTGGATAATAAAATTATACAGATGAATACAAATAAAAAACGATCGAATTAAGAAAAAAATTTATTAGAAAAATTTAATTTAACAGTTTATAATAGCGTAGTTGAAAATTTGGCTCAAAACCATCATCTCTCATCAACATAATTCTAGTAACTTGTTCATCTGTAAATTATAAAATTTATAGATAAATATTTATATTTAACACATAAATAATTACCCGTGAACCGCTAAATCAATTGCATATATTCATCCTTTGCTTATTAACTGTAATAAAATATACAATGATGCACATAATATAATATATGTAATAATACAAGCTAAAAATACAAGTGATACAAATTATCCGTTTCGTCCTTAGTTTTAGTTCCGTCCGTTTCTATAAGGTCTTAAAGATTTCTCGAAAGGCTTCGAATTGAGCAGAATTATCTTGTAGAGCTTTTAGAGTCTTTTGATTAGAATTTTATTGCACTTCACAAATAACAAAATATTACTAAACTAAAACTAATAGCTTTAACTATATAAAAACATAACGCAGATTGATATTTTCTTAGGATATTTGTTATCCCATAGATTTATAGGATTTTTAAGAACATAATTAAAAATTATCCTCTTGAAAACACAAAATTTATATTTATTTTGATAGAAATATTATTTCGATTGATTGATGTCAAATGTCAAAAAAGTAAATAAGGAGATTGCCATGCATGGAATTTTGGATTCCATGAATATGTAATAAATAGAACATTAATTAAACGATTGATATAAAAAAATATCGAATTTGATTAAAATTAAATTAACTGCCATGTTTTTTGTGCATAACATGTGCTTTTTTCATATGCAATTGTATTTGTAATAATGCGAAAAATTTATGTAACTAATTTTAATTTACTATATATTCCCTAATATCAAGGTAAATTTCTTGGAAAAACAACACTAAATTTTTAGGTCCATACTATAGTTACTGAAAATCGTTAGTTACCGACCGATTTCGGTCGAGATCGATGTCGATTAATGTGTCGAGACTACACCTACTGACCCTGAAATCTGTGTCCGCTTCGCGTGAAATGCCCCATATATGAATGAGAAAAACCAACTTGCTATTATAATCGATGTTGATATTACCTGTTGACACATTTGGAATTGGTTTTCTAAAAATAGTCTGATGTATGAAACGTGGGCGTCCGGCGAGGCCTGTCAAATGCGTGAATTATTCCGAGCTGCTACGAGTCGATATTACTACTTTATTCATGGCCGCAGCGGTAAACGTTTAGAGAAACAAATGGATATGACCTATCCTGAGTGCCTGCCCCATTTATCTATTAACTACTTCAAAATTTAAAGACACAAACTAAACTGTTATGAGTTATTATCGAGGAAATAATATGGTTATCATATACCTATATGATGCATCTTTGATCGATGCATTAAAAATACATAGTCGCGAAACTTTAACTGGCAGTATCGTACACTTTACATGCAGATGGAATTGTAGTCGATTATTGATACAATGCTGTGCCACTTTATATTGGATAAATTTAATAAAGCTTAAAAAAGTTAGTCTTTTTAAGACATTTGTGAATTACATTTCAAATACAATACGGTTACAACCTTTGTCTTTTAATTCATGTAAAGGTGTGTCCATATTATGATTGAAGTCAGGTGAGGGCCACCGCTGAATGTAATAGTTTGTGTCAGTCGAGTCTAAATGCTGTAATGAGCCATGTCTCTTTCATATTTCCTGTAAAAAGCATTCTTAATGCCATTAATTTCTTGTATTTCCTTATAAGTTAGAATTCAGAACAATTTGTTATTTAATGTGTGATTTATATTTTATTGCTACGGATATTCTACGAGAAACATTCGGAAAATTCAATATAGCCTGTCGTTTTATAGGTTTGATTATTTTTCGGATTCGTATATAGGTGATCGTAGTAGGTCTTCGTAGAGATCGATATTCATACAAAAGTGACGTAAAATGTATGCCGGGAAGCATTAAGCGGTGCGTGATGTGTTCAGTTATTGAGCGGTTTAGTGAACTGAAGTCCTACATTTTGTCTTCAAATTGGATTCCAACGAGAATTATGAGGTAAATTACACAAGTCATATAAATATTCAGGTTATATAGTAGTCTATAATTATATACCTGTTTGTTTTTCCTTTACCTTGTTTGCCTCGTTTTGGTTATAGAGACACGTTTTATGCGAGTTGATTTGAAAAAACTAAACTTTATCAATAAGCGTAAATGAATTTATTTATGTAATAACTTTCATGGTCTAGTTTTCACTGTAATAGCATAATATATTATTATTAATTATTCATAATATATTTTTTATATATTAACTACCTAGTCATTTTCTGCTTTCACTAGTTATGTAATACGTTGATTGTAAATTTAAATCAGCTTTCGATTGGTTTTACTATAAATAACTGCACTAAATAAGTCATGATAAACTTTACAAAGGTTCTTAAATTAAACATAAGAAAATTATACGGTTTTGAAAATATATTTGAGAATATTAAAAGAGTTTCTTATTTATTCTTCCAAAATTATATTAAGAATTTTCAACAAAATGAACAAATGTATCGAATGTAATGAAATCTGGAAGAGAAAATAATTAAAACTTTTATATGTCCATGTCTTCATTTAGTAAAGCTTTGCATTCGAGCTTTAGCTAAAAGGCTGATAGTTGTCTCTCAGAGAGATAATATAGTTTAGGAATCTTCGACTCTCGAATGATTCTTTAATATTTTATTTGATTAAAGTTTTGGCATAAAATAAGCCGTAAATCATTTGGATATTTGTAAATATTGCAATTTTATAGTACGTTATATGTAGAACGATAAAATAATGATTTATATTGTACTAAAATGTTGATTGAATATGATTTATTAATAAAGATTAGTTATTGTTTAGTATTAGAAACGTAATTATAGTACATTCTGAGAGTATTGAATAAATTATCTGAAATATATTATTATCAAAAGTTATAGTTTATACCTGTAAATAAGGTTTGTTTACGGTCAATGTCTGTAAGTGCTTCAATCCAAAATGTATTTTCTCCTACGAGTAAAAGCACTAAAACAATTTTCTCTAAGATTTCAGGATTTCGAAGCGACAGAAAAATAACATTCTATTTCGGTATTTTCTCGTAGCAGATATTGAAAAGATTTGTAAAGGCAATGTACTCTAAATAAAAAAGATGTACGCAATGCTTACTGGAATATAACAAATTGAATATTCCTCATAATACTAACAAATATTTACCATTCCTATGGAATAAAATAGAATTGACAACGATGCTAACTCGTAATATACGCTTACGTAGTCAGTAATGTGCTTAATAAGCTCGACTATGCTTCAATGTCAACTTATTTTTTTACTAAAATTCATTCAAAATAAATGTAAGCTATGTAAAAAAATAATAACAACCATTTTAAATGATTATTTAAAATATTTAGATGTAAATTATGACGTTAATTAAAACTATTAGTGCTCTCTTTACATTCTTATACTCAAGTCGACTCAAAACCGAACTCTACCATCTACGAATCCTGTCTCTATTCACTCGTTTTCACGATTCTATCGACAAGTATTTTTTCCCCTTGCGTTAAGTTTTCAACACTTACAATATTATTTTTTCAACACTTTACCAGGCGATATATCGAGGTGCGGAGCGTGAAAGGCCGTACTCCTCGGGCGGAGCGCCGGCGCCGCCGACGGAGCCGGCCACCCGCACGGTCACCATGAGCCGGGACCCCGCGGATTCGCACGGCTTCGGGATTTGCGTCAAAGGAGGTAAAGAAGCAGGTATGTTTTTTTTTCTAGGTGTTAAGCCAGCAGATACCTTCAACGTTAATTAGATGGGCTAGTGACTATTAAAACATTCGAAAATAGTGTAGGTGTTGTACAGCTCTTCTGACATTGGAAGTTGAGTTACAGCATAATTTTGTTAACATATAGAGACATGCTAGAGACTTTTAGTTAAGAAATAATTGCACGTTCAATTTCGCTTGGTTAAGAAACACTACCACTTTTATAACGGATCTTGAAATTAATCAGGGGCCCTAGTCTGTACAAATTAGTCGGTAATTACCGATAACTAATTTATAGTCCCGTCTTCAGCAATGAAAATGATGTCGCTTAATACCTCTCCCCAATTTGATGGAAGTATACAATAGATACATATTTGTTTATAATTTTTATTCTTCACAAAACTTTCCGTTATGCGTCAAAATATTTATATAATAATAGCCTTGTAGCAATGCATTTTTATCTAAATTAATAACATCATTATTTCAATTCCGTAGATATATGAAAAATAAATAAAATATAGATTTCATGGATTTGGAAAATCATTTCTTTGCAACACATTCGAATATTGTCAAAACAAATTATTCTTTGACATTGTCAATCGTTATGATACCGACGTTTGATCTCGACAAGATCTCGAAGGCCCTTCTCCCATTACGCTACCGGTATCCTACACGTCCGCGACTAGTTTAATTGGTCGCTTTTGCGTCGCGTTTCGCGCGTATCTCTTCGGTAGAAAGATAAAAAATTCTTATCATCATGTTGTAGTTCTCGTGCGGCTATAAAAACTCTACAATTTATGTTTCTTTCAATATATGGATGAATCCCGTACCTACTTCCTACTTTTACGTCGTCACTGGAATCGCTCGACATAGCGTCCGTGTGGTCCGTCTACAAAAACGAGGCACAATAATGATGAATTTAGTCATTTTTCAGTCGCATAATATGCGAGCATCGGGTAGCGAGCAAATATCTAACTAGTATTCTACTCGAGTATCGTATTCTAGAAGTATCGTAATGGGAGAAGGGCCTTACGGTTTGTGTGGATTTGTAGATACGGTTGATAATGTCGGAAAAATTATAGATTATTATAATTTTATAATAAAAAAGATATTTCAAACTTCCGATGCTACATGATTTAACGCAATATTGTTTTCTCTTATTTAAAGTTATTGCAATTAAAATAAAATAAACAAATAATGTTTTATTTTTAAGATGGTTTCAAAATTTTATTGAAAATGTTAAGAAGCCTCTTATATTATATTAAATAAATATTAAAATATTATGTAGTGTACCGCTGTCTGTATTTATTCAGCCTAAATTATTGCATTCATATTCGATTAATTTCTTTCTGAACTTCTTGGATAATAAAATTATACAGATGAATACAAATAAAAAACGATCGAATTAAGAAAAAAATTTATTAGAAAAATTTAATTTAACAGTTTATAATAGCGTAGTTGAAAATTTGGCTCAAAACCATCATCTCTCATCAACATAATTCTAGTAACTTGTTCATCTGTAAATTATAAAATTTATAGATAAATATTTATATTTAACACATAAATAATTACCCGTGAACCGCTAAATCAATTGCATATATTCATCCTTTGCTTATTAACTGTAATAAAATATACAATGATGCACATAATATAATATATGTAATAATACAAGCTAAAAATACAAGTGATACAAATTATCCGTTTCGTCCTTAGTTTTAGTTCCGTCCGTTTCTATAAGGTCTTAAAGATTTCTCGAAAGGCTTCGAATTGAGCAGAATTATCTTGTAGAGCTTTTAGAGTCTTTTGATTAGAATTTTATTGCACTTCACAAATAACAAAATATTACTAAACTAAAACTAATAGCTTTAACTATATAAAAACATAACGCAGATTGATATTTTCTTAGGATATTTGTTATCCCATAGATTTATAGGATTTTTAAGAACATAATTAAAAATTATCCTCTTGAAAACACAAAATTTATATTTATTTTGATAGAAATATTATTTCGATTGATTGATGTCAAATGTCAAAAAAGTAAATAAGGAGATTGCCATACATGGAATTTTGGATTCCATGAATATGTAATAAATAGAACATTAATTAAACGATTGATATAAAAAAATATCGAATTGGATTAAAATTAAATTAACTGCCATGTTTTTTATGCATAACATGTGCTTTTTTCATATGCAATTGTATTTGTAATAATGCGAAAAATTTATGTAACTAATTTTAATTTACTATATATTCCATAATATCAGGGTAAATTTCTTGGAAAAACAACACTAAATTTTTTAGGTCCATACTATAGTTACTGAACATCGTTAGTTACCGACCGTTTTCGGTCGAGATCGATGTCGATTAATGTTTCGAGACTACAGGGGCAGCATTAGTTACATAAAACAAAATTATTACATAATTTTAACAGATTGTCCAAAACACATTATTATTTTACCAATATCATAAGATAGATGGGAAAAGTTCACCTTAAATGTTGTTGTAAACACACAGATAGAGCTCCATTTATTGATTCGAATATAAATAGAACTCGGTGCGGTCAAACAAAGCGATCCAATCAGTGATCAACGGCTTTTCACGAAACGCTAATCTCATCCGATCCATGGATTTTATTAAGTTATTTATATGGAATCAGCGTGTCAGCGTTTACAATAAAACTGTAGATAAAGTATGTTTTTTATTAAGCCACAAAAACAAATAAGTACCTACTCGTAGTTAATTATTGAAATAAACGCTGAATACAGGTTAAAATATTAACAAAACCGTGACAATACGTGATAATAGTTCCAAAAGAGTATAGACTTTATTTCTTCTCTACAGAAGCTCTACAGCTAGAACAATTTTTTTTCAGCCAAAGAAATTGATAATATGCTCATTCTGATAGTGAATATAAAGACGTTAGAAACATATCACTCGAAGATGGATTAAATTATTAAAAAAATATATTTTAAGACTTCATTAAGAGTTATTAAAACAAACGTTATGATGCAATATGAGTAACGTTTCATAGGTGTCGGAGTGTATATATCAAGAGTGGAAGAAGGTTCCGTAGCAGAGCGCGCAGGGCTTCGCCCCGGAGACTCTATATTGCAAGTCAATGGCACTCCTTTCTCCGGAATATCACATGAGGATGCACTTAAGGTAATTATTAAACAAGTATTATTAATCAAGTTCCACAATGAAACGTTACTGGCGTCCCAAGTCAAATCAATATTGTACCTAACTTGTAAATAATTTTACGTGCCTTCAAGCAAAATTTATCGATAGGTACCTGTACCAAAAATATCGTAAGAAATGTTTTTAATACATCAACGGTGATTTATTACTTATAAGATATCTTCACAAACTATATTGTTCTTATCGAACAAAGATATTTCTATGCCGTCGTCTAAAATAAATACAATGTATATATTTATTTGACATTTGACCTTTTCATGGCACGTTTCTGTTACCAATTTGGAAGAGACCAAAATAAATTATCTAAATGGCTACCGCTGTATCTTTTAATCGATTTTATCACATTTTATGTCTTACTTTTCTAAATGAAGCATGGGGATCTTTCAAATAGGCATGTTTATGTGTTTTGTATAAAAAATTTCATACATTTTATACAGAAAAAAGGGAACTTACCATCGTGTTTATCTTAGAAAATATTTTGTGTAAGTAATGAGTTTGAGTTGAGAGTAAAGAAATTAAAGGATTCTAAATTTATGGCTACAACATTTTATTACGTTACTAGCTTTCCGCCCGCGGCTTCGCCCGCTTTGTATAAAACCTAATAAATGATATACTAAAACCTTCCTCTTGAATCACTCTATCTATTAAAAAAACCGCATCGAAATCCGTTGCGTAGTTTTAAAGATTTAAGCATACAAAGGGACATAGGGACATAGGGACAGAGAAAGCGACTTTGTTTTATACTATGTAGTGATGTGAAATGAAATAAAAGCTAGTTAGAACGTGTATGAAACGCTATTTGAGATTCTATTTTAATATCGCGAAAATCACAACGTTGCCAACTAAATTTTCTCTATTGCTGCTATTTGTGGCAATGAAAATGTGCAGCGAAATTAAACAATGCCAGCTGTGTTACCAGTCAGTGAATGTCGTGACCGAGCTTAGTTAATGGCTAATAGGCACTGGGCACCGCCCTTCTCTAATACTAGTGTAACTAGGTAGTGTTCAACTGTGCAAGTACGATCTTTTTCTCTAATACATATAGTTATTGAAACGAATATTCAGCCAACTTCGTGTTAATAAAAGTGTAATTATAACAATTAATGTATTATATTAAAATTACAATGTTTTATAATAAAATAAAAAAATGCATATGAACAGTAATTTGGGAATACAATACGAGAACAGAAGTACGCTTTTACGAGGAATATTTTCTTTATTTGTAAGCAATTGCTACGGCGCGTTGGCCACGGCGCTACGACAAAGTTTTGATTACATCGCCTATTTTTGTTATCTTCTCGTTAAGCTTATTTTCTTGGGATAAGAAACTTAAGAAGATTATGTATATAAATATTGTTATTACTTCATAAGTTATGCATTTATATCTATGCTATAACAAGAACTTATGATATTATATTGTATTTATGGATCAAAAGATTTTATCATTAATTTATTGTAAGACACGGGGAGAATATATAGGTAATTTTCTTGGAACTTTGATCATTAATATATAATGTTAAGCTATCGAACGTCAAAGGCTCCAGTCGGTCTCCTTATTTATTTCTATTCGGTATTCCCAGTCAATTCTTTTTCACAAAAAAATTCAGTCTTATTTTTCTCGTAGACCTAATCCGTCCCTATTCTTAAATTTTCAACATTTATCTTGCTTCTGCGTGATAAAGGAACATACATACACTTACATACGTTCGCATATCTAATATTGGTAGGGATTCTCGACCCTTGCGAGATATAGTACGTGGTAGCCAATCGGGCTGTAAATTTTATTACATCGAGCGCCGAGCCGGCTAACGAATGTCGTACGGACGTACTGTCTCATCTATTACTCAGCAAATACATCAGTTATTCATTTATATTGTTCTTGCATTTATTCCAGGCCGATAAAATTCTTTAAGATTAGAAAACCTCTACTTTAAGTTATTACGCTATGAAAATCAATTTGATTTTCTGACGATAGAATATGAGTGTTGTCAAGATAATAATCGATTTAAAAGTTGTGTTGAAAAGAAAATGATGGTGTATAATGGCATCCATCAAGTCATTCTACCTAGTCTAGCCTATCTACCTAGTTACAGTAAATATATTTCTTCCTAGATGCTCAAATCATGTCGTCAACTGACGATGGTGGTACGGACAGCTGGTGCGCTGGTTGGTCGTGCCTCGTGCTCTTGGATGGACCGCTACGGCCGGCCAGCGTCGCCGCCGCCGCTGCGCCCGCCGCGCTCAGCTAGCAAGGACCGATCAATACGAAGGGTAATGTATTATTCATTTTATAGTGTGTATCCCACTATTCGATTGTTGCATAGATGTACATTTTTCACTCTGATTGTTAAAGTTTAAATCACCTTTGTTGATGTGTCGTAACCAAAAATCATGTTTATATTCTTTCGACAAGTTTATCGTCATTATTATTTAACAATTAAAGATATTAAAAAGATTATGGAAAAGATTAGCGGGGATGATACTCTCTAATCTTGAGTATTGTTATTTGTTGCACAACAATATATTTATAGTATGCATTGTGAGTTAGCATGACGTTACACAACTATTTTCTCATAATAGCTGCTACATAAATAAAATATTAAAAATAAACTGAGATGGATCGGTAGCAATTTCAAACAAACGCTGGCATTAAAAAAATGACGCAGTTAATATTGCAATCGGGAATCAGAAATACACAGTGGTAGGTCGATTGTGGGCTAAAAGAAACCTCTTAATGCCTTGTAAGCTGGCAACTAGGTCACAACACCCTCGGGATTTTCGATTATACTTTTTACAGAATATGTGGTAAACTTTTAGTGCGATAGAGAACGTATTTTTATTTCAGACAACGCCGACTTGCCTTTGCCTTTCTCTTCGTTTAAATGTCACAAATGAAGAAATGTGTGCAAGCAGTGAAATTTCAAAGGGGAAGCGACCCAAAAAAATAATTCGATCGTTTGCAGATAGTTGATATTTCAAGGCAATTAAGACCGAAACATTTTGAATTTCAGCGATGATATAATTTAGAAAGCAAGCCTTTTTATAAGAACATCTATACTAATATTATAAAGAGGAAAGGTTTGTATGTATGTATGTATGTATGTATGTATGTATGGTTTTCACGCATAAACTACTGGACCGATTTTGATGAAATTTGGCACAGATAATCTTTAGACCCTGAGAAAGAACATAGGCTACCTTTTATTGCGAAATATATACCACGGGCGAAGCCGGGGCGGACCGCTAGTATTATATAAAGTAATCTTATATCTAAAGTAAGACTGCTATTTCTGATGTATAATCTTTTGCATTCTCCCATTTTTTTTTCTCTATCTTCATCATACATTTTTTTAAATATCAAAAGTATTTTTTACGCAATCAGCGTATGCAAAATTATAAGTTCCATTGTACTTATTATAACCACGGTATATCCTGTATATCCATATATATAATCCATAGGTATTTAGATGTTAGATTTACTATTTAACAATATTTTGATGAGTGTAGGTTTTTATTCGAATTACCTATATGTACGTATCATGTATATTGTATGGGTATAATAAGGAATAATATTCGACAATTTCGTTAATTTATATATCTAGTAGATTACAATTTTTATAATATCGGTCAAGTACTATAATTATCATTTAAAAGAAAAGATCTGTAATTCAAATCGTTCCACTCAATGGAGCCTGAAAATAGTATCTGCATTTACCCTTTTAAAATGTTAAATTTATACAAGTGCGCAGAAATAAATTATACCTGAAATAAGTATTTTGATTCGAGTTTCACTGCATTTTTTTAAAGTGTTTCGAACATTTTTGTGACCTCGATTTATAAAACAAATAAAAGTTTTTGATTAACTCGCATTAAATCTTCAATTGTCATAAAATCTTTATTGATAACAAAAAACTGAAACTTTTAAAGATTCAATTTTTGTTATATCTTGAGATTAAATAAATACAAGCGACTATCGTACGCATTACCAATAAAGTTGAAAAGTAACTATATACGCAATAAATTAATTTTGTATGAAACAGTTAACAGATGAAATAAACGAACACCTTTATTATGTCATTTAAATATTACAATTCCGTCATAAACTCACGGCTTCATGTAATGCATTGAAGTAATCTCCTGTGATCCTACGCCATAATGCCGGTAATACAATGTCAGGTGCAAGTAATCCATATACGAATGCGTAATACTAGTATGCAATTAAAGTTATAGCCGTATGACATATCTTGTTATCTCAGGCATTTGTATTATTAGTCCAGTGTCTACACATCTTTGGCTATACTATGCTTAATTTCAATGTATTGGCACATGTATTAGCATTATTGAAATTATTGAACAAACGTAACACATTGTAATCAATGTTAATTGAAAAATAGATATTTAGCCTTACCAAAGGTGTGTGTAGTTAGTAATAAAAAAATAATAAAATAATCATTAACAATATTTCCGGAGCTAGATTCAGAATGTAACGTCTATTTTTTATCGCAAAGAGTGAATTACTTTTACATGCAATCAGCGATACTCAGTTCGGCATCAAAGCGCCCCAGTAAAGCTCTCTTTTGCCAATTTACTCGATCACTGGGAATAAAGAAGATTTATTTGAAAGCAAATTCTATTCTTTTCAGTTTTATCGACAGATCTGTAAATTTTTCGGATGCTGCGTTTAGCTTCATTTTGTCTGTGAAGTTTGAAAGCTTGTAAATGTAATGAAAAGTAGGGAGAATTTCCATGAAATTTCCAAGCATATACAAATACAATTGATATTTTATGTTACAGTTGCTATAAATTTCATCGTTTCAAGATTTTAATATTTATTTTGGGCCTTTGTACATATATGTATTTTAAATGGTAAACATTGGACACAGGTGGATCTATGCATCGAGCCGGGACAGTCACTGGGGCTGATGATAAGAGGCGGCTTGGAGTACAATCTTGGCATTTACATCACGGGAGTGGACAAAGACTCCGTTGCAGATAGAGCTGGACTCATGGTTAGTAATTCAAGACAAGAATGATTTATATTTAATTTGTCTTTGAGTATTCATATAGCAGGTACCTACATATAGGTTTTAAGTCTTTTATTTCCTTCATGGCAAAATAATGCACGTAACGTCTATTCTGATAGCTATTATGATTTTTTTATTGGTTCAAAACTAAAAACCGTATCGTCATTATGTTCATTTATTTGACATTTAAAATAATAAGCTTTAATTGAGATGCTTTTATTTGAACAAGAATGTATCTAATTAAGTTATGAAATGAGAGTAATGCAATTTGTAAAACATGTTTTTGTAAAACATCTGCCATTTTCAGTTTCGATCCTCTCATGAATAATCACTCTTTATCAGTCGTGTTCATGAATTTAAATGTGTCCCCCCTACATTTGGCTGACGTTATATAAGCATGTATTTTTAAACACTTCCCTCCCTATTTATAATTAATGAGATTAAGCCATGATTCACCTGTTTCTGAAATTAAAAAAGTAACATTATTTTTATATTATTAGCGTTGCTTCCATATTGTGGCTCGTTTTTTCTTGTTTATAATGGATAAACTCAATAACTATTTGTGCGTTTTCGTAAAATTTTCACAAATATAGAGTAAATTTAGTCCCGGTTTAAGCGAAGCCAAGACTAGAATCCTAAAACAATAATTATATTTTTATGGCGAAATGAAATGAAAAACATCGGTTCTAATAATAATTTGTGAACGCAGCCTTATAGGACGCGAAAGGTCACCGATAAACAGGAAACAATTTATATCGTAGCAAACAAAATTGTGTCATAAATTCAATGTAAACCCGCTATAAAGCCAGCTATTGCCCCGTATGAAATCAATTTAGGCTCTAATATTTCGTACCTTTTCCGACCTCAATGCTATATTTTATGTTATTTGTTGTTTTTATCTGGTAAATTTTTCGTTTTTTCTTTTTGATAAATGTAATTTCGTGCAATCTTATCTATGTTGGATATGATTTTCAGTAATTGAATTAATAATTTCTTATTGCGAAACTACCTACAAAATCAGTGTTTTTAGACTTAATAAAATATTTCTTTGTTAAAGGCTCTTAATTTAGAGATACTTTATATTTCAATTTTTTTATGATTTATATTAATGGCTTTAATTTTTACCAGGTCGGGGATCAGATATTAGAAGTAAACGGGCAGTCCTTCGTAGATGTGACACACGATGAAGCAGTCGCACAACTAAAGTACCACAAAAGAATGTCTTTGCTGGTCAGGGACGTCGGCAAGGTGCCTCATGCCTGTACAGCGTATGGGGAACGGGAAGCGGCCCCCAGGTAACATATACAATATAAGTTTATAAATTAATTAACATTTATAATTTAATAATTGAATAAAAATAATAACTGTTTATTTTTCTTAAATAATATTACTAGGTACACTATATTTACTAAGGAAGCGGTCAATTATATTGTTAAATAAAATTAGTTTTCAATTTCGTCTAAGTACTGAACTCAGACGGACTGAAAACCGTAGGTGTATCAGCAGTGGCGGATTTACCAGCAGGCTGAGTAGGCTGGAGCCTAGGGCGGCAAATTTTAAGGGGCGGCAAATTTAGTTCATAAATTTATTATTTCGGTTCACAAATTAAAAAAAAAATATTATACACACACATAATACGAATTTCGAAAATTGGAGAGAAATTAAAATATTTAACAAAAATCGAAATATTCTCATATATAGTGCTAATTAATAAATATTTCAACATCTGCATGAACAATTCCTAAACGCTTTACTAATTATACATTAATGATTATGAACTTTTAGAATATCGCGATTCGATATTATAATCGAAATTTAGTAATTTTTCCATATTATATTCTTCACTGATAAGTGATAACTGCTATAATTTTTTCTCCGTGTACCTAATAGTTATGAGATCTGCTTACCCAATTCAATCGATATAATATCGATAGTCTAATAAAAATACTGACCAGAATTGACTAATTTTTATTAAATAAAAAACTAGTTCAATATCTTATAGAGATCATATTAATCAAATAACTGATAGTTGAACGACTGTGACTTGACAATAAAAAAATTCCCTCCACAAAATATGAAATGAGACAATTTGCTCATTAGAAAATTGATACATTTTAATAGTTAATTATTTTATTTGCAGTAAGAAAAAGTTTGGAAAATCCAAATGAGCAGGCCTTTAGCGCTCATGTCGTACACGAATTATTTAAATTAAATGTTTACATCAGTAGATTTGATAACAGATAACTTTTTCAGAAAATGCCAATCGGAAAGAATTAATTATAATAAGATAAAACAATACTCAGCTGCAATTTTTTATTCAACGGCTTCTCTCCAGTTAAACAAGTTTATTAAAAAAAAATTGAAGTGAAAAAATTATTTTTTCGAAAGTTACAATTATCGTGTTTACTGTGAACATAATCATCCAAAATCCATACGATATGCCATTAAAATTATTTCCTTTTAAATAAAAAATAATTAATCATAACCGAAAAAATATTTTTTATAAGCTCAGCGATCATTTTTCTTTCCGATAAGTTGCTTTTTAAATAATATTCATGTAGGTACATCATATTTGTTAGGTACGGTTTAATGTGAGAAAACATCGGATTTCGATTTTTAGGCAAGAGTAGAGCATACCTACTACGCGCTTCGCACTTAAGGCATGCATGTGGTATACGATTGAGATATTTTTTCCTTAAAATAATGTTTTTTGATAATTCTTTGCTGTAAAAATAATCAAGGATCTAACACGGTACCATACTTCTCAATAATAATAACTATATGGGAAAAGTTGATGTAACGAGGATGATGGAGCACAAATTATAAAGTTGAAATTTTATTGATAGAAAATTGATATGATTGTGGACTAAGATATAAAAATTTAGAGGCGGCAAAAAATGAATAGCCTACGGGCGGCAAATCTATAAATCCGCCACTGGGTGTATGTGTTTATGTAACGGATTGATTTCGATCGTAAATCATTTATAATATCGAGCCTATTGTTGGTTTTAGTTATTGATAGATATTTCAACGTCTCATCAAAGCATTTCTCCTCCTATGCTACGCTACGTAAGATTGAAATAATTTCCTCTGCCTACACATCCGCAATGCAAATAACATGAAGGCATTTATACATTTGATACCCAGTCAAAATGCATAGGTACATTTTGTTTCATAAACGTCTATTGATAATATTAAATCAAAGACTACAAAGTAAACTGTAAAAGATTATTTTTAATTAAATCTAATTTGTACCTTATAAATTGTGTTCAAAACATCTAGAAATAAGTATTTGAGTAGTAGATATACAGTTACACATTACTTTTTTACTGACTTCACATGTCTGACTTCAACCACAGAAATTAGCCTCTAAATAAATCATCAATTGCAAATGTTACTTTATGAATCATAACCATGTCCGGCCGTCATTGTTTGTTTTCAAGTAATATAGAAATTGCATAGTTTTTCAGTAATATTATAGAGTGTACGTAGCTCTGATTGAGGAAAAAGTGATTTATGATATGTAGTTAATGACCTGCGCCAATCACTTTGCATTCTCGCCCTCGCGCTACTTTTTAATTTGTTCGTATTTCATACCCTAGTTTGCTGCTGGATCTATGACGTTAATTTGCGTAGGTACTAATTTTTATATTTCAATATCATCTATTACAAGCCAAAATGTTTACAGGTAAATTAGCTTGGAGAAATTTTTGCATATGTAGTGGTGTGTATATTACTCAGATCTTAGAGCGCGTTTCCACTATATCGTTCTGGCCTATACAAAAATGTTTCGATATCCTAACATTACTATTTAATTTTATACTTATTCCTAGCAACACTTTTGTTTTCAATAAAAACAAGTTTTTATTTGAAAGAAAATGGTTTTGACTTTATAAAAAAAAATATATCATTCAATTTCACGTACTTGAGCAAACGACAAGGCGACTACCGTGAAACAATAAAATATCGTGTCCATAATAATTTGTTTCATAGTTAATATTTGACCATAATAATTACGAAACAAAACAAATAAATAAATCGTCACTTGATAGTGGAAAGTGGAAACACGCACAAAACCAGAATAAACCAGTTTACGCTGTCCGCAGGTGCCACGTGCAGTCGTTTGGTACCGTTAGAACATAAAGCACACATTTAATTCAAAAATTATAATTATTACGTAGTTTAATTGTTAAATTTTGTATTTGTTGATTGTTGTTATTATTTGTTATTATTGTTATAATATTTGTTGAAGGGTTTAATTTGTGTGTAAGTGTTGTAACTTTATATTGTTTATGGGAGACATGCATAGAGTATATATATATTATCATATTGTGTACAAGCCGGCGCATTCTTTTTCTTAATCAGAGCGCATTCTAAATTTCAATTTCAAAATTAGAATTCTGATTGGTTTTGTTTTTGGTCGATTTGGTCTAAATTTAAAACTTATATAAAAAATTAGTTCAGAGAGCCTATTACAGTATTAAGGAATATATGGACGATAAAAACCCATGGAGGGTTGTCGCGTAAAAACCACAGGACAGTTCTTTGGCATATTACTATAATATAATATGATGTTACATATATGTTTTGTAAAATTAAAACTGACATGATTAAAAAGAGCAACTATGGAGTTTCTTGCCGGTTCTTCTCCGTAGATACTGCTTTCCGAATCGGTGGTAAATGTTAAAAATATGTACCTAATGACGTTTCAAAAGTGCTTCTAGAAGAAGTCTAATTGAATAAATAAATGTTTGATTTTTGAGTTTTGAATTAAAATTAAAAAGAGAATCTTGGAACTGTTTAAATTGTGTACTAAAGTTAGTAAATTAAACTTTAAATGTCGTTTCTTTTTCAGGTTAGTAAATTTTTCATTTTAGTAACATTGTTAATGTAAAAGTTATACGTATGTTACATGTGCAAATATTAAAATAAAGTCTCATCTTTTTCAGAGGAGAAACACATATAGTTTAATTTAAAATCCCAAATATATATATATATATATAATAAAAACTAAAAATAAAATGTTGTTTTTTTTTATTTGCTGACCATACACTACTACAAACGCAAAAATTTCTCCAAGATAATTTACCTGTATGATTAGTTAATTTGTTGACTGTATGTTTTATTAATAATTAATATTATTTTAACATTATAAATTTATAAGTAAGACGTTTAGAAGGACGGTTATAGGTAATATAAACCGTAGTATCGTAGTTTAGTTTAAATTAAAATGAATATAAATATTATATAGAAAATGGGATGATTGCCATTTAACCAGAAAAACTTATTTTAAACGTTTACGAAATTGAGGAAATTTGTATTTATAGTAATATTCTGTGAAGTTATACAACAAATAAACAAAGTTTGTCCCATATCATAAAAAGTCCTAAGAAGAGACTAAGTAGTATTCACAACTATATTCGTTTCAACTAGAATAAGCGGTTGGGGCAGACGGAGAGGAGCTGCAGCCGTAGCTGTAGAACAGAAAGCCAAGTCGCTGTTGCCACAAAGTGATTTGCCTGCACTTGCCTATTACATGGAGGAATACGCAACGAGAAGGCTCACTCCTGACTCCTTTCTGACGGTGCTGAGAGATCTGCTAGATACTCCACAAAAGGTACTATTAAAAGATTTCTTTAAAACAGATCATATTATTTAATGTTTAAAATAAAATTTCACATTCAAAAATCTTTAAAACAAAAAATAAATTTGTTGTTCAAAGATTTAATAATTGTTATTTTATGAAACGGATCTGATGGCGCGTTTATTCTTTATTAATTTTGAGTGTGAGAAAGAAGCTTAGTAAATATATATGTAAAGTTTATTTTTAATATCTATACCTAACTTAGTACTGACAAGGGCCTCTTACGCAGTAAATTGAAATTTGATATTTTCCACGCAGTACTCACTTCTGACGGAAATTCGGGAGTTTCTGTTACCCGAAGACCGGCCAAGGTTTGATGAATTGGTATACAGGAGAGATGAACCGCCACCCGACCACCATTTAAAGGTATACAAATATTCACCACTTAACAGACACCACCTTAAGGTATACAGAGATTATTAAAATATATTGTCCTAGAGCGCTCAATAATCACGTTTGTAATATTTTTCAAATTTTCCATTCTATAATACAATGTTACGAAAAGTGTAATCGTTTCCAAATATGAAGAAATGTTAGCTATCCACACACCTATGTATCGTAGTGTATCCTTATTGCAATATGCCTAAAGCCTTGTTTACATGCGTAAGTCTAAATACTTTAAATGTAGAGTAACTCAATCTGTAAGTCAACTGTGTTTAATTTATAACAATTTATTTATATTATATTGAAATGCTGAATGATATAAAGTTTGTTTCATTTCTTTTTACGAAAACTAGCTGTATCGAAGTTAGAATATAGAGATAAATTGGCATTACAGCTATCGAGCACTAACTCTCTAGATTTGTCGAAGTTGTATTAATACAATTAAGTTATCTCACGGCTGCCAGAATGAAGATTTAGTGTTCACTAGTTTTTGTCTTTAAATTGTGCTGAAGGTAGCTGAAACGAAGTTGTATTATTATTATTACCTCTTAATCTCGCTGGCAGGAAACTTCAATTACAATTTTGCGCTCCGTTTGCGAAGCACAACTAACTCGGTTACAGAGTCAGCCTGCAATATACAAGGAAGATTGGCCGTCGAGATCGGCCTCCCTGTTTCGTTAATGACAAGATGCAAATGAGACTTGCTTTAACAATATGAAAATATATATACCTATAGAGTAGTGTTCCCCTCGTATTGTTTAAGTGGTTTGGAGGATTTTAATTATAGTCAGGATAGAATAGATTTAAATTAGATTTTGAACTTGCGATATTGTTGTTGTTTGAGTCTTCCCGAATAAGAATAGAAACATAGCTGAAAAGATAAGTATAAAGCACATGCATCAATATTACATGATGTTTTAATCTACAACTAGGTTATGCAAGAGATACAATGCAATTAAGCACTTCTAACGCAGGCGAACTTTTGCACTTTTGCACACAAGGCACGAAAGCATTTAATGAGACAATAAGTAGTAGCATATAGGTTGAGCTTGTACATATAGATGAGATTAATCTATTTTCCGTAGCGCGGCGGCGAGCGCCACATGCTGCCGTCTTCGACAATGCATGATCTACACGACCCGGTGAGTGCTTGTGTAAACACACCTTTATAGTATCTGTTATATTATGTTGCATGCGTATATTGATTGGTCACATTTAAATCTGACCAGAAATATTTTCCTAATTGTTTCCTAGTTTGTTCTGCATACAGTTATAGAGTACCGTGTGATTGTGAAACATAAATATTTGTGGTCATTTAAACATGTTACGTGATACCATGCAGCCAGATTATATAATTCGGAAAGACTATGTTTGTACAAATTTAATTAATGCTGAAAACGGCATATCGTGTCACGTTTCATGTTATACCATAGATAGTTATAGCTTCCATGTAAGCAAGCCTTGACGTATATTTATTACGTTAGCTGTTTTATTATTTACAACACAACTTAGGACAATCTTTTCCGGAATACCGTATATGATATATATTAATTTACACTATATTAATATAATTGGCAATATGAAAAAACCAAATCTTCAAAAAATTTTTTGATTAAAATTGTAAAGCATAATCATGAAACAAATTGAGTATATGTCCGTGATCAAAAAATTGCACTTACTTCGCATGACCAATAAAGCACTAAAAATCGTGTTGAAAATGCCCAATTGTTTTCAAATATGAAATGGTCAGGTGAGGTGTAGTATATTGTTGTAGGAGGTGCCGCCGGAGGTCCCTCTAGTGGTGGACCACCGCTCGCCCTCTGAGGACTCCGGCTTGGGTCTTCCGCCCCACGACACCTACAGGTACAGGCACGAATCTATTAAACATATCTCTCTTCTACTTATCTTAAATTAGCCTATGTGAACAGATGTCTTTTAGGCAAAATTCACTAAATTTCCTGCATTCGTGTCGCTACTCTCTACTACACGAAGCATAAATCCTTGCAACCTCTACGTCGATGGCTTTTAAGCCTCGTTTAAATTTAAGAGAGCTCTTCAAGTCGGTAAGGGCGAGTCCTCGATTAGTATTCGCTTTCGTTCGCTCTTTTACTAAAAATAAAAACAAAAAATATTTATTTTTTAATTCATGCAACATCTCACTGGCCGCAAATAGGTACCCACTCGTAATTAAATTCGTATTGAAACCGATGGCTTTATAGGCACATAAACGATCGTATTTACTGTCACCGTCAGTTTTATATCGTCATCCTGCTCCGTGAGGGTTCTTTTGAGTTAAATGCCCGTAAACCCGTTTCATAATAGTCTCTTAAACGAAAAATGGCGTGCTCAGTAACAGCAATAGCATTTTTATTGTTGCTGACTTCAAATAAAAATAACATAGATACATGGATCATTGAATATATAAAAGCTGTAACAAGAATAAAATCGTTAATATAGTGACATTTAAGACTACCGCATTATGGATTATGCAGCATGGCATAGGGTAGGTAACACCGCTGCTTTACCGTAGGTAAGATCTTTGATGAACTTCATCATAGGCTTTGTATATAAATAAACTATTCGTATTTATATGCAGTAAATATTGCTGCTTAGTGTTTGAGTGTTGAGTTGGTCAAGCATTATGACGAGGTGTTGTATGGGGCAGGAGCGGGCGCGCCTGGCGGGCGACCGACGCGCCACCAATGGACGACGACCTGGAGCCCCCGCACGAGGTGATTTTGCCAGAATTACCTTCTACACTTCTTAACATTCTATTACACGATCACTTTTTTACACTCTTTTACTAGCAGTGTCCTTGATGTCACTCTCAAAAGGACACCAGACATGTTTTTTTTCTTCAATCCCGCGCTAAAGAATTGTCGAATTGTTTCTCCTACGAAATCTAATGAAACAAATGGAGTGACATCGCGACACTGGCACAAAGTTTATACGATTCACTCTTCTTGCATGAAGTAATAACGGCTAGCATTAGATCTTCACAATTTCACAACAATGGCCGTTATTTCCTGAAAATTAAAATTTAAATTGGTGGGGTAAATCTGGCAAAATTCATTGTTCACTATCGATAGTACGATCTGCGAATAAAGATAGTTTTAACGTATCGGTAATAGCGGCCACTCACTTCTTCTAAGGCTATAATAATATTAATTTAATATATATCCTAGCAGTAGATACCTTCTAAATTTCTTCCTCTGAGGCTCGAAGTAACTGTAAAATATAAAATGAAAAACCGTGACGATCAATCAATATCAACATTTCTTTATCGTGAAAATAATAGTCACGGTATAAAATTACAGTAAGCGTGGTAATTGGTCTATTTTTAAAAATATAACGTATTATTCTAGTTCATGTCTAATACGCATGCCTATTTCGCAACAGAAGCCATCGGCTCGTTGGTCTAGGGGTATGATTCTCGCTTCGGGTGCGAGAGGTCCCGGGTTCAAATCCCGGACGAGCCCTTCACACATTCCTTTTGTACCAAATTTTGTGGAATACAGATTCATTTATTGTATAAAAGTCATCATTAAATAAATGATAAATTTTAAACATAAATCTTTTAAACATTTTTATAAAAGATTTCTATTCTCCCATTTTATTTAAATGATAAATTGTATGTTTAGGTGTACACTATAATATTATCTATCTACTTAAACCATTTAGTCTTTTTAAATACGTAATTAATTCCTTTACCTTTTTAATACTAGATATTATCTACTAAGCAATTAACTTTAATAATTTATTCCAAGTAAGCAAGTTGAAAAGATAAATTTATTTAATTTACCGTACAAAATTTTCAAATAACTCTGAAATGGTTATTTTTGGGATTTCTCGCTCATTAAAACTTTTGTTACAGAAATAACCACTAACCGTTTTTTATAACCAAACTATATAAATTATGCCAATTATATTTTTTGACTTAACGATTAAAATAATTTGATCTAAATTGCGGTTTTCTTAATACTAGTATCTATTTCACTATCATTATTTACAGTTTGCGAATATTAAATTGTTTAAAGTGTACAAAGAAAAAGTGATTTTCTATAGATAGGTAGTTAAGTAGGTAAAACTTGCAGTTTATTCCACAAGAAAAACCTTAAACAGATAAAGCGTTATTATCAATTTCCAGTTATGCTCTATATATACCTATATTTTTAATAAATTAAATATTTAGAACTCATTAGTCATCGTTCTATTAGTGTGATTATTATAAGCGATGGCCACACAGATGTACGATTCAGCTCACGTCTAACAGGATTAAAAGTCTAGTCTTGATGAATAGATCCTGCTTGTTCAACTACAGGAATATTATTTCAATGTTTGCACAACTTCATACTGTAAAGCTACCCAACGTTAGAATATAATCCTGCAGCTTATAAATGAACTTACAGTTCAAGTAAATCTTAATATATATAAATCTCGTGTCACAATGTTAGTCCTCAATGGACTCCTAAACCACTTAACCGATTATAATAAAATTCGCAAACCATGTGCAGTTCGATCCAACTTGAGAGATAGGATAGTTTAAACATGTAGGTACCACGGGCGAAGCCGGGGCGGACCGCTAGTAGTGGTATAAAGTTCAGGCAAAATACGTGAAATCCACTCCCACATGACAATCTTGCCTTAATTAAAATTACTGATGACATCCGACGAGGTTTCGACAACAAAAAGCTCACCATACTCACGCTGATTGATTTCAGTAACGCGTTTAATAGCGTCGATCATGACGTACTGCTGGCAGTGCTGCGCTCTCTTAACTTATCCTCCTCGGCTACTGATTGGTTACAAAGTTACTTAGGGGGACGTCGGCAGCGTGTACTAATTGAGGAAGTTTCTTCAACTTGGTGCAATGTTTCTGCCGGTGTTCCTCAAGGTGGCGTTTTGTCTCCCCTCCTTTTTTCCATTTTTATAAATTCCATTTCCAAGGATATTGTGTCATCTTACCATATGAATGCGGACGATTTCCAATTATATAAACATGCGTCACTTCTTGAACTACCTGAAGCGATTTTCCAAGTTAACGCTGACCTTGCAGCAATAGTCAGATGGAGCAAAAGTCATGGTTTAACAGTAAATCCAATCAAAACCAAGGTTATCATATTCGGAAGCAGGCAATTAGTCTCAAAAATTGACTGGACCAATTTACCGAACGTTGTCGTTGATGGTGTTCTCATCCCCTACAGTGCTCAGGTAAAAAATCTTGGTCTAACTCTGGATCAAACTTTTTCCTGGGATGAACAAATAAAGCAAGTTCAAAAAAGGGTTTTTTCTTCTGCCTTCTCCTTACGGCGCTTGCGCAACTTTCTTCCCGTCACAACCAAAATTGCCTTAGCTCAATCCCTTCTCCTTCCTCTCCTTGATTTTTCAGACTCCTGCTATCCCGATATTCGTGAATATCAACTTGACACCCTTGAGAAGCTCCAAAATTTCTGTATCAGATTCATATTCGGACTTCGTAAATTTGACCATGTCTCTGAATACAGGAAAAGGCTAAAGTGGCTTCCTATCCGTTATCGCCGGGATACTCATCTGCTGCATCTTCTGTACTGTGTTCTGTTTAGCCCTAAGACTCCTTCTTACTTATATTATATGTATAAATAGAATAACTTCGATTATTTAAGCTCTAGTAATTCTCTCTCTCTTCGCTCTTCCAACTTGTTATTGCTCAGCACCCCTTTCCATCATTCTAAATTTTTTAACAATTCTTTCACTGTCCGGGCTATTCAACTATGGAATGCTTTACCAGAAAGTATTAGACGTGCTCAAACGCTCTGCTCTTTTAAATTGTTGCTTAAAGACCACTTCTTTTCCTTACTATAGATTTGTTTTGCTTGCTGACGTCACCAACTATTGTTTTATATATATATATATATATATATATATATATATATATATTTCTTTTTTTTGCGTTTGTACTATAATATGTGTATGTATATGTATTCTATTTATACATATAATAATATGTATGTATATATGTATTTTATTTATTTATTATTATTGTTTTTTTTTTATTCTTTTTGCACTATCCCATTAACTTCATACATTTCCTTTCCATCAGGTTGCCTGGTAGAGATTGCTGCTTAGCAATAAGGCCGCCTCTTGTACAAACTATGTCTTTCTTATGTATTAATGTTATCTTTGTCATATTTTAGTTTGTGCAATAAAGAGTTATAAATAAATAAATAAATAAATAAATCTTATTTTTTATCTTTAAATCGCATGTTAATTCGTATTTTAGTATTATTTCATTAGGCCTTTTAGTAATGATAAATTCTAGTTTGTTATTGGATTATATCTAGATTATATAAGGTAGTGGGTATAATTATATTTGATGAACAATGTTTTACTTTATGTTTAGTCATACATTTTCATCGAATTCTCGTTAAACCTAAATTTGTTGAAATCCAGAAAAATTAGCTTGATTAATATCTGTGTTTGTAGTCTGCAGCGTGTTTGAATAATTATTTCTTAATAACAATGAGGCTAGAAACCTCAAAATATGTACAATACACTATTTTATTTATTAATGTTGGTGCCAAAAAAGCTAATAAAACAATAAAAAGTCGTATTTTAGATGACCATGAAGTCTCGATCGTTAATCTAGAGACAATTAAAGAAATTGGCATAATCTACTTTCTTGGCATGGAATTAACATGCAAAACTATAGCCAATTTCATATTAAAAAGAACATTAATAATAATAGAGATGTAGTTTTAACAAATAAGTCAAATGAAAAAGTTATTTCGTATATTTACACATTCAAGTATTAATTATTACTAGGTTTACGATTCTGGATCTAATCGTAAAATTAACGTTCAAGTGCGTGCCACAAGTAGGAACTCTGTTTCAGTAATTTTCAATGGAATCTGTAAGTGTTTTTATTTCCAACTTACTCGTTCACTGTTAAAGTTTTGTTAAGGTTTTAAAAAATTTGTATCCGTAACAAATCGTAGTAATGACATGAGAAAAGACAGACAGTAGGTGTAGTCTCGACACATTAATCGACATCGATCTCGACCGAAATCGGTCGGTAACTAACGATTTTCAGTAACTATAGTATGGACCTAAAAATTTAGTGTTGTTTTTCCAAGAAATTTACCTTGATATTAGGGAATATATAGTAAATTAAAATTAGTTACATAAATTTTTCGCATTATTACAAATACAATTGCATATGAAAAAAGCACATGTTATGCACAAAAAACATGGCAGTTAATTTAATTTTAATCAAATTCGATATTTTTTTATATCAATCGTTTAATTAATGTTCTATTTATTACATATTCATGGAATCCAAAATTCCATGTATGGCAATCTCCTTATTTACTTTTTTGACATTTGACATCAATCAATCGAAATAATATTTCTATCAAAATAAATATAAATTTTGTGTTTTCAAGAGGATAATTTTTAATTATGTTCTTAAAAATCCTATAAATCTATGGGATAACAAATATCCTAAGAAAATATCAATCTGCGTTATGTTTTTATATAGTTAAAGCTATTAGTTTTAGTTTAGTAATATTTTGTTATTTGTGAAGTGCAATAAAATTCTAATCAAAAGACTCTAAAAGCTCTACAAGATAATTCTGCTCAATTCGAAGCCTTTCGAGAAATCTTTAAGACCTTATAGAAACGGACGGAACTAAAACTAAGGACGGAACGGATAATTTGTATCACTTGTATTTTTAGCTTGTATTATTACATATATTATATTATGTGCATCATTGTATATTTTATTACAGTTAATAAGCAAAGGATGAATATATGCAATTGATTTAGCGGTTCACGGGTAATTATTTATGTGTTAAATATAAATATTTATCTATAAATTTTATAATTTACAGATGAACAAGTTACTAGAATTATGTTGATGAGAGATGATGGTTTTGAGCCAAATTTTCAACTACGCTATTATAAACTGTTAAATTAAATTTTTCTAATAAATTTTTTTCTTAATTCGATCGTTTTTTATTTGTATTCATCTGTATAATTTTATTATCCTAGAAGTTCAGAAAGAAATTAATCGAATATGAATGCAATAATTTAGGCTGAATAAATACAGACAGTGGTACACTACATAATATTTTAATATTTATTTAATATAATATAAGAGGCTTCTTAACATTTTCAATAAAATTTTGAAACCATCTTAAAAATAAAACATTATTTGTTTATTTTATTTTAATTGCAATAACATTAAATAAGAGAAAACAATATTGCGTTAAATCATGTAGCATCGGAAGTGTGAAATATCTTTTTATTATAAAATTATAATAATCTATAATTTTTCCGACATTATCAACCGTATCTACAAACCCACACAAACCGTAAGGCCCTTCTCTCATTACGATACTTCTAGAATACGATACTCGAGTAGAATACTAGTTAGATATTTGCTCGCTACCCGATGCTCGCATATTATGCGACTGAAAAATGACTAAATTCATCATTATTGTGCCTCGTTTTTGTAGACGGACGCTATGTCGAGCGATTCCAGTGACGACGTAAAAGTAGGAAGTAGGTACTGGATTCATCCATATATTGAAAGAAACATAAATTGTAGAGTTTTTATAGCCGCACGAGAACTACAACATGATGATAAGAATTTTTTATCTTTCTACCGAAGAGATACGCGCGAAACGCGACGCAAAAGCGACCAATTAAACTAGTCGCGGACGTGTAGGATACATACCGGTAGCCTAATGGGAGAAGGGCCTTCGAAATCTTGTCGAGATCAAACGTCGGTATCATAACGATTGACAATGTCAAAGAATAATTTGTTTTGACAATATTCGAATGTGTTGCAAAGAAATGATTTTCCAAATCCATGAAATCTATATTTTATTTATTTTTCATATATCTACGGAATTGAAATAATGATGTTATTAATTTAGATAAAAATGCATTACTACAAGGCTATTATTATATAAATATTTTGACGCATTACGGAAAGTTTTGCGAAGAATAAAAATTATAAACAAATATGTATCTATTGTATACTTCCATCAAATTAGGGAGAGGTATTAAGCGACATCATTTTCATTGCTGAAGACGGGACTATAAATTAATTGTCGATAATTACCGACTAATGTGTCGAAACTACGCCTACAGGTTTACCGACATGGCGTAGGTAACTCTATAATGATATCTTGTTGATTTTAACAATAACTACAGGTGCCTATATATTTATTTTTTGTGCTGTACCTTCTACGATATTCATGTTTCAGTTTGTTACAAAAAGCATTTTGTAGCAGGTTAGATCGAACCAGTAATATTTTATTGTCATATCATCCAGTTGATAATTAATCAAAAAACCGCTGTTTCCGCTTTGCAGGTAGTTTTTATTTTACGGAAACTTATTTTGTTTTATTTATTTATTTATTTATTCTTCATTGTATACACATCAAGGAAATAATTTAATTTTTAATAAAAAGTTTTAATAAATGTTAAATGTAATTGTTAAAGTAAACTATACGATAGCAAAAAATGTATATAAAGTTTTATCTACGTCAGCCCTCAGTTTATGTCAGGTACAGCGGCAAGGCAAGATAAATAAAAAATCTCGGTTAAGACGGTATAAAGATTTTTTTTCCACTTGCGGGATCCGCTTGTTGACATTTCTTACAGGAACAGCTCCTTTTAATTTACAAGAACCCTTTTAAAAAACAACATAAAAACGCGCCTCAGACAAAGACTTGGCGGTACACTCGTAAAGTGTTTTCATGAATTTTTATCTACTATGTTAATTACGAAGAAAATGTATTGTTTAGTTAAAATACAACTTTTTAATAATCTTGGAAGATTTTGAAAGTTTCAGACAAATAGAACAAACAGCCGTGAAAATATTGTAGGGACTGTCATTCCATAATACGAATGTATGAATATAAATAAAAACAGAATCTGTTATAATTACTGCCGCAATCCAATAAATTAAAAGACTTCCCTAAAAATAAACCTTTTAACGAAATTAAGTCTATGCTTTTCACATAATTTTTCTGCGGTGGTGACGTCAGAGAGTTATAGAGGTAGAGTTGCGTCGTGGGAAGCCACCTTGATATGTCATAAAGATAAGTAGACCAATTCCCTTTTTAAGGTTTAACAAACGACAAGGTCCACTTATCATACGCCTTTCAACTGAAAGCTTTGAAGCTCAGAGCATCTCAATGGTTATATTTTTATATTATGAGTATACTCTCCTTCTTTTTATGTGTTTTGAATCCTTTCGTTTAAAGTAAAAAATATATTTTTTTGGCATTTAATTCACTTGTTATCTATAAAGCCACTGGATTGCAAACTACTAAAAGCTTTAAGCAAACGATATAGAGTCTTCAATTTAGCGCCATAGCCCATACGCGTATACGCAACCTATAACAGGTTGAACTCGTTAATGGTAAACCATCACGGAAAGTGTTTGTAGCATATTGTTACAATAACTGAAAATGAAAATATCACGTGCGCGGGAAATTGGGTGCATTAGTGGTGTTCAGCGTTTGTTGTCGACTTCAGTGCTCGGTACGCCGGCCGGTCGAGCAGACGGCATGTCGCGCCGCCGCCGACGCGTCGCGTTCCGCGACTACATGCCCATGGACTTGAAGGCTATGGCTAAGGTATTGCTCACTCCGTAAACACTTAGGAGATTGAAAATA
Source organism: Colias behrii (assembly GCA_029959065.1). Taxonomy (NCBI): domain Eukaryota; kingdom Metazoa; phylum Arthropoda; class Insecta; order Lepidoptera; family Pieridae; genus Colias; species Colias behrii. Next base: position 10,217,792 of record JARWMC010000003.1, read on the forward strand.
TCGAACCGACTCATCCATCTAACATGCCAGTCATGATTATTTGTGTGCGGTCGTATTATTTTGTTTTTAGTGGATGATAGAACTGTCAAAAGTCGATATACTCGACGTCAGGGTAGAGTACAATAGAGCATGATAGATGTTGTCAAGTTTTGATTAAATATCTGGTGTATTAATAACAACAACAGCTTTGTTTTTGTTAGATGTATAGAGCCATTCGAATAAACAAATTATCTCTATTAGCTGCAATAAAAATAACGAACCAATTCTTCGGCCGATTGTTATTTCTGTTTTTCTGGGGTCCATTACGGCTATACATTACATAAGTTTATTTGGACCAATTAATATCTAATAACATAAACTCTCATTTCATTGTTTGTGTGTTCGTGATCTGTAAAGATTTTCTGCATGATATCGTTGGGCGAATCAACTAAATACTTAATATGTGATAAGATAACACCTATACCATCATAATTAAATAGTTAATAATAAGCGTTACATTTATTTAAGTAAGATATATTATACATACAGCAGCATTTGTTGTTAATATTATAAATGAGAATTCTAATTAATACCACGTGCATCATTCCAATGTTGCTAAACTAGAATGCAACCTCAGACGTACATTGTGGTATCGCCTATATATAGAGGATATTAATTAATTAGGTAACTGATTAAATATAGTTTCTCATAATTTGACATCCCTATATGTATGAGAAGCATCAAAACGTAAAAATAGTTTCAAATACATATATAATACATGGCTACTTCTTACATAACCACTCAACGGTTCGATTGCCTCCAGGAGGCACTCAACGGTCAACACTCAACGGTCGGGCGCTCAAAACATCCTTACGTGGTCATTGGTTTGGCCTCTCGTGCGTACTCCCGCTCGCGGGCGCGCAATCGGCTTGTAATGAAGATTTCTCAAAAATGGCAAACACTTATAAAAAATAAAAGAATTACTCGTAATTCCAGTGAAATTTCCATTAAGACAGTATTATTTACATCGTATTTTTATTTGAAATTCAATTAAAAATAATGAGTTGAAGTTGCAAAGAAATATTTCACCATTTTCTTGTTAAAACATGTGATAATACTGATACACAAACATTTATATGATTCAAATTTATTTTATACTTTACAATGTTGTTTTAGGATAAAATACCACATCTCATATAAAAATATTATTTATTTGAAGACAGAAAATGAAAAGACTCCCAAGACTACGACGAACTTCAAACTAACATAACGCGACAAAATTGTATTGACCTTGACCATAATTCTTCGAATATAGTTAGAATGGGATGTGTAGATTACAATTTGTATAAGTTGGACAGGGACAGGAAGAGTTTGGTGTATTTTAAAGTGGATATTTAATACAGCTGCGTGCTTGCCTCCAGGGAGCATAGAACCATTCGAGCAGGTCAAAATAATTGCCGCCAGGAGGCGTTGAACCGTTAAGTGGGTAAGGATGTTTTGAGCGCCCGACCATTGAGTGGATAAAGAAGTGTCTCAATATGTTTTCAGATGTCATGAAGATAGTTCCCGTCTGCACTTCCATTTTTATTTATTACCGCATGAAGTTTCAGCACACTCCAATATGCAACGCCTGCATAGGGTAGAGAGCAAAGTTTATGCGAGACAAAGTTCTACAAATAAACCTTCATTATTAAATTAAAAGTCGTAATACTCGAGCGAATAGAAATAATTACGCCTTGTTATGATTTATTTATGAATCATAATTATACTATAATTATATTATTACGCTATTCTTAACGATATGAGGTACTTTATTGCAAAAAATATTGACTTCAACATATAAATAATAACGTTTTTCATTAGTTACTAGGTACTAAGAAGTATGATTAATCACGAATACAAATAGGGAAAAAAACATTCTACAGAATTTGTGACAATAGTTCACGACTCTATCTATATATTATTAAGTAGTATCAAATGGATAGCTGATGTAACATCACGTAACATTGCCAAGCACCTAAATTACACTAAAATTGTGTGTCTCTTATCGATAAACATTGAAAGGTGCTTAAAACTGCATATAAATGCTTGGAATAGTTAGAAATACTCATGAGTTCATGACCTTAAGTCTATTGAAGCAAACCATAATCAAAATATGATCGACATGATAAAATACGAAGGCAATCGGAAATTAAAAGAGTTCTTGAATTTCCTTCATGAAAGACACCATTTGAAATGTGATTCGAATTTGAAATCCAGTCATTTTCAAAAAGAGTTCATTGAAGTAGGAATATAAAAACTATCCATGAATAGGGTCGAGGGTCTCTTTATACCCTTTCGTGACGTTATTTGCGGAATGTTTCTATTTTTTACAAAAAGTAGGTTGTATTGCGCATGAAATATTTAATTTTAATCTTGAAACAAGAGAGATTATTATACTATTAATTTAATTGCTTTCTCAAATGAAAGGTTTGAAATGGTTCATTAATATTTTAACCTTGAATTATGGAAGTATATTAGGTATTTAATTTTTGTAGGTAGCCGCTAAGAACTCTAGGCTATTATTCATTGCAAAACATTTTCATTCACCAAATTTACATCTTCCTATATATCTATGCAATGTAGGAATAATAAAAAAATACATTATTTCTAGACATGCCTTATCTTCTAGCGGACTGACTTTCAAAGTTAAGTATAGGCAACGTTCAGCTTTCATGAAATAATGATACTTATAGCAGAACGCGTCGGCAAATCTTACTTGGATCGCTGCCAATAACTTACTAGATGTTAAGAATATATTATAAGGGTCAGAATAATTTATCGTGTTTGCAAAATAAAATTAAATAGATGTTAAAATGAATCAGAAAATATACTCGAGATACACAGGTGGACGGTGGTCTACAAACTGCGTGCATACCAATGGATCCAACTCAAAAAAAAATATTGCTACTAAAATCTATAATCTCATAAGCATTGCATTCAAGATTCGCATTTCGCAAATAGAGATTAGATTCAAGGGCTCAAAATTTAAATTACTTTATTATATTCTACATATATTCCGCTCATAGTCGTCAAATAACACTATTAATTATAATATTCGAATTTTATTTCAAATGCGGTAAATATTACCAATTTTATTTTATTTGTCACTTATGCTTAAATATATTATGTACCAACTTTGGTATTCAAGTAGGTACCTACGCCTACACTTAATATAAAAAAAGTTTACTTAAATACATATTTATTTTTTGTTATGTCTAACCGATAACGTCAAGTAATTTATTATGGTCTAGATCCGAATATAGGTCGACCTGCACCGGCGTGATAATAGAATGAGACCAATTTTATAATAAATGTAGTCTATTAAAAAATCTATTAAAGATGGGTTGACTGAAAAAATCCTGGACAGGACATTTTAATTAATTTTTAAAAAATATTTTTTTTAATTAATTGCAGTACTTATCAAGATAATAAAAAAAATTATAATAGACTTGAAGTATGAAACCTACAGAATGTGCAGTCATAGGGTTTTCTAATATTTACCTGGACAAACTGCTAGGTTGGCAGGTATAAACAGGCATGTCTGTACCAGTTACTTTCACTTGATGGGATGATAGAAAAAAAAAAATATGATGCTGATGCATGAGCGCTGTTTTATAACAAAATTGTTTATTGTCTCAACACTGCATAATTAAAAAAATAAAAAGATTTTATTAATAATTAACTAAAAATATCCTGTCCAGGATTTTTTCAGTCAACCCATCTTTAATAGATTTTTTAATAGACTACATTTATTATAAAATTGGTCTCATTCTATTATCACGCCGGTGCAGGTCGACCTATATTCGGATCTTAGACCATAATTTAATCACGCAAGCTTCAACGAATAGGTTACACCTACACAATAGTTTTTTGCCGTTAAATAGAACAAAGACTACAATAAAGCAAAAAATAAAATATATAAGTATGTACATACATTTTGACCAAAATCACCAAACGATTGAATTTGTTTTAACAATATCTATTGGAGAGCTTTTGAAAATAATACAGAACTGAAGTGATCTCTTGATAGATACAGTCCAGTAGATTTCCCTTTACCGAGATAGGCAATACTTGGGCAGTACAGAGAACTTTTGATGAGAAAACAATTTTCCTTATCGTAATAAGCATCCATATAATATTTCTATCTCTACGAACTATTTACGTTATGATGATAATATGATAACTGATAAAATAAAGAAAATAAAGAAAATGAGACCGATTTGATATCTGAATCAATAACTGATTAGGTTTCTATTGTGCTATCGCGACCCAGACCAATTAAGATATCTTTTTATTTTGAAAAACAATAGTCATTAAGAGTTCATACTATAGGTGAAAGTAATTATTAATCAGGCGAAAATGCGGTCATAAATAAACATGAAATTTTTAACCTATAGACAATCATAACAGTTTATAATAGTAATTACAGCAAGATTAATATTTTGTATTCTGAACTTTCATCTACGAGAGCTAAGAAAAAAGGGAGGAACAACTATTATTGAGAAGTGGAAATCTTTTATTTTACTTTTGGCGGGTTTTGTTACAAAAAATTTTATTAAGGTCAAAAGCCTCAGTTCTTCATATCTATGAAGTAAATAATGAAATTTTTTGTACTTTACAAATAAAATTATGCCCAAAATGTTTAGTTTTAAACTTTTAAATTATTTGTGTCGATTAATTTACTTTAAAAGTGATCAATTATTTTGGGTAAATAAAGGCATTGAGACTATATCTAGACCGCAGACATGCAAAAATAGAATGAAAATCAATTGCCATGCGACTTGGTCAGCCCTCAGCTTGCAGTCTGACTGCGATCACTCTCTGAAACACACCCCTTATCGCTAATCTATCTCACCGAATCTTAAGGACTTGCATCAAGGTTGCGTTGTGTGACGTGATATGTTTCCTTGCTTTTTTATGTTTCCTGCTTGCTATGTGCTTTGCATGAACTGTCGTATTTATTATCTTTTGACTCTACTTTATGTTTGTTTGATCGGTTTTGAAAATGATTTGTGTCTTCAGGAGTACGAGGAAGAGGGTCGACGTTCGAGGCGGCACTCGTCACCATGTAATTCACGAGAAGGGAGCACCACTGCGCTACACACGCAGCACTATGATGACACTGTAAGTACCCCTAGTTAAGTGATTACACTACACACGTACACGTATCTCACATAACATGTCAAAAGCGTACTGACCTTATGTCGATGGGATAAGCAGATGTCTTTGAACGTGCCTTCTTGCGTTTCATTAACTTGATATGTGTATGGCATTTACCTATTTTACAATTTATTCAAACTCATTGTTAAAATTTTATAAAGCACATACAACCCGCTGCAGATTACGCTAATAAAATAGGTCATGACATGAAACAATTCATAACAGAACAAGAGATTTAAAAGTAGGAAATACTAAATAAGTTTATAAGCTCACAGTTCGCAGTAGAATAAGCTGCCAAGCGCCACGGTGGCTGATGAACTTGTCATATAATTGTGAACGATGAATCACGTCCGATGGCAATCTATTTATGTCTCGAGATGTACACTTATGCCATAATTCATTACCTAGGAACATGTATGCGATGTTTTCTCAGAACAGCGTGACGTCACGTCTTCTAAACCTTCATAAGGAAAGTGTGATGCGGAATTGGATTGAGTTCGGAAGCACACTCATTTCCCTTTTTGCCTAACTGAAAACTTTGGCGTGGAGCCAGCGCTCTATCATGGCTGTTCTCATTTTCGTTGCTAATGAAAAATTTTATGAATTTAGCGTATAATTCAAGATACCAATATACAGTTATGACATAAATAACTGCCTACTGTTTAAAGTTAGTCTTGACTTACATAATTAATAAACAATGGCAATCAAGGTGTGTAATCAACCGAGATCGATACCAGTGAATCTTTCTCATACTATTTATATAGCAGTTTGTGCTTAGACTCACCAAATTATTCCACTTGATACGTGTTGACATTTGGCATATTATCTCGGCCTTCCAGAGGCGTATGAAAAAAGTCAGGGGTCAGAAAATGACTTATGAGATTTGATTAATGGTTATTCGCTTGGTACATACAAATATTGCCTATAGCAATCAGGGATCATGTACATGGCCAATGGTGAAAGAGTTTTTGAAATCGGTCCAGTACATTAAAACAAACAAAGTAGTCAACCTAATAGCTGTGCTAATAGTATAGGTCATAGGAGTATGATTCAACAATATGTTGACGTTATTTTAATTTGGAATCAAATTGTATGCCTACGAACCTTCACTCAAGTTTCAGTCGAGCTCGAGCGGTCGCACAACCTTTACGTTGTAATATAAGCTCTGTAACAACCTTCTATATAAAGTTACAGTGACATAAGATCTGACTCATATTTTACCTTCTGTGTCCTAAAACATTTTGCTGTTATTACCTTTTTGAGAATATCGGTTCTTTAACCTTATATTGCACTACTTTAAAGAGTATCAATTTGAATATCCATAGATGAACATTTTAACTTGTGTACTACGTAATAAAAATTAAAATATTTTTTTGAAATCTTTAATTCTTAGAGATTCGTCTATACGTATAGTGTTCTTAAATCTAAAATCAGTCTAAGCTACTTAACCTGTAAGTGAAGAAGCGAATCTTCGATTTACTATTTACAAGGAGTACAGAAGTTATAATAAACTTCGAAATGAGTTTAATTACTTTTCCAGTCGTTTAACTTTACTTTGATCGACGATTATTAAAGTTATTTTGAAATTTTAAGAACTTGCTTTTTATGATATCTAATAATCGTATTTTTTTCGATACACAAATCAGAATTACATAAATTAAAGTTTAGGAACATTGGAAGCACTAATATTGTCATGATAGTGTTTTAAAATTATTAAAATTCCGTAGTTTCATTCCAATTCCAATAGATCCATACTAGTTTACAATTTAAATACAAACAGTTCTTAGCTAAATTATTATAAAAAGTAATAACAATACTGATAATGAAAAAGAGCCATTTAAATAAATGAAAGTTCCGCTGCCTATCTACATCGTATACTCAAGGACGTCAAAACCAAATGATTAAAACGATAAGATTTGATATTGAAAGATATTGAAATGGCATCGATACGAGTGGCCTCCCATCTATACTTTCAAAAACGCGTAAGTATCAAGTGTTGGGCAAGACAAATTATGCCTCATTACCTTAAATCCATATGAAATAATCTTACATCTAATTATGATTAACGAAGACATCATAGTTTCTCCTGAAGCGTTCGTCTCAGTTCCTCCGTGGCCTTAGCTAAATCTTTGTTGCCGTGCAGCCTCCCTTTCCCGCTGAGGTCAGAGCAGTCATCTAGATAATCTTTCGGTGGTTCCGCAGGATATTTGCTGGCAAACTTGGGCCGTGGGATCTTTACGCGTTTCACGTCGCCCAACCAGCTTTCCATTTTAGTCTCTTTTAGGGTTTCTGGGTTACAAAAAGTACCTGAAAAAAAAAACGATATCGATCAACGTTAAGATAAGTGGTACACGACATTCGGCATATGGAGAAATATTTAGTAATAACAACAAACAAAAATGGCAGTCAATAGCAACTATTATTTATGAACAAACTATGATGTAAACTTCATAGGCAGATTGAGTTCAATATCTATGTTAAGCAGTAATGTCACACACTTAACCTAAATTTTAGAAACAGTTGCGTAAACTAGGATCGTTGGTGTGAAATTGCGAAATGTTGATTACAAATTATGTATATAAAAATCACGTTACGCGGGCGCCGGCACAATGTGTGAGTGTCAATGCCAATGCAATTGATTTCTAGTTTCCACAATGGAGTGGTGACCGTCTTTGGTCTTTATTCTAAAGACATTGTTTATGCGGAGACTGGTTTCGATGTGGGTTAAACAATACAATGATTTAATTGGCTAACATGACGAATGTCGCTTTCGGTATTGTGTAGTGTGCTTGATTAGGACTAATGTGTGTGAAATTTTTTGTTATATTAGTTACGCACGTGGTTTTTGACTCGTTATTATATATTTATATAGGTATTTCTTTGTTTGCAATTTACTCGATATCGCTAGAAATGAATGATCGCAATTGACGCTTACGCAATGAACCCACGTGACGGGAACTTTCGCTGGCAATCAATAATAATTAGCTTATAACAATAAAATTATGTTGATGAATATTAATACCGGATAATCTGATTCATTCATTGCGCTTATAATATTAAAACAATATATTTACGCACGATTAACTTTCTCCAGCGAAAGTGTGTCTAAGCGCAGTGACGATAATATATTTTGACGCTTTCAAAAATCTCAGCTTGCAATTTTGGGATTACCAATACGTAATGATACGCTGACCGTAATTGGAATCGATTAACCACTGAGTTTCGAATATTCATATTTTGGTCCGGTTCATATTTTGTATATTAAACTTTCTAACGTAAAATCGATGCATGAAAATTCATCCCCAAAATACGGGATAGATAACGTACTAAATAACAAGTTTTACAGTAGAAATAAGCAAACGTGAAATGTATAAAGTTCGCTTACTAGGTAAGAATAGATATAACATTTCTCGAAGAGTTATTAGTATTTATGGCTATCGATCGCTGACAAAACTTCGTAATACAATAGGTTAGTTCTTTGTAGATTTCTTGTGCACAAGCAGCACAACTTTTATTACAACAAATACAATATACCGTAAGATTGAAATCGCTATACTGGCATCAATGTAGTGTTCTAAATAAGCTATTCCATTTAATAAGAGCGGGATTGCGCCCAGTTGTAATACGGCGAGGTTTAAACGAATGCCTCGGAAACAATGAGGACAGTCCATTGTGTCGTTTCCGACTTGTTTTCATAAATAACAGACATCCCGCAATTTCAATTCAAATTACTTTACGTATACAATTTTTATGAATATTAAGTTTATTTTTGTTTGTATTTGGGACTGTCTCTGATATGACCCGTGTCATTATAATCCTTTGAAATACCTCTGTCAACTGTGAGACTTTTTTATGGGTTTAATAATAATTACACAAATCCTTCTGTCTATTAAACTGTGCATAATAATATAGTTAAGTCAACCTTAAAAACATGAAAGTAGGACAAAAAATAAATTGTATCTAATATAAACTACAGTATCTTCTAGTAGTTCCTCTACCACACCGACTTAACTATAATAATGATGTATAATTACACGGTTGTAAATGTTAATTCTGCTAACGACAAGTGCAGTTAAGTGGCGTTAAAAACCTCAAACAGTTACCGATATTACAACTACGATAAAAATATTAATTACCTCCACTTGAGGTATCACGCACTTCACAAGAAGTGTTTATGCTGTATATAATATAGCTACCTATATTTAACTGCCGTGAGTCAACAACTCAAACACAGGATTTGCGGTTGAAATTGCACTCGGCTCAAGATAATGTCGTAATCGTTCCGTGAAAGTGGACTGTTAGCGAGTTAAGGAGTTCGCACACTTTTCAAGCTTATTTGCGTCCAGATTCATCGCCTGTACATAATTCAAGTCTTTCTCTATCCATTTATAAATTGACATCCCGGGTAATTGGATGCCCTTGAAAGCAAATATACGATTTTCTCTATAAGGAGAGTTCGAATAAATTGGACTGTCATAGTGAAGTTAATCCGACCCAACATTGGCGTTAATCCGGAACTCTGGGAAAATAATATCCTGTATTCCTGCATAGAATTTCAGTTTCAGTTGTCATTGGATTGATAACAAAACAAACATTGAACTAATACTGTATGGCTAAAAATTAGTATAAGCTTCATTATATTTAAAATTTAATTAACTTAAATACGGAGTACATTTTATAATCAATCGTAACTTAGGTACACTGTATTTATGACTGTAGACCGTAATTGTACCTTTAACTGTAAGCTACAATTAAACAGTCTTGTTTGTTTATACCGGCTAGGGCTTACTAAGCTGCATGACTCAGCCGTGGGTGCAATACCGGACCCCCTAACGCTACAGAATGAATCAAAGCGATTAAATCGCCGCTGATCCGATACTATTGAACAAGAATGATATACGAGTTTCCCACAGTTAAGATAAATGCGCGCTAGCAATTAAATACGATTTCACAATAGAAACATAACAATAAACCCAACATAAATATTTTATAGACCTATTTGTTTTTTTTATTTAATCGCTATATAGAGTACTAAGCTATAGTAAAAAAAATATTTACCTATTGTACAAAATTACATATCCGATAATGAATTTACTGAATGTATTGATCAGCATCATTGGAATATTTGCATATACAAAGTAGATATCGCGAAGTTGCTTTCTCCATTTCTATTACGATCGGTAAAATATGAATCTAACGACATCATACCAATATGATACGAGTGTGTTGCGCTTGAGAGGAACATACCGCGAGATAAATTGGACTTGTCGCGTGCGTCAAACGATTCCGAACGATCTTACAAGCACGTCCATTTGTAGATATAATGATAGTTGTACGCAATTACACGAAATGGCTTGTACTTTTTATTTTGCTTGCAATGAAAGTGGCCATTGTTCATGTGCAATGTTATTGCACTATAGTATGAACTTATAATTCTCGTTTTGAGATCATTTGATAAGATTTCATGGTTAAAATAAACCCAGGTCCATTTATACATATAATCGGTGTATAGATCTTTTCTTAACATTGTTCCTATCATAATAATATAATGCGAAAGTCTGTAACTACAATGGCTTTTAAATACTACAATGGGTCTTAGGAGTATTACGTTTTTCATTCAGAATATTATAGGCATTGTTAGGTACAGATCGAAATTGATTTAAATTGACGAGCTAGCTTTCAGTAACAATTTAAATTTAAGAGATTGTATCAATTGCTTTATAAAGTAGTAAAAGATACGTACAACATATATAAAATAATATCCATCAAAAGTTATGATATAAAGTGTCCCTAAATAGAAGTTATTAGTTAATTCCGAGGCCATATAAGTCGAGATGGCTATAAAGCATTCCATGTAGAGGCATATTATGGTCTCATAATAATACGTATGTAGTTCTATCGTGACCAAGTTCTTAATGGCACTCTCATACGTGACATCGTAAATAACATCCAATTAAACTTACACTTGTCTGACTTTCACCGCGACATATCAGTTTTTTGTATTCCCTTCGTGTGTATGCCGTACCTAATAGACTGAATAAATGATGTACTTTAAAAGATCATTACGAATTAAATAGCCATTTCTTCACTTAAGGTCACAATGAGGCTAAATTGTGTTTTATAGCTTATTTTTCCTACATATTGTGTATTTTGATGGCATCGTTTTGTTTTTTATTGTTCTCATGTTCAATGTGACCAAAATCCAGTATTTCCGTGCGTCGTAGAATAATATTATTTTATTTTATATTGCTTTCGAACTAACACAGAGAGCTTGTACCAAATCTCCCGCAGTTATCTGAGTAGAGCAGGTGGCCAGCACGACTACAATAATGATTCTATACTTTCTCAGGACTTCGCCTTTCCGGGGTCATGTGTTTCAAGACATGTAACATACGTTTAATTCGAAAATGGCAAAGTGTACCTGCATAATAGCACCGTATAATAATTCCGCATTTATGTCAAGGAGTATTTATGTCAAATTGAATTTGTATAGATAATGAGTTTAGATAGGCTTCGCATTTAACCCAGATTTCAGATTATGTGCTAGATTTGTTGATGTCATGATGATAATAATGAAAGAGTTTCTTTTTCTCTATTTCTTTGTCCGTTTTTTCACGGTTCAAATAAAGCCCAGATTGGCATAATTTTTTTATAAGTAGTTTATTTTTTATGAACGAAGCGAGTTGAAGCTAACGATTATAATAATGGACGTAATTGTGTGAGTTAAAAAGTACAATATAGTTTAAATGTCGGATGAATTGAATATAAACGTTTATGCCCAATTTTTAACAAAGAACTATTGTGTCTTGAAATTAATTATGTAACCGCTTACTGGTTGCTCGCGTCTTTATTCTTTTATTACTCAATATGTAATTATCCTTACTTCAGCGAAGTATAAAAGGAAGAGATATGATTTTTGTTGCGAAAGTGACTATTTGAGTTTACATAGTTTTTCTCAAGATACGATGATATAACGTATCATATGAATAAAAATTTTACGATATCGCGCAAGAAAATAACAGCTACTTAAGTACAATTAAAGTTTTTAGTTATTATGTTCACTAAGAGCTCTTCATTTATGTTGCAACGTTAATAAAATAAGTTATAAATAAGAAAAAATTGGCTTGTAAAAACCTCCGCGCAAAAACTTAAAAATCTTTATTTACCAACCGTGATAAAACTACTCCGTTTTTAAAATTGCTTTACCTGTTCAAAACTTGCCAACTGGAAAATTTGAACATTTATATAAAACTTACGATAGAGCGCATAAGTTACTACCACTCTTGGCTCGGACTTGCGGTGCCAAGTTACGCGAAATTTTAAACTTATTCAATTTCGTAGGTGTTTAAATAAGAAGTTATAAAATCGGCACGTGCATTATTGCAAGATAAACAGTATCGTGACAAGTCACCGTAATTGCGGCCCGTTACAAGTGGTGATAATGAACGTGCTCCACTTATCAGCCCCATACGACCGGGGCACCCACTCACTCGTTAATATTGTCTTTACTGTTTACTTATTAAGTTATTATCTCATACTTTCTATATAATGATCTTAACCTCAACACCTTTACAGATGCAGTTACCCGCTTATAAGGCTTCTTACATTAAATACTAATAGATACCAAATAGCAAAACCACAAGTCAATCTTCTTACTGGAAATCGTGTGCTTATAAAAGAAATATAAGAAAATTTAAATTACTATTTTATTTTTAACCCATGGCTGACGCAAAATTACACGCCATAGACATAAAAACAACCCCGTGTATAAACACAGAAGAGCGGTACAATAAAACATTACGAGATACGACCTTTGCTCCCGCTTAATTAATTTTTTAAATTAATTAAGCGGGAATTAAATCACGAAATTGTTTCCGTGTTATAAAACAATACATAACAATTATTCAAATATAGCTGCGAATATAACGCGCAAACTCATTAAGTTAATATGGGGCAGCAGCCGGTCCGCTGTAACATTTTAATTAGCCCATAACAGATGGCCTGGCTGCACCGCCCTTTAAAATTGTATGCAAAAAAATTGTGAAATTTATAACTGGTAAAAATAAACATTATTAATGTCGTGAGTCTTAAGGCGAAATTAGATCGAGGGCATTGCATTGACAACATGCCAAACATCTTCATTAGGATACACATTTAAAAAATAAAGAATGATGGAAGATGTTCTAGATACCTAAGGATTACACGATTTATGCTAAAACCGATGGTTTGCTATTATGTAGAAGGGGAGTAAGAGAGCGATGGTAATAATAATTTACAATTTACACTACTTATTCATTTATACATTGTCCCGTAATGTTTTAGTTATTGTTGTCTAAATATTCTCCACGGTCAAGCCATATCTACAATAAAATATTATGAGAGCTATACTGTATCAGAATTTTTTATATGCAAAAGTTTTTAGCAGACAAGAAATTTATTATTGGCTAAGTGGTGAAACGATAAATTATACAATCGCTGTATAATTTATCGTTTCACAAAAGTCAACGGAGGAGACCAATACAAGTTTCTCGTTGAACCCGAGAGGTGCCCGCTCGTTTTACTTTTAAATAATTCACCGTTTTCTATCGTTTATGAAAATTAGAAAGCTGTGTGTGGTCTATTATGATGTATAATAAAGCAATACAACGGTTAACGGCCGGGATGTTTGGTTAGCGGGACCCGGCGCGGCGGCGCGTCTCATCCTACCGATCAATCTTGCGTTTTACATCAATAATTAATTATCTGACATGTCTATCGATACAAAGCATTATAATTGTACGGGATAATGTTACAGCAATGCCACATTACCCACTTACCAACTATGGATGTTAACTTTAACTATCAGTGCAAAAAGTATTTCAGTTTAAATACTTTCCCAGTTTAGAATAAAAATTTTGCAATCAATTTGCCACAGAATAAAAATAGTTCACGTTTTACATCGATAATAAAGCCGTCATAAATAAATACTCATTTTGTTTGAACTTTCATACTAAGTTTATAACAATAGATTATGCACCTTTTTCCGACGTATTATATTTTAATGGATTAGATAAGTTTCCGATATGCGTGTCTAGCCCCTGCTATCATTGTGGCTTGTAGTGATAATAATTCAGTCTTGTCTATGGATCTTTGTTGTTAGTAGATCACGATTTACGAACCGCTAATAAACAATGCACGAGATACGGCACTTTCCCAAAGAAACTGAGGGTACTTCCCTTCACTTCTTCAAATAAGCCGTAAAAGGACACCAACGCCCTAAGCCTTCACGAAAATATAGATTGAAGTTTATTTTTAAAAATTAATTATCAGTACCGGTTGCTACTATCTCAGAATCATTTCAAAGTCGATAATACTTTGTGTCATCATTACTATTTCAATATACCTACCTATGAATAATTCTCATTCTGAATCTGAACTCACAAAATAATAAAAGGTCATGTCATGAAAGGGCCGCGATCATTTGAGGGGTATATTGTATAAACCTACTTAAAAGAACAATAAATATATTATTTTATTATCATTACTTTAGCTATATAAAGGTTTTGAAATAACAATAATGTTTAGCTATTGATTTAACATGAACAAACACAAAACAATAGACATCCATTGTGACCAATTTATAGGTAAAGGATAATTGTGTGAAGGCAATGTAAAAAGTTAAGAGTGACATTAGATATAACGATTAAAATTAACCTTAAACTACATAACAATGGCCAAAAACAGAATTGAACCGAGCGTGCTTCCACATGTTACACAAGTAAAAAAGTTGACTGAAGTAGTGATTGTTTATATCCCGACACGCTGGATCAATGTTGGCAATGAACAGGTAAAATACGACAATCGAAACATTAATCTCGATTTAAGATTGACTCACCTGTCACGGTTATCCTCTTTACTACAAAAACCAACACTGGTTTCTATTTGTAAACAAGTTGGTGTGAGAGAAAATAACAAAAGACGTGCGCGCCAGTCGCCGTTCAGAGCAAGACTGGTCTACCAGCCGCGACTGTTTCTCTGTGCAAATCGAGTTCACTCTCTTGAGCCAATCGACCACTGCATATTATGAAGTACGATAAGCAATAAAACGCCATATGGTAGGCATTAGGTAGTAAATCTCCGACGTAATTTCACCGCCACCCACGCTTCCCTTTAATTGCCCAAGTAACCGTATTGTTACGTTCAAACTTTGACTTCATGCGCCTCGTTAAAGAGTGATTTAGAAAGCTCTTAACTATTGCTAATATTGATCCAGCGATAAGGCTGCAACTATTAACACGACTATATTTGACATAAAAAATTAAGACTTTTCTAATAATAATTGTCAATGGCAAATGAAAACTTCTGAATGATATAAGCATCTGAATGTAAGAAAATCACACTAATATAATTAAATAACCTACGCTTTAATTTCCAGATAATATCTAGTTTTGTCAAATGTATCAAAAACTCCGCAATTCTAATAAGGTTATAAATAATTCATTTCTACTGTGAAAGTAGTTATTATATAAACAGTAGGTACTGAGGTAACAGGATACATTGAGACATTATCAATAACGACTTAGCTTTGGTGTATTTCCTAAAGATTCAGGTCTTTTGAGCCATGTTTTCGAAATCTAGTGGAATCAGATTTTCTTTGCATTACCAAAATATGTATAAAACAAACCATAACTACGTGATAATGAAAGTCTTTGCCTAGAAAAAATGCATTCAAACTTTGAACTTCTTCGTGAAACTGGTAGTATTGTACCATTACTTCGATCCCGTTTGATTTACATAGATTTATGGCAGGATTTTAAAGTACGGCTTAATTTTGATGTCTATATAATTAAATTGTTTTTATCATCTCCGTTAGTTCCCACGGCCCGAACATCTGCCCCAAACTGGACAAACCGGAAACTTTAGAGCTCTCCAGTGCGTTTCTTGAACCACATATCCTTTGCTTTTTCATCAACATCTATAATGGCTGATTACGCCTCCAACGCGTTGGAGACAGTTCAAATTGCCTTTCTTCTCTTTGTACAATAATTTTTCATTGTACAATGATTTTTGATCATTCACGTCTTGAGAAGGATCTCATCATTAAACATTAATATTTAAATTTTAAATGATTATAAATATTGAAAGATTTGCGCATTTCAATACTTTCGTATTTATATTATCACATACCTATTACTGAAATAGACTACTAGTCTATTTCAGTAATAGGTATGTGACTAGAGAAGAAATAAAGGTATACTACTAGAGAAGAAATACTTATTATGAGACAGAATATTGAATACAACAATTTCAATGTATGTATTTAAAAATAAGACCAGAATCGATTTTTATATGCCTTAACACATGCACCTATTTGATAATTCCGTTCTAATGTTACCACATGTCATTGTTTGTATAGGCCCATTAAGAAGAGCTGGAACGTCAACACATTTACACATTGCACATGTTAGGCCGGGAGATACTGACACAAAATTTCGGGTCATTTGTAACAGGATGGCGGTCTAGAGGGGTCTTAGTACGCAATGACAAAAAGAAAAATGATGGTCAGAACGCTGGTACTGGCGGACTAGTCGCGTGGGCGTTAGTCACACTCGTCGGATAAATAGCGAAAGTCCAACGATTTGTAACACAAAAATTTTAGAATTTACCGATAGCCCTTAAAAAAGATGTAGGCGGTAGTGTCATGCCATACTTTTACGATGTGACTTACAGTCCGCCATACCGACGTGAATGCGTTGATTTAAAAAAAACAATTCAACCATTTGTACCGGGCTAACTTTTGCACAGGTAACCATCGTCGTGCAGCCATTTACTAAAATCGCCATGCCATACTTTTCGGACGATTCCAAACCGCTTCCAAATTCCAATTCCGATTCCGATTCCAAACCGCACTACCGCCTACATCTTTTTTATGGGCTATCGGTAAATTCTAAAATTTTTGTGTTACAAATCGTTTGACTTTCGCTATTTATCCGACGAGTTCGACTAACGCCCACGCGACTAGTCCGCCGGTACCAGCGTTCTGACCATCATTTTTCTTTTAGTCATTGCGTAATAAGACCTCTGTAGAACCGCCATTCTGTTACAAATGACCCGAAATTTTGTGTCAGTATCTCCCGGCCTATGTATGTGTCATATTTTGCAATTGTTTATAAATACAGGGTGATGTAATTGGTGTAGTACGAATATCTAAAAATCTATGAAGAATTTTGTGATACAGTAAATGGAAGAATTATAGACTATTTTACAGTATTTAATAAAATCATTTAATTTTTTGTTCATTTTCATTAGAAATGTCAATTTTTCTCACCAAGGTGGAAATTCGGATGATAAGGATCTTGTTATAAAAATATAAATTTTGACTAAAATCGGCATTTTTTTTTTCAAAAATCAAATTACTAATTCATCACATTATTAAAAAAAATAAGCCAAACTATACACAATTTTTACTTGATGCAATCCTCAAAGATCATGGACATAGTGTATTGCGCCTTCCACCATCCAGAACTCAACCCAATAGAGTTACTATGGGGCATAATTAAAGGGAAAGTAGCATCACAAAATGTGAACTTTAACTTGAAAACTGTGGAAGAATTATTTAGAAAGGAAGCAAATGCTATTAGTCTGGATATGTGTCGTATAAATGTTTGAGTTTGAGTTTAAAACCAATAATGTGAAAATTATACAATAAACATGTAACACATATTTGTTAGCTCGTATTGGTAGGTATTACGTACTTACTACAAATATAATATTTCTTAGATATCTTTACTCGACCAAAGTCAGGACAAGACTGCTCCGCAACTGCAGAAGACGTCCGTTATTTAAATCATTATCAAAACAACCATCCGTGTGTTGGGAGTGAGCGCACGTGTTATTTGTATTGTTTTTATGACCTGAAATTTAATTATTATTTGATAATTGAATGATTATTAATACTTTTATCCAATTGATTATTATTAGAATAAATAATTAACTTCATCAATTGATTTACTTTTAAATTATAATTTTACAGTTAAATTATGAGAGCTTTCATAATTATATTTGCATATATTTATTTACAACGCACCCATTTTACAATTCAAGTCTAAAATGAAACTAGAGTCGCATTTATTTTTGAACATACTGTAAGTGAAATTGCATAAGTGTGAGTACTGTGAACATGCCAGCTTTCCTTAATTGACCGATAACGAAAATGTATGTCTTTATGTAACTCCCCCGTTACTCGAACTAAGTGATTATTGTCAAAAATATGAAACGTAATACGCATGCGCAATGTTGTTGCGCGTTTTATTGCATCGTAAAGCTTATAAAGTAATAATTTACAGTGCAAAATCTTGCTTCAATCTTTTGGATGAAAATAGAGATACGTATATGATATTTAAAATTTTAGGCATTTCAACATTTGACTGCATTTGCTAGTATTTAGTTCTGATGAATATCAATTTCAATTTCTAATGTTTTATCGTTTAGTTTTTCAAACACACAGGAAGGATAAAGTGAGGCCTGAGGGTTATAATATTGCATAATGTTTGTTTTACGACTGGACTTTATAGTCCTGTACGTACCTACGCAACTGTAGTAAAATTTAATATAAAGCTTTATCAAAGACACAAAGGATATTGAAAAATATAAAACCCAAGTCGTGCATAATAGCTAATAAATTAACATTTTAATCGAATGTAAGTATATGGCTAATATTTGCAACATTCGTAAATTTTACGTCTAAGCACAGTTAATCGCCGCTACCTTTTAATAAAGCTAACGGGTGTTGATTTGGACCACAGATTAAACATTTAAGCATCTACAGTGATCTACATAGTAATATTACTTATAACTGACCGCGCTTTGTGGGAAAGATAGCATTATTTGGAGATAGCCAACTCACGTCTTCTGTTATCTATGAAATAACGGTGCCGGGCATTCGATGCTCGACAGATAAGAAATGCACTAAATTGCGATTTATCTATACTTATAATAAATCTGTAGAGAGGCCAATTCTGTACATGAAATATATTTAAAAAAAAACTATGAAGGGGTGATAAGGGATCGCTACTGATGCCAAAAATGCAATCAGTAAAATTTTTGTCTGTCTGTCTGTCTGTCTGTCTGTCTGTATATTCGTTATAGAAACAAAAACTAAACCACGGATTTTAACGAAATTTGGCACAATTATTCTTCATACTCCTGGGCAGGTTATAGTATACTTTTTATTACGCTACGATCAATATGAGCAGAGCAGTGAAGGGAAATATGGGGAAAACGGGAGAAGTTATTCCATTTTTTAAGCTTCCGTCGCGTGTGCAGCCTTAATGGTTAAAGCTACATAGAAATCATGTACGACACAAATGTTCTTAAATTATTATTATTATATAAAAATAAATTCCTAGACAGCATATTCAATGTCTATCTTTTAAAATTGACTCACAATAACACGTGAAACTTCAATAGCTTAGCAATTCTGAGCTTTCTGATTATATTTGTCTACTCTTACGTTTACAACACTCTCACTCATCCCTAATTAAAAAAAGTTAACATTATTACCTATTCAATAAAAAAAGAATCATGTAAATCGGTGTAGAAACACCAAAGTTATACATGAAATACCTTAGAGTATATATTACAATAGTATAGAGCGCGTGTATTGCACAAATTGTATTAGTGCGGATCGTAGGCAGATGAGCTATAGATACTATATAAGTATATAGATGTGTGTGTGACAAATAGGGATGGGTAGGTATCAATTGCGTGTTGAACTATCGATAAGTTATGTAAATAAATATGTATCATAAGTAAATTTTATGTTCAATAAGATATTAAAGAAAAAATATATGAATAAAGTATAAATATGTAATTTTAAATTTGTTTACCAACTGAATAAAGTTTGTTTATTCCATTTGAATATTTCTTGTATTAATTATAAGTACTTTAAATAAATATGTTTAATTGGAATATCAGAAAAACGTGAGTACTTTTTAAATAATAAAGTTAATAAAATAAAAGATCGGGTTTAGTGCTATTTCTTTAATAATAAATCAAAAAATAACAATAATGTTTTAAAAATGTTAAATAAAAATAAGAAATAATAAATAATTTAAAATGATTATATAATAAATAATATTAATAATTTTTTTATTTAATTTTATCCATTCTACTACCAAAATCTTCAAAATCAATTTAGCGGTTCAGAAAATATATCGTAACATTACATACTTTACATTTACACTATAAGTAATACATTAGCATTCATAATATATGAAAGTGTATCATACAAAACACACCACAAATTTATTTATAATACATTTTTAAAAGAGTTTTAATTTTAAAGTTAAATAAATAATTTGTTAAAATATAGTTCTTCTAGTAAACTTTATATCGAGTACAGCGTTGGTCAGGTCACATCACTACGATCACGTGGCGGCAGTGAGGCGCGTGAGCGAGCCTGCGGTTACCTATCTTAATCTCGAATTTTAATATTCCGAATATCATAATCCAGAAAACGTTTGGACATTTTTTCATAACCCCGAATTTTAAAATTTCGAAGTTTTGTTTGCCATATAATCGCAACTCCGAATTTCATTTGCCCATTTCTTTATTTGTACGACGTTTTACAATCCAGACGAATGAGTTCCAGACATACGAAATCTAAATGCACAAAATCCAGATGACCGTAATCCATATGCACGAAAGCCAGATTTTTAAAACACAAATTTTTGAAATACAGTTAATTGATATCCAGACAAACAATGTCCAGATTTTTGAAATTCAAATAAACGATATCCAGCAAAACGAAATCCTTCCAGGGAGTCGCAGCACGAACCTAACCTAACCTACTGAATAGATTTTAACACTTTAACCTTTCTGTAATGGGCAAGTAAAACAATAGCGAGTCGGTTCTGGCACTCGCCGGCCGCTACCGCGGCACGCTCGCTTCGCTCGCTCGGCTCGTGCATGGGGGGTCACACTTCAAACCTAACCTAACCTACTGAGTCGAATTTGACACTTAAACCTTTCTGTAATGGGCAAGTAAAACAATAGCGAGTCAGTTCTAGCGTGGGGGTCGTAGTTCAAACCTAACCTACTGAGTCGACTTTGACACTAAAACCGGTCTGTAATGGACAAGTAAAACAATAAATTTACTTACTGACAATGTTTATTTTCAGTCGATAGTAAAGGTATAATCACGATTGTATGGAAATCAAATAAAAAGATTATGAAAATCTGGCAATAGTTTATCTGTTATACGATTATATGGGAACCAAATAAAAAGATTATGAAAATTTGGCAATAGTTTATTTGGAAAATGGTACGATGGGAAACAAAAAAAAGTATTCTGAGAATCTGGTATAATGAGATCTGTATTATGAGAATACGGGAAACAAAAAAATACTTTTTAAAAATCTGGTTTTGGTGCATCTGGAAATTGATTCATCTGGGAAATTAAAAAAGGAATTATAAAAATTTGTCATTCATTACATCTGTCTTTTAAAAGTTCTAACAACCGTTTTCGGGGTTTTAAGATTCGGGTAATAGAAATTCGAGTTTTTAATAGGTTACCCGAGCCTGCGCGTGTCCGCCTCCAACCTCCCCTTCACCCCCGCGATGCTAAATTTATTTTCATAAAAATAAGTATAACAATCGACTTACTGATGAAATGTGATACTGGATTTCAATTTTGTGTATTTTCTAGTATCGTTTTTGCAAGATAGAACTGCACATTTCACCATGTTTATTGGTAAATATGAAAAAAATTCCAGAGCAACGCACTTCGACAGCACTCAACCACGACTACGAGCGCTCGCGGCGGGAACGTCGTGTTGTTCCCACCTGTGCCTACTGTTCCCACTTGGTTATTCGCACTCTATAGATAGTATATATACTCTAAGTGAAATACGCTATAAGTCATCGCGCGTGAATACAGAATCATGCCATAAGGATTATTTTTGTGTATCAGTTGCCGCGTTCGACGCGCTTCGCGGCGGGAGCTATAAAAAGGCGGCGGGTCCGTACCCGTTTCGCGTTGTCACGGCATCACGTGTGAACGGCTGAACCGATTTCGATAATTCTTTTTTGATTATATTCCTTGAAGTACGAGGATGGTTCTTATGTAGAGAAAACGTAAATATGTACCACGGGCGAAGCCGGGGCGGACCGCTAGTATATCATATAATTATATTTGCAAACAGTCCTGACTCGGAATATATTTGTAATATTATGATATCAACGGTTTGAATCATCATTAAATCTCAAAGGCGAGCCTTTGTTGTCTCAGCTATAGTAGCAATTTGTTATTCATTAAATATGATATCAACAGCCTGGCGTATCAATAGATGATAAAAAAACACACTTCTTTTTACTTTTCTAAAATTATAGTAGTGTTATTATCGATAATTTCAATTTATTCGGGAATATCCAGCAATTATCATATCTGCAATTATAATATTATAATTAAAACAATTGCTGTGTACAGAATAAAATGTGCGTAAAACCACAATTGTATGAACAATATACATTAGAGTCAGGGTAAGCAATGTTAAGATCCATTGTCTGCGCGTTGGTGGCGTAAGCCTTCGTTCCAGCAGCCGCCAGCGAGGGGGGTTCTAATGGTGGGCCTGGAAACGGGCATCTGCTGGGCGGGACACGCGGTAGAGTCGTAACCGTTCCCGCAGTTCCGTCCAAAGCAGCGCGATGGATCAGAGTGGGGTTTTAGTCGGTAAAAATCCGACATAACCACGGCTCCATCCCCGGGAGCCGGGGGTATCTAAGAAGATTTCCCCACTATAAAAAAAAAAGGGTAAGCAATGTTCAGGGTGTGCGTTACGAGGTTGTTATTAGTGCGGTTGGGATATGGCAATGTACGCATTGTCACACCGCACGCTGCGAACTCACATCATAAACCCAAACAAAAGACAATCAAAATTTTATTATTCTCACGTAATATAACATTTGTGATGCATATTATTGCGTGGAATAAATTTTATACCACCTCTAAAGTACGCAAAGTTGCAACCTATCACAAAATTTAATTAATAATATTTCAATAACTCAATGAAAATAAAATATGAATGCACCCGTCCACGACCACTCGGACGTTCGGCGCGGTATCGTTTTAGCGCGTGTCGTCGATCCACGATGCTATCTCATTGTTTATAGAGAACGCTAACAAGACGCACCGTGTCGAGGCCGTCCCCAGATACAGGACCTAGATAATAGGAGATATTGTAAGAAATAACAATCTCGTCATGCTGCTGAACATTCCATGCCATTACGCGTGCACGCAATAATAACTTACGTCTTAAGAGCTAACACAGTCCGCCATTTAAGATGCCATTAATTGATTATGATATTATGTATTTATGTAATTATTATTGTCATTTTAAATGCCACATCAAGTATCTACTTAACATCTTCTATCAACATTAAGGAGTGACCTTATTATATCGAACCGTAACATGGAGCGTGCCGCAACAGGCAGCACAATAGCTGGGTCCACACCGGACGATCCAGCGATCCCGCGATCCGCAATCCAGGATCGCGGAGCATGGATCGTGGATCGTGTTAGGCCGATCCACTTTAAAAACTTGCGATCCCAAATATGCGCTCCAAGCGATCCTAAGGCGATCCGGGATTCAGCTAGTCTAACTCTTGTACAATATGGAGTCACACGTACAACGGCGGCGTCTTGCCGTTGCAGCAGTAACTTTTATAATACTTAAATGTTTGCGCAAAAAATCAAGAAAAAGAAATCGACGGTTTTGGGTGAAACAATTTAACAAAAATCGATTGGCATCTGGGACTCAGCTGTACGCAGAGTTAGTTTCAGATGAAGTTGAACACAATTTTGCAAGAATGAATGCTAATCAATTTGAGATATTCGACTTTCTGAGGTGCCCATGGTGAGATGGATCGCGCGAACCAACACAACCGTCCACACCGCGCGCATCACGCAGCTGAGGCACCTTTGAAGCGGGCACAAAAACCGACCGCAAACGGATCGCGCGAGGTAGGGAGCGCGCGCTCCAAAACGCGTGCATGGATCGCGCGCGGCACGTCCACACCGCCCGCATCTTTGGATCGCGCGCCTGCCACGCGCGATCTGATCGCGGTGGATCGTCCGGTGTGGACCCAGCTAATCGGTAGAAGCGTTAATACAATGACGCTTATTTTATGCAATTTCTTTAACTTGTACAAATGTAGTAACCGTTTCTTTACTGTTCGTTACGTAGATACTTCGAAGACCACACAATTTTTAAAAAATTACTGTTTTGTTACATGCTATCTCATATTTCAACTTAGGACCAGGTACGTATAATTAATATTCTCTTTGCATTCTAGCTCGGAACTGCCATTAAATATTTATTTCGTAATCAACAATGTATGCTAGATATTCTTCTTTCATTTGTAGTTCCTATGCTCCTTATTCTCCATACAGCTAAAATTATTAATCGAGTATGATTATAATAGGCCGCAAATGTTGCTTCAATCTAGTATAACCTTCTGGCATACTGACAGTCATTTTATTAAAGAACGAGCTGTTATAAAGAATAGCTATTCGAGAGCTAGGGGAATAGGGAACAGTTGACAGCGCTGCTGTTCTGGCTAGATTCAGGTGCTGAGTGAGTGTGATGTTTCAGTGCGGCTACCTCGAGGGGCTGCGCTCATCACTCGGTGGCTGGACGCAGAAAGTTAAATCATGGTACTGGGGACGACCTCTAGTAAGTGGCCCGGCCTTCCACCGTCGGAATAATCAGCGATCTGTCCTAGCACATTGACGATTATTACTTTTGCACGATATCTATTAAATTCCTTTTTCAAAATTCTCGCTTTAAAATCGGAAGGATTGCTTGATGTTAGAAACTTCTGTTACCACTTTTGTTATTGTTGCACATTATATTTTGTCGATACCTATGTTAGTTTTATGTTGGATTCGGAGTAGTTTTACGCACATTTATTTCCATTTCGGTTATTTTTCATTTCGTCTGTCTTTTTTGTTAGCCTGTAGAGATGGATGAGAGTAATATTGTGCATGAAACAGTTTTGTAGCTATCGAGTCTATTCGACCGGATATTTCGAAAATATTTGGATCGGCTATACTTCTAAACTATTTCGCGATTGTGACGAACGGCCAATTGAAATTAATGCATGGATTTGAATTTGAGTTTCAGATTTGATTTTGTTTATCGTTTTATAAATGGTCAATGCTACTCTTTATTTATTTATTTTATTTGCTGCGCAATTTTCATTTTCTAAATCGGCTCTGTTCCTATATAAATATGCTAATTGGTTTAAAGACTCCTCATGAAACCAAAACCGACACTTGTATAATACGTTTGTACCACGCCACCGAGTGATCGAAAAGCATGATTATATGCCTCCAGCTCACATCTCACTTACAGCTTCTCGATACATTCAACATACGGACCATTTACATTCCTGTAACTGAGAGGCACAAGGTCTTTGTGAATAAGTCCAGATAACTCAGGAGAACTCCTACCCTCTGCCACCCAGCTACACTATCCTATATTAGAGCACAAAGTTGTTTTAGAGGCTGAAGATTTTGCTGTTAGAGTAGCGTCACAGTTTAGTATGAATGTTGTATATAGTATGTATTAGGAAGTTTTATTTAGTTAGAAAGTAAGTACTCTTGTGAATATTTTAAAGAAGTTTTAGAAGTTACTGTTGAAGCCTCAATCTAGTAATTCTTACATATTTGTTAGTCATGTGTACATTTCTTTTGTGTATAAATTTCTTATCTTTTAACAGGAACTAGCACACAAATTATCGCGTAGTTTCGACATGAAGGAAGAGGGAGGTGCATTGTTAGAAGATCGGGGAGGCATACGAAGGCACCAATCTATGCAACGATTACAACACGGGGAAGGCCAAGGGGATGAGAGTCGTTCTGCAAGAGTCGTGCCAGACCATCATGGGAATCTACACATTACTGTCAAGAAGACTAAACCAATCCTGGGTATTGCTATTGAAGGCGGAGCGAACACTAAACATCCGCTACCGAGGATCATTAATATTCACGTAAGTAAATTTTCAAAATAATACAAATCTATAATATCTTGTACATAAATTAGAAGAACAGGAAAGAAAATCTATTTCCATAATCTCAAACTTCGAAAACAACAAGGTAAACATTTTTAAGTTGAGAAATATGGGAGATTGACCAGAATAATGTCCCCTTACAGCTTCAAATACTTCAACTAACTTATATCGTGAAACTTATTCATTAGCATTATGACGAGTTTATAAACTGGATAAGAGTTAATGTATTTTCAATGAAACTGTTACTTTAAAATGGGTACGTTAAGCAAACCTTTCCAATTTTATGTAAGATGGATTACCCATTCTGTAAATGATTTTAATTTCGTTAAAACTTATTTTATTCAGGCTTCATTCAGATTGCTCATGCACTTCCGCAATTATAAAGTTCTTTAAGTCAGTAACAATGCGCGTCACAATTCCCTAGCTATATTTTAATGATTGAAATTCAAGGAGCACGGTTCAGCGTACGAAGCGGGCGGCTTGGAAGTGGGTCAATTAATACTCGCGGTGGACGGACATCGCGTCGAGGGAATGCAGCATCAGGAAGTGGCCAGGCTTATAGCCGAATCGTTTGCGCAGAGAGATAAACCAGTTAGTAAATTTGATGATAATATAATATTTACTTCTGTGTTACTTTACGTAAAGTGTTTTAAATATGTTTGATTGTGAGAAGTCCAATCTACAAGAAATAATATAAAATATAGAAAATCCGATTAAAATACACATGTCACCCTATAACTTTAATAATACAAAATTTCTCTCTTTCAGGAAATCGAGTTTCTAGTTGTGGAGGCGAAAAAATCGAACCTTGAACCAAAGCCAACCGCACTAATATTTCTGGAGGCCTAACATCTACTGTCCCTCCCCGCCAGCGACCCGCCGGCCGCGCTGGGCAGCGCGACGCCGGGGGTCGACCTCACCGCGCACACCACGGAATAGCCAACTCCAACCTGCGCTGCCACATGCTCTTCTAAACGGGAGACTGACTCTATACGCGCCTGCGTCTTTTTTCAGAGCAATTATTGTGACGTGAAACTCCAGTGTCGCCAAACGAATACTAAGAAAATAACAATTGCTCGATTATCACGACAGGCGCTTAGTCAGTATACGTTCGCTCTACGAACTCAATCCGAATGAATGAATGAAATTAGACGTGCAACGGACTGAAATGAGAAAGTCACGCAGGTTCTGTGAAGGCTTATACAAAATTAATGGCACAAGGGAGGCGAATAAATATATCAAAAATTAATATGAAAAAATTACTCACAAAGCACACTGCCCAATAAATCGGTTCTCGAAATGAATCGTCCCACTTCTCCACCGGGATTTTATGGGTAGTCAAACAAATTTTGGAAATTGTTTTCTAGAATATAGAAATTACCAATTTTACCAGTAGTAGTGACTGAATTTTATAACAATGTTCTACTTTTACTAAAACATCATAAATTAATCTAAAACATTTTAAATAAACTCATAACTTCACGAGTAAAATTCGCAGGTAGGTTTGTTCGATACATCACGATTAAACGAATAGAACTAGAATGTAAAGTCGCGATGATAACATAGTTGTGCTAACATAGATTGGCATTGGTGCTACGGGTAACTGATCATCATAAATATTATTTTGTAACATTCGATCGCTTTCATATTAGCATCACTAAAGTTACTTTAGAGCTTCGCGTACATTTCATTAAAGATTTCGCGTCATCCATGTGCCATCAACGTTGCATCGAGTACTATTTAATACGCGGGTCATCTCATCCCAGGTCGTTGTATCGACGGTAGACTTAGATAGGCCCTAGAGCATCATCACGACAGCGGTAGAGCAGAGCTTGTAGCACGCGGCGCTCACTGAGCAAGCTGTTTGCAGTAACGATCAACATCAACATCAACAATCGACTGACACAATACTTTTCACCGAAAACAATGAAGAATGCCAATGATGACATATAATATGTTACAGTATTAATAATGAAACCCTAACAAAAGTGATAACATAAAATTTCCCACCATCCTCAATTATAGACCAGTTTGCTTGGTAAAGAAAACATAGGAGCGCCTAGCATGTCATTCCACAAGGTAGTTAAGCGGTGAGTTTAGGAGGTTATGGCGGAGAGGGATTTAGCCCACTCTTTTATTTAATGTATACAAATAGATAATTAATTGGTGTGTGCAATATAATAAATTTTATGTTAGATGTTAGTTATTAATGACCCTGTGTCAGTTTTATGTCAGTCCTAATCGATAGATTTCAGTAATGATAAAAAAACATGGCTATTAGTTGCTTTGCTTTTGAGTAAAATGCAATAGCTGAAATTACATTCAGTCCTTTCAATAACTAAAGGTCGAGAACCTTATCAGCTAATAACAAAAATATGGGCGTATTGTAAAAGGTGATATTATGAAAGTAATGATGAAGAGACTGAATGGAAATTTTCTTTCGTTTCTCAATTCTATTCGGCTATGGAAAATAATATTAATCAGTCATTGTCGTTCTCGCTGAAGCTTGTAATCAATGTACATGTGTAGATAATGAATTATCACTACTATATAACCCACAAATGTACCTATTTACTACATAAGTGTTGTAACCAGTCATATTTAATGTTTCATCTGAGATGCATTTAAATTGTAAATATATATATATATATATATATATATATATAATGTGCTCGTTCAATATTACATAAGCTGTAAATACGAGTAACTGTAAAATAGAACATAATATATATATTTATTATGATATTTCAAGTTAGTGCCAAAAGCATACAATCCTTCAACTATGTATTGTTGTACAGTAAAAAAGACAAATGCAGTTTTCTATTCCGAAATTATAGACCGCTATTTCACAAGATACGCTTTTTAATATTAGGATTTGTATAATTAGCTATGTAAATTGACAAAATATAAACGGCATATTTATAATTTATTTTTAAAATATATTTTATTGTAAAAATAATATTATCTATTAAGAAATTGCATGTTCTATTCATATACTTATAGCTTTTAGATCATTTGAAACCATCATAACTTAACTTTAATTTGAAAATTAAAAAAAAAATGTTATATTTTATCATTTGGACGGTTATCTTTTCAAATTGACTAAAATGTATGATAATTATTAATTACTTATAATAATCTGAATGAAAGCATTACCGATCGAGTAGTTTCAAATTTTTGTTTATTGGTATGAATAGAGAAATTATATTTATTCATTAAAATACTTACGTAGTTTGTGTCATTATATTACAATATCAAGTGTTTGTATTATCTAATTCTTTGCTTTGATATCAATTAAATATTTTAGGAAATTGGTATGTTATATTTTATAAAGATTAAAGTACTTTAAAGTATTTGCGACAAATGTCAATTCATTTAACAAAGCAATGTTTAATTATATTTTAGTGCCTATTTAATAGGTTATATTAAATTAGCCATAACAAATGATATACGTATAATAAAGCATATAACAATCACTATTTTATTTGTCGTCTTGTCCACAGTATAAAAACAAAATGAATCCATAGTGCAGACTGTTACATTAATTCCCAAGTCACTTGCACAAGATGTTATTATGAAGCTGCCTTAACCGTTGTGCTAGGTATATTAATTAATAACAAATATGACAAATAATTATTTTAATAGAAAAGAATTATCTATATTTTCATTTACACACAACTCGTAACCAGTGTTAAAGTATTTAAATTCTAAATGCATTAAACGCTTTCCAATGATGTTTTTTTGCATCTCGATTTTTATTGCTTGTCCAGCAAATTCCTATCTATTCTATACCGTCCATTTATTTTTCCTTAGTTGACCTAATTAATGTGATTATTGTGAATAATATAAGGACTTAGCTCCTGAACGTTTTTAACTTAATTATGTTAAATACAATTACCTATACTTCGCGCTGGCATTATGTTGGAAAGATCTATATTGTAGTTCGTTGTTAAGTTTGCCGTTGATAACAAAAATATATTGTTACCTAGATAATAATTGTTTTGTTTTATTTATTTCCTTTGCCTACACGAAAGTTTTCAAAAACGTTGTGTATAAAAATCGTACGTTGATTTAAAACTGAGATTTTATTAGAGTAGTACACTTGTAAACTATTCGCAATAATTATGGGCATTCGATGGCATTAAGGTTAGATGTATGAGGAAAATTCGTTAATAAAATAAATGTCCATATTGCCACTGATTATAAATGTTATCGTAAGAAGTAAACGAAGACAGTATTCTAAAATTAAATACAAAGAGGATAATAAAGAGCTACTTTTAAGCGTTAACAAAGCTGTACATTATTACAATCGGTTGAAATATCTGTATTAAACAATGTTATAAACAATAATTTGTTAATACGCAATAATACATAAATCATTTCACTTTCTTATAGCAACTATCTTGATTTATAGCATTGTGTTGAGTTAAGTGTTGCTAAGGTTTTCAATTCCAAAAATATAGTCTGTATGACATTATCATAGTAAGAACAAATTGCCCTCTTCCCTCCTGGCATCGAAACCGAACGGACGTGTTTTATAAAAGTCAACCGAATTAAATTACTTTTTAAATTATACCGTCAGTGAGTCTTACTTTTACCGCAACAACGTATACTAAGAACTTCAGCAAATTATTTTTATTTAATTTTTCTTTCGTCTAAGTTATAATGTCAAGACTGACGCGCTCTCCCCCTGGAGGTGAGTTACAACATGCACTATCAGACACAGATGTTAACAAAATAGCTACCAATGCTCCTGCTACTTTATTTGTGTCCCAACGATTAAAACGGCAGCGTCAACCTAGTGAAGATAATTTCCTGGCTTTTAAAGAAGAAATGATAAAGATGCTTGCAGACTGGAAAGATAAGCAGACATCTTTAATGAATACCTTAATTACTGAGATCACTGATATCAAAACGCAAAATGCTGGTATTAAGCAAACAAATGAGGAAATCCAAAAATCGTTAACATTCCTCAGTGATCAATATGATAGTATGAAACAAGCTGTTGATGATCTTACCAAGGAACGAAAACAACATCTTTCATACATAGCCTCATTAGAAACTAAGATTGAAGATATAGAAAGAAATCTTAAGGCTTCAGTGATAGAAATACGAAATATTCCGATTCCAACTGAACGTGAAACTAAAACAGATTTATGTAATATTGTGCAAAAAACCTGCAAAGCACTCGCGATTAATGTACAGAAATCTGATATCAGAGACACGTATAGGGTAAATGGTAAATCAAATAAAGGAACTATTGTAGCGGAGCTGGCTTCAGTCATTATGAAAAATGATATTCTGGAAGCAATGAAATCATTCAAAAAACAACATTCTGATCAAAGATTGAATACCACCATCATTGGATTAAATGGCCCAAACACCCCAATTTATGTGTCCGAAGCTCTCACTAATAAAGGAAGAAGACTATTTTTCCTCGCAAGAGCCTTATTATTATAAGTTTTGTTGGTCAAACTACGGTAGAATATTCCTTAGAAAAAACGCTGACTCTCCTCATACGGAAATCAAGGACGAAGCTCAACTCACAGCACTTCGTAATCAAATGAGACTATACTCAATTTTGCATGCTTTCTTTCTTCTTATTATTTGTACTTTAAACCCATATTTAGGGTTCCGTACCTCAAAAGGAAAAAACGGAACCCTTATAGGATCACTTTGTTGTCCGTCTGTCCGTCCGTCCGTCCGTCCGTCCGTCCGTCCGTCTGTCAAGACCCTTTTTCTCAGGAACGCGTGGAGGTATGAAGCTGAAATTTATATCAATTACTCAGTTCTACTGTCCCTTGAAGCTGTGAAAAAATCAAACTTCTAAGCCAACGCAATCAAAAGATACAGCCGTTTATGCCGCAAATTTTCGACACTTGCAAGGGAATCAAAACCTACAGGGTGCTTCCCGTGAACTCAGAATCTTGAAATTTGGTACGAAGCAACGTCTTATAGCATAGATAAAGGAAAAATTACGAAAACCATAAATTTTTAGTTACATCACATAATATATTTTTTTTTAATAATTCTAAACTTACTACCCATTTCCTCATAAGCGCGTAGAGGTATTAAATTGAAATTCATACCAAATACTCAGGTCTATAATACCTTTAAGCTGTAACAAAATCAAACTTCTATGTCAACGCAATCAAAAGAAACAGCAATGTACGGAACCCTCGGTGCGCGAGTCCGACTCGCACTTGGCCGGTTTTTTTTACATTAACCTTTATTTTTACAAGCGTTTACCCATATTTTTGTTGTTCAGCTTAGGGAATGATCCCAAAAATTATTATTCAACATTCTCGAAATTTACTTATTTTTCAAATACCTACTTATCTAATGTATTATAATATCCTAAAAACTAAAAGAATACAAACCATTCAAATGATCTATGGGACGATTTTTTATAGACTCAAGTCTTGGGTAATTCTACTAAATTTACATTCGATTCTATAAGTAATGCTAATTTAACTCAAAATATTGATAAAATTGCATCAGGGCCCTCTTTTTTGTGCAATCCAGAATCCTGTAAAAAAATCTTATCATCCGAACTATCAGAAAACAAAAATTTAAAAATCCTCACACAAAATATAAGAAGTATTAGCAAAAACTTCGCAGACTTTGAAATATTACTCTCGAGATTAGCTATTGATACCGAAATTCTTGTACTTACCGAAACCTGGAATATTAAAACGGAATACCCCCCAACATTAAAGTCTTATGACACTCATTACACCAAGAATAACTTTAATCAAAATGACGGAATAGTTGCATATGTTAGGCAAGGTATAAACTGTACAGTTGAAGAAGTAAACATTTCGGATGCAACAAGCATACTTATAACTATAAAAAACGACATTGCTATTCTGGGTATATACAGGTCTCCATCCTTTAAAAACACAAAAAACTTCTTAAAATCTTTACATAATTTTCTAATAGGTGCAAAAACATTTAGTAATATAGTTCTTATAGGGGATTTAAATATAAATAAAAAACCGGCCAAGTGCGAGTCGGACTCGCGCACCGAGGGTTCCGTACATTGCTGTTTCTTTTGATTGCGTTGACATAGAAGTTTGATTTTGTTACAGCTTAAAGGTATTATAGACCTGAGTATTTGGTATGAATTTCAATTTAATACCTCTACGCGTTTATGAGGAAATGGGTAGTAAGTTTAAAATTATTAAAAAAAAATATATTATGTGATGTAACTAAAAATTTATGGTTTTCGTAATTTTTCCTTTATCTATGCTATAAGACGTTGCTTCGTATCAAATTTCAAGATTCTGAGTTCACGGGAAGCACCCTGTAGGTTTTGATTCCCTTGCAAGTGTCGAAAATTTGCGGCATAAACGGCTGTATCTTTTGATTGCGTTGGCTTAGAAGTTTGATTTTTTCACAGCTTCAAGGGACAGTAGACCTGAGTAATTGATATAAATTTCAGCTTCATACCTCCACGCGTTCCTGAGAAAAAGGGTCTTGACAGACGGACGGACGGACGGACGGACGGACGGACGGACGGACGGACGGACAGACGGACAACAAAGTGATCCTATAAGGGTTCCATTTTTCCTTTTGAGGTACGGAACCCTAATAAGCCAAAATAGTATTGACACCAGCGCTAGCGAATACTTAAATTTATTATTTAGTCATGGTGTTTTACCCGGACATTTATACCCGACAAGAGATAGCAACTGTCTGGACCACGTTATGATTAAGTCAATATACCAGTCAAAAACCATAGTCTTGGACGCCCCGTTGACTGATCATGCACTAGTTCTTACTTGTATTGTTCTAGAAAATAAAATACAACCAAAAAATAACACCACTAATAAATTAATAAAATATGACTCAATTGTTTCCGAGTTAAAAAATATTGATTTTAGAGACATACTTGAATCTTCTGACGCAAACTGGTCTGCCGAACAATTAGTGTCAATATTAAATAATTTAATTCTTAGTAACACACTCAAAGTAATGACACCAAGAAGAATACGTTGTTTAAAGCCTTGGATTACGCCCGGTCTCATTCGATGTATACGAAATCGAGACCGCATGCATTTAAAATGTAAAAAAGAACCCTTGAATGAAATTATGAAAATAACATACAATAGATATAAAAATCACTGCAATAACTTGTTAAAACGTCTAAAAAGAAATCACGAAAAGTCCGAACTAGAAAAATATGCGAATAACCCTAAAATGAAATGGAAAATTATAAATTCAATTACTGATAGGCATAAATCAAAACTATCTACTGAGGCCTTGTTTAAATTAGGAGATACGAAAGAAGATGCTCTTGACGTAGTTAACAATTACTTTGTGAACGTTGCAGAAAACCTGGCGAAAAAATTCCCCGTCATAAATGATCCAAATACCAATGATTCTCTACAACTACATTCACCTGCGAACTCAATGGTAATTCTAGAAACAACAGTACTTGAAGTAGACTCCATAATAAATAACCTAAAAACCGATTCCTCCACCGGACTGGATAATATACCTATGAAACTAATAAAAATGGCATAAAGTATAATTTCGCCCCTAATGTGTCATATTATAAACCTCTGCATTCAATCAAGGGTCTTCCCTCGTATATTCAAGAGATCTGTCGTTCACCCAATTTTTAAGTCAGGTGATAGAGACTGTGTAGGCAACTATAGACCTATCTCGGTGCTACCAGCGCTTTCCAAAATAGTTGAAAAAATTTTGAACAGTAGACTACTCTCATACTTGGTAAAATTTGGTATTCTCGCAGACAATCAATACGGTTTCAGAAAAGGCAGATCAACATCTCAAGCTGTTTTAGACCTTACAAATCTCGTTGCGAAGCAGGTTGATAGCAAAAATAAATGTATTGGAGTCTTTTTAGACTTGGCCAAAGCGTTTGACACAGTCTCCGTTCCTATTTTACTACAGTCAATGTCGGATATCGGTATAAGAGGAGAACCCTTGGAGTTATTCCATGATTATTTAAACGATAGATCACAAACCGTCGTAATCAGCGGCATCTATAGTAGAGAAGTCCCAATCACATATGGCCTCCCGCAAGGAAGTGTCTTGGCTCCTTCACTTTTTCTAATCTATTTAAATAATCTCTGTAAAATCAAACTAAAAAATTGTAAGTTGTTTGCATTTGCTGACGATACAGCACTTATTTTCTATGGCAAAGATTGGAAACAAGCAAAATTATACGCCGAAGATGGTCTAAAAATAGTTGCACGCTGGCTGCTTCGTAATTTACTCACTCTTAATGTAACTAAAACGAAAGCTATGCTTTTGCGAACAATATAAGATCATTCCCAAAAGAACCGCTTGATATAAAATTACACACGTGCAAAACCACCAGCGATAACTCTTGTGACTGTCCCACTATAGATTTAACCCAAGAAATTAAATATCTAGGGGTTATTATTGACCATAAAATGACATGGATACCACATATTAACCAGCTTACACAAAGAACAAGAAAGATGATATATATTTTTAAAAAGCTAAGACACGTTGCAGACTAGAGGGTAGTCCTAAAACAAGTGTACTATGCTCTCGCGCAATTTATTTTGACATACTGTATTACTTCATGGGGCGGTGCAAAAAAGTCTCACATAATCATCGAGATATATGTACTACGTACTAGAGGGGTTATTCCAAACAAAAACATTGCGCGCGGCCGATGTGGTGGGGTACGTGTGGAACGAGCGGGGCGTGGCTTCAAGTTCAAAGATTAAGCAATGCGTGCAGATGGGACACATTGTGCAATCTGTTTACTCGGTACTATCTGGTGGTACTGATACTAGGGAATTAATAAAAAGAGGATTTTATATTAAACTATGTATTTTAATTTCCTTTAAATAATATCAATTTAGTAAACTTTTGTCGTTTTGTGTAGTAATCAATAGTTTTATCAGATTTTGCTTCATGATGTAATCGACTTTTGGAGTATTGGTTTATAATAGCCCTAATTAAATGGATACGATGATTCAATGTTGATGGCGTTTACGTATAAGAAACTCACATTTTGAAAAATCTCACGTGAGATTCGGGGATGGGGGAGGGGGTTGAATAAAATCTCACGACATCTCACCAGGGGGGGAGGGAGTTGCAGAAAATTAAAAAAAACACCTCACGTAATTTATGGACGCCCCCTTACTCGATCACAATTTTTGTAACGAATGTGAAAGACGAAACAATAAATACGCAAAGCGGCTTTTACTATAAACGGAACTACATTTAAAAATATACTTTATTTATTGAGTTATAAGGTTGCTTCCATTCTGTTTATTTACATTCTCAAAAACATCAATCGCTGCAGAGGCGGCTTGCGACAAAGGCGGCTTGTGTCAAAGGCCTCGGCGATATCATTTAAGAACATAATATAAAATATTATGTACTTTAGGCAAACTTGTAATAAGATCTATTTTACTTTCTTATTAGTCCATTTGACAAGGATATTGGGTAAGATACCTATTGGAATAATTTTATTATTATGTATGTACTTATTAAATCCGCGAATAAAAAAAATTTTTAGTCGCGAATATAGAAATTGGGTCGCATTTTTTTAATCTGCGAATAGTGAAAACGCGAATAAAGGAAGCGCGATTAAGGAACTTTTACTGTATTAGTTTCTGTGAATGTTGTGTTTATTTGTAATTGTTGTGCATAATAATTTATAAATCCTATTGGAACAACTGTTGATGAACCTTTTTTTAATAAATAAAAATAGGTAAATAAATAAATATTACTTAATATAACCTACCGTTTTACTTTGCGTAGTCGGGTAAAAGTATAAATATTTAGGTACTACACCACGGTAATCTTTCCTAGTATATATTGTATATTCATAGTTAAAAAATCCAGTTACATTTTTTTAACAGACTCATCGATAATGTCACGTCTGTGCTGTTAGTCTATGAAAAATGGCGCAAAACGCAGAACGCGTGGTGATTTTTCGCAAAATGATAACAATATTAGTAAAATGCATGACTTACTCATAGTAAGGAAACTTACTGGTGAAAAGTCACTCCTCGGGCTTTGTTTGTATTATAGGAACTGTTAAAACAATATCTTAGCACACACGAAGGCATTTTGAACAGAGCAATAACACGTGTTGACGCGGCAAGCGGGGGGCACAGTCCGGCACAGACTGAAGAGACTTGTGATTCTTGCCTCTAGCTCGTGTTAAAGAGAGTGTAGTAGCGATCGCCTCTCTAGTACGTAGTACATACTATCTCGATGCACATAATAGGTCTAGAAAGGGCACAGCGAGCTCTGCTCAAAGTGATGCGTTTCAAACCTATATTATACCCTACATCCGACATCTATACTGATTGTGACGTATTGTCTATCAGACAGCTATTCGTTAAAGCCTGCATCATGGAGCAACATACAAAAATTGATCATAAAAAAACCTTAGGACGTCAACGTAATGTTTGTCCCACGAATAAATTCGAGTCATATTCTATTCGAAAATTCCAATGCTTTCTCGGTCCCATGTTATATAATAAAATAAATAAACAAATTGATATATATCGTACCACATATACTCAATGCAAAAATAAAATACATAATAGGCATGACGACAGTATCCATAAATGATCGTATTAGTGTTTTTAAGGGAAAATGTATAATAAATAAATTAAATATAGTGACTTAGAAATCTTAAAAACATTAAGATTAATGAGATTATCAATAAAATAAAACATTGAAATTCTGCAGTTGGCCATTTTGACTAAAACACGCGTGACGTCACGCTTAAGTAAACAACTCACGTCAGATGTGTTTTGTTGTTATGAATATGTTGAGAATACGCATTTTTATTTATTTTCTATTGTTTCACGTATGCTTTATCGACTCAGAACAGAAATATAATTGCGAATTCACGAATACATGGTTCGGGGTTCTCCGCGCCAACTTTATACAATCATTTCTTATTATTTTCTCGCGTGAAATAATTACTAACACATTTTTGAGCATTATTTTTATGTGGATTCACACTGCAATACTGCACACCACTTATAAACTTTGAAATTCGTTTCTATAACACATATTAAATAAATATTTTTTTAATTTTCTTCGCAATGCGTACAAATAATTACGTATTTACTAAAGAGTGACGTCACGCCTACGCCATGGCACCTGCGAGCTGTTTTGGCACAGTTAATAAATATTTTTTGAAAAATGGCTTTTATCTTCGTTAAATTTAAGTATATTACCGAAATATAGGGTTTTTCTTGTATAGTAAACGTATACACACATCATGGAAGAGGATTTCAAAATCTTTCGTCATGCCTATTGGCTAAAATCACAAAATTATACACAAATTGAAAATTTATTCAAAACCTTGGAATAAGTACATTATTAAAACGATCTACTTATCTTCAAACAAATAAAATATGTAATCAACATAAATTTAAACTGAATTTAATTTTAACATATATTTTTTATACAAAATTAAATAACAATACATAAAAAAAAATCTAATCAAAATCACTACAAACAAAAAAAACATAATACATATATACATTTTTTTTTTAAACTTAAAATGTGTAAAATTGAGCTTAAGTCCATAACTTTCGT
Organism: Colias behrii; assembly: GCA_029959065.1. NCBI lineage: Eukaryota > Metazoa > Arthropoda > Insecta > Lepidoptera > Pieridae > Colias > Colias behrii. The sequence continues at coordinate 10,256,600 of JARWMC010000003.1, forward strand.
TGTTGTTTTACTCGTCATCAACGATCGGTTAATAAGGTCCATTATTCTAAGAATTATTAAGTACGCAAATGTCAAATCACCGTCTTTGTTATAATAATTTTTGTAACTTTGTGAACGCTTGTATTATTGTGAATAATTAGTTTATATTACATAGTGGGAAGATATTATCGTCTAAGATACAGGCTCGGCCTAGTTTAGACGATAATGTCCATAGTTTTAAGTATTGTGTTTATATAAATTGAGTGGCATACACAGTGTAATTGAAGGTATGGATAAATAAAGATTTTTATTATTTTATTTTTATTATTTTAAATTTGTTCAAAAATTTATTAATCAAGAGACAAAAGAAAGTGTTAATTTACTTGCATACTGAAATGTATCTTTGGCACATTAAGGACATCGCAATGTAATTTAGTTGTAACGTTAAATATTTAAAAAGAAATGAAAAACATTCGACGTCAAATGACGCCACATAATTTTATCAGTGACACGAAATTACCAAAACATTTATTGTTTTGGAATAATTGTGTAAACATAAAACAATCAAGATAAACTAAGCACGTCCTACGAGTACAATGGGCGGGGATTTTATGGATTTAATTTCCAATAGCCCGTTTTCATATACTATGATGATACTGAGAGTAAAATTTCAAGGTCATGGCAATACCGTCATGTAGTTAGGCGACGATCTTGGTATCTGAAATTTGAATCTTGCCACAGAAGTTTTATTTCTGACACGTGTGCTCAATACAAACGCTCTTTTTCTATAAGCAGGTGTGTGTGCAAGTTTTACAACTATTAATGAAAATCATAGAGATATTCTTTCATAGATTCTTCATATTTTCTAAATTCATCTATTAATTGAGTTTAAAGTTAACAATAAAACTTACAATTCAATGTTAAATTATATTGATTATTTCATTGCTTTATACCATTTACTAGGTGGGGGGTATCCCGAAACTTACAAGGATCCCATGCGTATGTTGAAAATTCCTATTTCCAAAAAAAAATCACCTAATATCTTACTTCATTATTATCTGAGAATCGATACAAAATGGGAAAACGAAACGAGCAAATGAAATTGGAAAACCCATAAGTTATATATCTTTTTCATTAGATAAATAAATTTTTTCCCTAATATATGTATATGTATTATTTTTTCCTCAACTTGACTTTACCTTATACTTAATTGATTTTAAGTCAAGAAACCTTTACAACCAACACTACGCAACTAGGCAGTATAAGTATATCAGGTAGATAATTGAATTAGCATAAATAATTGCAACAAAACATATACCTAGGTACGGACACATTATAAAAACAAACATTAGTTCGTGATAAATTGTATTTTCTGCAAAGTAGTCCTTGCTCGGTTGTTTAAAAAAAATCTAAGATAGATAAAGTTCAAGACAAGACGGTTTAGTAACAAATGTAATATAATAGCGCAGTCCTCTAGTCTAGAGTAAACTCTACAATACAAAAAACCGTAAAGAAAATCTACTGTATTCGTTAAACGTATCTGGAAGTAAAAGCCTGTTATTAATTTAAAGCAAGATATTACAAATACATTTTTCTCGAATAACCAATTCGTTTAGGTAGGTAACAGATTTAAAAGTATATTAAATTTGTGTTCACGAGTTCATAGTTCGCAATTTATCATTTAATTGCAAAAATAACAATTAATATGCAAGTATTTGGTACGTGGTAGTAATTTAATTCAAATGTTGTTCAAAATGACATTAATTAAAACAAAAGATAGGCTGATAAAATTAACAAAAACAGACTGATTTCACGAAGGTAAAGTAGGCTTTATCTCCTCTTATCATGAGGTAGCATATGGCAGTCAACCTTAAGCATCATATCATATTGAATTGACCAATAGCAATTGTTAAACTTATCTAAGTGTAAACACATTTTTTTATCACATAACTTTATTCCATAATCTGAGGAAAACTTAGCGTCACTACATTCTTTAATCAGTAAACATGTTTTTATGAAGCACTCTTCTTAAAATTACGAGTTATCGTCTGTCTTGTTATTATTTAATCTCATGGGGGATTCAATGACCTCACATAATTCATACGATATTGTTTAATTGTGATTTGTTTTTGTTTTTAAGGTGGAATATTTTTTCCATTTTAATACACATCTAATATTGATTTAGCATATAATGACTATATATTTGCTTCAGCAATAGTTACTGTATGAGATCTCAATAAAATTATAATGCACTACTATATCTACTATAACTATAATAAAAGTATTACTGGTAATCTACGCTATAACCTCGAGATATATGGCTGAAACTCGATGCACTGAAACTATCATTAGTTTCTTAACGCAAAAATTATCTGTGTCTGTGAGTTTTTTGGGTTAATCTCAGAAACAGTTGAACAGATTTCAGCACACTTTGCATCTTCACTTAAAATTTTAATTAAATTTAGTGTTTATCATTTTTTTATTAAATAAATGTAATGTCCACGTGGATGTGATAGCGGGCCAGTGCAAAAACAAAATTATTTGTCCCGACGCGACATACAAAATATAAACGATTAGAGTTAATTTATTTTAACGATGAAATGCAATAACACGTGAATTATCAGATACTGATAACATGAGATATTGGATTTGTACGGGTTTACATAACTTTCTATTTATGTTAGTATAAAACACGCAACGCGCACGAAGGTGGGACAGCGTCACGCCCACAAGCGGATCACGTTAGACGCCGCGACACTTGCATCAGCCGGACGGAATGCCTGCGTTTGCGATTCGGCTTCCGATTCTAACTTTACATGCGTTAGCTAAAATACCATGACCTCATTACAAACATGACAATACACAAGCTTTCCATTACATCACCTTTTCCTACCAAACTCAGCTCATGTAAAAATTCAAATTTAATCAAACACGTGAGAAAATTAGGTCAAGTCAGTTATGGCATTGACGAACGTTTTCATTCATTAGCAGCAACCGTTTGATCTAGTTCGACAATTAATACGAAACTACTCATGTTTCTTATTTAATCCTCGTTACATTGTTTAGACATTTAAGCAATTTAATCATGTGCAAGACTTGCATTAATAGTGTTCAAATGAGAGGTTAATTATTCCTAATAATTAAAGACCTAGCCACGCTAGTCAACGATCAACTTGTTTCTTGACCTCTTAACGCATATTACGTGGAGCGTTATCTTGCACTAATCGATCCAGATCACATTTGAACTGATCACCGCGTAAATATTGTTTATAGTGTCCGACCGAAGGTTCGGTTTCGGTTTCGGTTTCGGCTGAGTTTCGGCCAAAAATCAAGTTTCGGCCGCAGTTTCGGTTTCGGCCAGAATCGGCCGAAACTTTTGCCGAAACCGAAACTTATTTCGCAAGTTCAGTGAACTTAGTTCACACACGTTCACGCCTTCGTTTTCCTCGGCAACGCTTTGACGGACGCTGTCAAAGCGTCGGTTGACCCACGCTGGTGGAAACAATTTTTGATTATCTATGTTGAGATTTGAACTGGGTGTAATAGTAATTATTATTTTTATATATGAGGTACCTAATAGAGACTGATTATTATTCCAAGTACAAATACCAATCCAAAGTATTAAAGACTCTTTAATAAAGAGAAAGATCTCAAAATACCAATACTTAGTATTTAAAGTAACAGTAACAATTACCTACTGATTTGATTTAGATGACTGATTTTACTGAGAACTTAATTTGAAAAATAATAAAAATTAAAATTGTTATTATTAATATTTTAAAAATATTATTTTTTTATTTTATATTAAATAAATGATTACAACAAATTTAATATATGTACTTTGTTTTCATTTCATGCCCTAATTAAGGCAAAATAATAGGTAAAATGCACCAAAGTTCAGTATTTTTAGAAATTTCATACTTGACCACGTGAGTTTCGGTTTCGGTTTCGGTTTCGGCCGAAACTGAAGCCACGGCCGAACATTCGGTTTCGGTTTCGGTTTCGGCCTGGAAACCAGTTTCGGTCGGACACTAATTGTTTATTATTTATCGGTATTCAAGGCCAGCCTATCCACCAAACATACTCTATTTTCTAATACTGCGCTCTAACTAGCTATCTGAACTGCTTATTATATGGTTATCAAAGTGAAAATAAACAATTTCACATTTGTGAGGATAATACAATATACTAACGACTAATACTAATTAATTATTGATGAGTTTTATTGTCGGGGATTTACGTTTGTTGGCACGCCTCATATCTGGAGACAGATTGAGGTAGTTCATAATTTTATCAACGTCTGACGGTCACACGATTTATCCAACTTTTTACGAATACCGCAATTATGGTTAGTTATAATAAATTAGATGCATCTTTAAAATATTAAGTAGTCTGAATATTGAAAGCACTACACGGATTAACTTTGGAAATTCCCCCGAGAAACTATTTAACATCTATTTCATGTAAGATCCTTTAAAATAGCTGGTTGTCCAGTGATCAAACTATGGGGAATTAAATAGCCCCATTAATTTTCTGTCTAATATTATCCACTGAAAAAAATATAAATACATAAGTTCTAACTTTTAATCGACTTGTACGTATACAATTTTTTTTACGGTTGTCACTACTACAAGCGTCTATTAAATCTGAAAACGGCTAACATTAAACATTTTTACACAAGCTATAAAAAAAACCACAAAGCTTATATCATGTCTAATTAAGTTTCTTATTGCTGCTATACACTATTAAACCTAATATGGTTTTCTAAAATATTAAAAGCCGTTCGATGCAATTATTACCAGAATTGAACCTAGCTACATTAATTTCGGGTCATACTTAATCAAACGGCAATGGCAATGGCAAATCGACCACGTGCTAGATATTAAAACCAGAACTTAAATCAAGTTCTACGCTGTTCAGTAAATTTTTCTATCGCTCAGCTATAAGACCCATACCATTTGACCCTATCCAGTTAAATCTTGTAAACGCTATCACGAGGTTTAATTAAGAGCATATAAATATTATTATCTCTAAATAAAACGCATTAAATGATGGTATTTTGTATTACAAACTCCTTTGGGAACGAGTTTTAACTAGTGTTATTTTGAAGTATCAAACGAAGAATATTCAGTGTGTAACAAACTGCGTATGCATTTATTAATATGAGTTAATTTTTATTGTAATAATGTTTTACGCGTTTTCAATACATTTTGGCAAAAAGTAGGTCACCGCACCCTTCTCAAGCGCAATCAGTGTCATAGTGATATCATAATATAGGCTATACAGTATGTTATCGCTTACGTACGTCAAGAGAAAGGTCCAGTGACCCATTAGTCAAAACATTTAACTTCCTACGCTGCAACCTCCTAAAAACTCATGTATTGCAGAATACCGCACATAATACATACACATAAGCATTATAAAGTAGCAGACCATTATGGTCATAAAATACATTGTTTTTATTTTTTCCAGCAGAAGCTATTATTTCAAAGAAAAATCACTGACGTAAACAATCAATGACGTCTTTTTTGTTACTACATAATATTTGTCTGTGTGACGAGATAAAAATAATAATAATATGCAAGCAAAACAGCCTGATGGTTTGTTTTTAATGTACTGCGCTATATCATAACAATATACACATAAACACATATAATTTGAATGGAAAGTTAGGTACTTAATAGATTTTATTATTATTCCGATAAACAAAATACGGTGTTTACCAATTCCCAAAAAAACACATATGCAAACAGAACATAATAAATAGGATAACTGCGCAATTCGTACAGTAATTTCGGAGGAATGTTACATCATATTATTTTGCCATAAGAAATTTACGCGAAAAAATATCATAAGATTAAAATACGATATTTGTAAAAAAATATACGTCATCCATAAAAATCCGGTTTAGCTGAAGTAAAATTAAAATTTCATGAGACAAATACAATAGCTAAATGTTAATATTTTTAAACAGAATAAATAAACGATTCAGAATCCTAAACGAATGCAAAATTAATGCATCATACATACCTACATATTTATGTACAAGATTTTGAACTGCTTCTTTAAAAAATATATGTCCACAATTTTAATAATAATTTGTAAATAGTATGTACATGTACAAGGTGAATGAATACTTTTATCGTACTCCGTCTTATCATACTGGAAATAGACAGCTGCTTTAATTAAAAGATTTAACTAAATTTACAGCCAAAAATCTTTACGATACAGTGGTATATTAAATAATTTTAAACTTCTTAATTACAAAAGAGCGAGATTATATTTTGTAAGACTTTCGAATACTATTTGTATTTACTCAGTAATCAACTAATCAGTATCAAGAAAGTGTGGGAAAAATGGAACGATATCTTTGTTGTAGATGTGACGTTCAACGTACGTAAATACTGGGGTATATTCGGGAAAACAATTTATCAAACAACTTGGCAAAATACATCAATCATCTTGAAAGTTAATCATAATATGTTATCATTCTAATATTACGCGAGTTCATTCAACGCTATACGTCACCAACTCGACTGATCACAAACCTATGTTACCAAAACATTATAATATTATGCGTTTAATAAAATTGTCCAATTCCTCAAATGGTATAATGAGCCATTTATAGACTGAAATTAATGTCAGAGGACCATGATGATTTTTTTTAGTTCCGCATGTGTATTTTTAGATACAAAAGGTATAACCAGTCTTGTATTTCTTCCAGTCTTTTAGAGTATGACATTTTATTATATGATTATTTTATGTACGATTTACGAGTAAAGTTGGATTAGTTACGTTTTAAGATAAAGAAAGTTTTAAGCTCTTTAATTTTATTCTTAAAATGACGAATTCCAAGTCAACACAAGACTTAAAATTATGATGCATTTTACCCTACAATTTTAATTTCGAAATAAATGCATCCTAAATTTATCAAACAAACAAAAAAAGTAGAGATAAGTTCATAGGTATAAAATTAAAATTTAATTCATTTTAAATTTGAATCTTCAAATCAACGTTATTTAATAGATATAAAAGCCTCTTATTCATTTATAAACGAGCTATTAAGGTATATTCCACGAACATATACCTAAACATTATTTTTAAATTGAATGAAAGAAAATTATAAAATATTCTTAAATAGTCGAGTAAAATGTCTCTGAAACATGATCGTCCAGGTATAGGTACCGACGCTAGGTGCATTAAAAAATGATAATCAATCAATTTCCATACGCTTCCGAAACTCAATGGTAATATTACATCATATTATTTCATCGACAGGTATTTTTGAAGTGAAAACTTCTTTAGCGGCGTTGGGTATAAAATCTTAAACTCGCGTCAGGACACGTGGCCTGATCGAAAAAGCGTAAGACGGACTTTTTTTTTTTTTTTTAGCCCTCATATTCCATGCGTAAGACGGATACCATTCCAAAATGCTGAACGTTAATAATCAAGTTTTCACTTCTGCCGGCACTCCCGGAGTGCAACCCGTCTTTTTTTTTTGTTGGATGTTATTTACGAGTTTTTATATATGTTTTATGTATCTGTTATTGTTATTGTTTTTACTAATTCATATGTGCTTTAGGATGCTTTTTATACCTAATCTAATAACGTCAAATAATTCTAGTGAAAGAAATTCTACGTAACTGGAATGAGTTTAATTTGAATTACCTACCCATTACAAAAATCCAAAAATAACTTTCATGTCCTGATCGAAAGTAACGACAAACACATTACAAGATCCAAAAATAATTTTCTCAATATTGTGGACAAAAATAACCACAACATAGCGGTAACAGCCTTCAAGTGTGTTAAGTGACGGACCCCAAATACAAACTTAATATGAACGAAGGGCTTAATATTTGAATAAAAAGGATTAATAATCTGAACACCTCCGGATGCTCCAATTGACCTGAACATTTTTTTTTTATCTTTTGACATTTGCCGAAAAAATCGTTCCAAACCAAAAAAAAAAAAATACAGACTAACATAGAACCTCCTCCTTTTTGTTTTTGGAAGTTGCTGAAAATTGAAAAAATCGCAGGTTGGCATCGCATGTATGCGTATCGCAGCAGCACGCCGCAGCCGGCGCAAGCCGCCTCACCGATTACATCAGACCCCGGCGCGTGCCCAGCGAACCGCCAGCTATATAAATATCGCGACACGGCTACCCAATTCATTCACCAATTGAATGTTATAGATGATCAGTCGATATTAGCTTGTGGCAATGATCTACGCTCTCATGCATTTACCTGAATTATTTACTCTCAATCTTGTTTACGATCAGTGGTGGCATAGTGATAATTGTTGTGACAGTAATTCTCCGGACTTCGAACATCAGCAGAGATAACGCATATAGCTGCGATTATACGCATTGATTATTATAAGGTAAATATTTTGCCATTTATACTTTTCATTAAGTCAGTGTAAAGTTAATGTTATAAAATTATGTTGTTAACGCATTTTCGATGATGATTGATGAATCTAAATTGTAACATAAAATAATTTTTTTATACTTTTTGTGAATTTTATTCTAGAAAATAATTTCAATAATATCCAAAACTAAATATTTAATATTTTGCAGGTCATACAAGTGACCCTTAGTTATCTTTAAAGCCTATAAATTGCGTCAACAATTGTTCGCGATATGATTTCGACTATCGCAGTAATTCGTTAAATTGATGTGATAACTTAAAACTTCCAGTATATGTCCAAATATCTGGCAACTATATTTGAAGATATTAAAAAAAAATATATATATATTCAAATCAAATATTTTTTTATGTAATTTCAATAATAACACAAATTCGGTAAAAAAAATTTTAACATCCAATATTTTTAATAAAGTTTGAAATTTTATGAAATTAAATTTTAATAAATTGTGTTTATTTGTTTCAGTTGTAAGAACAGCTTCATATAAAATTAAACGTATTTAAGAAACTATAATCACTTGAAAAGTGAAAAGAAGATTACGAATTACCTTTACTTAAAAGTATAAAGACAAAAGAAGCACGATGACGTCTGTACAAACGCCACCCGAAGTGAATATGGGCGCGATTGATATAAAACCAGACTCTAATGACTTCGATATGATGACATTAACCATGGCAGCCTTACGACTAGTTAACCCATGGAGTGTAGAGGCTAAACCAAAATGGTCAGACAGAATAGAGCCAGGCACCCCCGAGGCGAAAGACCGAGTCATTTCACTCGCTGAACTCTCTCTGCACGACACCACGCAAGACTGCTGGGTCGTTATCTACGACCGCGTCTACGATATATCAACATTCCTCGACGAGGTTAGCATCAATTTAACATACATTATTATTCTTTAGTTTAGATTTCTAATATAATCAAATTGAATTCCCAAATATAAATCAATTTTAGTATGCCAAAAGATTATATTTCATCTTTATAATTTACTAGTAGGCATTCAAAGTAGTCGACATAACCCACGGCTCCTTCCCCGGGGGCCGTGGGTATCTTTGGAAGATTTCCCCACTATAAAAAAAAAGGCATTCAAAGTAGTCGAAGACCAAAGCAATGAAGAATGTAATTTTCATCAATATCTAACCGAGAATTTTATTTTTAGCATCCTGGTGGCGCTGATATAATGTTGGAGTATGCCGGCCGAGATGCGAGCACTGCCTTCAGAAGTTCAGGGCATTCGAAAATAGCCACCAAGGCTCTGGACCGATTCCTCGTGGGAGAGTTGCCCATGCATGAACGCATGTACCGACGCCCCGGAGGAATGCGGCTTAGTGATATCCCCGAATAAACAATATCACATTGAACATGAACATTATCTGCAATGTGCTCTATTATAGTGAACGTTATTTAGGGTTCTTGTACGCAAGAGAACAAGCCCGCACAAGTGCTAAAGTGCTCGTTGATAATAAGTTATTTTTCGCAAGTCATAGGCTAGGTCATAACGGCATAAGATATTAGTGTAATAACCTTAAAAGCTAAATTATTATTATTGTAATTGTGAATATTGAGAACCTCGCTTATTGTGGCGACATAAGTTTTGATAAGCGTTTGGAGAGACTTTTTAGAAGTTTTAACTAGGAAGTTCTTCAATGTTCACAAATGATTGTATCCTTTGTGCATTTAAATAGATTAGTTGTAAGGCTCACTACAGTATTAAACTGAGTATATATTTTTGCTTGATACTATAAAGTATGTGGCACAAGTTCCTATTATTATTTCTAGTTATATGTCGTTTACAATAAACGTTTTCTACTGATTACGATTCTTTAATTATCTTTATTTCCGAACCTCTGACGATACCCTATTTATCTGACATAGTCTGCGTGATTTAATAGAAATAAGTCATGGATAATATGTTAAGCTTTATTTCGTAAACTTACATGACGTAAAGCTGCATTTTGATTTTCCTTAATAAAATAAAGCTAAACAATATATAATATAAACAAATATATTGGTTTTACAGAAAAATAACATTATATAATAACATTTCACTCAATAAAATTATTGGGATGTATTTTGGACGTGTCATGATCAATATTGATAAATAGTTAAAATAACATGATTTTCTTTAAAAAATACATTAGACTTAAGAGCTTGAATTGGAAGTAATATAAGCATTATACCTTGTAAACATCCAGTATATTTTCTGTTCATACTTTCTTATCCGACCTGAAACAAAAAAGGAAACTATATATTTTGTGTCCATTTTTAATATGGCATTAAATCTGTAGAAGGTTAAACTAATTACTGAAATTATTGATATAAATTCCTACTAATTAACTTTAAGTAGATAATCATCTAGGGTACATCTTATTATTACTATAGAAGTATCTAAACACCAGCAATTACTTGTTAATCCTAAACACCTGATAAAGCTTAATTACCAGATCCAATAATAATAATGTTAATCTCATGTACTTAAAAGCATGCGAAGTATCGGAAAGATACAATTAGTTTATTTGATCATGAAACATAACGCAGATATATATACCGATTTCACCTCTTCATATCTGTCAAAATTATGCATCGCTTTGCTGTATTTAACCGTATTTCAATCCTATTATTTTATTTATTTATTTAAACTCTTCATCTTGCTGCCAAAATACAAACAATAAAACAAAGCTTATTCTAAAAGAAAAAACAGCACAGAAGGCTGCCTTATCACTTACGAGGGATTTTACCTATGTACCTATGTCAAATAATTTGGTTGAGTATTTGATACTAATCGCTTATCCAATTTAAGGTTTTTGATTTGGTTTGGGTTGCCAAGAAATATTTTGGAAACATATAAGAAGTGACGATATCACCATTATTTTTTGAGGCAGGCCGAAAGTGATATTTTACTTCAAAAGTTTTTTTTTTCGTCGTATCATATTATGAAATGCTCAGTTACCCCTTTAGCCTTGATAGATTTAAATAAAAAAAAAACAACTCTGTAACGCTTCCCACAAAGTATGACTACTAGAAGGTGATTCTTAACGCTAATTGTATTATTTCTTGTAAAATAACAGACAGTTCGGCCACTGGATGTCCTCCAAGAATTTGAACTTGTTAGCTTAATCATATAAGTAATTAATTGTATCTAATGATATTTTAAAAAAAGACCTTTATGCGTATAAACTCTTTCTTAAACATTTTGTTTAAAAAAATGGACGTCCAAACTACTTTTTATTTAGATGTTTAACTTCCTTGGTACCACTATGAATTCACATCTTCTGCAGTCAGGTATCCGCCATTTTAAGTCTGTATGTCTTTGGGTCATATACATAAGAAAACGTTCATGACATTCAACAACCCTACGACACTTTTATCATAATTAATGCACTTGTTTAGTCTCTGGGGGAAAAACACCTTATAATACTCTACATTTAGGTATTCTAAAGCATTTTTTTATTTTCCACTTACTTCGCTTTTCAGCAAGACCTACCGCAACGAATGCTAACGTGGTACGTTACGTACCTACGTGTGAAAATGAAGTAATTACTGCATTCAACTGCATGCGTGATAAGACTCTAAAATACTTTTAATAAACTAGAATTTTGAGATGAAAGTTTTCGGATATTGTTTCAATAATTCGAGTTAAATTATATATCTCTAGTTCTCTCTTCTAGTTCTTTTAATAATAAAATATGAAAAGAATAGTGGAGTTAACAAATAAAATGATTAGAAGGCCAATGTCTTCTCATTCAAACATCACGTGTAGATTTCATGATTGTACGGCTATCGAAAATTGACATTATATGTGTGGTCCGAGACTAAAAACGTGTGCACTTTTAAATATAATAAACATATTGCATGATCTAGATAAATGTGACACAAGGTGTGGTGGAAATCCGGTTTCCCAAGACCCAAGTACAGGTAATGTGTATTTTATATATGTACGTTTTCCTCAAGGATATCAATCTTCGCAGGAACTATAGAGTATAGACCAATTGTTTTTATAAAGTTTAAAACTTATTTGGAGTAATAATAACTCACAACGAAGAAACAATTATTGTTTCTTCGTTAACCAGCCTGCTAGAGAAAGATTGTGACAAAAAATATTTATTTTTATTAATTACATCATTCTTCTCATAAAAAAAATAGAACGGCTTAATATGTATGTATTGCAAGTCATTACACTGGGGTAGATCCCTTTAAAAATAATAAAAAGTGCAAAAAAATCGCAGTCGGATGAAACCCATTAGAAAAGGAGGGAAATATGATGAAAATAAAAGGAAAAATAAATTACGGTCAATCCGAGTTCGGGAAGCGGGAGGGGGGAGCTTTTAAGAGAAAAAAATGGTCTCTCTCGATTTCCGACAAAACTACAAGTCCTACGGAAAAAAGTTCAATGGCAAAGTTGTAGGTAATAAAAGGATCTACAACTTTTGTATTAACAATTTTTTCACATAACCTCAAAATTTAGGTGAAAAATTCAAAAAACCAAGTTTTTGGTTAAATTAAATTAAATTAAATTAAATTAAGTTAAACTACCTGAAATGTTTTTATCGACATCATTTTGCTTTTGAATATGCTGTAAAATATTATACTTAGAACAGATAATTTTTTTTCTTTTGAAATATTACCGAAAAGCCGATACAAGATAAAATATAGAGTTCAAGAAGTGTGCCTGATTTAGTAAAAGCTCATTATCACACTGTTTGTATGCATTTCCTGAGAACATTTACTATGGTAATGTTTATTTTTTTACACCATATGAAAGTAGAGATTTCAATGAATAAAAGGCTCCCCAAGTTTTAGAAAAAAACTGATATTTTGACGGGTGACTTTTCGATTGAAAATTAGGTTGTTTTTTTGGTATTAATTCAAAATAAGGCGAAAAAATAAATATTTTCAATCAAATAAATTACAGTGTATTTGGGACATAATAAAGTAAGTTTCCACCAAATTTCGTAGAAAATAAATAAATTTTGAAGTAGATAAAAATAAAAAACCAAAAACTTGGTTTTTTGAATTTTTCACCTAAATTTTGAGGTTATGTGAAAAAATTGTTAATACAAAAGTTGTAGATCCTTTTATTACCTACAACTTTGCCATTGACCTTTTTTCCGTAGGACTTGTAGTTTTGTCGGAAATCGAGAGAGACCATTTTTTTCTCTTAAAAGCTCCCCCGTCCCGCTTCCCGAACTGGGATTGACCGTAATTTATTTTTCCTTTTATTTTCATCATATTCCCCTCCTTTTCTAATGGGTTTCATCCGACTGCGATTTTTTTTTTGTTTCAAAAATTATCTACTCTAGTCTACATGGAGAAGCCGCGTAAACGAATCAAAAGATTACAATACATATTTGTCATCATATTGTTATTTTACTTAATCATCCGATTTAATAGTTGTATCTCTCAACTGTGCACGGATTTCACCTCCGACCTGCACGTAACTGGCCAACCCGTAGATAGCTTATCAGCTTAATTCTACAAAGTTATAAACGGAAAAAATAAAATTTAAATTTACTTTGGTGCTTGTAAACTTTCTGTAACTTATTAATATTCTTCAATATGCTTAATTAGGGTCATAAATAATTGATATTGTATATTAACCATTCTCTTTGGGTTATTTCAGTACATACCATCTATAAATAACTTCTCGTCCGATTTGATCTTTAAAAATCTCTGACAAAAAAATGAAATAACGTCTTAAAAGGATATGAGTTATTTTTATCCCCCATTTATTTTGAAATCAAGTACCTACATTTTTATTTAGGATAAATATCACAATATTATGCCAACGATTGGAGTGATTGAAGTCCGTTGATTTCAATCCCAACGCGACCGCTGAAAAGGGCTCCACTGAACACAGTGGAATTCAGTTGGCTTACTGCGCACTAGGCTATGGAAATTCGTTAGAATAATCTATACTAATATTATAAAGAGGAAAGGTTTGTATGTATGTATGTATGTATGTATGTATGTATGTATGTATGTTTTTTTTTTTTTTTTTTTTTTTTTTTTTTTTTTTTTTTTTTTTATTATAGAGGGAAAAAATACCGTTGAGTATCTCAGGTCTAGATCTGTGACCTGGTATGTCGGTCTCGATCATGGTCTTATGGTCCATACCGACTAAAACAACCCTCTTTCTCCAGTCCGTATCCCCGTGGGATGGCCGTTAGGCTTTACTTCACGGGGGGACGTATAGCATTGCTGCTCTTCCTCTTATTTAGGTATTACGCCACAGCTTTTCGCATCTGCTCCTTGCTTCGTAGGTCTTTTAATACAGAGGTATTACGAAGAGGGTATTGCGAAGTTGCTTGTTGCTTCCCATGCTTGTTTTGATGAGAGCATCGCTGCTACTAGCGTTTCAGGACAAACTTCTGCTCCTACTATACTTTTCCAGGTCTGCCGAGCTTCCTGGTAATCTGGACATGCGAAGAATACATGTTCGGCGTTTTCGTCCTGTCCGCTGCATGTTATGCAGTCTGGAGAGTCTTCGTGTTTGAACCGGTGCAGGTATTCTCGGTAACAACCGTGGCCAGAAAGCATTTGAGTCAGGTAATAATTGACCTCGCCATGATTTCGGTTGACCCAGGGTTTAATTTGCGGGATGAGGCGGTGAGTCCATCTTATCTTATGTATGTATGTATGTATGTATGTATGTATGTATGTATGTATGTATGTATGTATGGTTTTCACGCATAAACTACTGGACCGATTTTGATGAAATTTGGCACAGATAATCTTTAGACCCTGAGAAAGAACATAGGCTACCTTTTATTGCGAAATATGTATTACGGGCGAAGCCGGGGCGGACCGCTAGTAAACTATAAAGTTTAGTAATAATCATTTCTTTGAGATTTCAAGAACATAAATAATAAATCTATTTATATTCCTTTCATTTTCATTACAGGGTATAAAGATAAATATTATGTACGTAATGTGATTTTTCACTTCCAAGTTAGTAATAACACATTTCTATATTACATTACATTACATATTATAATAAATCTGTAGAAGGGTCAATTCTGTACATTGAAAATATTGAAAAAATAAACACCCCTTGTGTTACTGGATCGATACCAAACCCAAATATGTGATTTAAAAAAATTTGTCTGTCTGTCTGTCTGTCTGTATGTGCAGACATCACGTGAAAACTAACGGTTCGATTTCGATGAAACTTGGTATAATTATACCTTATTATCCTGGGCGTAAAATAGGATACTTTTTATCCTGGAAAAATACGTAGAAAAATAATAAATCCACGCCGCGCGATGCAATATGAATTTTAATGCCAGCGGACGTGTCCAGTGTGGCGAGCGAGAGTGGTCGTCTAATATTAATTTAGTGAGAAACGTCTTTCCAGTTAAATAAACCATTCTCGCGAATACCGACATCCGCGCGGACGGAGTCGCGGGCGGAAGCTAGTATCATAATATAAGTAGTACAAATAATAAATCTACCAGTTCGCGTATTTTTTGTCAATTGAAATTCCGCAATTTTAAACTAAAAAATCGCCACTGGGTTTCAAATTTCAATAACTACCTACTTATAACTTATAAAACAATAACAGTCGTAAAATCTTAAATTTATAAAGCTTATTATTTAAATTTTAAAATTGTAAATTCATAGTTTAACAAATAGTCTTCAATTCAAGGAAACTTGGGGCAATTGTGTCATTATTTTTGACTGTGATTCTAGAAATGTTATTTAGGGTTACGGTTCCAAAGTTTAAATGAACAAAAATAATAAAAATTAACCACAATAACCGAAAAATAGTTACAGGTTGACCAAATTTTTAGGTTTTTCTTAAATGCCCATAATTTTCAAACTGCATGGGATAGATTTTTTTTTCAGATTTTTCTCATGATGGTTACAATCAATCCTGTCGCCCCGTTTTGGCTTGACGTTGAGTTTTGGGACACCCTGTATACTTATATTATTAATCCGAATGTCTCTCCGTTTATAACACTTCGCGGCTAAACAAATAGGACCGATTTCGATGATATTTTAAATTAAAATATTCCAGAAAACGTTGTCAAACATAGGCTTGTTTTTAATCAACCCGATAATTACGCCAAGCCTAAAATAGTTTTATTTGCATTTAAAACTTTGTTAATTTAATAGAAGTAATTTAATTAGATGTTATTTTAATTAAAGCTATGATAGGGTAAACCACCCAATTATTGGCACTTTAAGCAGCTACATCACAAAACCGGTGAAATTTGCATGTACAATTATGTTTTAATTAAGAAAAAAACATTTATACTGGTATTCTAATCTATGGAGAATATTATAAAGTACTTTTCAATTTTAAATTAAATCGCTTTATTTAATATAGTGAACCTTTAAAAGAAAAACCTAAAATACCAGTTGCTGGCATAGTCAAACCTTTTATTGGCAGTGATTGTTACCTATTATTGTCACTATTCAAGACTGAAAAATATTTACTAGATCTTAAGTAGGGCTTTCAAAGTGTGTACTATGACATTTTAAAGTTAATTTGTACCATTCATAAATTAACAGAAATTAATTTTGAAATAAACAAAATAAAAGACTTTGTTAAAATGAATGTCACATTTATTTGTAGAGGAACATACCATTTCAGTTGGAACGCTTATTTTTAAATATAGTTTTAGACAACCAAAAAACCTACTTAAATAAAACATAGAACAATTTTAGCTTACGATTATCTTACATTTAATTAAATCACAGCTCTGGTTGAATGAGATCATAAGTAATTTTTAAGTTTCAATTAACATTTTTGTGTGCCAATAAAATGGATAAACAGATTTTAAACAGTCCAATTGTTGGCATACCACAAATAACTAAAAGTTGGCGGTTAAATTTTAAAATAATGTTTAAAAAAGGCAGTTCATACATTCAATAATAAGACACAATGAATATGCATAAGAAAAACACAACGGAATTGCAATTTCTTTTAAGTTCATGATAGCTCTTACCTTAGTAAAAAACGAATATTTTGAATATTTTTGCCACACAAGTCCCGGCTTGTCAAACAGATGGTTGATACGCCGCAATGTTTTAAGAAATAAAAAACATTGTTTGCTAGTTGAGTAAAGAATGATACGCTACTTATTAATTTCTACTACAAAATTTATACTGGCTACAAAAAAATCTTAATTTTCTTAAAAAACTGGAGCATGCCAATAAATTGGTAGAGTGCCAATAATAGGGTGGTTTACCCTATCTGTTGTAATTAATTTAAAAAGGTAGACGATGTCTAGATTAAATCGTTTAAGTTATGTAACTATTTGTCCAAATCGTGAAGTATACATATGAAATGGAAAAATAATAATTGGATATTTATAATTTATCGTTTTTTTTATTACATTCATTCTATCACCAAATAATTTAATAGCGACGCAGACCAAATCAATTAGCGCTTTAACTGTCGGCTTAGTCATGGATCAAAATATGTCATAAAACTATTTTCTAAATTATTATGAAATGGTAATATCATTACTAGCGATTATCCCAATAAGAAGATAACTTTAAATATTCGTACTCGACGTATATGGTACAGTCAAAACCCTGAACCAGTCAATATCCTTATTGACGGTCGTCGGTTAATATCCTTATTGACTGATTTTATCTGAAAAAAACAGTTAATAAGGTTATTGACCGACACCCTTAGTCAATAACCTTATTGACTGATTTAAAGAGCAGACATTCAGTTAATATAGGTTTTAACCAACGTACTGAATAGATTTTAACACTTAAATCTTTCTGTAATGGGCAAGTAAAACTCGCTATTGTTTTATTTGCCCATTACAGAAAAGAAAGGTTTAAGTGTCAAATTAGACCCAGTAGGTTAGGTTAGGTTTGAACTGCGACCCTCACGCACGAGCCGAGCGAGCGAAGCGAGCGTGCCGCGGCAGCGGCCGGCGAGTGCCAGAACCGACTCGCTATTGTTTTACTTGCCCATTACAGAAAGATTTAAGTGATAAAATCTATTCAGTACGTTGGTTAAAACCTATATTGACTGAATGTCTGCTCTTTAAATCAGTCAATAAGGTTATTGACTAAGGGTGTCGGTCAATAACCTTATTAACTGATTTTGCCACATAAAATCAGCCAATAAGGATATTGACCGACGCCCTTAGTCAATAACCTTAATAACCGTCAATAAGGATATTGACTGGTTCAGGGTTTTGACTGTAACATATATACTTAAATCGCAAGTCGCATACCGATGCATCATGTAAGTGCATCGGGAAAGTACGGATGTGGGGAAATTTCGGAAAATTGTCAACATCAGAACCGAGGTTTTACTATAAGTGAAGGTATTGTATAAAAATATAAAGGTTTGATAATAATAGAATTTTTATTTCAATCATACTTACGTATTAATTTCACATGTTTGGATGTACCCCGTCATTCAGAATTACCCAGATGCACCTTATTTTTTACACATATTATATATTTTAAATTTTATACTTTTATCCCAGTACAACCGTGTGTTAAAAGGTAATAAAACTACTTACAAATGCCTAAAAGATCTCCGCCTCCAACACCAGCGTACATACGCAGCTAGTATCAACAGGAGTATCACGGCCGTGACCTGTATCGTGGATTCTTGCGGCAACCCGCACTTGGCCACTCTCACCTCGCCCGGGGTTACGGTCAGCTGTAATACACACCGTGTACGTTACAACCGCGACCCTTGGTTTGGACCTTGTTGAATAGGTTATGTTATAAAAAACAGGAATTCTAAAGATGATATCAATCGTAAAATTATGAGTTATTTGTAACTAAATAAAAATAAATAAATAAATAACTGTACCGTTGGTAGGTAATTAAACTGGCAAAAAAGGAACGTTAATATTTCTCATTTTACACATTAATATTTCCTGAACTAGTAACGTTTTCAATAAAAAACTATTTTAATAAAATTTAACAGAAATATCTAGCAGAATAAATACCCAAACTTAATTTGTGATATGGGGTCTTAATTATATTTCAAAGTTCATCAGATACAAAACACAAACAGACTAACCAAATAGTACTTAGGGTCCAATCGATTCCTCCCGGAAAAGGACGGCACGGTGTATTCAATGAACTCTATCTTATGATCAGGGCGTGGTACGAAGCTGTGTCGCACCAAACAGCTGTGGTGTGTGTGAGCACCAAACACCACACGAGGCAACAAGCTCTCTATTAAATATTCCGTCGATTCCTTGGATAAACAATCCCATCGCTCCTCGAATAGATTATTCCTCAGCGGTAAGGGCGCTGCGTCGGGCTCTGTGCAAATACTATCTGATTCCCTGTATAGCGGGTAATGCTGAAATGCATTATTCATTCTTCACCTTTATCCGCATATAACGTAACAAGCAAGGATTATTTATTTTGATATCACTTTAAAGTTACTGTTAGCAACTCTAAATGTAAATCGCACAATAAACAAAAACTTTTTAGAGCGTCCGTACACGTATGAAAAAATATTAAATTAAAAACGTACAATTTTTTTTCCATGCCTTCACAAAAACCAAATAATTTGAAAACTTATCACTCCTTCGATATTGAGACGAAATGTAAGAAACGACGATTTTACATACGTTTATCGACGAGAGATAAGTAACTTTTCTCTATAAATTATTTTCTAATTTTATTATTTTTGTATCCAATTTTCATGTTTTAATTTTTAATTTTGTGTTTAATGAATTTTTTTTCTTTCTTTCTAAAATCCTATGACCTATCTTAAAAATGTATCGATATTATATTTTAAAACTATGCATCATCTATTAAGCCGCTAGATGACCTCAAATGTCAATGATAATAATCAATCATTGAGATCCGATTTCACCGACAAGATACTTAACCGACGATTAAACAAAAACATCTGTATAGCATATCAAATTATAATTGTGAACTTTAGCTTATACATGCGCTAATAACCTTGACCATACTAGACGGATCTCAAACCTCTCCCGCTGCACCTTCTTTTTCTCGCATTTTGTATTTAAAAAGATACTAATCAGTGAAACAAAAAATCCTCGTCAGGGACTGTTGTGTAACTGATAATTTATTAAACATAAAATTTTCAGAGCTCTAAGTCAGCAGGTTACGAAGTTTATAGAGTATTTGCGGAAAAATCGATGACCACGGCACATTTTTTTTTCTAGAAATCTATTAACTTTGGAAAAAAATCCTCGCGAGCAATTAAAGATCAAAGACCATCCTATTTTATATATTTCTTTCGGTATTGTGCTTTATGTTGTACCAGACTTTATAGAGGTTGAACATAGTCGAAATTGCCGGGTAACGCCTTAATTATTATGTACTAGGGAAATCAGGTCGAAAATCGGCCAAGTTATACCGAATGTAAATACCATTTATGTATATTTTTAACATAACGAAAATAAATATAAAGTTCATGTTTTGGTTCCTTTTTTTGTTTGCTTTGGTGCAGAGAGACAACCCCATATTAAGCCTTAAAAAAACATTTTAAATATTTATAGTGATGTTTGAAGTTTTTTATAGTATTACAATTATTGTACGGTCTACTGTACATTGCATTTGTACATGAAATTGAAAGAAGTACAAAATTTTACAGAAAACACTTAACATTGAAGCTTTTCGTATGGTTTTAAGTTTTAACCAGTTACTTACTTACTTAAGTACTAATTTTTAACCAGTGGCCCGAAAAATTCTAAGCAGACTATTAAACTTATTTTCTGCTCGCGAGTTTACTCTCGTAATGCAACTATGTGTACTTTTCGATCTATGATAATCCCAAACATTGATGTAATAAAATGTTACTTATTTATATGTTGCCATAAAAAATGTATCATACTCAGTGACTAGTTCTAAAAAAGATGGTTTCGTTTTGCCAATAGCGAGGCAAAAAACGAACACGATTGTGTAAATGCAGTTTAATAGAAGCATGAAAAAAGTAATTTCAATTAAAAATATTAATACATTAGAATTATAATTACATACTTACTTGCATCAATATTGGCCTACTGTACTTGGGCACTTTAGCTTTTCCTTTACAAAGTGCTGAGCCACTGCTGCATTTTAATACATCTAAAAATAACACTTTAAATGTCATTGACCTTAATTCAATATTAATAAGTGACATCAGAAACACATATGTTCAATATCTATCATTATGATATTAATTTACCATTAACTTAGGTATCTTTGAATTTCATAATAATATATTGTATGGCAGTAATAATGATTCAAAAATAATCCATGACCTGCCTCAATTATAAATATGTTAAACTTTACTAAATTAAATTATTATTACACCATCATTTCTATCCACTTCAAAATTATTGTACCATTCATTTGTTCACTTATGATTAGTTTCAAAAGTATAACTTGCAAATTAATAAAATAAAAACATTACACATTAATAACGTTAACAGAATAGATTCTGCATTTAACTGCTTAGCTTTGGATAAATCGAAAAAGTTGAAAGTTGTAGTTACAAACATGGACGTATAAAAAAAGACGGACGCCGTTTTACGAACAAACAACGTGAAGCCACCGTAGTAAGCTAGCGATCGTGTAAAGACAATGAACACGCACACACTCTCACCATAGTAAGCTAGTCGGCCGCCATTACGTCGTGAACTACCGACTGATTAACAGCGTCACTGTTTCACAAAAAAATATTTAAAATGCCGTCTTGCGTGGTTAAATGGTGTCGCAACAGTACAATTTTAAATAACAAAACACAGAGGATTACATTCCACAGGGAAGCAAGTTATTTCTTTTATGTTTTAATGACAAAATTATTACGACAAAATTTATAGAAAAAAATACAGCCGCCATTGTCATCAGGACAGCTGTTGCCATAGTGTTGCCATTATTTCAACATTTCTTGTTCCCAAAATTCGGGGAGTTGATGTAAAGTTAATTAATTTTAAAATTACGATAAAATAATTTGATACAAAATGCAAATTTGTTTTTGCATTTTCTTCTCACAAAAACATGTATACTATGCTAACCCTTATATAACAACCATATTAAAAAAAAATATCACAAACAATTAATACTGTCTACGACATCTGTTAGAAGATAGTTAATTTGAAAATTTCAAGTATATGTATACTGAAATCGTATGAAGCATGTTTCCTATTTGTTTGGTTATAAACTGACATTTTATTTATTTTATTTTATTTATTTTTATAATAATTAACGAGACATTACCTCTCCTCCCCCCAATATTGGTTGAACAAGTTTTCATACATTTTCCTTTGGTTTCGCGTCCAGTGGTTGATTTGTCAAAGCTAAATAGAAATTTTATTTATGTATAGGTTCTAATAGTTAGAGTACACATAAAAAGTATATCAAATTGAAAAATAAAAATACTAAAGTGTGGGGTAATTTTATTGCATCTGGCCAATCAACCTGGCACACACAAATGGATGTGTCGCCGCCATTACTAGGCTTCACTCAATGTTTAGACGATACTCCGTCCGTCTTTTTTTATACGTCCATGGTTACAAACATGTACCTCCAGATGACAAAAGTCAACATTTCATTAGCATTTTGTACATTATCAAACATATTATTATTACATAATATATTATGGCATACATAAATACCTACCAGAAATTCTGTTAATCTCTGCTAAAGCCCTGGAACAGAGAGTGCATCCATCACCCTCCATAGCCATAGAATTGATCAAAACAAAATGGTTTCCCCGCAAACTTACTAAATTCACGGGTGGAGCATTTAATTTGTCCTCAAATCTTTTTGCCAAGTGTGGAGTTATCCTAGAAATAATTTTCAAATAGAAATGTATATAAAGTACCTATATTAGCACATACATATATGCTCATGCCAATATAAGAAAACGTAATTAAGCAAATAATTTATAAATGGGCTGTACAATCTATGCATTAGGTCAAACAGATGCTATAAGCTCTGTGCAAGTTTTGTGTGTGGTTATTTATAAAAGGAGTGCATTAATAGTAAAAATATTATATTTATCATTACATATAATGAAAACCAATATCATGATTTCCAACAACTGTATACATAGTGGTACCCTCAGGTGTTGCAAATAAATTATGAAATCTCTCCACATACTCATTGAACTCATTTTGTGAGCACCATTTACCTTCATCAAATAAATCACCTGAAAAAGTTTGTATAATTCAGTGCTTGCTTTATATAAATTACTTAATAGATTACATATTATTTTATTTTATATATACCTAAAACAAATACTAATTCTGGTCTGTGAAGAGTCATGGCTGTTTGAAATGCACGATGCATTTGCCACTCTCTTCTCCACTTATCTAACCAATGACCATTGCGAGAACCTAACATATGAATATCTGCAATAACGAGGGCATACACTGGTTCCACATCTTTGGCATGTTTTTTTTCGAGTTTCGGCCAAACACACTGAAAAAAGTATAAACTTTAAATGAAATACATAATGAATGATGATACTATAAGTATAAGGTGCTAGATTCTGAGCATACCTGTACCTGTGATACATAATAAATAAGATATTCACAATAAATGTAGATGAAAAGCAAACCTAAAATAATTCGCGGAAATATTTTTCTTCTAAGAAGACAAAGACGCCTACTAAAATATATTAGACCCATTATTAAATTAATTAAATTATGTATATAATTGTTTCATGTGTTATTTAGTTGAGATAATAATTATGCATAAACAAAATAAAAGTGTTCATTTTTGAAAATCCAATAAAATATTTTAGTGTCAAATTACCCGCTGTTATGACTTTTTATTTTTTTACCGTACTCGGTAATACCAGTTAAAAAAATCCTAGGCAAGTAAGTTCTAATAAAATTATAAAATACTGTCGCTTATCTTTATGAAAGATTTTTTAGCGAATGGCATACTAAAATATTATTTAGTGGGTACCTATACTTCTAGGAATATTGTATTTAGGGAAGTGATACCTAGTCAAAGGACGTGCATAGGACCACAGAACTATATCGAGATAGAAGGAAAGAGTGTATGTACCTCGCGTGGCGAAAAGAGGATAAATCATCTTCTTTGCTCGCCACGATGCTCAGTCCGCTCTCGACCACTCTCCGTGTGTGACGTACTATTGCAAACAGAAAATGGCCCCGTGCTCGATAATTAACTGTGCAAACACCACCAAAAAAGTTGAAGGTGTCAATGAAAATATTTCCTTTCACCGGTAAAATCGATACCTATTGAAAACAGAAAAATGATAATTATTTTTTAATCCTATAATATTATTGACGAAAGGGATGAATTTTAGTTAGGTATATCGATGGTTTAAAATATATTTACTATACTTATTGCAAATTTGTTTCAGTTTTCCGAAAGATCCTTTTGTGAAAAATAAATGGATTGAAGCAACGGGTCGTAAAAACTGGTTTCCTACGAAACACAGTCTGATTTGTTCCATACATTTTCACGAAGATTCGTTTACTGGCCCATCAAAGTTTCGGCGAATAATGTTAAGTGGTTGAGGAGTTCCTTCCGTCTCCATCATTAGGTCAGCACCATGATACTAGAATTTTGTATTGTCACCTGACTTGCACATGTATGCAAACTTTCAGCTCAATAAGTTGAGTAAAACTACTTTAATATTCAATTGCAAGATTTGATCTGAACATACATACATACATTCATATACACATGCATATACATACAGTTTAAGTTAATAAAAAGCTTGTAAAAATTAACATACATTTTTATTCTCATTCTTCTGTCAAGGTCAAAATCGATTCCCAATTCGATTCCATAAAATGTTTTAACTACCTACTTAGTTTCTATTTATTAGGAGACGATTATTTTGACGTTGTGCACATCACTAAAAGACTCGAGTGACGTCAAAGTACCTACGCAAAATGTTACACGCTCGGTTCTCATATAAATCGACCTACATATTTCCTTCTATCTCGATCACAGATCTCGATATAGTTCTGTGTACTTTATTACTTGCTCTGTGGTTCTGTGCATAGGACCACCCAAGAAGCTTATACACAAGCTTATATCTAGTATAATGTATTAGATAGACCGTGTTTTCCAATTACAGCACTAGAGCGCATTATGCGGCATAATGCTTAACGTTGAATGTTCCAACTACAGCAACGCTTCGCACAATCGAGCACTCTTAAAAGATAAGCGTCTTATTTACGGTCCATCCCCGACGTACGTCAGCTCGAGGCCGCGGTGCTGGATGTATCCTACTGACGATCGTGCGCGCATCAAGCATGGCTAGGGTTGCCAACTTTTATTTGAAGAAATAGAGTATATCTGATTTTAAAGGAGGTAAATAAAGAGTAAATAAATATTTTTAAAAATGTATTTTTTTGTACTTTTTGCAGTACCTAACAATTTTTCATTATTTTTAAATGAATTATATGAATCCAAACATTCCAAATCTAAATTTATATATTTCAAGAGCTCATTTTTAATTAATTTTTAATGAAGCTCGGTTTCTCTCTTCCCGCCACTTCACATTCATGACCGAAAAGACTCTTTCAGTAAATGCTGAAGTGGCGGGAACAGAGAGTATATAGCTAATCATTTTTTTTAAGCAAACAAATTCGTTAGGACATTTTTTTTAAATAAATTGCCATTTTTCTGCAGTGGACTTTTGCATAAAATCTGTGTTATTCAACAATTCGCCTTGGAGTTCTTTTAAAATAATAACTTCTGAATATAAACTGTCCATGTGTACTAGGTTGATCCAAAAGTAATGATAATTGGGTATTTCCTGTGTACATAAAAATATAAAATAACTGTTTCTTGCTTGCTCATGTACTCACTAAGTTATCACAAAAAAATCATATCAATAGGCCACGTTTCCAAGTATTTACATTAATTTCTGTTGGCAACACTGATCTGCTGTACAGCAAGCCTATTCACTGTCCATCTGCACGACGTTCGCGGTGGTGGGGGTGCTCGCTGGATGAAAAATTGGTCGTGCACACAGATCTAGTACAACTAGATTCCGAACATGCGTGGCCACCTCAGTGCATTTCGCTCTATCTTCGAGTGTTGCCATTTTATAAACTTTCCTGCATTTTAGGGAAAATTTTCATTAAAAATACGTCCTCAAATTCACTCTTACATTAATTATTTATTACAATTCAGTGTAATAAATAAATAATGTTAGGTGAATTTGAGGACGTATTTTTAATGAAAATTTACCTTTGTAGTTTTTTTTTAATTCATAATTGATAGTTTCCTTAAAAATGTCCTGAAAATCACCTGCAAAATATGTTTAATGTGACTCATAAGTAGAGAATATTTTTTTCTCATTCAGTAATAGTGTGACAAGTTGGGGGTGTGACTGGGAATAACCACAATAACCGTTTTTAACCCACTGCTTTCATTTTTTTACTTATATGTTCGAAAGAAGACCGGTATATAGGAAGTTAGGTATATCTTTCTTATCTTTCCTTGCAAATCATCGAGTTAAAAGTTTTGTTCTGACAAAAAAGCTGTAGATAACGATGTGCACTTAATATACATAATATACATTCGAGAAGACTACAAATAAAGGAATATTAAATTCAGATACAGTTTCAATGTGTTTTATTATCATAGGTTATTTTATACATGTATAAATTTCTGTGCTAAGGGCCGATTACAAATATTGGAACATAAAAATCAAGTAGGTACAAAATCTACGTAGCCCGATGTCGAATGTTTTTCGTACGTAAATGTACGCTTTTGGGCTTACGAAATTTAGACATAAGGAAAAGTTGCGTAATTGGCTTGAATATCGTTTCCTTGAGTTTTAGAAAATCTTTATTTCCGTTTTCGATGCTGCGGAGAACTTCTGTTTCTTCCATATTTATAAGCATTTAACAAGCAATTTCTTAAGACGATTAGCTGATATCTGTTTTTGCTACTGCAACTGAAAAAATAAATTTTACAATATAAAATATTTTTTGTGTCAAGGCCATTATATTAATTATTTTAATACCATTATTGGTATCAAAGTATAACATTAATATACATAATTATATTCGCTGGGTGCGAAGTATTAGGTGGGGGTAACATAATCTATCGCAGCGCTCATGGTGGTCAAAAGTAGAAATAATGTAAGCTCTGTCATCAGATGTATCTGTCAATTGCAAAGTGATTCTACATAAATACATTTTAATATCATTATTTAATCGCATTAGTCCGCTAATAAACATTACCAAACCATTTACCACTTTGATTATAAACACAATTACATTTAACACTAGTGACTACTCGTGCTCTATTCACGTTCAAAACCGTTTTGTAAGGTGGCAACGTAATAGATGTTTGCCTTATGATGAGAGCGTGAATTATTGAACTCTGCCCTTCTTTTGTTCTTAATTCTTCTACATTTCGGACATGTCCAGCCAATACCAACAACTTTCCTTTAATTACAGTTTGTGGTTGGAATTTGATATCGTGAGTAACACTCACAAACCCGGTCTTCAAAACAATACTCATTTCGATCTGAAAACGATATTTAATTTATTACTAGCGATACAGGAACATTTAAATGTATTTACTGTTATATAATGAAACCATTACAGTAGCTTTTTCTTATTGTTTTACTGTAAAACTACAACTATAAATGAAGTAAACAAACCCTGACACAATCAAAATAAAACACACTTTTTGGACTTACCTCATTTGATTTAAATGACCAAAATAATTTCAACACCTTTTTTCCACCCAAATCGTGGTATCACAACAATTTATTATTCGAAAATATTTGTTATTTTTTCATTTAGATATTTTTTCACCAATTTTGGCCTAAACGTCAATGTGACAGAGCCCACAAAGTTGTGGACGCTAGTTGGCGCTGTAATCGTGCACAGTCCCAAATAGCAAATAATTAGAAATAAAAATACTTCAATATATTAAATTTGAAACTATGGCATCAAAACAACTCTGCTTTTAGAAATAAAAACATTTTTTAAAGAGAAATGCTAACAATTAATGGCAAATAAAATGGAATTAATGCTTAATTTACTCCGGTTATAAATTTTTATCCATTATTAAGTATGTATTACCAAATAACTTGTTATTTTTATTAATTAAGATTATAGACATAGGTCGTCACAGGTATGGGGTACGCCACTGCCAGCAGGCAGAAATGATAACTCAGGGGTGGATGTCAGTTCTTTACTAATAAAATACTTATACAAAGGTTGTGGATCAGTTTTCGCCTTTCCACACAAGGTCACAGTACACTATATTATCAGAATGCACACAAGATCAAGTTAGGGTTTGCGCGGGAAACGTTAAAGTTAGGCGTAGTATCGCGTTCGCGGTTTATCCTCGACTGAAAAATAACGGCTGCACGTGCGGGAGACGCGCCGGCCGTTACAGAGGGGCGCGGGAGGTGAGGTGAACCTCATTGGCAAGCGTCCCTGCTGCACGTGCGGGAGACGCGCCGGCCGTTACAGAGGGGCGCGGGAGGTGAGGCGAACCTTATTGGCAAGCGTCCGCGAGAGGCCCTTGTGGGTAAGACATGGGTACCTACAAGACTACGGTTTACTATATACTCCCCCTCTAGTTCAGGTGTACGCCCTCGTTCCTGGACTAGCTGCTCTTTTACCTTCTTCGGTCGTCCGCGTTTCTTGACGGGGTTAACAGGTTCCGGCGGAGTATCATCGTTACTAATGAACGGGGTCAAATCTTGAACATGGTATTTCCCTATAATCTCGTGAGGCAGCTCCATACGCGCAATGTTGTACGTCGTAGGGCTTATCTTCTTGGTGATGACGTAAGGACCATCGCGTCTCGGCATAAATTTTGCAGTGAGTGCCTTTGAACCTTTGCTCAAGAGGTGCGATTTTAGTAGCACCTTATCACCCACCTTGTATTCTACCCGCCGACGCGACTGGTCGGCGTATTCTTTCGCCTTGTCCTGTTGCTTCTCGACTCGTTCTCTGATCGCCGACAACGAGCTGAGGAATCGTCGTAAGTAGGGTGTTATTTGTGGGACAAAGTTATCTTTGTCCAGTATGGCACGTTGGTCATGTGTTGCTTCCGAAGGTGACCGCAGCTCTCTTCCGAATGTCAGGTACGCCGGTGTTGTTCCTGTTGTACGGCACACGGCACTATTTAGAGCAAATCTGATCACCGGCAAGTTCTTGGGCCAGGTACTATGGTCTCCTTCAACCAATCGTGCTAACTGTGCCTTAAGGTCGCGGTTTTTCCTTTCTGCTGGGTTGGCTTCTGGGTGGTACAGTGGCACCAAGTTCTGTGTCACACCCAAGACTGACATACATTGACGCATGACTGCCGAAATGAACTGAACTCCGTTGTCGGATATGATCCGACGAGGCAACCCAAACCGCATGAAGAATTCCTCGATGAGGACACGTGCGCAGGCTTCAGCTGTAGCATCCTTAAGCGCGTATAGCTCTACCCATCTTGTGGCCGTGTCTTCAACGAGCAATATCCACCGTTCCCCTTCCTCTCCTTCCGGTAATGGGCCGAATAGATCTATGGCCAACACCTCGTTACGTTGATTCATGACGGGCGTCTGGAGGAGGCCTGGAGGCTTGTTATTGGTGGCCTTGTATCGTTGGCATTGAACGCAGGCTTTCACGTAGTCGGCTATTATCCTGCGCATTCCTGTGAAGAAGTACAGCTGTGATACTTTCCTGTAAGTATTGTCAATACCAGGATGCCCTGCTACTGCAGAGTCATGACATTGCTTCAAGATGTCTTGCTGTTGACCAGCTGGAACTACGAGTTGTGGTGATTCACTGTCCGAGTCGGGGTTATACCGGTACAGCACTCCTTGATCCATCATATATCCCCGCTCTGTCCATCGCTGGGCTGCGACTTCATCGGTGGCTTCGAGCTCCTTGACAATCTTCTCCAGTTCTGGATCTGCCAGCTGTTCCTGTCTCAACAGATCTTGTTTCTTCACAGGTACGTCTATTATTACAGAGCAAATGCCGCATTGATCGCGGGTTTCTCCTGTGCAGATCGGCCTACTTAGTGTGTCGGCCACAACATTTGCTTTACCTGGAGTATACTGGAATTGTATATCAAACGACTGGAGTTTGAGAGCCCACCGCACTAGCCGACCGGTTGGTGATTTTAAGGTCAGCAGCCAGCGGAGTGGTTGGTGATCACTTCCAATAATAACGGGTTGCCCATCGAGGTATGATCTAAAACGTTCGACTGCCCATACCACCGCCAGAGCTTCACGCTCGGTGGTAGAGTAGTTTCGTTCCGCTGAGGTAAGGAGTCGACTCGCGTACTCAATTGGTCTTTCCTCTTTTAACTCCCCCTGAAGTAACACAGCTCCTAAAGCGTAATTACTGGCATCCGTTCGTAATATAAAAGGCCGACTAAAATCAGCTTGGATCAAAATTGGGGCTGAAGTCAGCAACCGCTTGAGCTCATTGAAAGCTTGTAATTGAGCTTCACCCCAAGTCCATGGTTGGTTCTTTCGTGTCAAACGCGTTAACGGTTCAGCCACTTGGGAAAAGTTAGGAATGAATTTCCTAAACCACGAGCACGTTTGAAGGAAAGTTCTCATATGCTTGAGATTGGCCGGCTCCTTCATTTCGAGTACAGCGCTAACTTTATCATTGTCGATGGAGACGCCTTCCTGTGTGATTATGTGTCCAAGGTACTTCACTCTCCCCCTTGCGAAAACACACTTCTCCCTATTTACATGGAGGTTATATTCAGTCAAGCGCTCGAAAACTGCCTCGAGGTCTTTGAGGTGCTGTTGGAACCCACCTGAGATTATCAGAAGGTCATCTAAGTAGGCTAACAGGACTACGTCCTTTAAAGATGCGCAGGAGCGGAGGCGGTCGATCAGCCGCTGGAATGTGGCCGGCGCGTTCTTGAGGCCGAAAGGCATGCGCTTAAAGCGATATATGCCGAGCGGAGATATGAAGGCTGTCTTATCCCTGTCTTCTACCTGGACGCTCACTTGCCAGTACCCAGATCTGAGGTCCAGCGTGCTCATGAAGCAGTTCCTTTTTGTTGATTGCAGGAGCTCATCAATTAGTGGCATAGGGTACGTGTCCGATTTGGTAACAGCGTTCAGGCGCCTGTAATCTACACAGAACCTGACGCCACCACGAGCCTTAGGTATCATCAACGCTGGAGCGCACCATGCGGACTCGCACTCTTCAATTATATCTTCCTGCAGCATTTTCTCAATTTCTTTTTTCATCACCTCTTTCTTCGCGGGATTCAAACGGTATGGGGGCACTGCTATCGGTGGGTGTTCACCTGTATCTATACGGTGTTCCACGAAAGGAGTAGGAGCTCCCCCTAGACGGAAAATGTGCGCGTGCCTAACAAGAATCTGAGCGAGTTCGTCTCGTTCTGCTGACTCCAGCTGAGTGCCCTCGTCCTCCCGGAGAACATTTGTGGAGGCACACGTAGTGCCGCGCGAAGTTGGTTCAAAAAATAGCGTATGTTTAACGCGATGATTGTTGTCAAAATACCATATTTTCTTGGAGAAATTAATAACGACGCCCATAGCCCTAAGGAAATCTATGCCGAGTAATGTCTCGTTGTCGTCGGACTCAGGGAAAATAAGAAATGGTATTGTGATGATAACGTGTTCCAACCGCACCTGCAACGTGGTAGTGAGAACGTTCATTTCACGTGCGTAGCCATCGGCGAGTTTAATTTGCCTCGTCGAGGGCGTGAGCGGGTGGCCTTTGCGTAGAAGGAGAGCATATAGTGTGTAACCGGCAATACAGTGTTTCGCGGCAGTATCAATTAAAGCTGTACCATTTACTCCCAAAATCTCGATTTTGAAAATGGGACGTAAGTCGCGACGTTTGACGGGCCTATCGCCGACGCTACATGCCAACAAGTCGTCATCGTCCTTAACACGCACATAATTATCATCATAACAATATATTAAATTCACATCATCAGTAACGTTATTGTTTCTTTCATCCGTTGATTTTTGCGAAAAATCTGACTTATTACAGGTTTTATATTTTGAAAATTTATTACATATAAAATCCGACTTAATACACTTTTGGTTAATATGCGAACCAATCGGATGAGCATCGTGATCATGATTGTTGTATGTATCGTTCGCGAATAAAATGTCCGATTGACAGAACTCATTTTCATAAGGAATACCGGTCAGCATTTCACTATTAAAATAGTCATTGTTCACTGTATTTAACGAACGATTTTGAAAGTCACGATCGCGCACGGGTAATTCGAGACTATAGAACTTTTCCGATTTATTTACGTAATTTACGGCACTTTCACTCGCGTTATTATTATGACTGTAAGACTCACCTCTGTCCTCTAACTTACGACACTGTTCACGTCGGTGACCGTAGCGCTTGCAGTAGGTACAGTAGGGACGTGCATGACCCGAGCCGGAGGCCGAGGTCGTCGGAGGAGGCCGAGGTGTCGCGTTCACGCCAGGCGCTCCGCGCGCTTGCGGATGCGGCGGCGTGGGCGCGTGCAGGGCTACGGCGGCGCGGTGCGGCGGCGGCGAAACAGAGGCCGCAGGCCACGCGCGCATCGCGGGCGCGCCTCGTGCCTGCGCTTCACCGCCAGCGGAGGGGGCCGGAGCGGCGCGGAAAGTACTCGCGCCGGCGGACGGCGATGGCCTCGCTGTTGATGCTCGTCGTACCTCTTCTCCCATGGAGTCTTCAATATTTCTCGCGTGTTTTAGTAATTCGGCGAATGTCGTAAACTCCTCTCTGCGGAGTCGTTTTCTTATACGAATGTTTAACAGGCCGTATATCATATCTAGTTTCACTTTTTCCGTTAAGTCACTCGGTGGCAACCTTGCCAACAAGGCGCGAGCTTTCGCCACGAACACGTCTGTATTTTCTTTCCCTTGTTCGTTTTCGAACAAGTCGCGGTATATTCTGTGGGGCGGCCGTCGGTCGCCGTAAGCGCTTCTTAAGTTAAAAACGACCTCGTCCCACGTAGATATTTGATTCTTAATGCCCTGCTACCAGGTGGCCGCATCATACGTCAACAACATTGACATCCCTTTAATTGCGTTGGTATCAGCCACGTTGGCGCACTCTTTGTAGCTTTCCACTGCGTCTATGAATCCTTCTATCGATTCATTCGGTGCGCCGCTAAATACCGCTTTACACCGCGCAAAATTACCGTTTTCGGCCGTCGGCGCGGGAGTCGAGGTCATTGCGCGGTTTCCCATAACACTATCCAGGATTTCTTTTATTGCATTTGTTTGTGTTCTCTGAAGACCTTCCAGGAGCATGGACACACTCTCTTGCGAGTATGTTGCGTCAGCGAAGTGAGGGGCGGGGGGGGGGTTGGGGAATGCGTGTTGCATCATCCCCCTCGCCGCCATGCTGGTACTCCTGTTGTTGTTGTCTGGTACGCGTCATTATTATTAACTGAAATAACGGATAGTTCGTACGAATTCAACTACACAACACGAATCGTTTAACCACTAATCCACCCACTGTTGGGACGCCAGATATAGACATAGGTCGTCACAGGTATGGGGTACGCCACTGCCAGCAGGCAGAAATGATAACTCAGGGGTGGATGTCAGTTCTTTACTAATAAAATACTTATACAAAGGTTGTGGATCAGTGGTCGCCTTTCCACACAAGGTCACAGTACACTATATTATCAGAATGCACACAAGATCAAGTTAGGGTTTGCGCGGGAAACGTTAAAGTTAGGCGTAGTATCGCGTTCGCGGTTTATCCTCGACTGAAAAATAACGGCTGCACGTGCGGGAGACGCGCCGGCCGTTACAGAGGGGCGCGGGAGGTGAGGTGAACCTCATTGGCAAGCGTCCCTGCTGCACGTGCGGGAGACGCGCCGGCCGTTACAGAGGGGCGCGGGAGGTGAGGCGAACCTTATTGGCAAGCGTCCGCGAGAGGCCCTTGTGGGTAAGACACGGGTACCTACAAGACTACGGTTTACTATAAGATGTATTTTTTAGTACAAACCAGTTTTCGAGTTTTAGCACCTGGGGACACATTTTAATCATTTGATTTCTGTCTATTCCTTTTAACTCCTCTATAGCTCGTTGATGGTATTGGAATTTGGATCATCATTTTGTGTTGCCGATACTGACTGCACAGTGAACAGATTCAAACTAAAAAATATAAATTCTTAGATCTATATTTTACTTTTATTTTACTAGAGAGTTAATATAAAAAGCAATTTAATATGTAACAAAGTTTAATAAACGCATATGAAAATAATCTATCTTAGGGTTATAGGGAAATCTAACAATGGAATTTGATTGTGATTTAAAATAAACTTCTTAAAATGTAGATAAGTAATTACATTCATGCTTATTGTTGGCGTAGCATTTGACTCAAGGAGAGATAATTTAGGTTTGCAAACAAAAAAATTGCGTTAAAATTCTTTGAACATATTCTCGCTTTTTAGATGGTACCAAATTTTACCGACTAGCATCAATCCATATTTTACGAATGCCAGAATACGTTGGAAAACTATGGGACAAACATTTTTTTGCAATTTTGTGGACTTTTTTCCCATTGACAGGCAACATTGTGATTGAGGTTAACTTACACTTAAAAGCTAAAATTACCACGAAATATTAACAATAACAATGATCAGTTGATAGGAAACAGTCAATTATAATGATTCTGATATTATGTATCTTTATTTAATTGTTTACTTACGAATGAAATGAAATTCCATCGGCGTTTGTTTCCGTGCGGCTGTTATAGCCTAATACGCTGCAACCACCCATAATTATAAACACTCAGTACACGTAGTACATTCAGAACACTTTTATAATTAACTTCCAAATGTATTTATCACCAAAAAGAACAGTAGACACAAGAAAACTAATTAAATATATCTGCTTTGTTTGTTTGGCCCAGCTTTGACAGTAGGCCATCAAAAAAGTGGCCACGCAGATAAGGACAAAAAAAACGTATCTATATCCCCTTCACTCACATAATGTAAGCGTAGCTATCTATCTCTTTTCACCATAGCATTGCAAATCTACTTGTACTAGATCTGTGGTCGTGCACATCCAGCAACATAATAATAATAATTATTGACGTACGTCAATACTATTCACTGTCGTTTTGCGTCGTGCATCGTGTATGACCTTGGCGGGACGTACGTCAAGATGGACCGTGAACGTAGAGTGAGAATCGTGAATAAGACGTTTAATGCGCGTGAATTGATGCGTGCAATCGATTTATCGTTAGTAATTATTAATTGTTGGAAAAAAATTTAAAGCTTTCGTTTCATTGTAGTTTTTTCGAAATAATCAAAGTTAATTCAAATTGTGTTAAAAAATAAATATAAGTATATATATAAGCTGGTGGCCCACCTGCTCCTTTGCTTGCTCTGACATAAAAAAAAAAAAAAGTATGGATGAAGGTACTTAAACATTGAAAAAAATGTTAATGAAATAATCAAAATCCAAATTACTTAAAATAACCGTAAATATTTTTCAACCAATTATTATGTATACTAGTGTATACTACTTTATTTACACATTAATGAGGGTGAATGAGGTTATTGCTAACTCTATGAATATTTTTTTTTTAACACTGAACTTAGCGCAACCTGCTGGTGCGTTTCACGTTCCAATTAGGCATCAGCATAATTCGGCATTGTGCGCCACTGAGTCGCATTATGCTCTGTAATTGGAAAACAGCCATAAGCTTCTTGGGACCACCATGTGAGACTCGGAACGGACTCGGAGCAATTAGAGAGGACAGCTGATTATCAATGTCATTAGCGTAATTGACAGATGACAGAAGATAGTAGTGTTAAAAATGCGTCAAAGTCACATTTGTTTCCCAATTTGCGTTTATTTACAAATATTATTAAAAAATATTTAAATAGAATTAATGATTGAACGATCTTACCTGTGATATTTTTCTATATTATGTAGATAGTATCATAGTGCAACAAAAATGTCTGTTCATTGGAGTTCAGAGATCATGAAATGGGAATACAGAGAATTACAGGCTACGGCTATGTCCGTTGATTATTCAGGCAATAATGTGCTTTTAGCTGGGCGAAGATGGCTAGCGATTAAACAGCTAAGCATTGATGATGATACCGGGGACATAATCAAAAAATATCCTCGGCATAGTAAATACGACGCTGCAGGTGCTGAATGGTGTCAGACATACCCTGGACAAAAATTGTGTGCCATAGCGGTATGTAACCTAAATACAGAATAACTTCTTTCATAAAATTATTTACAATTTATGAATTTGTATTTTGTGTTCCAGAGTAATCAGCGAGTAGACATATATGAATGGCGAGCAGGCAATGACTTGACTTGTATATGTTCATTGAAGGGCCACACTCGTGTAGTTAGTGACACGCATTTCCATCGGCAGGATCATAATTTAATAGCCACATGCTCAATAGATACATTTACTCATTTATGGGATCTAAGAGATTCAAGGAAACCAGTTGTTTCACTTTGTGCTGTTGGTGAGTTACAAAGTATTATTTGTTTATCTTGTGCTATGTACTAAAATCTACATTGTATTGAGTATATCAATATTATTTTTAAAACTATGATAAAGGTTTATATTGTTTGTTACAGCTGGTGCTTCTCAAGTTCAATGGAATAAAGTAGCTTCACATATAGTTGCCACTGCCCATGATGGTGATATTAAAGTTTGGGACTATCGTAAAAATTCAGCACCCTTGCATTATATATCAGCACACCTTTGTAAGATTCATGGAGTCGATTGGAGTCCTCACCATGAATATCAACTAGTCACTTCAAGTCACGATGGGAGCATCAAATATTTTGATATCAATAATGCTAGGAGGCCAGAAAATGTGATAATGACTAATTTTCCAGTATGGAGAGCTATATATACTCCATTTGGAAGTGGTCTTTTAACCATTGGTGTAGGATGGGGAGGTTTACCCAGGGTTGAACAAGCCGGTGTAATTGGAGTATGGATAGA
Organism: Colias behrii; assembly: GCA_029959065.1. Classification (NCBI taxonomy): domain Eukaryota; kingdom Metazoa; phylum Arthropoda; class Insecta; order Lepidoptera; family Pieridae; genus Colias; species Colias behrii. The sequence continues at coordinate 10,293,877 of JARWMC010000003.1, forward strand.
AGGCACATTAACTCATAGGCTGGCTGGGCACACTGATACTGTTCAGACAATGGTGTGGAGGCCCAATACCCTGCCTTCAAACTATCAATTAATAACTTGGGGCAGAGATCAAACACTAAGGATATGGACTATGCATCCGTCTCTTCTGAAAATGTGTTCCCATTTTCTTCCTGATGATGTAGAGCATGAAGAAGATAATATTAGTGATGGTAAAGAAATCAGTCGCTATTTTAAGTATTTTTTAATTAAATTCTATCTCACTTGAGCAGTGTGTAGCTTTTTTAAAGGGAATTCTGATTATTATTGAAATATGTAATTGTTAGAACCTCTTTATTTTATTACATAGCTTTTCATCTTCAATAGGATGGACTTTACATCTTATTATTAATTGCCAATGGCTAGAAAACTAAATTCTGTATAATAATGTTGCATAATTTTCTTTACTTTTAAATGCAGTCATATAATTCTAAACAAATTGTTTCAGCAGCAAGCTATGCATCTACCATAAGTTCAATGAATGACATGTCAATGAATGATAACAAAGGTCAGGAAATTCAAATGGTAAGTTAGTTTTGATAAGTGATATTCATTGACATAGTTTTAATTATTGAGAGATATAACTAAACAAACACTATTATTAATAAATCTTTATTATTAAAATAATAAGCAATCCATAAGAAAAAGCTAGTAGTACCATCCTATTTCTATTTTTATTGTAGTCAAAACATTTCTCTCCCTTTTCTGCGCCTGTATGCTATGTTTAATGTTTATTGTAATGGCAAGAAAACTATCTTACAATATCCTTAACACATCACTTTATAAGTGGAATTTTTTTTTATTACTGTGTGATATACATAGCTCACTTGCACCTACAATGCCTTAACAATTTCGTATTTTATGTTTTAATTTGATTATAGTATGTATTTAAAGTTAGTAAAAGTGTCATTATATGGCAATAGCTTATTGTTGCGGACAATGGGCTAGGACGCGACATGGACACGTGCATCTTTCTAGGATATCAGGCACGCTTTCATCAAATGACAATTGCAAGATGAAAGCTTGCATCTTGCGTAAACAATTATAACCGTGCCCACGGAGCGGCAACGTCGCGTTATGCATTAGTTGTGCGGCCGTGAACAAAACGCCTAAGATATACAAACTTTAACTGTTAAACTTATATACTTACTAATTTACTATATGTACATATGTATACTGGAAAAATAAAATTTATCTTTACAGAACAAAATTGTACATAAAACACCTACCTCCATAGATGAAGAATTTGAATCAATAAGGGAAATGGCCAATATTGAAGTAACAGATATGAATATTGAAACTCGCACCTGTCAGATACATTCAGAGCGCAATGGATACATTGCTAACTTGCAAGTTACGTTCCCGAGAAATGTGACAGAACAAACAATACCAAAGTTCTCATGGTTATCTGGAACAAATGTAGACAGCGCTACCACAATAAAAATATTGCAAGCTATTAACAGAACTGCGTATCGTAAGAAGAAAGAAGGCCAAAGATGTTTGCTGTATTGTTTGAAAACTTTGGCTACTTCAATAGATGAGGTATGGATATGAAAAAAAGCATTAACAATCTAAAGAAATACATTTGTCATTATTCAACATTTGATTTATTTCCAGATTCCAGTGAAGTCATCCGACGATTCAGATTCAATGAAATCAAGCCAAAGAAGTCAGTCTGAGAGTGAAAATGCAGGTGATTCTTGCATCCCATTCCCTCGTACATGCAGCGCTAAATGGTGCGGTGTTAGCACACTAGTCGTATTCAATAGACCAGCCAATGCCCGACGCTTATCTCTTAAACACGAGAGTGGGACGCCAAGGTCGATGTCGTCCTTATCTCTGACTCCAGGGCTGTTTGGAACTGGGTACAGTTCTGTGTCTCCACATGCTACAACTACTCCTTCGCCAACAAACGCCTCCGGTTTCCCACAGCTGCACCATAGGCACGCGTCGAACTCTATCACTACATTCTATTTTCAAGATCGTTGGGTAAGTGAATAATTCTTTTCGATTTAGCTTATTCATTTGGTAGGACCCTATCTAATTAAATAAATGGAGAAAAAACGAAGGTAAAATTTATGTAAATGTCCTTTTAAACTCCTTGTAAAATGTTTCGCGAAATTTAATTCGACCGATTTTTGTCAAAGCGTTCAAACATTCACAATGAATAGTTCTGTAACATTTATATTATCAAATAAAAGCTCTATTACATACACAGAAAGCTCAAAGTCGCCGAGCTGGCAGTATGCGCAGCCGCGGCAGTATATCTGGCTGCTCATCGCCTCGAGTCGTCCTGTACTCAGCTGACAGTTTATTCCTACTAAACAGAACACTTGCCGAGAAGTATATTATCAACCCTGACAATCCAGTTGGTAAGTCGCTTTGGATATCTCAACTTTGCATACCTTGTTGTAGTAACTAAGTATTTTTTGTTTCGAAAACATTGGTGAAAAGCTAATTTGCGTGGATTTCGATTTATGGCTTTCTCTTTAACACTACAAGAGAGGGAATGAAATGGTAAGTTGCTTATTTGCACTTTTAAACAAATATTTTAATTTTTAGCGAACATGATGAGCTGGTGCCTTTCTACACAGGCAAGTTCTTTGAACTTAGCCTAAAACGGGTGCCACTTATACTTTTTTGTTTGGCAATAAACCTTTAATACTTATATGTATGTATAATGTATATACTATATAAGCCTATGAAATAAAGATAAGACATAAACGTTATTATTATTATATATTTTCGCAGAAATGTGTGAGCACAACGCGAAGGTATCAGCAGATGAAGGTGAAGAGGAGCTATCGCACACGTGGACGCTCGCAGCGCTGGTGGCGAAGGCGCTCAGCGTGCAGCCGGTGGACCACCTGATGTCCAGCGAGGAGACCATGGGCTGGGCGGGACATCCGCTGTGCTGTAACCTGCTGCAGACTCTGTGAGTATTGAGAACATTTTTAAAGAATAGACAAAAATTTGATCACGAGGCGTGATTTGAACCTCGTCTTTCGCCTTGCCACAGCGAAAAATAAAGCATTTTAATGGTATATCCTCTCAAACTAAATATCAATTTCTGTGAGTATTATTTTGGGAAGCTGTGAAATTAAGACATAGGGCATCTTGATTTTCGACAAAAATTAAAAGCTCAATGCAAATATATCCATGATTGATTTGCAATTAAAATAGAGTTGAAAACGATGCGATTTTTTTGCAGTGTGTCATGCCAATCATATATTCATCATCATCTTTAATTTTCTTTTTCAGAATATCGCATTATGCCAAATCACTCGATCTACAAATGGCGGCCATGCTAACTTGTGCCTTTGCGGTATTCAACGACTCAAGCAGTTCCAGTTCTCAATCCTCTATTAGTACGTCTAGTTATGTAAGTTACGAAACATAAAACAATCCAATTGAGAATTGAATGTTTTTTCAAGAATACTTTAAACTTTACCTTTTATTTTATTCAATTTTAAAATGTTGCATGTTCATTATGAACTCATTATAACATTTATTTTAGGGTAATAATACATCACCGTACAACACAATAAACCAATACAGCGAGATAAGCGCTGACGGTTGGACACTGCCAAGTATATTGCGTAGTAACTCGTGTTCTGAAGCAGAAAATTTAAACACGGACTATTCTCTTATGAAATCGGATAGAAACTCTGCCTGTGTGCTTGACGAGGCGACTGTACATCTTTACCATTGTTTCAAGAGAACGTATGCGGATGTTTTACATCGATGGCAGTTGTTATATAAACGCACTGAGGTGAGTAACTTGTAAATATAAAATCTTTTTTGCATGAGTCGCAAAAACTGATCTAATTGGGGAGTGGCGAAAGCATTGGAAAGCGAAAAAATAGCTAACAACGCGACTTAGCTACATAGTCTAAGATCCTATATAACATCGACCTTCACCGATCTGATTAATGGATAAAAATTATTTGATAGGTAATTTAGTATATTAAGGGCCGATTTTTCAATGCTTGGATAAAACTTATCCGTCCAATAAAGTATTACATGATTATATTAAAATGTCACGTAAACTGTCAAATACGGGAAATTAGAATACGTTTTTAAAATGGTAGTTTTATACATTATTCGACGAATAAGTTTTAACCAAGGATTGAAAAATCAGCCCTTAATATGATAAAAAAATAGGGGTTTCCTGATAAAATCTTGGCCAGGCTATAATTAATTAAAAATTGTTTTTTTTTTTTAATTTCACCTTTGAGTTTAACGAAAAAATTTAACACTAACGGTAAGTACACGGCCTATAGAATATGCAAACCGAGGGTTGCCTATTCTTTTCCTGGCATAACGTTTGGGTTGCCAGGTGTAAACAGGTATTTTGCTCGTAGTTATTTTCACCTATTTGTTTAATGTATTAACCAAATATAAAAATAAGCGCTGTTTTATTGTGAATACAATGATAAAGGGTTGCCCGTAAAATGTCTGTCCTGAATTACGGTTGTCGACTTTCAAAAAGTTAACTTGTAATGCGACTGGGGACGTGCAACAAAGAGGTCCGACTCTAGTATTCCGTGCAGTAGACAAGGACTCAGGGTTATAGCTGCTCGCGGCGTGGCTGTAGAAAGTGATAAAGAGTGCATGTTACTAGTTCATGCAATGGAAAATAATAGCGATTGACTTGTACACGAAATGGTTAGGGTGACCATGAATGTTGTTTGAATTTATTTTTCACGAATTATGTATCGGTAAAAAATATTTAAATTTAAGACTTAAGGACGCTTGCCTTACTCAAATTAAGGCCTGAATCGGGTAGAATTCCCTTTTAATACCGAAAATTAACTCTAGTTATAACCGTTTTTCTTCTTAGATTCTTAATGTACATATCTAAAAAAAATGTATATTAAAGTTTCGAATATGATAAAGGGCATGGTTGTTTTAATTTGTTTATTTTACAATCAGGTTTTTTGGAAAAAAAATCATGAACTGAGGTCGATTTCTGGACTTTAAACCAAAACGCTAAGTCAATATAACGTCAATTATTGTAGTGTTTTTACAGTGTGTTTATGAAATTGAAACACAGGGCAGGTTGTTTTAAATTTTGATTACATATCCAAATATCTTTTTAATAATTTTTATACGAACTTTTACTACGGTAGATTCGCGCCGGTCCCCCGATCCCGCCTTGTAAATCACCTAGCAAGGTCGCTAGCCCCTATTAAGGCCTTAAGGTATCTAACGTCGCAACTCGGCTCGCGGCTCGCGGCAACATCATGATCACGCAAACATAATGCATTCCATTTTATAGATCATCTTCATACTTGATATTATTTTTATTTTTAATTTTTAATTTTATTGAAATTAATTCCAGAAAATTACTAGGAACTTTAAAACTTCATTTTGTTACTTTTATTAGTAGGTACTACGATCTTGATAAGTATGTCGACAAAAATTTTTACATCTTTTCGTCATGGGTGTCATTTTCATGGTTTTTGGAGTAGCTATTAACCAATAAGAGGTCAAAACTAAAATCCAAGATGGCGCCGACGAAAATTTTACATCTTTTCGTCAAGGGTGTCATTCTCAAGGTTTTTGAGATAGGTACCTATTAACTAATATGAGGTCAAAACCAAAATCCCAGATGGCGCCGACGAAAATTTTACATCCTTTCGTCATGGGTGTCATTTTCATGGTTTTTGGGGTCGGCGCCATCTTGATTGTTGTTATGACCCCATATCTGTCATCCTACCCAGCCAAATCCTCTGTCCTCATCTTACTAAAATTTTGATTTAGATAAAAAAAAAATTAGCAGAATCTATAAAGGACTATATATATTCCTCAATAATTTATAGGTAAGAAGATAGATTAGGCTGTTAGTTTTCTTAAAATGGTACCGGTTTAGACCCCATTTTTTTGCATTTTATGCGACTATTGTGATGGGAAAAACGTATATCAGCGACAATTTTGTATGACGTCGTACAATTTTTATAAGATACACGAAGAAGCGAATATATTATCTTCAAATTAAGATATTACTATGTGCTCACGTGTAATTGCTTTGAGTTAAAATGGTATCGTAAAACAGCGTTTTTTGTAAACAAATGTAATAGCGTCCTTAAAAGCGAAATCCTCGAGCACCTAAGAGGCTACGATAAAAATTGTAGTTATTATTCAGCTTTTAATGAGAATTATAACTTACGTTGTTTACACTTTTACGATAGAATAAGTGTACTTGACACTATGTTTTAGTTTATTTTTACATACATTAAATTAGGTAGCGTGTCATCAATATAATATGTTGTACTGGACATTTACCCGCTTGCTTTTCAAGAAATTTGTCCCTTATTTTGTTGAGCCATGGTCACCTAGTTAGAAAGAGACAAGTTGGAACGGAAAACGCTCTCACTCGGACCGGTTTTTGCGCCATTGTGCACAGTCTAGTTAATAGTATAACGTCTTTGCCTAAATCGCTTGTTACTTCGCTCCTCGCCAACTTATGTTTAAGATGACGGTCACGATGCGAATTGCGTGTTGAGGATCTTCTAGTGTGATCATGGCGCGTTGTACATAACTTGTGTCCTAATTTTTCAGTCAATGACAAATGTTGATAATCCTTAAATAATAATTATGTATTGAACCAGGTAATGAAGTTAGTCCATTGCAAGTACGACATCCAGTACGAAGGCGAAGCGTCGTGGGAGTGCGGGCGGTGCGGGCTGTGCACGCGCGGCGCGGGCTGCCCGTCGTGCCGCCGCGTCGCGCTGCACTGCGCCGTGTGCGCGCGCCCCGTGCGCGGGCTCGCCGCCGCCTGCGCGCTGTGCACGCACGCGGGACACGCGCGGCACATGCTCGCCTGGTGAGTGCTCGATTAAAAGCAAATTCTATTTACATACCCTTAGGGCCGATTTTTCAATGCTTGGATAAAACTTATCCGTCCAATAAAGTATTACACAATAATATTAAAATGTCACGTAAACTGTCAAATACGGGCAATTAGAATACGTTTTTAAAATGGTAGTTTTATACATTATTCGACGAATAAGTTTTAACCAAGGATTGTAAAATAGCCCTTAGAAGAGTACAGATTTGAATCGACGTGCGGATGTTTTTACGCACCCGCGCACGTAGTTGCGTCTTGTGGATTTAGGTGATTGGATGGAGCCCCGCATCACGCAGCGTACCGCGAATGCTTCTTATATATCGTATGCGTCTTATTCATATCGATATGCGTAGAAAACACGCACAATCACATAGAATATGCATCCTCTCGCGACACATAGGTTTGAATGAATCGAATCGGAACGGCCGTCTACGAAAAGCTACTACGCGCATTGCGCGTGTTGCCCGTACGACGATGCAGTCATGCGGTGCATTAATACCATAAGTACTCGCATGGCATTAGGATGATCGCCTGGCGCCCCTTGCCGTCAGGAATTATTTTTATTGCATAAATGATTATTATGCATGTCCTTATAGATTCAGATTATACATGCAAAAGTAACTCTGTTTCTCTATTTATTCTTTGCGCTTCACATAAATAATAGGTGCTTTGGAACGGCACCAAATATGAATAAACTTGTGTATTTGTCTTGTGGAAATGCTAAGTGTTTAATTTTTTGTTTGCTCGGAGCAGTTATAAAACGAAAATATGACTACGACTGTTGTATTATATCTATAGTTCAATTTATCAAGTATATCCTATCTTTCAAGTTGGATGAAACTGCTCAATGTGCTTTATTTAAAACGGTTCACAGTATCCACAGCGGACAAACGTACGTGGCATGAAAATTATATGCAATATAATCAGATTGAATAGATCAAATCAGAGACTTCTCCTGTCCTTTTGGGCTACTTATCCTTTCTCAATGTAGTAGCTTGCTAAATGTCTTCGACTCTCCTAAATTTACAAAACGCACATTGTTACCTCGTGTATCTTAGAATTATTCTTTTCTATCTAGGGTTCTTAACGTTTTTTTTTTTCAAAAAGAAAATAATTATTGTTTATTGTAAATAATTAACGTTCAAATATTTATTCTAGGTTCGCGCAACACGATACTTGTCCAACGGGGTGCGGCTGCAAGTGCGTAATGGAAGGAAATTCGGGATGGAAGGGCGTTAAATACGGATGAAAATAATTTTGCCTTCCTGCCTATTTGTATATTTCGTTTTAATTTATAGCAAAGCTAGAGGGAATTATATAAATATTATTTATAACAAAGACTGTAACATAAAATTTTACACTGAATAAAAACATCTCAACTTTCAATTAGAACTTTATTTAACAAACTTCGTAAATTACATTTTTTAAATAAATTAACTGTGCAATGAGTATCTTAGAGTAAGTGAGTTTAAAAGTAGGTTTTATGTTAAAATGTTAACACTATCATTAATGAGTTCTTCAGTCTCATTGAAGCATTATAATAATAAAATAAGAACACAGAGTACTTATTTATGAAGGCATATATTTTCTGCAAAATTCAATTCAATGTAAAAACATTATAAAGGTAAAGAAATTACAACAATAAGCTATTAAGTATAATATAAACAACAAACATAGCTCGTTAATCTTTGTTGTTTTTTTTTTTAAATATATAGAATTTACAAAACAAAAAGCCTTCAAAATCCAATCGAAAACAGCGAATTATAAAAGCAAAGAAAAGTGCCAATTGCATACAAGTTAATAACTTTAAATATATACGACTGAGTCTTGTTGCCTTTGATATACATATTAATTCTAATCGTTTGTGCTTTAAAACGCTTACAATTCTTAAATGGCGTTTTAAATATCAGGTACAAGATGTAATCGCAGACATAAGACAATAACCAAATCTGATAAAAAGTAATAACAAAGGATACCGTGAACAAAAAGTTAATTTTAATCAACTATCTAAATATTACTTTTGTCAATTAACTGATTAGGTTTACAAATACTTTAAACGATAACACGATACAAATACAAAGCCACGATACAAAAACATTTGTTTTTATTAAAAACAATCTATTTAAACAAACGGCTATTTAGTAGTACCTATAAAAAGTGAACGCTACATTTTCCTATGTTTATACAAAATAGGCACCATTTTTATTCAATAAGCGAACTACTTCTAAATAAAATTTTACAAACTCTAAACTTAAAAATTACACGAAATTTACATTATTTAAGTTTTGATTTTAGACTATGTAGGTAAATAGAAATTCTATTGTGCGAGCGATTTGTGTATTGGCCTTAATCATTTTCTGTACCTTATCACTTGATTTCTATTTTATTAATATTTTTAGGCTAAATAGGGAGATAGAAGTATGTATTTTACGAGAAACTAAACGAACGCGTTAAAAACAAGAAAAGACAGTCCTATGATAATGCAATAGAAACTTCCGGAATACAATATTATAGATATCATCATTTATAACAGGCATTTCTTCTACATTTTAATAGTCACAAGAGATTAGAAGTTATAACGATATTCTACTTAAATACGTCACGTTATACAAAATAAAGTCAAATGAAGGCACAGAAGACGATTACATTAGGTACATTTGGCTAAATCAGACTGTCTTTGTTCTAATGACTACATACCAATATGTCTATTTAAATATTAACTAAAAACCATGCACGACGAAATGAGATGAGCGATCGTTTCTCAAAGACGAGTCGTTCTATTGTAGCAGCTAAAACAATAACAATTGTTAGTTTATTATTCATTCCCTATCTACATAATATGCGTCTATGTTAAAAAAAACCAACTAAGTACACTCTTAATTTCAAAACATTGTACACTCCACCATACGGTAATTATAAAGAGACACAAACACAATATAGCAACAACACACACTAAAAAGACAATTACTTTACGACTTGTAGTAAAATGCAAATATTTTTTACGAATAACTAGAAGATAATAAAGTAGGTAGGTATGTAATTATATGCTGAATGCAAAACATTACCTACTATTCCAGATTTGATACACATACTCTATTTTATTAATACTTTATTGCAACCTGTCTTATCAAATAATCTCAATACCCATGTATTTAGTTTCTAATCGTAACATTGCATCATCATCACTACATAGTATAAAACAATGTCGCTTTCTCTGTCCCTATGTCCCTATATCCCTATGTCCCTATGTCCCTTTGTATGCTTAAATCTTTGAAACTACGCAACGGATTTTGATGCGGTTTTTTTCAATAGATAGAGTGATTCAAGAGGAAGGTTTATATGTATAATAACATCCATTAAATAGTGGAAAAGTACTGTTATTTTTGAGGTTTCTAATGTGATGTCGTAAATAATTACATTTTTTCCGCTTACATTGCAAACGCAGGCTGAACCCTACGAGTTATATCAAAATAATGTACTAAGTATTGTACACATTGAAAAGGTCTACAGAAAAGTCCGTGATGGTATATGTCTATCTCTTATGGATAACCCACAATAACTTTTTTTTGTCGTTTACTTTTTACGACAAATAATGGCTAATTTTCGAAGCGATTTTAAATAATACAACATTAATCCTTAACCAATAAAATACCTTGAATACATTGTTCATTTAATATAGATCTATATGGCCCTTTACACCGTATGATTTAAGTGATTATTTTTCCGACCCAAATATCGACAATAGAATTGCACCATTCGACGTCACGTGGTATTATACTACATGGTATTATACTGATAATTTTTTGAAAATTTTCTCTGGTCGTTGACGTCAAACTGACAGGTTGAATTCAATTGTGAAATTATTGGCCGACATTTGGGACGGAAAAATAATCCCCCGAATACCACACGAGCTTCAAAATTATCTGGCATTTCCCTCAAGGTTCCCTGCAAACAAATAAAGTCGTCAAGTTTTTCAGGAAAAATCACTCGCGCTTCGCGCTCGTGATTTTTTAACCTTGACTAAAAACTTGACTCCTTCATTTGTTTGCAACGAACCTATCGGAAAATACCCGATAATTTTGAAGCTCTTGTGGTATTATAAGTGAATATTTTCGAAGATATTACAGATTAAAAATTGCGGGACGTAGCGTTTGCGGCGGTACCGGCCGGCCGCCCGGTGCGGGTCGCTATGTTTTTATATACAACGTTCACAGTTTTTCTGTAGTGTATTTAGTATCAGCATTGCACCCGTGCGAAGCCGGGGCGGGTCGCTAGTATTTTAATAAAACACCTATTAATCATAAAATAACCTTCAATCTACTCTCGTCTGTCTTATATACGGAGAGAGTATAATCAGGGTGATGTTTTTAGCGTACCTTTCTAGAAGCCTCCGTTTCAATTCCGGGGGGTAAGTGACGTAGATGTAATGGTCGTCGTGTTCGTCATCCAACATGGCGTCTTCGCCCCCGAGTCTCTCGGCGCGAGCCGGGGAAGAGTGTGTCGTCATGGAAACGGACGCGCTACCCGCTATGCTACCCTCTTCTGAGCTACAGATAATATTCAATTATTTATGATTAAATTTCCGAATGGATAGAATGGACCGATACGTAGATATACATGCCACGTTTTGATGGGATTGTACCCAAGAAAAATTAAATGACTCATTGTAGTTAGCTGATGCATTTATTGGGATCACATCACGATCACATCTAATGAAAATAACGGCAGAATTGCGAAAAGATAGATTTGAAGAAAAAAAGCTACCCTCTATACTTATATTTACTTACTCAAACACAATCCATATGATATAGTAGCACATGCACAAAGCTAGCGCAAGTCCCGTGGCCAGTGCCAACAACAGTGGCCAAGGAAAAGCGCGGGCAGCGGGCGTCGTGTCTTCCCAGTAACGGTCGCAACTCAGGTACCAGCAAACAGCGCGCTGCATCTCCTCTGAAACGGTAGTTTTACATTTCAAAACAATATTCATTAAAATAATAATACTTTCAAAGCTAATTTAACTTGCATATATCATTAAATTCGATAAAAAGTTTACAAGGGCTACTTTTGTTAATAAATAATCAGTTCTTTGGATATTACCTTCAAGTTCAGTAAATTGTGGTTGTGTTAAATGTAAAAGAAGAGTCGCGATACATGAATGCACAACCTTTTCACAGCGCACCTAGAAAAATCATTATTTTAGGAAATTAACTAATAAAATAGCTTATTTGTGTTAATAACGGTAAATAGTCATTATTTATCATTATTTACTTTGGAATATAACCTACGTCAATTATTTTAAATTAATATTCTGAATACCATTGTTTGCTATCCAAATTTGCACAAGTGAAGCTCCTAGTTAATAAATAACATGATGAAGTATGTTTTCTCAATAAAAATGTATCGTTACTGTTATCTCAGGTGGTTTAAACACCACACAATACAATATGATGACCCTGAATTTGGCAGACAGCAGACAAAATGTAATTTCAGATTGGGATATCTCTAAGCGAAATTAAGTTTTACATGTTTACAAAATTGGAAATTGTTTGTCGTTGATTTACCTACAGGCTCGGCCTACAGGTGATAATAAAGAAAATTTTATTATTTTTTATTTTTATTTTTTTTTTAATAAAAAATAAAATTTTGGGAAGCTCTCACCGTGTTCCCAATTGTTTTATAAATCTGAAATTTTCAAATTTAGTTTATTATTGGATTCTGAAAAGCTGATATCAGTTAGTTTTTTCATTTCGCCTTGGAATATTCTGGGACGTGTATCTACCAGAAAAAATAATTTTTAGTGGAAAAAAGAAGTCATATTTTCGTCTTTAAAAAATCTAAAGGTGATATTTTTTTAATTTTAAATTTGTCAGTCGGATCATAAGATATCCTAATTTTTAAATTTTGATGCCGGATATCAAAGTGAAAATTAATCAAAATAAAAATAAAAAAATGTCATGTCTTCATTTTTAGTAAATCTACAGATGATATATCTCGGATTTTATATATTCTTGTTTATTTGTTGTATATCCTCATCTTTAGATTTTTTATCCGAAATGGAATATCAGGCATGAATTATTCTTTTTTTTTATTAAATAAAGAAAAACATATTATTATCAAGGCAATTCAACTGTTAATATTCAGCCCTTAATAAGAGTAAATTGTGGAATAAAATATTTTCAGTCTTTATATCATAGCCCGGTCAAATTAGACCTTTGCAATAACAATTCCTACAGAGCCAAATTTTTGGTGGAGAGCTGGTAAGTTTATAGGCACACCCTCTAAACTCTTGTAACTCTTGGGAAAGAAAACATGGAGATCATTTTTGTACAGAATAATTATAAGATCTAGTACTTATTTGAGGTTTTTTTTTATAAAATTTACCGTCCTGTCCGTTTTTCCTTTGACCCCGAATAACTTTTGTTGCACACATGGGATCTTAAAACTTGTACTTTTAAAACTTTATTTGTTATGGTACACCCCTACCACAATTTAGCTCTGTAGGAATTATTGTTATTGCAAAGGTCTAATTTGACCGGGCTATGATATAAAGACTGAAAATATTTTATTCCATAATTTACTCTTATTATGGGCTGAATATTAACAGTTGAATTTCCTTGATAATATGATTTTCTTTATTTAATAAAAAAAAGAATAATTCATGCCTGATATTCTCCATTTCGGATAAAAAATCGAAAGATGAGCATATTCATTAAATAAATAAGTAATTATAAAATCTGAGATATATCATCTGTAGATTTATTAAAAATGAAGACATGACATTTTTTTGATTTTTATTTTGATTAATTTTCACTTTGATATCCGGCATCAAAATTTAAAAATTAGGATATCTTATGATCCGACTGTCAAATTTAAAATTAAAAAAATATCACCTTTAGATTTTTTAAAGACGAAAATATGACTTTTGTTTTTTCCACTAAAAATTAATTTTTCTGGTAGATACACATCCCAGAATATTCCAAGCCGAAATGAAAAAACTAACTGATATCACCTTTTCAGAATCCAATAATAAACTAAATTTGAAAGTTTCAGATTTATAAAACAATTGGGAACACGGTGAGAGCTTCCCAAAATTTTATTTTTTATTAAAAAAAAATAATAAAAAAATTTTTTCTTTATTATCACCTGTAGGTAAATCAACGACAAACAATTTCCAATTTGGTAAACATGTAAAACTTAATTTCGCTTAGAGATATCCCAATCTGAAATTACATTTTGTCTGCTGTCTGCCAAATTCAGGGTCATACAATATGACGTAAATCTTACGTTATAGTGAAATACCTTTAAGCCCTGAAGTTTATTAGGGTCGCAGGCAGCACGCTCTGCCTGTAAATCGGCAAGCCTCTTTTGCCGACTGTCCGGCGGCAGAGACGATTCAACAGTGTCAGCATCACAGAGTTCTGCCGTTTGATTTGTATCACCGTCGCTTTCCTCTCTTTTTTTCTCCTCTGGAGTTTCTACTTCATAAGAAATGCGGAAATAATTTATAGGATTCCTTTAAATTTGGTGACTCGTCATTATATGTTACAAAATTTTGTAAGAAAATTAACACTATTTGATATTTATAGGTACTTCAATTAAATTTTATCATAATTCGCACAGACATACATTAAGATAGACCACGCAAGTACCGCGATCTGTATGAAAACAAAGCGTGTCATATTTTTTGTATTGACCTTGACGCGTTATGACGTCACGAGCGCTTTTTAGTGATGGGAATTTCATTTTACGCTAAATCAATTAGGGACGACACTCGCGCGGCGATTCTAGTATATATCGTTTTCAGTATATCAATTGTCGGATAGGCTGTTTTTGTCAATAGTCGAAGCTTTTTTCCTTCAACAAAGCTGGCTTCACTTAAATGTTTAGAGCAAATTGTGCTATATTTTGTTGGAAACCAATCTTTATGTCCCGTTGCCTCGATCCATTTTTCTTTTATGTTCGGGTTACCTACTTGGAAAACTGAAAAAACAAACATAGTCTAAGCAATAAGGAGTTTTCTTAAAAAACTCCCAAGATGACACTTTAACTAATGGCGTCCATGTCATAATATTTATTTTTAGTTAATGTTTGTATTCAAATACTTAAAAGTTCTAGGTCAAGTCATATTAAATGACAAAAAAAATCTATGCCTTTTTTCTGAAAAATTGCTCCTTCAAATTATCATTTTTCTGTTCGATTATAAAATCGATAAGAATCGAGAACTGTTGCATCGAATGAACATCACTAACCACAAAATTGGACAGAAAAATGAGAAGACGTTATTCATTGCTTATTATCATACGACGCGATCTTTACCGTGCCAAGTAAAAGCCGCAATGTATTCCGAATCATTCCGTATGATTTGGTATCCATGTTTGTCACGATCGTTTTCCACAGATATTCTTTATTTGATTTTAAAATAAATACCGTCATATCCTCCAACATTGCCTTTCCAGCCTATCTTTGCCCAAATAGAAATTTTAACTTTCCCGAGTGTTTATGTGGAGTAGCATGACATTTAAGACTTGTTTTGTTTTTTGGTAGAAAATTTAAAGTCTTTTCTCGCAACACTGATTAGATAGCACATGTATAACGTCAATCAGTCTGCTGTTGGTCTGCTGCTACATGTCGACAAAGAAGGAGGTGTTTTGGTGGTGCCAAATTTTTCTAAAAAAACTTGTCTCTGATCACTGGGAATCAATTAGAATACGTGAATATTTCTTATTATTTATTAAACTAGAATATAAAAAAGGAGGTTATTTGTTATTTCCAAGCAAAAATACGTAGTATTATAGGAGTTTTGTCGCTGGGCAATGTTAGGTTAATAAACGTAGTGTGACCTATCCCAACATTGCCCAACCGCTTTGAGGTGCTAGGACTGACACATTTTTAACAGACTTCTCAAATAGGTAGCAAGGTAATTTTTTTTAGGTATAAATTAAGTACACAGCATGTTTTTTCTTTTAGGTACCTAGGTAGGATTGTACGAGTATATATGCCTACCTAGGTACTTTTTAAATGTTTAGTAGAAGTTACGTATAGGTACATGATTATTCATAATTTCAGTTTCATTTTAAAGATATACCTAGAAACAGTACGAACGCAATATTATTGCATGTGTACCTACCTATTACTTGTTACCCACCTACATATTTTATTAAACTTAATTTTTTCATCCTTTACCTAGTTGATTTTTTTGTGACAACCCTAAACCCTAAAGATTTTTGTATGAAGATTGTGAGAAAATTACACCTAACTTTGCCCATACAATTTAATGAAGATCTACTTATTTTGGATCATTTTTTGTAAGAGATTCGGCATCTTTGCCTTGTCTTGCACTTTGTCTCTTAAAAACAGCTACGTAAGTCTTAAAATGGCTGAAATATTAAAGGTGGGCAAAGTTGTATACTTTTCCACCTTATTTCGCCCACCTCTTTCTTCCTTATTTTTAGAGAAACTATTAAGAATATGATTATTTCAAGTATATCTATTCATTCTAAATTCAATTCCCTACTCAAATAACAGCATCAATTCTGTCCATATTTTGTTTTTTCTTGTCTGATCAAAACACTGTGAAAAGCGGGCAATGTTGGAGGATATGACGGTAGTGCATATTCTGATTAGAAAATTAATTACCGGTGGAAGGAAACATCTCCGATAACTCGCCCACTCACAGCTGTGGAGTTTCTACAGTTTATAACTGCGCAATTCGGCATTTTAGGTACTCTATTCAGTTTCACGTCTTTCCTTGGCGAACTGCAAGCGCGGACTGAGTGTAGGACAGCGTCAAGTAAGTGTTTTATACTTAGTTTGGACACGGGAAGTACATACACTCGCGTAGTCTATCTCAATGTATGTCTGTGATAATTCGCATACAATTAATAGCAACTTACCTGGTTCTTGAGTATCCCCCTCCGTTCGTGGACAGTCAGGTACTGGTATGGGTGGAGGTGGTCGGGCTCTGTGCCGACGGCGGCTTGGTACTTTAGCGATACTCCTTGTAGCAGCTGGTGCGAGGGCTTTCCGCGCTGACTCCAGATCTTGCCACACTTCCACATCTGTGCTTGGTACGACGCCGTCGCTTAGCAACCCGTGTGCGATCAGTACCTGACACCGCATTATATCACAGTAATCTGCTAAACACACTGCATCTTCGGCCTGTAAACAAATTACTCATTAGATACCTACCTATACTTACGATGCAGATGGAATGACTTCAATGAAAGTGCAAAGGGCAAACGTTCTCACTTACGTTATTAACTTTTTTGTATTTGCTAAACTTGGATATACAAATGGAATGGTAGGGTTACCTATAGGTAATATAATAGGATTGGCAATCGATTAAATATGATAAAATGGTACATACTTGCTGGCAAAAAGCATTTAAATGTCTTGCCTTATTAATGTGAGTCTTATGTCGCTGGTCAAAGTGTGTGTCAAGGTGTCGTTCTTCGTAGAAGGATTTGCCGCAGAAAGCACATGTCCACTGGGATGAGCGGTGTTGAAGTTTGGCCGCATGTTGAGGTGCAAATATGTCCCGCGCAAGGTGGAACGGACATTCCAGGGGTAATTTTACCTAAAATGTATATTTCAAATGAACGATTTAAAACTAAATGAATCCACTGTAGGTAAATTAATAATATGTATAAAATTAAAAGCACACCACTTTAAAGTTATTAAGATATATTCGACATACCATACCAAAATATACACATACATATACATTGCATATACTGACCTGGAACCTTTCTAAAACCGGGAGCCATTTGTTTTGTATTACTTTTCTTACGATTTTCGAGTTGTCACGAGAACATGTAATTTTGAATACAGAGGGTCCCGGCCATGGAATAAGTGTCAGGAAGAGTAGGGCCAGGACCTGAAAAAAGATTTCCAAAATCACACATCACATCAAACATAAATACAAGACACAATCACCAAAATTTCTACTTTCGAGAAGTTATCTAGTACTATTTAATGAAATTATATTAATTGCGTGGGTCATCACCTTGCATGATTAATAAATAACTTAGGCTTAGGTATGTTATTAAATTATCGATTTTCCACGGCCTCCTAACCTCACAAAAGCAATGATTCTTACCTCGAGGGTAAACGACGTGGTCCTCATTCATATCTTGTAATCGACAAATTGTTTGTAAAAATTTTCAATAATAATCTCAATAAATTTTATACACTAACAGCCAGGAGCATGTTAAAGAAATACACTTCGTAAGCCTGACACATTTTAGGTATTTTGGCGCATGCGTAAAGTCCCTAATTTCCCCTTCAATTCCGGTGAGTATAATAAATTTAAATCATTCGACCCTTACGAGAAGGGACTCCTTGCTTATATGATATCACCGGGTAATCCTACAATGCCAATTGCAACAATCGTAACTATTATTTTTTTGTCTAAATTTTATTCACGAAGATTTTACTGCTGATTATCAAAATACTAGATTTCCGCCCGCGGCTTCGCCCGCGTTTTCAAAGGAAAACCCGCATAGTTCCCGTTCCCGTGGGATTTCCGGGATAAAACCTATCCTATGTGTTAATCCAAGTTACCCTCTATATGTGTGCTAAATTTCATTGTAATCGGTTCAGTAGTTTTTACGTGAAAGAGTAACAAACATCCATACATCCATACATCCATACTTACAAACTTTCGCCTTTATAATAGTATTAAGATTTAACCTATAAAAGAAGTCTAATAAAAAGATCTTTTCATATGACATGAACGAGGTAGATCAGAAATTAATGGATTCTATTTCATTACAACTTTGATTGCCACCACGGTGCGGCAGGAATCGAATATTAGTTACTTATCGAAGCGAATGGGTATCGATCGGAGGCATAAAATTATAATCCACGTTGAAACAAAAATGTGTAGCTTTATATTTTGATTAAACTCTATACAATCAAAATTTGTTTATCTCTCAATTTTGAAGAGTAAGAGTAATAAAATCATTAATCTTACTCTTGTTCAACTGTAACTGGTATGAAGTCCCGCATTTCCTAACTCCTTTAATATAGGTAGAGCAAATTTATAACAGCCATCTCTATCAATGCTAGAGCGGGTTCTTCTTTTTCATTTAATTTTTAATCATCTCCACCGGATTTGATTCCCAGTACCTATAAATTGAAGCGCTTACCACTGTACCAAGGAAGCTATCAAGTGAAAATTAAGATTATTCATTAATGCTTAAAACGTAAACATATTATGTATTGGATTCATGATTCATGGAAACGCGAATAAAAATGTCACGAATATACAGGGTGTCCCACTGTAGGTATACTAAGCTCAAAGGAGGTTATAGTTTTGCATACGCTGAGTAGGTACGTAAAAAATACTTATAAAATTCCAGACGCATTTTTTTTTCAAATAGATGAAGTCGTAAAACTCTATGTGTACACCTATAACAAGCAACCCGCCCAGCTTTGCCACCAGCACGTGAGCTATCGTTTGAGATTATGTTTTCATAGATAAAACGCTCACATTAGCGAAGCTATAGGTACATATTATATGCCGCCTGCGCGAAGCCAGAGAAGAAAACATGGATTTTCAGGAAAAATTTAGCAAAAATTTTTTGACGCAATTTTGTTGTTTAAGTATTTTTTTCGTGATCAGTGTATGCAAAACTACAAGTCCCTTCGCGCTTAGTATACCAATAGTTGGACACTCTGTATAATTAATTTTTTTTTTATCAATAATTCGTATTAGGTACCCAACATACAACGGTTACCCAAATATCATGATAGATTACGCCTGTTAATTAAAATTATGAATAGTGTAGCGAAAGTCGATATATGTTATCACGATAAAAGTCAAAATATTGATAATAGTTTTTTTAAACTTGCGTGTGACGGTTGCTACGGTTTAATTCACTAACAAGCCGATAAAGTGGCAATTAAGCGGGCAAAACAATGAGTGTTATGTTGAAGGAGTGCTAGAAATTCTAGCCATAAGTCGTTAACTGCACACGACCCACGCATCTAACACTATAATAAAGTTTAAAAGGATTAATAGAGGTCAGTACCGATTATAATAAAAGATTTGGAATACAAATGTATTTAGATGTTTGTAGTATAATGACCTCAAAATATAAGCCTAGTGTTTTATATTCATGATCCATTATACACAGATTAATACGTATAATGAATTTTATTCATTTATTTATTTAAATCCTTTATTTAACACACACATACATAGATGAAAAAAAGAATAAACACAAAGAACAAAAAATGAATATTCACTCGTGTGAGATTCTGTCAATAATTATTGTTAGTATTTTTCTACGGTTCAGTTTTTTGAACGGAAAGCTTTCCCATGCCCGTGATATTTGTAATAATTTGCTTTTCTTTCAGACAAATTCAACAGCTGTTCCTATAGAAAGGTATTTAAGTTATAAATTTTTATTAAATGTTTAATTTTGAAAAATAAAATCAAAGTTACATTTCAAATCGGAATATTTGTAGTTAACTAGTAAATTACAATAACTTATTAAAAATTAACACTCGAACCATTTGTAGTAAATCAATTTAAATTAGCATACAGTTTTATAGCGTGCGGGCATTGTTTTGTAAAAAATATTTTATATTTTCTTTCATATCTCATATTGCATGCTGCACATTACATGTCAAGCCCTCAGTTGAAGATTTCATGTGATAGAGGTGACGTCTTGTGAATAGCAAAGTATTTTTTTTATCGGCATTACTAGTTTTATAGGTAGGTAAACACGAGAGAAGAATAAAACAACAAATTGAGTTTGTTTAAAGAACCATCGTTTAATTAGCCCATTAAAAATTTACCCTGTATTAAAGTAGTTAAAAATCATATTCTAAGGTATTATTAAGATCTGTTCTTTCGGGTGATCAAACAATTTGAATCAAAGTTACAACACAATACTTAGTGATTGATCTATTTCTCATTTTTTCAAAGAATTCACGCTTTCTTTAAATATATTTTGAGAAACTCTGGACAGTCCAGCCTGAATTTAAGTTCGCCACTGCGCATGCTCTTCCCAGCTTCTGGTCCACCTCTCTTCATAAATCGCGGAGTCTTCGCGTCGACATGTATGCAGTTTTCAAAGATAAATATCAGAATTGAATTATTGTCAATAACTTTGGACACGAACTTCCAAAATGGTGCTCTCTTATACTAACAAAAAAGCTTCGATTATCCCTGTTATATTTGTTTTAAAATGTATTGGAAACTACTGATGTTTACGTCACGTTAATCTTGTTATGTTTATGTCTCTTTATCCTACTGTGCTGTCTTTGATGCCAAAATGCAAGTGATTTCATGTAAGTGTTATTATTAAGTTGTTTATTTTAATTTATATCTACTTATGGCATAGGTACTGTATTTCGAAAATAAAGGTAAACATTAGCAATGTTTACCTAGATTTTGGAATATTTAAATATTGAAATGTAAAATAATAAGATATAGTTATATTATTATTATTTTTTATTCAAATAATTAGTCAAAATAGTAGATCTTAATAAATAGATTCAAAAAGCAGTGTCCTGTTTAAAGCATATGATTAATTTTCAGAATGGTGTTAACAAAGCTAAATTTGGAGCGAAACAGAAAGACAACAATACGTTTACGATACGTGATTCTACTTGCAATATTGTTCGGAAGCAGTTTTTGCTTACTTTTCCTTAGCAATAGTTCCCTTATTTTATTTGTCACGGAAGATCCACTAAAAACAGCGCGAAGATCATTCCCTTACAACATTGTACATTCTGATGAAAGCTATACAATTAAAACTGAAGGATGTACGATACCTGGGCTGCAACCTTTTGATGACAGTATTAAAAAATTTATAGAACGGCCTAAAAATGTAAAAGTATGCGAAAATTCAAATACTTCACTATTAGATAAAAATCGAACACATATATGGATCGATTCAAAGAAACTTCGACATTATAATTTAACTGAAAATGCCAATATTACTTGCTGCTACAAGTCTTTCTATCGACCTCTGGCTGTCGATGATGTCTCTTCGGCCAAAATCGATGATAGAGTAAAGTACAACGAATGCATTGAGTTCTCGACTAGTATAGAAGTTACTAATGAATACGTCAAAGTATCATGTGTTCATGAATACTTCACTATTTTTGAACAATTTTTTGCATTTACTCCGAAGAAACCTCTTTTTAACCGAAATGATGATTTTATAGAAAATCCAACTGCATATAATGTAATAGTCATTGGCATTGACGCTATATCAAGGTTAAACTTTCATAGAACTATGCCGAAAACGTTGGGTTTTTTAAGAAAAAGAGGCGCCATAGAACTGTTGGGGTACAACAAAGTTGGAGATAATACTTTTCCAAACCTAATTCCTATGCTTTTAGGCATACAAGAGCAAGATTTAAGAAAGACTTGCTGGCCAAATACCAAATCTACGTTTGATAACTGCCCATTTATATGGAATTCCTTTAAAAGTGCAGGCTTTTACACAGCGTTTGGAGAAGACAGTGCCAGTCTTGGTACGTTTAACTTCGAAAAATTTGGATTTATTCAAAGTCCTACTGATTATTATTTGCATACGTTTATGCATGAAGCTGAAAAATACTCAGGCAATAATCGAGATTTCAATTCGTACATATGTATGGGCAATAACTATTTTTATAATGTTCTTCTTGATTATATTGAAAATTTAACAAATGCTTTAAAGACATCGAAGTTATTTGGATTTTTTTGGGAAGTAACAATGAGCCACGATTATTTGAACTATCCAATGTTAATGGACGATAGCTATGAAAGGTTTTTAATGTCGCTTGACGAATCAGGTTATTTAGAAAGCACAGTTTTAATATTATTAAGCGATCATGGAATTAGATGGGGTGACATCCGCTTTACAAAACAGGGTCGCTTAGAGGAGAGATTACCTTTGATCCACATTTTATTGCCATCGTCCTTTTATGAAAATTATCCAGTTGCGTATGAAAACATTAAATTAAACAGCGGCCGTCTGACAACACCATTCGATATACATGCAACTCTTTTGGATCTCGTGAATTTGGAAGCTATTAGTAATTATAACATTAAACTTAGAAGTTCCACAACTTATTATAAAGAAAGGAGTATAAGCTTATTTTTACCAATAATGAATAACCGTACATGCCAAATGGCTGGAATAGAGGATCACTGGTGTACTTGTAATAGAGGAATAAAATTATCGACTAAAAGTTCTGAGGGACAGGATGCTGCCAATCATTTAACTTTGCATTTAAATATGCTCGTACGTAAAAATCCGAAATGCGCCAAACTCTCCCTTATGGAAATAATGGAAGTAACGGAAATGATTGTTGGTACTCCCTATGACAAAGAAGTTGGATGGCGCGAATTTTTAGTAGTTGTACGAGTTGGTCCAAGCAATGGCGTATTTGAAGCTACTATGCGAAAATATAATAAACACTGGCTTCTAACAGGAACTATTAGTCGGCTAAACCTCTATGGAGATCAAAGTCGTTGCGAGCATAATTATCAACTCAAATTGTATTGTTTCTGTCAGTAAGTACTTAGATATTTTAATTTATAATTAAATCTGTGATACATTAATCTTAGCGTAAAATATGAAATCATGAGATTGTATTGCATGTATGGGGCCTATGTTCATTTTAACAAGTACATGTTTTTATTTCATGTTTGTACTACCTAGTCAAAAAAAAGTTTGATCATAGATACGAACAAGTGCACTTGTGCCAAACATAGTAGGTAAGTGTGAGTTTATGTAAAGTTTCTACAAATCAAAAAAGCACCGTTTTCAAAAGCTTGTATGTATTGAAATCTAAAAAACATATCGTTCACACTAAGCAGTGCTAGAGTTAGCCATTACCGTTGTCTTAAGTCTAGTCTAGATTGTTTCTATTTTTTTTTCTTTTCTTAAATAATTACAATAATTGCTATCTACTATTCTTATATTATACATATCAATCATATTATCAATAATACTTTAACTAGGTATATCATATCATAATTATTATGAGTTAAAAGTTGTGTCCTAGAAGGAATTGTTGCATATTATGATGGAAAATCAATCTCTTCTCTTTAATCAGTATCTACTTATACACATATTTTAATGAAATGTTTAAAAGAGAAAATAATTATAGTTTACACAATTATTTTACGATTATGTCTGTGTTTTATAAAAAAAAATTGTTGTGACAAACAAAATGATCATAACTACCTAGGTAGTGTCTATTTGTATTTCTATGTAGGTAATATTTACATTTTACGTAGAAATTATTTAGTATTCTGTGGTAATATTATTAAAGTATGATATTTTAATTCTATCTATCAATGAGAATGTTCAGAAAGTGAGCTTTAGCTTTGAAATAATGTGTGCTGTAGCCTTTGGCTGTAGCTGAATATTCACGGCTCAATTTCTCAGTTCAAGTAGGTAACAAACATTTTTTCGCCATTTATTAAAGGGCATTAGAATCAAAGATAAAAATAATTAAAAGAATATGTTACACAGGCTAAACAGATATTAATTATTATTTAGGCGTTTCTTAATTGTGTAAAAAATGCAGTTGGATTGCAGTGGAGAAACTCAATAGCGTTTTTAAATTATATAAATAACTAGGCCTAAACTATCTACACTACACAGTCCGTCTACTACAAGGTACTACGGAAGGTATTGATCAGCCGCGTTGATTCACTGGAAACTCAACCTTTCAGCCAACAAATCGTTTTGTTAAATCTCTCTATCTAGAAAATATAACTTATAAAATAATTTATACCCATTATTATCAGGCACCTATTTTAAACTTTTTCCTAATCAAATTCATACTTACTGATAAGTATTCGTATAGGAGCTACCAACGTTGACAAGAGAGAATTTTAGTATAGTTGGTTCTAATTGATATACTGTTTCTCTTCCTATTTCGGTTAGAGTCCGGGCTGTCTGGCTGGCCGCAGTGGTTGCGTTTATTAGTGCGCATCTTATCTGCACAGGAAAATATCCGTAATTTAAAGTCATTTATTAACGCGTAATTTTTAATCTTTTGCCTTTAGATAGATCCATCAGACATAAATTTTTTATTGCAAGACGTTTTTTTCGTTGTTAAATAGGTGCCAGACGCAATTTTTTATTTCAAAATCATTAAAATGTCATCGAAATAAGTGAAATTCCATCAACATGAGTCCCCGTGAAGGATATACTATGTATAATATTCATTTTACTATTTACAATTTTTTAGCAACAATCTACCATGGTGCCTCCTTTTCCCAACGAACCTCAAATAGGACGTTAATGTAAACTTGATAAAAACCAAATATCATCAAATTCATATTAATACCCAAAAGTGTTATAAATATGAACCCATCTATTAAAAATATTAGTTTACTAATTATTCAATATAAGTATTAAAAAAGGATAATATAATATAAGTAATAAAGTTATTACTTACCTTTTAAGCGGACTCATGTTGATGTAATTTCACTTATTTCGATGACATTTTAATTATTTTGAAATAAAAAATTGCGTATGGCACCTATTTAACAACGAAAAAAACGTCTTGCAATAAAAAAATTATGTCTGATGGATCTATCTAAAGGCAAAAGATTAAAAATTACGCGTTAATAAATGACTTTAAATTACGGATATTTTCATGTGCGCACTAATAAACGCAACCACTACCGCCAGCCAGACAGCCCGAACTCTAACCGAAATAGCAAGAGAAACAGTATATCAAAAACCCAACTATATTATAATGACTTTTTTTAAAACGTTAATAGCTCCCGTACCATATTAGATGTTTAGGCTTATTTAGATCTTCCATTATAAGTAGATGCCTATTAATTCTATTGATTGTTAAAATATTTTTTGTATTTTTATAGCACTAAAAATATAATAAGTTGTTTTTTAATATGTAATGTGTACAGTGTAATGTAGACAATAAATAAATAAATTGTTGTTTACTTGCAGTATTCATAATAGTTGTTGAAATTTCAGTGTATTACCTAAGTAGGTAACTATTAAATGTTAGTTCTCCAATTTTTAAATATAATACAACAGTAGGAATATATCGTATAAGGAGGCAGAAGTAATAGGTCAAATACGTAACAAGGGCTCGCCAAGGCCCCTTGCAAAACTCGTAAAGCGAGATAAAATGGGTGAGAGCTGCAACATCTTCGCGATCATACAAGACTGTGAATTTAGCTATTATTTAATGGTATATAATATATTATATTTCTGTTTAAAAAAAATTGATGTTACCAATTTTACGGATGCACATTCTTATGTACCTACGTTAACATGTAATTTTATAAAAGTATAATTTGTATACGTAGTATATTATTAATAGTCTGTGGTATAATATACCATTGACGTACTTGTACTATCTATACTAATATTATAAAGCTGAAGAGTTTGTTTGTTTGAACGCGCTAATCTCAGGAACTACTGGTCCGATTTGAAAAATTCTTTCGGTGTTAGATAGCCCATTCATCGAGGAAGGCTATAGGCTATATATCATCACGCTAAGACCAACAGGAGTGGAGCCACGGGGGTGAAACCGCGCGGAGCAGCTAGTATGTAATATATGTCATGTTTTTGTTTCTTGTACGTCAATAATGTACGTCGAAATGAAGTTACATATTATGTTGTTCTATTAACTCGGCCTAAACGTAATTGTTATTTCCGATTACTTTTCCTCAATATTTCAAATTAATTTACCTCATTATTTGATTCAATGACGTAGACCGTACATTTCTCGAAAATAAATGTTAGACGTTGACGTTGTGATTTTAATTTCAATACACATGAACCTATACCTATTACAAATGTGTTTCATTTACTCCTACGATTAATAGGTACCTATCAATTCAATAATCTATTCTGTCTTCCATATTATAGACAATCACAAAGATTATAATTTATAACATCGAATCTCTAAGCACATCATTTATCGTAATCTATTCGTACAATATTCAATTCAAGTAAATAAAAACGTTGTAAGTTATTAAAAATGATATTAAGCTTTTGGAGTAGGCCATACTGATCATGTAATATATCCCCTTTTATTGTGCTTTTATTTTTCAGCAAGGTAACGGAAATTACTGCATTATAAATCTGAATGCGAGGTGCCGTTGTTGTCCGTCTGTCTGTCAAAAAACTTATTCTCAGGAACGCGTGAAAAAATTTCGTCATTCGTAAGAGTCGCAAGAAATCAAAACTTACCTACTGTGTGCACAGTCTGTGTGTGAGTACATACTTCCAGTGAACACAGAATCTTGAAATTTGTGCTATTCTTTCTTATTTGAAAGCCGGGCGATCCCATTAAATTTGATGTAGTTTTGACCATTTTATTTTAATGTGGTTAAGTATTTTATTGAAAATAATTATTTAAAAAGAGTATAGCTATATGCAATGTGGATGTTTTTGAAATCCAAAACAAGGATTTTTCTGCTTGTATGTGTGTCAGTCACGTAAAAACAACGGGGCATATTTTGGCTACATTTTATATGGTAAGTAAATTGTAGTAGGTTCTACTTATAAGCCAATTTTTATTTGAAAATTATATCTATTTATTGGGTTAATGGCTTAACGGGGCATAAAAAGGTCTGAAAAACTTAGAAAAAACCTGTATTTCATTTTTAAAAACAAGTTAAAAATCTATCTAAAGACAGGTAATTTAATTACATTTTCGCGAATCTGCAAGCAGGAAGAGATCGGAAAAGATCGCAGTCTTAGCGATAAGACCGCTTGTTGTGCAGTGTGCTCTTCTCTATGTAATCTTTAAACAAGAAAGTATGTTTATTACTTCGCTTTTTTATATTTCTTTGTAATTTTTATTATTAATGCCAGTATGTTCATATATATATTTCTGTTTCCCGTTCACTGCTAATCCACAGCGCAACTTTAAATTTTAAAAAGATAATATAAAAAAATAATAGTTGAATATCCCGGGTCAGAATAGGATAATTTTTAAATAAATCTCTAAAGGGTTGAAATAGGAGATGAAAATTATTGTTCATGAACACATGTGCTTGTTCTTTTCGTAAATATGTATGAGGTTCCAATTGCTACAAACATTAATGTAAAACGAATCCAATCTTAGTTGGATTTATAAGTATAATATAATATTAATTATACATGTACCTACATAATATCCAGAAGTTGAAAAAATATAAGAATAGTTTGCTTATAAAACCGTATTATGACCTCTTATTTCCAGACAGTTTACGCCGTGAATTGAACTGACTGGCAAATTCATATTATTATCTATTTATATATTTTATAAGTTTTATATATTATGCTACAATTAAAAAAATTTAAGAACTGTACTCCAAATGCCACCTGAAACAGGGAACTTCTGAAAATCAGCGCTGTGTCTGCTTTACACATGCATATGCTGAGAGGTCTCCCTTTCTGTATACCAACTATTTTAGTACTTACCTAA
Source organism: Colias behrii (assembly GCA_029959065.1). Classification (NCBI taxonomy): domain Eukaryota; kingdom Metazoa; phylum Arthropoda; class Insecta; order Lepidoptera; family Pieridae; genus Colias; species Colias behrii. The sequence continues at coordinate 10,322,183 of JARWMC010000003.1, forward strand.
CATTTTAATTTTAATTATTAATATTTTTTTACCTTATTTTTGTTTAGTTTTAAGTTTAGTTGGTACATGAATAAATGATTTCTTTCTTCCAAAAAAAAAATTTGACCTCAAATGTGTTTCTTGAAATGGATCTTTCTTCAACGCCATCAAACTATGAATGCCAGACTGACGCAAACTCATGGTTTACAATTAATTAATTAATTATGCATAATAACTGAAATACAATGGATATGTTTTCAGCTGGCAGAGTTTTGTATGTTATTATGTACATACAGGGTGTCCCAGAAGTCGACGTCAAGCCGAAATTTTCTGACAGGTAATGCCACACCAGTAATCAGTAAAATTAAAAAAAAAATTAAGTCATGTATTTTTGAAGTTATGGAATTTTTTTTTTCAATTCCAGAAAATGTACACCATGTGACAGTTTTTTCATTCCTGTTGTTACAAATATTTGCTTTTTGCCATTTTTTTTTCTCTTACGTCATCCCGAATAGTGTTTTATGTAACCTGTGATCCTAAACCCTGTGCCGATCACTCCAACTTGTAAGAAAATGTCTTTTTTATACCGTACCAAGTTTTCAAAATTAATAAACGTTTAATAAGCGTCACTATCTGTCTCGCTCACACTTTATGGAATGTCTCTCTCCATCTTATTTAAACCACGCTGTGGTCATTAGGAACGCTTTAGGTACACTAGAATCGTTTTTTTGTAATTTCAAATAAATTGTTAAAAACAGACTTTGTTTAACAAAAAAAATTTTTATGGCTGCTCTAAGATATAGGTAATGGAGTAAGTGTCATACCACGTTAGAATACTTATTAAATGCGCTAACTTTTAAGGCTACTTGCCAAACTGGAGTAGTACATTTTTTTCAGGACGATCAGTTGAAGTAGTGCGAAAAATTAATTTTGAAAACTTGGTACGATATAAAATGACATTTTCCTACGAGTTGGAGTGATCGGCACAGGGTAAACCCTGTTCACTCCACTTAATATTATCCTAAAGGATCACAGGTTACATAAAGCACTATTCGGGATGACGTAAGAGAAAAAAAATTGGCAAAAAGTAACAAATATTTGTAACAACAGGAATGAAAAAATTGTCACATGGTGTACATTTTCTGGAATTAAAAAAAAAATCCATAACTTCAAAAATACATGACTTAATTTTTTTTTAATTTTTCTGATAACTGGTGTGCCCTGTCAGAAAATTTCGGCTTGACGTCGACTTCTGGGACACCCTGTATATTGTGAAATTAATTTCGAAACAGTACAAGCGTGGATAATGATATTGAACTTCTCATATTATCCGTAAAATTGTATTTTCATGCTTTGTTTTTGTAACATATAGATGATACTTGTCAGTGTAGTTTATCTCTGACTCGGTATGTGTGGTGACTATTTCATAATAAGTAGTTAGATATTTTATGTAAAAATGGCTCACAAACTAAACACTATTTATCGGTAAAAACTAAAAATTACCTGTTTAAATAAAATAATTAGTCTACCTATACTATAGTTATCATATAATTATGACTAGTTATTATACAATTGATATCGTACCATAAATTGATATGAAAGTTCATGTTTTGATGTAACGCCGGTAGAGATTAATGTTAATTTGTTCTTGCTCTATCTATGTCGTTATCCAATCAGCATGAGTGACACGTTTTATCCATTACTAATTTAATTTTCCACTTAATATTATCTGATATTTTTAACTTAGTAAAAACTTTGTGTTTTTCTTTTCAGTCTGAGTCGAATGGCTTACTACGGTGGCATGCCTGGCTCGATGCCGGTGCGTTTGCGCTTCTTGTTTCTTGTTGCGACGCTCTTTACTAGCGCTTTTTTTCTTTTATCAATTAATGGTATCACAAGCATAATACTTCTTAGCAATTACGCTATAGTTCCATCACTGGACTCTTTCAATTATGATATTATGGATGAAGATAGATTTACAATACAGACCCAAGGATGCATCATACCAGGTTTACAACCACTTGATGAAAGTGTAAAACAATTTGTTAAATATCCTGATCAAATGAAACCGTGTTCAAATACATCAATAGCATTACTTGGAAGTAATAGAACTCATATCTGGATTAGAGAAGAAAGTGTCAGACATTATATCTTCGGTGAAAAGAAGCACTTAAAATGTTGCTACAGATCCTTTTTGCGGCCTGTATCTATTAAAGATATAACTTCGTCAGACGTTGACGATCGGGTGGAATATCGCAAGTGCAAATATTTTTCCGATGTTATAGAAGCAAAAGATGAATTCGTTTATGTAGTATGCTTTGGAGGAATGGAAAAAATTTACCAACAATACTATTTATTTCCCTTAAACAAACATCACGCAAATGAAATAACTAAAAACAAAACAGCGTACAATGTTATGATTTTGGGAATTGATGCAGTATCAAGACTCAACTTTCACCGAACAATGCCTAAAACATTAGAATTTTTAAAGGCTAAGAATGCCGTTGAGCTCTTCGGCTATAACAAAGTTGACGATAACACATTTCCAAATCTTATACCCATGTTAATGGGCATCAAAGAGTCTGAATTAAAAAGAACGTGCGTTCCAAATCAGAGGTCTTCATTCGATAATTGCCCATTTGTTTGGGAGTGGTATAAACAGGCCGGTTATCATACAGCTCTGGGCGAAGACAGTGCCACACTTGGAACGTTTAACTACTTGAAAGTAGGATTCACGAAAACTCCAACGGATTACTACATTCATACGTTTATTAATGAAGCGGAACGCAACGCTGGAAAAAACAAAGATGGTAATTCATATCTATGTATGAATGACAAATATTTTTATAAAGTCTTATTGGATTACGTTCAAGATCTATTAATAACTTTAAGATCATCCAAATTATTTGGCTTCTTTTGGGAAGTAACAATGAGTCATGACTATCTGAACTATCCGATGGTAATGGATTTACCTTACGTAAACTTTTTTAAAAGTTTAGACGTACTAAATATTTTAAATGACACTATAATATTTCTGGTTAGTGACCATGGAATAAGGTGGGGTGAAATAAGAACTACAAAACAGGGCCGTTTAGAAGAACGATTGCCCTTTGTATATATTTTACTGCCATCTTCTTTTCAAATAAAATATAGTGAAGCCTTTAGAAATTTGCAAACTAACAGCCGGCGCCTGACTACACCATTTGATATTCACGCAACTTTGAATGATCTTGTAGAACTGAGTCAAATAGAAAATTCACAAATAGAATCACGTATCAAACAGCCATACTCGGGAGATCGTAGTATTAGTTTATTTCTACCCATACCGACAAACCGAACGTGCTCTATAGCTGGAATAGATGATCATTGGTGTACGTGTCATCGTGGTCGAAAAATACCAACAAATAGTGTTCAGGCTACAAATGCAGCAGCTCACATGATGAAAGAACTAAATAAACTTGTGCGCGATTATAAAGTATGTGCCGGTCTGAATCTAGCAGAAATCATAGATGCAACAGAGATGGAAGTTGGTACAGCAGAAAAAAATGAACTAGGGTGGCGCGAATTTATGGTTGTAATACGTACAGAGCCTGGCAGTGCTGTTTTTGAAGGCACACTGCGGTACGACAACCACAGTTGGTTTTTAACTGGTACAATTAGTCGACTTAATCTTTACGGCGATCAAAGCCATTGTGTCAATAACTACCATCTTAAACTTTATTGCTACTGTATATAACTGTATTAAAATTTCTCATTATATTAGGGTAAACGTTTAAACCATCTGTGATTTTAGATACTTAAGATTGAAATATCCACTCATTATATAGGTTTTGTGTAGAATGTAAATAAAAACACGATATTTTTTAATAAAAATGCTTTATAAAATCAAACGACGCCTTTTTATATTAATTAATATATTGAAAGTGATGTATCTATCCATTTCATTTTCCCTGGCTGCATAAGTAGAGAAGAGAGGTTCCCCGGAGCGAGCGAAAGTTGACTAGGTAGTTTTTATTATACCTAATCGTCGTAATCAATTACGTGACGCGGTATGTATATAGTCTAAATAATCAAAGTTTGAAAACATAAACAAACATCAAAATATTACGCTGATTGGGCTGATTCTGATTGCTCTCAGTTTTATAGGGTTCCGAACCTCAAAAGGAAAAACAAACGGAACCCTTTTAGGATCACTTTCTTGTCCGTCGACTGTCTGTCCGTTTATCTGTCAAGATCCTTTTTCTCCGGAACTCGTGAAGGACTGAAGGTATCAACTATCAAGCTGAAATTATATATATATATATATATATAAGGTAAGGTATCAACTATCAAGCTGAAATTATATATATATATATATATATATATATATATATATAATTTCAGCTTGATAGTTGATACCTTCAGTCCTTCACGAGTTCCGGAGAAAAAGGATCTTGACAGATAAACGGACAGACAGTCGACGGACAAGATATTATATATATATATATATATATATATATATATATATATATATATATATATATATATATATATATACCGCGCAGTCATAACCCCGCATAGTTCCCGTTCCCGTGGGATTTCCGGGATTGCGTCATTTCCAGATAGATTGAGTAACATATAAAAAGTAGCCTATGTCCTTTCTCGGGTATCAAAATATCTCCTTACCAAATTTCATGAAAATTGGTTCAATAGTTTAGGCGTGATTGAGTAACAGACAGACAGAGTTACTTTTGCATTTATAATATTAGGATGGATAAGTTTGATTTTTTTCACAGCTTCAAGGAACGGTAGATGCTACGGCAATTAAATTTATATTGAACACTCAAGTCTATGCGTATATATATATATATATTAAATATTCAATATATATATATATATTAAATATTCAAGTCTACGCATAGACTTGAGTGTTCAATATAAATTTAATTGCCGTAGCATCTACCGTTCCTTGAAGCTGTGAAAAAAATCAAACTTATCCATCCTAATATTATAAATGCAAAAGTAACTCTGTCTGTCTGTTACTCAATCACGCCTAAACTATTGAACCAATTTTCATGAAATTTGGTAAGGAGATATTTTGATACCCGAGAAAGGACATAGGCTACTTTTTATATGTTACTCAATCTATCTGGAAATGACGCAATCCCGGAAATCCCACGGGAACGGGAACTATGCGGGGTTATGACTGCGCGGGCGAAGCCGCGGGCGGAAACCTAGTAAGTTATAAGCCAACACAATCAAAAGATAAGGTAGCATATGCTACAATTTTTCGCAAATTTTGACAATTTCAAGGAAATCAAAACCTACTGGCTTAGCTACTGGTTACTTAGGTACTTCCCGTGAACACACAGTTTTGAAATTTGGTAAAAAACAACGTTATATAGCACAGATAGGAAAAAATGCTAAAAGCATAATTTTAAAGTTACCACGTATTAAAAATAGGATTGTTCGGCGACTCTACTATTTTACAACCAAGCTTTACTATATTCATTCATGTCATATAGAGAAAGTTTTGATGGCATTACTAAAAAACTTGGAGAAAAATACATTGCAAAATTTAAGGACAGCCCTTTGTTGTTAGCCAAGTGATTATATAATCCTTATTTGGTATGGTTATGCACTATGCAGATTTTTGTTAATTTTATTATCTACATGGTTAAAAAGCGATTAAATCAAAAGCATGGTAAAAAGTTTTCAGTATTTAATGATTAATAATTTGGCAATAACTATATCACATTAGACAAAGATTCTTTTGAAAATCTTAAATATATTGATGACCATCCCTTAATAAGTAACAAAAAAATTAAAGAAAAAAGCAAAGATTTAATATCTGAAAATTATTAAAAAAATATATGAAATAATGAAATAAATTGATAATAAATAATAAAAAAATAAAAATCGTTTATTTGGCATCGAGATATATGTACTACTAGAGGGGTTATTCCAAACAAAAACATTGCGCGCGGCCGATGTGGTGGGGTACGTGTGGAACGAGCGGGGCGTGGCTTCAAGTTCAAAGATTAAGCAATGCGTGCAGATGCGACACATTGTGCAATCTGTTTACTCGGTACTATCTGGTGGTACTGATACTAGGGAATTAATAAAAAGAGGATTTTATATTAAACTATGTATTTTAATTTCCTTTAAATAATATCAATTTAGTAAACTTTTGTCGTTTTGTGTAGTAATCAATAGTTTTATCAGATTTTGCTTCATGATGAAATCGAATTTTGGAGTATTGGTTTATAATAGCCCTAATTAAATGGATACGATGATTCAATGTTGATGGCGTTTACGTATAAGAAACTCACATTTTGAAAAATCTCACGTGAGATTCGGGGATGGGGGAGGGGGTTGAATAAAATCTCACGACATCTCACCAGGGGGGGAGGGAGTTGCAGAAAATTTAAAAAAACACCTCACGTAATTTATGGACGCCCCCTTACTCGATCACAATTTTTGTAACGAATGTGAAAGACGAAACAATAAATACGCAAAGCGGCTTTTACTATAAACGGAACTACATTTAAAAATATACTTTATTTATTGAGTTATAAGGTTGCTTCCATTCTGTTTATTTACATTCTCAAAAACATCAATCGCTGCAGAGGCGGCTTGCGACAAAGGCGGCTTGTGTCAAAGGCCTCGGCGATATCATTTAAGAACATAATATTATGTACTTTAGGCAAACTTGTAATAAGATCTATTTTACTTTCTTATTAGTCCATTTGACAAGGATATTGGGTAAGATACCTATTGGAATAATTTTATTATTATGTATGTACTTATTAAATCCGCGAATAAAAAAAATTTTTAGTCGTGAATATAGAAATTGAGTCGCATTTTTTTAATCCGCGAATAGTGAAAACGCGAATAAAGGAAGCGCGATTAAGGAACTTTTACTGTATTAGTTTCTGTGAATGTTGTGTTTATTTGTAATTGTTGTGCATAATAATTTATAAATCCTATTGGAACAACTGTTGATGAACCTTTTTTTAATAAATAAAAATAGGTAAATAAATAAATATTACTTAATATAACCTACCGTTTTACTTTGCGTAGTCGGGTAAAAGTATAAATATTTAGGTAGGTACTACACCACGGTAATCTTTCCTAGTATATATTGTATATTCATAGTTAAAAAATCCAGTTACATTTTTTTAACAGACTCATCGATAATGTCACGTCCGTGCTGTTAGTCTATGAAAAATGGCGCGAAACGCAGAACGCGTGGTGATTTTTCGAAAAATGATAACAATATTAGTAAAATGCATGACTTACTCATAATAAGGAAACTTACTGGTGAAAAGTCACTCCTCGGGCTTTGTTTGTATTATAGGAACTGTTAAAACAATATCTTAGCACACACGAAGGCATTTTGAACAGAGCAATAACACGTGTTGACGCGGCAAGCGGGGGGCACAGTCCGGCACAGACTAAAGAGACTTGTGATTCTTGCCTCTAGCTCGTGTTAAAGAGAGTGTAGTAGCGATCGCCTCTCTAGTACGTAGTACATACTATCTCGATGTTATTTGGAAACATTACATAAATACAAAACAATTTAGACACGACGACATAGTATTTGTATTCTCTTTGCACGACGATCACCTGGACCGCCTGAACTAGGAATATACCTGTGCTCGAGACGATCGACGCCTTCCTCTCCAGACCTAGCCAGTATTGTTAAGTTAACAGCGTCTTATTCACGGTCCATCCCCGACGTACGTCAGCTCAAGGCCGCGGTGCTGGATGTATCCTACTGACGATCGTGCGCGCATCAAGCATGGCTAGGGTTGCCAACTTTTATTTGAAGAAATAGAGTATATCTTATTTTAAAGGAGGTAAATAAAGAGTAAATAAATATTTTTAAAAATGTATTTTTTTTTGTACTTCACACGCTACTTCACATTCATGACCGAAAAGACTCTTTCAGTAAATGATGAAGTGGCGGGAACAGAGAGTATATAGCTAATCATTTTTTTTAAACAAACAAATTCGTCAAGACATTTTTTTTAAAATAAATTGCCATTTTTCTGCAGTGGACTTTTGCATAAAATCTGTGTTATTCAACAATTCGCCTTGGAGTTCTTTTAAAATAATAACTTCTGAATATAAACTGTCCATGTGTACTTTTTAATATTGATTATCATTACTTTTGGATCAACCTATGTATGTTTAGTCTTCGTAAATTAAGTTTTCCTTCTATAATTTGTTCTAAATTATTAAATTCAATAATATTTTTTTAAAGATATTGTATTTAGTGAAGATATAGAGTTATCACTACTAAAATCAAACCATTTTTCTAAATAAATCAAAATATATATACTTATAGGTATCAAAATATCTCCATACCAAATTTCATGAAAATTGGTTCAGTAGTTTAGGCGTGATTGAGTAACAGACAGACAGACAGAGTTACTTTCGCATTTATAATATTAGTATAGATTTTTAAAAATGTATTTTTTTGTACTTTTTGCAGTACCTAACAATTTTTCATTATTTTTAAATGAATTATATGAATCCAAACATTCCAAATCTAAATTTATATATTTCAAGAGCTCATTTTTAATTAATTTTTAATGAAGCTCGGTTTCTCTCTTCCCGCCACTTCACATTCATGACCGAAAAGACTCTTTCAGTAAATGCTGAAGTGGCGGGAACAGAGAGTATATAGCTAATCATTTTTTTAAACAAACAAATTCGTTAGGACATTTTTTTTAAATAAATTGCCATTTTTCTGCAGTGGACTTTTGCATAAAATCTGTGTTATTCAAAAATTCGCCTTGGAGTTCTTTTAAAATAATAACTTCTGAATATAAACTGTCCATGTGTACTAGGTTGATCCAAAAGTAATGATAATTGGGTATTTCCTGTGTACATAAAAATATAAAATAACTGTTTCTTGCTTGCTCATGTACTCACTAAGTTATCACAAAAAAATCATATCAATAGGCCACGTTTCCAAGTATTTACATTAATTTCTGTTGGCAACACTGATCTGCTGTACGTCCGCGCTATTCACTGTCCATCTGCACGACGTTCGCGGTGGTGGGGGTGCTCGCTGGATGAAAAATTGGTCGTGCACGGTCGTGCACATCCAGCAACATAATAATAATAATTATTGACGTACGTCAACACTATTCACTGTCGTTTTGCGTCGTGCATCGTGTATGACCTTGGCGGGACGTACGTCAAGATGGACCGTGAATAAGACGCTTAAACCAGTACCTAGTTTCATATTTTTATAAAGTACAGAATAATTAGAAAAAAAATGAGTAATTTTAAAATATAACATTTCGGGCATGCAGTTGTGCGTGAGTGTAAGTGTAGGTGTGTGTGCAGTGTGAGTGTGAGTGCGCGTGTGTGTTATGCTGCCGTCGAAAGAAAAAAGGGCACAACTAACATTTTTTGAAAAATTGAGTTATATACATATTTGGAATCAGGAAAAAAGGCGCATCTGCTCAATTTTTTGTAGGATTTTATCTCCAAGGAATCCGGAGATAAAAAGGCACAAATGACACAAATATTTTCGTTTTATGTAATTAAAAGGCACATTTACTTACCATTACAATGAAAAGGCACATATTATACGTAGATGTGACTTTACTTCATACAGATTTTTACTAAAAACTACTTGCAAAATGCACATCTACAACATAACACAAAGAAAAGGCTCAAATGCCAGATGTGTGGCCAGATGTGCCCTGTCTATTTAATAAAAGATCCTTGCATGTTTCAATTAATTAACGTATAAAAGGCACAAATAACGAGTTGTGCCTTTTCTTTTAAATATTTGCGATTAGGGGTGAGGAAAGGAGGACAGCATCTGATGCAAAACACAACTTTCCTCTATTTACAAAGGATGTTAATGCTGTATATCGGTTAATATCCAGGCTTTGTAGCGAAAAGTTATCAAGCGTTATTTCAAACTATCATTCTCTACCAATTAAAATTGTATGTACCTATAAAGGTGATAATCCTTGTAAGTTAAATACTGTTAAAAATATATGTCGTTATTATTTATAGACCATGATTTAAATTAGTTTTTTTCTATTTCGAAAAATCCTGAATTTACAAACCAGCGTGGTCACCCCACAGAAAGAGACAAAAAACATAACTGACATCATTCAAGGTCATATTTTCTTGTTACAAGTTAAAGCGTTTTCACATTATCCGATCCGATATCGGATATCGGACGCCGATAGCCGATATCCGATATCGGATACAATTTGCCCTTTCACATTGTCCGATAAAATCGTTCCGATATCATCATGAGTGTTGCCAGAAATTTTTTAGATGTGCTATTTTACTAAATAGTTTTGATATCGGTCATATGTATAGTATATGTTAACACATTATAAATTAAATAAATTTATATCAATACCTACTACAACCTAGTATTAGTTAATAGTTTTAGTAATACATATTAGTAAATACCTTTCAAAATTTATTAAATGTATTTTTAGCAAGACGTACCTAGTCATTTAGTCATTTTTTCACTATAAACATTTATAAAAGTTCATGTAGTACCTATGATAAATTTATTAAGTGATACAATCTTTGTTCACATTTTCTTTTCTTTTTCTTATTACACGGTAATATCCTAAAATAATATTGTCACCCGTTCAAATATATTTTTAATATGATTGTTGTAATTTCCTGTAAGTAAAGATACATAAATTATTTTATTGTCATAAGCAATTATTTTAGAATTAAGAGTTTTCAAACTTTGTATTCTTTGTTGTAAATTCAAAATAAAAATAAAATCGGTGCGAAATCTCCTCCTTTTTTTGAAGTCGGTTAAAAACAAAGCACTCAATGACAAAAATACAATAAACAGCACAACCAACATCCGAGTAGGAGGAGGAGCGAGGCAGAATGAGTTAAAATAAAGATGATAGACACCAATGTTTTCGAAGATAGATATTTGAATTTAAGAACGCAATATATTTTTGTTTACTTTAGTTCAGCCAATTGCCGTATATTTTAATACGGTAATTAAAATAGCTGCCGTATAAATCGTATTTTTAATGCCTATAAATACTTAAATGTGTGTTTTCTTAATAAAAAAAGGTTTCTTTTAATAGAAAGGGTTTTAGGTTAAAGCAAATAATTTTTTTAAAGATTTAGCGCCATAAAACACTGAAAATACACAAACTAGTGCTTTTTTGCTGTTGGTATACTGCCTTTTCGAAAACTGAGTTGGCAACACTGAACATTATCGTCCGATAGCCGCTGCCATATCGGTGTCGGCTCCGATATCCGATATCGGACCGGACAATGTGAAAGACAGGTACATATTTCATACATTTTACTTCCCTCCGATATCGGATATCGGCTATCGGCGTCCGATATCCGATATCGAATCGGATAGTGTGAAAACGCTCTTAATGTTCATATTGCAATCTCCAGTGTATTAGATGTAAGCTTCTTGGTCCTATGTGACCATGTGTGAAGAGAATGACCACAGACGTGAAATTTTAATAATTAATGATTAAGAATGTTATAAATGGTATTTTGACCTAAACGGAGGCGACAAATATCTATAAAATTTCCCTCTAGTTGAATTTTTCCACTGAGTGTTCCTGGTTCCACGGTTCCATGTATAATTCAAACGATCTTTAGAATCGTCTGTGGGTCCAACTGTCCCTGTCTACCACAGCTGTCTACATTGACTATGGTCTACCTAAGCTGTCAATACATCGAATGTCAATGTCATCATTATTCAGAAGTTTTACAAAAATATTTTCTTTCATATTTGTTATTACACCATTACACCATAATTTGCAAAACACAAAATGCATAGACGGTTACCTTATTAATTCGTGTCAACTTAATCATAATGGCTCTGACATTAAGACATTTATGTAGAAATCATCATTATCTACAAAACATAACCAAACCGGTAAAATGGAACATTAGAAAACATTTACCATCGAGAACATTAGCTAGCAGTGTTTTAGGTCAACATAGTGTTGTACAGCAGCCTTTTTTAGTGGAAAACAACTTAAGATTGTCATGGAACCCCGTAAGGACTTGTTCTACACAGAGTAACAAAGATGACGCAAAACCATTACCACCCGAGGCAGAAAAGAAACCTGGACTTATACAGCGATTCAAGCAAATGTATAGAGATTATTGGTACGTCTTAGTACCAGTGCACATGGCCACGTCTGCAATGTGGCTTGGTGGATTTTACTATGCTGTAAGAAGGTAATGACGCATATCTTGCAGTATTGAAGAAATATAATATTTAATAGATAACATTTCATACTGTTACACACAACAAGCTTTAAGAAACCATTAAAATATAATTAAAAGCTAGCTCATTGAAATATTTTAAAACTAGCGACCCGCCCCGGCTTCGCACGGGTGCAATGCTGATACTAAATACACTACAGAAAAACTGTGAACGTTGTATATAAAAACATAGCGGACCGCTCCGGCTTCGCACGGGTATAAAATAGATAGCCGGGCGGCCGGCCGGTACCGCCGCAAACGCTACGTCCCGCAATTTTTAAATCTGTAATATCTTCGAAAATATTTACTTAAATCATACGGTGTAAAGGGCCATATAGATCTATATTAAATGAACAATGTATTCAAGGTATTTAATTGGTTAAGGATTAATGCTGTATTGGTTAAAATCGCATCGAAAATTAGCCATTATTTGTCGTAAAAAGTAAATGACAAAAAAAAGTTATTGTGGGTTATCCATAAGAGATAGACATATACCACCGCGGACTTTTCTGTAGACCTTTTCAATGTGTATAATACTTAGTACATTATTTTGATAAAACTCGTAGGGTTCAGCCTGCGTTTGCAATGTAAGCGGAAAAAATGTAATTTTTTACGACATCACATTAGAAACCTCAAAAATAACAGTACTTCTTCACTATTTAATGGATGTTATTATACATATAAACCTTCCTCTCGAATCACTCTATCTATTAAAAAAAACCGCATCAAAATCCGTTGTGTAGTTTCAAAGATTTAAGCGTACAAAGGGACATAGGGACATAGGGACAGGGAAAGCGACTTTGTTTTATACTATGTAGTGATAAGTATTTATATTATATGTATCTGTTTCAGTGGTGTTGATGTAATAAGCTTGCTAGAATCACTTGGAATCAGTGAAAAGCTTATGGAACCATTAAAGAAATCGGAGGCTGGTTATTTTGCTTTAACCTTTGCACTCTATAAGGCTGCTACACCCCTCAGATATGCTGTAACTCTAGGTGTGTATGGATGTTTAAGAGTTGGAGCTAAAATGAAATAACAATGTAATTATTTAATTTTTTTTATTCTGCAGGTGGCACAACCTATGCCATAAATAAACTAACACTTATAGGATGGATTAGACCAGTTCCGTCCCGTGAGCGCCTCAAGGAAATGTTACAGGAAAGGAAAGATAATATACAAGACAGATTCAATGAGAGCAAGCAACATTATCAAACACAAATCAAAGAGAAACAAACACAGGTTTTTGATGAAATGAAAAGATATAAATCTGAAATGCGGAATATGAAGAATAAAATTAAGAAAATGTAACGGGTTTTTCAATAAAAATTATTGTTGTTAGAAACTATCTTTTATCATGGCCTGGCCAAAAATGTATAAATGATATATTTATTTATATTGAAATAAATTTATAACAACTACAGTTTGAAATATTTATTGCTTCCAAAATATAAATATAAAAGCTGAGCCTTACACAATTATCAATTACCTTCAATTGTACATGTATTTTAAAATTAAAATAATCACAACATCGGTACCATAATGTACAGACAAAGGAATTCTACATTTAATTAAGTACCTATAAAATAAGACAGCACATAGCTGGAATGTTTATTATGGCAATATTTAATTTTCTTAAATCATTAAACAAAATAAATACGGAAGTGACAAGAGTGCAACCAGAGGTGCTATTGGAACATAAAAATAATAAATGCATCAACTTTGCAAATAAATTAAATGATAATAATATTAGACATGTTAATACTTGTGACTTTGTATTAATATATATAATTTGTACCATTTCAATTGTGTAAAAAACCCTGATTTTAATATATATACAAAAATTGTGTAAAATCAATCCCAATTTACCACACATATAAAAAAGTTTGTTGTTCTATTTGATGTTAGTAAGCAATTTTCTATTGTTATATCACAAGGCAACATAGGCATCAACCATAACTGGTTTAACAAAATCACAATCAAATCCTAGTATCTATGTTAATTATTTATTATAATAATAAAGTACATTATAATAACTTGTATAATTTCATAAAAGGCAAATTGCCCACAAATAGCTTTAAAAACATTGTATATGCAGACTGCAGTTATTATATGTCATTTATTTCAAGGTTTTATCTTCCAAGTGCTTACTTTTATTTCAATATGGTAATTTGTCAGCTATATTTAGGAGTTTTATTTTAAATGTATCCTTTGTTGCTGCCTGTCTAAAGCTTTTATTATTTGCAAAATATACAGCAATCTTGCTGAAATATTTTGGCCGACCTCAACCTGGTCTAGTATTTCTTCATACTCCATTGACATATTCTTGTTGATCGTAATTAAAGAAACATATATTAATTATTGCTCTATATGAAATATTCATAAAATATTTATAATGCAGTCAAAATTATTTCAATACTTACACTACTTACTAATTACTGATAAGAGCTAGACTCTAGTGTTATTCATTTCACCATGTTAAATAAACCATGCACATTTATTTTAAAGCTTATACACAAAATTGTTCTGATAAAATTTATTTGAAGACATAGATTACATAATGAAGATAAGCTAGCATAACATCAAATCCATTGCTAATTAAAAAAAACTTGAGAGGTGCCAAGGGACACCCGGATGAAACGAAGTTCCTTTCGATACTGGCTCGTGCAGCGATCGGGGTAGGAACGTACAGGGCGCTGGGCGGCTCACGCTAGATTGGCTGGCGCGCTAATTTCAAGCACATATTTCTTGTTTATTTCAAAACCATCGCATATTTCAAAATTCTAACTCGGTACACATATAGGTTGTATATTTTATAGTTAATATCCAAAAAGTCGTAACTTTACGTTTGTTATTTTGAAGATGCCAGAGATTTAAAAAAATAACAATGAAAACTTTGTATTTTTTTTCTATCGAGAAAATATCATGGAATCATGTTTCTAAAACGGTACACGTATTGTGTTACTATTGAACTTTCTTCTCAAGAATTTTCATCACGACAACTGTATTAATATAAAAATTACGAAGGTTTGAAAAACGTCGTAAATGTTCGAAAAAGTGTCGTGACAACTTTTCGTAAGAATTTTTTCCGTCTAGCCCCCTTTCACAACGCGCGATAAGGAACTTCGTTCCAAAAATACATATCTTAATACATAAGTAAATCCGGTATAAGTCATGGTATGTTATATTCCATATTGCAATTCCATTTATATTACTGCCCACTGTTTACTTACAATAACATACATTGAAGCATCCAACTATTTAATGAACAGATAAATAATACTTAGTATAAGATTTAACTTAACCATTTGTTCCATTACATCTATAAATGGGCTTTGTTGTAAAATTATAAAATCCTATATAAGATTATCATTTTAGGCATAATATTATAGCCTTATGTTAAGGAATCTTATATTCATTTGAACAATTTCATAATCTCTAGGCACGTACACGAAGCATATACTTTATTTAGCCCATGTATTGATAGGAAGCTGGTGAGAGGTGCGGGGCGGGCGGCATGCCGGGACCTGTGGCTGCACCGATTGTAGACAAGTGGCATGCGCGACACATCAGTTTTCCTGAAACATTAAAATATAACTGTTAAACAACAAATACAAATAGAAAATAGAACATTTTATTCCAATAGAGAATTTAAGTTTCAGTGCATCTTGTCTTTATATTATGTATAGGTTATAGGCTAAAATACAAAAGAATGGGGAAGTATTTTTTAATACTTAAAAAACTAACTTAACTACTTAACTGTCTTACCACACATTTAAATGAAAATATTGACTTATGAATAAATAAATAAGCACTTAACATTTAAAAATATATCCTAACCTCTGACTTAAATTCAGCCTTCCATAAGTGGTCATAAATGTTAATAACATGTTAGTACTACCATTTACACAGTACATATAAAAAAAAACTAATAACTCACCAGCTAAGGGATAGCATCGTTTATCAGGTTCATCAGTGAGTTGCATGCCGCACACACAGCACATGTAACAATCCACATGGAAGTCACGATCCATAGACACCACGCGCACCGTTTCATCTGTGCCCTCCACTGGTGTGATACCTATAATATAATTTAAGGATTTTGTAGAACATTACAATTTCCTTAATTTTCTTATTATGACTAATGTATTCAGTCACATAGTACATATTACAAAATGAAGAAGAGTTTAAAAACTTATAACATATTCTATTTTTGTTAATTATTACTTGACTCACATTTATTTAATTATTACTTAAATCACATCCCAATCCTACATAATATTTTAGCTTTTTACATAAGTTACATATTAATGTTCTAAATTAACAAACTGCTATTATTCTGTTTTTCTTATGATAGATAGAATAAAAATTCCCACACTTTAATTTCAATATAAATCTATTATTATTAACATACAGATAGCTTATTATATTTAAAATACCTTTCCCACAGCTGGCACACTTTGGCGCAAACATCCTATGATAGTCATTGACACAATAAATCTTATTGTCAACGTCCACTGTGAAAGGTACTCCGTCAAGACATTCATTGCAGATACAGCATCGGAAACATCCAGGGTGGTATGATTTGCCCATGGCTTGTAGAATCTGTAAGATGAAAATAATTATAAGCCTCATAAAAATACATATCATATAGTTATCCCACTAATAGTTAAAAATAAATGAAGCATACCATTTCCATTATAAGATGGCCACATATTGCACATTTTTCTGCAGTTTGTTGAAAACCAGAATACTGAAAAAGAAAAAAAATATATTAAATTTAAAAATAACTAACTAGTTATATGTGAAAATATTTGTCGTTTTAACCCCTTGACCACCGAGCGGCCCAATGAGACCGCGACACAATCGATTTTCTATTGTGTCTGTGATTCCGGGGGCTGAGGGATTAAAATATAATTTACATTCCATACTAAATTTTAACAATTTCTTTTTCTTTTTACAACAAATCATAAAAATTAAAAATCTATTTGGTATAAAAAATATCATATACACCTCCAATAGGAAGAGTTTTGTTAGAACTCTATTCATTAAATAAGTGATTTTAAAAATGTAAAGGCACTAAATTTGTCTGTAAGAAATACACAGGAATAAAAAAAAATCATAACTTCAAAGTCAATAGAATAAAATAAGTATAACCAGCAGCGAGCAAAATTATAGAATTAGAAGTTGAAAGCTACATTTTTTAATGTTTTCTAGGTGCAGTGAACATACCAAGTAGTCTTCTTCACAGTACACTTTTCCATGCACATTGTAGAAAGCTTTTCCCCTGAGAGCTCGGCCACAGGAGCAGCAAATAAAGCAATTGGTGTGGTATAGATTGCCCATAGCTTGGCAGGCTTGCCCCGCACCAGTTACACCTGCACCACATGTATGGCATATACCTGGAATACAAAATAAACATTTAATTAAAGCAATAGCAAGTTGAGTTTTATGTCATATTATTATATTTCATAATGATGTAATACATTTACAACATTTAAAAGGATTTATTTTCATTATATCATTAAAATAATATGAATGTTTTTAATATTCAGATTAGAGTAACCTTAGTCACTCATGTGCGAAGGATGCAAGTATATAAAATTAGCATATTTTCTTCAAATTCTCTGTAAAACAGATTTAATTTACTTTAATATAATATAGCTTTATTTGAATGAATTGAATACATTTAAATAAGTTTTTTGTGTAGTTGCTAGTTTTAAATAAGTTTACTCACCAAAATACTCTCCTTCTTCATCCTGTCTTTCCATTTCCTCTTCTAATTGTCTAGTCATCTCTTCTATTTTTCTTTGAGCCTCACTAGGACCAGGTGGGCGTGGGGGTGTGATACTGTAAGGCAGCAAACTCTTCCCTCGTCCTCCTGAACCCCTCGAACCACCAGACACTTGTGATACTGAGCTTGGTGTAGGACTAGGCGCAGGTGATTGAGCAGGAGAGCACAGAGATGTTCTAGTAGAAGTTAAATTTCTAGACCCTACTGATTCTGAACCTAGGGATACATTATCCCTATTAGCGGCTGCCACTGCAGCAGCTGGAGTTCCACCAGTCATACACACATAGTCCGACCCATTTGTATCATCAACTATCTGCATTCTTCCTGATTGCATTTTTAAATTAGTACTATACCCACCATTTGCCACTGGCTGTTTTATTTTACCAAGTCCATTACCTAATTGTGGTTTAGGATGAAAGAATTTAGGTGCAGGAACAGCTATTTGAACCTCAGTAGCAATATTTGCTTTCGGTCGTTGGGCACTAGGTGCTATCGAAGCATATATTGCAGTTGAGGGAACACTGACAACTTTGTCATCAAAACTCACTGTGTTATCATTTTTTAAGAGAGCACTCACATCTGTGTACTTTGGAGGAGCAGACTTCATAATAGTATAATCACTACTGCAAGTGTCCT
The DNA here is from genome assembly GCA_029959065.1 of Colias behrii. NCBI lineage: Eukaryota > Metazoa > Arthropoda > Insecta > Lepidoptera > Pieridae > Colias > Colias behrii. Next base: position 10,340,832 of record JARWMC010000003.1, read on the forward strand.
GGGCTGTATTGTATGGTGGTGGTGGTGGAATCTTATCTAGTTTAGTTTTATCACTTGACAAATGGGTTATATTTTTATTTAGACTAGTATTTGGAACTTGGGGCCCAGGGGTAGAAGAGCTCTGTTGTATGAAGTGCTGTTGGTTAGGTTGTACTTTATAATCAACTTTTTTTTCATTATCAGAACAAAGCATGTTCTCATAAACAAGTGGTTTTGGCTTTGTGTTTACAGGAACCTGTGGTTGAGCCTTACTATAACGTGTATCGTAATATCCTTCAGGCGCAAGTGGAGGGCCTTGTTGATACAATTGGTGATAGAATGGAGGTTGAGGTAATTGTTGTTCACCGTAATAATCTATATTTTCGTAAACAGGTGGTGGATACGACGTGTTTGTGTTACCCGGTATTTCATATAAATCTTCAGTCTGATAACTTATAGACCTTTGCGATATTGAATCTATTGAACGCGTAGGGCTCGGCGGTAGAGCAGTCGCATTGATATCGCGTTTGTTAATCGAAGCTATAGTTTCCACCCTTTTCGGAGTAGCGTATTTCGAGGCTGCTATAACATTTGAGCGTTCATAAAAACTATAATCCTGTCTATTATTTGGATTATTACCCAATGTGAAACTCTCGATTGCGCCCACAGGTCTCGATTTGGTCTGGATTGATATGTTAGATGTCGTTGCACTGTGCGCTTGCTCAGTATCATTTTCGTCTTTGTTTGTAATTTTTAAATCTTGCAGCCCAAGAATACATCTTTGTTCTTCTGCATTATTTCTTCTTGAGAAGTCCATGGTACAATTTAAAACAAAACTGAATGAACTATAAAAACATACAGTAACAAAATGAATGATTCATATTTGTAATTTGATGGATACCTCAACAAAACATTAGAGTAGGTATGAACGATTTATCAAACAAAAAATTCAATTAGTGGGTAGAGATAACACTGAGTCACTCCCAAAAATTTATGTTATATTTTTAATAATTTTATAATTTATTATCTATCTGTTGCAGCATTTGTTGATCTACAAGTCGCGATTCGCGAAACAGTGCAGTGGCGAGATTTGTTTTTTCGAGTGTTTTTTTCTTTTGTCATCTGTGATGAATGTCGATTGCCGACCAACCATAGACCACAGAGCAAGTAATTCTAAATTATTATTCTAACTAGCGCTTAGCGCTAGCCCTGTGGCTAGCCCGAACCTGCGCAGAAGTAAAAAAAGTATGGTATTTGAGATATATACTACTGGCGCTAGAGCACGGTCTATGCGCAATCCCCCGTACATTTCGCTTAGCGCTACAGTTACGTACCGCTTATTTTATTTCTATAGCTTCTTTTAAGCTATTGCATAGCTTCTATCGCGGGCCTTGAGCGCGGGGACCGAATCGAGAAATTCCGTAACGAAAAAACCTCACGCTCCCCACTCCGACAGACACGGAGGTGTAGCTTGAAGGCATGCTATGCAATAGCTTTACCGCGGCAGTCCCCGAGTGCCACACGTCTTTTTTATATGAAATCCTGCATGGAACTCAGGACCCGAGAGTCCGTGTCAACAGAAGACGAGTTTTTCTAATTAGAATCCAAAAATAACGCACGGAATTCGCCCCAATATGAAGTTGACGCTTAGAATGTTACGGTCTATCTATACATAAATTTACTCTAACACACAATTTTAGGTACAAGGTAGAAATTGTATTGTACTCGGTGTATTGTACTTCAATTCAACGCAGCGAAGTCAAATTCCTTTGAATTTTATGCCTTTGCAATAGTATGAAATTATATTGCACGTATGTAAATATAATTTTTATGATCCCTGGCTTTTTGATCGTACATTTTTATTATTATTTTTGGATTCTGAATATGTGCAATCCAAGTAATGCGAAAGGAGCCAGTTGATTAAATAAAAACTGATATCAAAACTGTTCGATATGAAATAATATCAATAATTTATGTATCCAATCTTACTTTTGTATTTAAGAATTAATAATATACCATAAAACGTCATTTTGACATTTTGATTAGCGTCAAACTCAGGCGGCACTTGCTCAATTGACTGCTGACTGTCATGCTCTCAGACATCGCCATTTTATTTTGTACCTCGTCACAGCGTCAGTTGTGTTGTATCTTGTAGATATTGTGATTTTATTATTAAAATCATATAATCTTTTGAAACCAGCATGTATGACACTGAAGATGATCAATATGAGGAAGAAGATGTGGAAGAAATATCATCGGAGCTATGGCAAGAAGCTTGTTGGATTGTCATCAATGCATATTTTGACGAGAAAGGTTTAGTAAGACAACAATTAGATAGTTTTGATGAATTTATTCAGATGTCCGTGCAACGCATAGTTGAAGATTCTCCACCTATTGAACTTCAAGCAGAAGCACAACATTCATCTGGTGAAATCGAAGTACCTCCCAAGTATCATTTAAAGTTCGATCAGATTTACCTTTCAAAACCAACCCATTGGGAAAAAGACGGCGCTCCATCGCCTATGATGCCTAATGAGGCACGTTTGCGTAATTTGACTTATTCTGCTCCTTTGTATGTTGATATCACTAAAACAATTGTTAAAGAAAATGAAGATCCAATAGAAACCCAGCATCAAAAAACGTTTATTGGTAAAATCCCCATCATGTTAAGGTCTACATACTGTCTGCTGAGTAATCTTACTGACAGAGATTTAACTGAACTGAATGAGTGCCCACTTGACCCTGGTGGTTATTTTATTATAAACGGGTCTGAGAAAGTGTTGATTGCTCAAGAAAAAATGGCAACAAATACTGTATATGTATTCAGCATGAAAGATGGGAAATATGCTTATAAAACTGAAATTCGTTCCTGTCTGGAACACAGCTCAAGACCTACATCAACTCTTTGGGTTAACATGATGGCTCGTGGTGGGCAAAGCATTAAAAAATCTGCTATTGGACAAAGAATTGTGGCCATTGTACCCTATATTAAACAGGAGATACCCATAATGATTGTATTCCGTGCTCTTGGATTCGTAGCCGATAGAGATATATTGGAACACATTATTTATGATTTTGATGATCCTGAAATGATGGAAATGGTAAAGCCCTCTTTGGATGAAGCTTTTGTTATACAGGAACAAAATGTGGCTCTTAACTTTATTGGAGCCAGAGGTGCAAGACCTGGTGTAACTAAGGAAAGGCGTATAAAATATGCAAGGGAGATTTTACAAAAAGAAATGTTGCCACATGTTGGTGTGTCTGATTTTTGTGAAACAAAGAAGGCTTATTTCTTAGGATATATGGTGCATAGATTGCTTCTGGCTGCATTGGGTCGTCGTGAATTAGATGACAGAGATCACTATGGAAATAAAAGACTCGACCTAGCAGGCCCCCTGTTAGCTTTCCTGTTTCGGGGGTTATTTAAAAATCTGCTTAAAGAAGTAAGAATGTACGCGCAGAAATTTATTGACAAAGGAAAAGATTTCAACCTTGAATTAGCTATCAAAACTAAAATTATCACTGATGGTTTGAGATACTCATTGGCTACTGGAAATTGGGGTGATCAGAAAAAGGCTCATCAAGCGAGAGCTGGAGTGTCACAAGTATTGAACCGTTTAACATTTGCGTCCACACTTTCTCATTTGCGGCGTGTGAATTCGCCTATTGGTCGTGATGGTAAATTAGCTAAGCCTCGCCAGCTTCACAACACCTTATGGGGAATGATTTGTCCAGCTGAAACGCCCGAAGGTGCTGCTGTCGGACTTGTAAAGAATTTGGCTTTAATGGCTTATATTTCCGTTGGAAGTCAACCTTCTCCAATTTTGGAGTTCTTGGAGGAATGGTCTATGGAAAATTTGGAAGAAATAGCACCATCAGCAATTGCAGATGCTACAAAAATATTTGTAAATGGTTGTTGGGTCGGAATTCATAGAGATCCTGAACAGTTGATGGCAACTTTAAGAAAACTGAGACGTCAAATGGATATTATTGTGTCTGAAGTCAGTATGATTCGTGATATAAGAGATAGAGAAATAAGAATATATACTGATGCAGGTAGAATTTGTCGTCCTTTGTTGATTGTAGAGAATGGAGCACTACTGCTTAAGAAGAAACACATAGATCAACTAAAAGAAAGGGATTACAATAACTATGGTTGGCAAAACTTAGTAGCTAGTGGTGTTGTTGAATACATTGATACTTTGGAAGAAGAGACTGTTATGATAGCAATGAGTCCTGATGATCTTGCTCAAGTAAAAGAATATGCCTACTGTACTACATATACTCATTGTGAAATTCATCCAGCCATGATTTTAGGTGTTTGTGCATCAATTATTCCATTCCCAGATCATAACCAAAGCCCAAGAAATACTTATCAAAGTGCTATGGGTAAACAAGCTATGGGTGTTTATATCACCAACTTCCATGTAAGAATGGACACCTTAGCTCATGTACTGTACTACCCTCATAAACCATTAGTAACAACAAGATCTATGGAATATTTGCGTTTTAGAGAATTACCTGCTGGAATTAATTCTATTGTTGCTATCTTATGTTACACAGGATACAACCAAGAAGATAGTGTCATTTTAAATGCTTCTGCTGTAGAAAGAGGATTCTTTAGATCTGTTTTCTATCGATCTTACAAAGATTCAGAATCAAAAAGAATAGGGGATCAGGAAGAGCAATTTGAAAAACCAACCAGACAAACTTGTCAGGGAATGAGAAATGCTTTGTATGATAAGTTGGATGATGACGGAATTATAGCTCCTGGCATAAGAGTTTCAGGGGATGATGTAGTCATCGGTAAAACAATTACTTTACCCGAAAATGATGATGAGTTAGAAGGAACAACTAAACGCTATTCGAAGCGTGATGCTTCTACATTCTTGCGTAATAGTGAAACTGGTATTGTTGATCAAGTAATGCTAACATTAAATAGCGAAGGCTATAAATTCTGTAAAATAAGAGTGCGATCTGTACGTATTCCTCAAATTGGCGACAAGTTTGCTTCTCGTCACGGTCAAAAAGGTACTTGCGGTATACAGTACAGACAAGAAGATATGCCCTTTACTTGCGAAGGTTTAACTCCCGATATTATTATTAATCCTCACGCCATTCCGTCTCGTATGACAATTGGTCACTTGATCGAGTGTATTCAAGGCAAAGTATCATCAAATAAAGGCGAGATTGGAGATGCCACACCATTTAACGATGCTGTTAATGTGCAAAAAATTTCTTCATTGTTGCAAGAATATGGCTATCATCTACGTGGTAACGAAGTTATGTACAACGGTCACACTGGCAGAAAGATTAATGCTCAGGTTTTTCTGGGCCCTACATATTATCAGCGTCTTAAGCACATGGTGGACGATAAAATTCACTCAAGAGCCAGGGGACCTGTGCAGATTTTAGTCCGTCAACCTATGGAAGGTAGGGCGAGAGATGGAGGTCTTCGTTTCGGTGAAATGGAACGTGATTGTCAAATCGCTCACGGCGCTGCACAATTTCTAAGAGAGCGTCTATTCGAAGTATCCGATCCATACAGAATTCATGTTTGCAATTTTTGTGGTTTGATTGCAATAGCTAATCTTCGAAATAATACATTTGAATGCAAAGGATGCAAAAACAAAACTCAGATTTCGCAAGTTAGACTTCCATATGCGGCAAAACTTTTGTTCCAGGAGTTAATGTCAATGAATATTGCACCGCGGCTGATGGTTATTGCTTAATGGTATAGAATTATAGTAGAATAAGGAATAATGTTTTTTAATTGAGAAAATAAATAAAACTTCGTTAACATTTTAAAGAACTTTTATTATCACAAACCACAACATTAAATGCAGCTTAAATACAACAGTTACAATAAAAAATGTACATTCATGCCACTTGTACTGGTAAATTTATGACTTCAACTAAAATCAACAAAGTATTATTTCCTTATCAATTCATATATACCTACGAAATATGTGAGGTAAAGTTTGGTATGGTAGATTTAAATTGCTGTTTCATAAGAAAACACGATAACGTTAAATATTTCAACATAATAAATTATAATTGATTCAAAATACAACAAGTATAGAATTTGTATAACGATATTTAGTGACATCACATATTGAGTTATTTTTATAAAGGCAGCTTATAAAAAATTATTTACAATGTCACGAAAAATCTACGCAGATATAATCTAAAAAGAAATCAGTGCATAATAATTCTTAAAATATATTAGGTATGTATAAAGAGAGCGTGTACTTCTAATAAGTTAAATTAAGTACTACATGGAAGTGCGATAACAAGAAGGAAAGTTTAGGAAATAAACAATATTTTTTTTTGTCTTGTAAGTTATATATAATGTACTATTTTGTAAAGAAACAAGCACCAATTTTTCATTGCTGTACAACTCTTTTATTTTTATATTTGATTTGATTTATACGAATAAATAATATACAGGACATAATTAGGTAATTTAAAGGCAGTGCGAATCGGAAGCTAACTGCTAACCGCACCGTGTTAGGTGTGAAGAAGTAAAAAATTATCCTAAAATCTATAAAAATATCAAGTGACGTGATCGTTCACACTTTCTCTGTGTGACGTCGAGAGGACGAGTGTAATCATAGGGCGTATTCAGAAAGAAAGCTTGAAACTTATAAGCGCTTATAAGCGCTTATCGGCGCTTGTCAGCGCTGGTAACCCGCGCAGGAAAATATATGAACATGACAAGCGCCGATAAGCGCTTATAAGTTTCAAGCTTTCTTTCTGAATACGCCCATATAGTCAGAATGTAGTTACTTTTTAATGTGTTCAAATTCTTATGAAAATTATACATCATTTGTTCTTGTCCTATAGTCTGTCTACTATAAGAATTGCTTTTTGACAGCTCGACGGGTGATACCAGAAGTGATGTCCAAAAGATTATCGATTGTGATACCATTTCAATTATAAATTCAAAATATTATCATAAATCGAATCAGGTACGTAAATAATAATTACAACGTAGACGTACTAATAAGATATGTAATAATAAGACCACATATCTATGCATTTTATGTTAAAACTAAACTAAACTAATATTTTATTATTTATTGGTTTCTATCTTACAATTTGGTTGTCTTTATGTTTAAATTATATAACATAATAGAATAGGTTTTTCTGTATCGGATATATTTTACAGAGTATTTCTATCGATTATTATAATCTATCGACCCATCATTGAATAATTCTGTGTAGACATCACTAAGTGGGCGGGGCCTGTCCATGAAGTACAATAATTATTTGTATGACATTTTAACATAGACAATACAATCCTTCATAGGCGTGAAGCTGTCAAAAAGCAAATAATATAATGGACAGAGTATAATTTCAAACTTTACGGCCGTATTTGACTTATGCACATAGTTGGACGTTTGATGAGTATGAAAAATATCAAATTTATTTTATTCAATAGCAAGATCTCCCTAGCTTCAAAGATTAGAGTTATTTAAATCACTGCGGAGCGGGCAGAGCTCTTTGTTCCTGACTATCTTCTTCCTTCGGCCGACTCCATTTTATCATAGTTTCTGGTGACCGATACAAGAACACTAATTTGGCGAAGAGATCCTCTTCCAGCGTCAACTCGAGTGCTTCGCGAACCTTTAAATACAATAATAATTAATATGACATATAGAGCGTTTTCTTTCCACTTGAAATAACACACTATTATTAACTCCATCTAGGTAAATTACGGCCCATTTAAATTAACATTTCTTTAATTTGGGATTTAATCTAGAAATAATAGTCATTATAAATAGGTGTTCCTATTTTGTAAAAAAATAACATATATAAAACTAAGTATATGATTTACCAAGTAAATGTCGAGGCACAGCTGCAGCACGCGGTCCACATTGGGCAGATCGTCGAACATGATCTTGGTGTAGATGCCGGAGAAGAAGCCGCGCAGCACTCGAGACGCGAGGAACACGAATGTCGTGTATAGACCGATGATACTGGAAATTATTTAACATTTAATTTTTTGTTCAGTATGAATACAATCATTTAATTTTTATACTATAAATATTTAATTGGATGTCGTTTTTAGGAATATGAGTTAAATTTCAGATTTCTGAGAATTTTATCAATAAATGATTTTTATATTGTACATCTATATATTATAATATATATATAATGTAAAACATTACATTGCATAAACTAAATAGTTAAGTAAAAACTTACCCGCCACCCGATATGAAGTTAAGCGTCTCTGGGAACAGTTTATCATTGAACGTGTACATGACCAGCATGTCGCAGTTGTTCATTGGTATCGGTGCGAGCGGATCCTGAAAATTAAATTGTTTAATAATTTATTCAATAATGTCGAATCTTTTACATTTGTTTAACATATACAATATACATACTAGTTGGTAAACGAAGTTCCCAGAAAATAGTACAAAATAAATTTGTGAATAATAAAAATAAAAATCTGTAAAAATGATTAGGCTAGTCTTTTTGCTAAATAGCAATATAAACCTCTATTGTAAAAGCTCGATCTTTTGATATTTACATTTAATTCAGTAATATGATATTTGTATTAAAAAATTACCCTTTCTTCGCAAGATTCATGGACTCTCCAGTAGCTGGAATTTCTATCTCTCTCTAAACGTAATTTAACGTCTCTATAAGACCTCGATTCATCATCTGTAAAAAATAATTAAATCAGAGATTTAAAATAAACATTCTTTCTATGCAAACTATTTAAAAATGTATTTTTTAGTGCATTTAAAATTTTAATAAAAAATTTTCACTATCATGTATTTTATATCTTACTTCCATCGGGATCAGGAGGCATCAATTGGAAAGCGGCTTTTGTAGTTCCCTTATTAAACACTTTCACGAACTTGGGGAATACATGTTTAACGTTCAACCTAAAACAAAAAAAACAACATACAATTATTCACACAAACTTCCTAAATAAGAGAAAAATGATTTGTTCTTATTTATTCTTCTATCCTATTCATAGCATAGAATACAATTCAGTATTTCCTGATATTAATCTAATAAGATTCATCAAAATTAAAAACTCTACTTCTTTCTGATTAAATCAATTTAAATTAGACTCTAAATAGTAATTACATAAGGTATATAATATATTTATCTCACCAATCATCTGGACGCGCCGTGCCAGCTAGTAAATTGAGTAAGGTATCTCTTTCAGGATTCCTTTTTCCATTAATAAATGCATCCAGCGGCACTTCTCGATTATTCTCTATGGTCGGTGGATTTTGCGGATTGTTACTCAGATGCGTTATAACGTAGGTGAATTTAACGGAAAGCGATGCATCTGAAAAAAATATTAAATAGGTACTTTGTGTGAAAGGCTGCAGTGTTTGACTTAAAGTTTACCTAAATAACTCCTAATAGGCAAAGTTTTCTATTGAACGATACAAGAGACATGGACCATTATTGCCACGAAAGATTGAGAGACAAACAATGTATTATACAACGTTGCTCAGACATTTTACTTGATTTTGAGTCTTATTTTCGAGGTATTAGAGAGTAAATTCCCACTAACTAGATAACGCCTCCCGCTCGAGGCGGTCGAGCTCCGGCGGGGAGATGTTCCACACTGCGGTGGAGTTGGGGTTGAAGGTGACTATGACCAAACTTTGAGTATTATTGCCACTAAAGAGGGTTTTCACTACAAGTAATGTGTCATACAACGCCGCTCGGACATTTTACTCGATTATGAGTCTTATTTTCGAGGTATTAGAGAGTAAATTCCCACTAACTGGACAGCGCCTCCCGCTCGAGGCGGTCGAGCTCCGGCGGGGAGATGTTCCACACTGCGGTGGAGTTGGGGTTACAAGTAATGTGTCATACAACGCCGCTCGGACATTTTACTCGATTTTGAGTCTTATTTTCGAAGTTTTAGAGAGTAAATTCCCACTAACTGGACAGCGCCTCCCGCTCGAGGCGGTCGAGCTCCGGCGGGGAGATGTTCCACACTGCGGTGGAGTTGGGGTTACAAGTAATGTGTCATACAACGCCGCTCGGACATTTTACTCGATTTTGAGTCTTATTTTCGAAGTTTTAGAGAGTAAATTCCCACTAACTGGACAGCGCCTCCCGCTCGAGGCGGTCGAGCTCCGGCGGGGAGATGTTCCACACTGCGGTGGAGTTGGGGTTACAAGTAATGTGTCATACAACGCCGCTCGGACATTTTACTCGATTTTGAGTCTTATTTTCGAGGTATTAGAGAGTAAATTCCCACTAACTGGACAGCGCCTCCCGCTCGAGGCGGTCGAGCTCCGGCGGGGAGATGTTCCACACTGCGGTGGAGTTGGGGTTACAAGTAATGTGTCATACAACGCCGCTCGGACATTTTACTCGATTTTGAGTCTTATTTTCGAAGTTTTAGAGAGTAAATTCCCACTAACTGGACAGCGCCTCCCGCTCGAGGCGGTCGAGCTCCGGCGGGGAGATGTTCCACACTGCGGTGGAGTTGGGGTTACAAGTAATGTGTCATACAACGCCGCTCGGACATTTTACTCGATTTTGAGTCTTATTTTCGAAGTTTTAGAGAGTAAATTCCCACTAACTGGACAGCGCCTCCCGCTCGAGGCGGTCGAGCTCCGGCGGGGAGATGTTCCACACTGCGGTGGAGTTGGGGTTACAAGTAATGTGTCATACAACGCCGCTCGGACATTTTACTCGATTTTGAGTCTTATTTTCGAAGTTTTAGAGAGTAAATTCCCACTAACTGGACAGCGCCTCCCGCTCGAGGCGGTCGAGCTCCGGCGGGGAGATGTTCCACACTGCGGTGGAGTTGGGGTTACAAGTAATGTGTCATACAACGCCGCTCGGACATTTTACTCGATTTTGAGTCTTATTTTCGAGGTATTAGAGAGTAAATTCCCACTAACTGGACAGCGCCTCCCGCTCGAGGCGGTCGAGCTCCGGCGGGGAGATGTTCCACACTGCGGTGGAGTTGGGGTTACAAGTAATGTGTCATACAACGCCGCTCGGACATTTTACTCGATTTTGAGTCTTATTTTCGAAGTTTTAGAGAGTAAATTCCCACTAACTGGACAGCGCCTCCCGCTCGAGGCGGTCGAGCTCCGGCGGGGAGATGTTCCACACTGCGGTGGAGTTGGGGTTACAAGTAATGTGTCATACAACGCCGCTCGGACATTTTACTCGATTTTGAGTCTTATTTTCGAAGTTTTAGAGAGTAAATTCCCACTAACTGGACAGCGCCTCCCGCTCGAGGCGGTCGAGCTCCGGCGGGGAGATGTTCCACACTGCGGTGGAGTTGGGGTTACAAGTAATGTGTCATACAACGCCGCTCGGACATTTTACTCGATTTTGAGTCTTATTTTCGAAGTTTTAGAGAGTAAATTCCCACTAACTGGACAGCGCCTCCCGCTCGAGGCGGTCGAGCTCCGGCGGGGAGATGTTCCACACTGCGGTGGAGTTGGGGTTACAAGTAATGTGTCATACAACGCCGCTCGGACATTTTACTCGATTTTGAGTCTTATTTTCGAAGTTTTAGAGAGTAAATTCCCACTAACTGGACAGCGCCTCCCGCTCGAGGCGGTCGAGCTCCGGCGGGGAGATGTTCCACACTGCGGTGGAGTTGGGGTTACAAGTAATGTGTCATACAACGCCGCTCGGACATTTTACTCGATTTTGAGTCTTATTTTCGAAGTTTTAGAGAGTAAATTCCCACTAACTGGACAGCGCCTCCCGCTCGAGGCGGTCGAGCTCCGGCGGGGAGATGTTCCACACTGCGGTGGAGTTGGGGTTACAAGTAATGTGTCATACAACGCCGCTCGGACATTTTACTCGATTTTGAGTCTTATTTTCGAAGTTTTAGAGAGTAAATTCCCACTAACTGGACAGCGCCTCCCGCTCGAGGCGGTCGAGCTCCGGCGGGGAGATGTTCCACACTGCGGTGGAGTTGGGGTTACAAGTAATGTGTCATACAACGCCGCTCGGACATTTTACTCGATTTTGAGTCTTATTTTCGAAGTTTTAGAGAGTAAATTCCCACTAACTGGACAGCGCCTCCCGCTCGAGGCGGTCGAGCTCCGGCGGGGAGATGTTCCACACTGCGGTGGAGTTGGGGTTACAAGTAATGTGTCATACAACGCCGCTCGGACATTTTACTCGATTTTGAGTCTTATTTTCGAAGTTTTAGAGAGTAAATTCCCACTAACTGGACAGCGCCTCCCGCTCGAGGCGGTCGAGCTCCGGCGGGGAGATGTTCCACACTGCGGTGGAGTTGGGGTTACAAGTAATGTGTCATACAACGCCGCTCGGACATTTTACTCGATTTTGAGTCTTATTTTCGAAGTTTTAGAGAGTAAATTCCCACTAACTGGACAGCGCCTCCCGCTCGAGGCGGTCGAGCTCCGGCGGGGAGATGTTCCACACTGCGGTGGAGTTGGGGTTGATGGTGACGACGGCCACGTCGTTGTACATGTAGTTGGAGAGGAACGTCTGCGCGGTGCGGTCGCGCGCGTACATGTTGCTCAGCTGCGTGTAGTCTTGCTCTGTGAAACTGCGAATAGTATGGTGTTTGGTTATTTGTATAGGATTTAGATTTGATTGTATGTATTAGATTCATTTTCTATAGGATTTATATTTGATTGTATGTAGTAGATTCATCGATGCGTGAATTCTTGCTCCGTGAAACTGGAAATGGGAGTTTGTTTTATAGTTGTTTGAACGCGATTTTGCTTTGATTGTGTTTGTGGAAGATTCGTTAGGTATATTTACGAATAAAAAATCTCTAACTAGTTAAAACACAGCTTAAATAACATTTCAATAAAAGTCATTAAATTTAACATTGACTTCTATTACTTAATTATGTTTTTTATCTTTTACATTGAGACATTTTAAGATATCACATAATGCACAAGTTATTTATTACTAGCTTTCCGCCTGCGGCTTCGCCCGCGTTTTCAAAGAAAAACCCGCATAGTTCCCGTTCCCGTGGGATTTCCGGGATAAAACCTAGCCTATGTTACTCGTGGATAATGTAGCTTTCGAATGGTGAAAGAATTTTTAAAATCGGTCCAGTAGTTTATGAGCCTATTCATTACAATCAAACAAACAAACAAACAAACAAAGTTTTCCTCTTTATAATATTAGTGTAGATTACAAAAAAAATATTGTGTACATTTAATACTTACACATCAATATTATGAGATTGTGCCGACATTTGATATACTGGTAGGAACGGTCCAATGCGTATTTTAACAGTTACATCTGTGGGCGGATTGGGTTCACCGACCTACATAAAAACAATAATATGCCATCACTGAATTATTTTTGTTAATTTATATAAAGGTATTTCTTTTTCAAATTGTATCACATCTGAAAATTTTTCTGCAAAAAATATTTCTATAAAGATTTTGAGTTACTTACGGAATTTCCGAAGGCAAAGAAAACGAGCGGGAACCAGATAATAGCAATGACAAATGCTAAAACGCCTCCTCCTAATAAATACTTCGATGTAGTGGACTTCTTGACGCCGCGAGGTTGCGGGAATTCGTCTTCTACATATCGAGAACACTGAAAACGTAAATTAAAATTGATTGAATTCAAGACAATAAAATCAAATGGTTGGTGAATTATTATCTTTGTATGTAGATGTATTTTTAAGTACTGATAATACTTAAAAAGTGAAGAATTGAAGAATGTGAAGAAGTAATATACAACAAATAAATGTCTATAAGTTCAAAAAAGCTTTTATTACTACGTAAATGTTTGTTCCAAATCGTATACAATACCTTGAGCAAGAAAACACTGGCGAATATATCCTCCATTTTGAGCCAGTCCATGAGAGTCATGGATGTATCTGTCCATATCCAATCCATAAGCGTACGTAATTCGAATAAGAATGGAACCGCCATAAATCTTAATAACAAAGAAAGTAGATTAAATTACTGTAGTTTTATTACTAACTTAAAAATCACTTATTAATCTGATATGTTCATTTAGTAAAGAATGACACAATATAAAACCGTTTACAATTGTAAGTTATAACTGTTTTTAATAGAGCAATAAAACAGTTTATAGCATTCATTATCACTATTTTAAACGAAGCTGCCAATATATTTCTATGAACATACCCTCTAAAGCAGATCATATTCAGGAAGTTATACGACTTGCAGAGGAAGTTTCCAATAATTCGTCTTGGGTATCCGCATCGGATCTGATAAGCCGATAACAGCAAATAGACACTCTTCACCATATACCACATAGGAGGAGGAAGTAGCGTGTTGAATGTTCTGAAAATTGTAGTATATTTTTTATGTTAATTATTAATTAATTTGGTACTTTAAATATAACAATATAAATTTAGATGGACTATTGTGTAAAATAATGTTATACACCACATTCAATCTTAATGAGTAATTGAAAGAAAAGGTACCTTATAATGGTTTCACTGTTTCAAGATTTTCAAAAGAGGCAAAAACTATTTCATGATTTATTTACCTTTCAGTGATAAAAGGCAGTACAAAGAACATCCATATATGCACACCAATTATTAGCGCATATTGGAACAATATTTTGCCTAACATGAACTTGCGGAGATATAGCGCTCGGTCGATGATGATCAAAGCGAATTGTAATATCAACATCACTAAGAATGGTATGGGCACTTTGTTTTCTTCAAAGTAGGCTTGAACACCGCCATCGCCTTGATGTGTCTGAAATAAAGTTTTTTGTTAGTCTCTTTAATGGAAATTGTGTATTGACAAAAAATTGCTTCAGTTCATATAACAATAGGATATTCCTTAAGTTGAAAAGTTAAGTCACTCCCATTTAATAGCCTACCAGTAATATCCTGCAAAGACTTATTAGTAATAAGTTGCACATTAATTCTCATGTATACCCATAAATATGACTAAAAATATATTATGGAGTGTAAAGTCCCTAATATATTTTCTGTAAATAAGACAAACTGAGCATTTTCCACCAATTACTATCGTAACTCACCCCAAAAGCAGCAAATCCAAAGATAACGACGAGGAAGTTGAAGAAATCGCACAGGAACATGTACGCGTACACGTCCGCGGTGACGCGCGCGCCCGGCGCCAACATGCGCTCGAAGAAGCGCTGCGTCGGGCTTAGGTAGCGCTTTATGCTGGAAAGTGTGGTTATAAAGTGTGTTGTTAATAATTTTCGGCAATTTTAAAACGGTGGAAGGAGAGTAACGTTTATGTGTGTCATATTAATTAAATTAAAATAGCTTAATACGCTATTAATTAAATTAAAATAGCTTAATACGCTCTAGCTACCCTACAGATAGGGATGGGTAACTTAAGTAATTCAAAATTATGTGCAAAAACGACCGAGCTTTCAAAAGTGAAATTAAATGTATTTTTCAGTACTGAATTCAAATCTCAGGCAACAGAAGACGCCAATATGCGCACATATATTTTCTGACCAATTTTTCATCATGAAGATAGATTACATCAATGCCTCTCTAGTGTCACATTTTCAATTTGAATAGTACGAAATAGGATAACAATATAAAGAAATTAACTTACGATAATAGTATCACATTGGGATAATGCTGATATGTATCTTCTAATGTAGTGTTGACGGTAATTATTGGTTCTTCATCATCGTTTACACTGAAAGAAATATATCTTGAAGTTAGATATATGAGAACTCTCATTAATAAAAGGTGAATTAAATATTTCTTTTAAAAATAACATTACCCATATTCATCTGGTTCTTTAGAGGGTCCGGGTTCGTCATGACGTTCTTCCAATTGCGGCAAATTAACTTCGCTTGTCGGTAATACACCGTTTGAACTGGATCCGTTTGCTCTATAAAAATATTATTTTATTATATTTCCTAAATTCCTTTTCATAAACACTTTTATCGTCACAATTACTACTTAATATTTTACATTACTAATGATTACTCTTCTAGATCCTCTTTTATTCAACATTGCTTAATACAGAGCTACACAAGTTTCAAGTTAGGACATAAGCAATATTTATTATCAATGCTTATTTATACATTATTTAATTACCTATTAAAGGTTTTTATTTAATTATAAGATCAAACTACAACACTATCTATAGAAACAAAATAAAATAAATTTTACGTGTATATGGACGATCTATCCCTATTCTTCAACATCACAGTACGCCTCCGCCCCACACCTCTGTCTGTCCGTACACACATCGTTTATTCTCACTCTTTACTTTTTTAAATATAATTGAACAATTACTTTTGTTGGGAATTAAAAAGGGTAATTGCAGTTTATTTGGCTATTATAGGTACAACATTCTTGCAATTTTTTTAATACATAATTTAATAGAAAAACGTAGTTAATAATGTGTACCTCTTAATACAACCATTTAACCTTATCTATACTAATATTATAAAGAGGAAAGGTTTGTATGTATGTATGTATGTATGGTTTTCACGCATAAACTACTGGACCGATTTTGATGAAATTTGGCACAGATAATCTTTAGACCCTGAGAAAGAACATAGGCTACCTTTTATTGCGAAATATGTACCACGGGCGAAGCCGGGGCGGACCGCTAGTTAATTATAAGCTAGATCTAATATATAAAACATTCTGTTATAGAAATCTCTTAAAATTATATTTTCCTCAAGAAGAATGGAACTAATTTAAAGGCACGTAAAAAACAAAATTCCAATCTAGACAATAACAAATAGAAATACAAATATAACTCACGGGCCGATCCTCTCGTGCATTTGCACGTACTTTTGCCCCACTTCTGCGCCCCGCCCCTCCACTAGCATCTGAGTATCTTCCGCGGTTAGCGGATAGTCTCTATCCTCTTGGAGTTCCACTTCTGGGCTGGATTCCTTCCACAGCCCTAGGGATTTTAACATGAACCTGCCGAGGTTAATTAATTATAGTTTTATAATTATACAAGTTTGAGAGGTTTACATGGAATTGATAAACATAGTTTGAATGCGGCACATTCTTGAATGAAAAAGTACTCAGAGGTATAATTCTAATTAGGTATCAATCTAATTTGGAAAAACAATTTAAGTAAATCTGAAATGTAGGTGGTCCAATGGGCTACTAATATCTTCTATCCTAGCCAAGTTCACTTCAGATAGCTATCTTATAATAAATAATTGAAAAAACAAATTTAAAATATAACATACAAACCTGTGTAAAAAGATAATAAGCAGCAACAACAGATCGTACAACGCATAATTGTACTTCCTTTCGATGCCTATAATTCGTGGCGCTGTGAAAGGCATGTTAGCCGGTATTGCCTTTTGGTTCCAAGGCAATATCTCAAATTGGAACATGCTTTTTATCAATACTATGACCTAAAGTGAAAAAAAAAAATCACACATAAGTATTTGTATCATATATATTTGTATATTTACACAGACTATATAAAAGACAAAACCTTACCTCAGTATAAGCGATCAGAGTGACCCAAAATGTTTTAGTCGGTCTTGGTATTGTTAAAGTTCCCCACAAGAAGACCATCAGGGGCAGTGGAATAGACAATATTGTAGCTGATTGAATCTGTAACAATTAGTCACACTTAAAGTACCAATATTAATTAAAAAAGAGAGAGAAAGGAAGAAGAAGGAAGGATTATATCTCCTCTTTTAAATATAGACCATGTTAAAATTACGTTACGTTACGTATTTAATCGTATTTCAATCAATTGTGACGTTTTACCTGATTAATAAACACCATGATATAGCACACGATGTCTGTATGCGCCAATACAGCATACCACAGAGCATATCCGAGGTGCACTAGCGGACACTTGTCTTGTTTGAACATTGAGTCGTCTTGTTCCTCCAATGTCGTGATGTCTTTACTGTAATCAATTAGAATGATGTTAATACATGAACATAACTAGTATAGCAAATATGTATGTACAGAGAATTTTAGGTAGATTAAAAGGTGACACAGAAAATACGATATAGACACACTTACAGCACTCCTTTGTCGTATACTGGTGTATAGTGCTGATATAGTACAGAAAAAAGGGTATAGTGCAGAAAAGCGGATAGTTAGGTACGTTGATAAAGATTTTTTTACATGATTTATCCGCTATAAGTGATTAATTAAAGATATTTAATAGATACAAAAAGAGGAAAGAGGAAATATATTTTTCGTGAAAATTCCTTGTTATGCTTCACAGTATATTGTAATTACGCTGAAAAGACAACTTGCATGACAAAATACATTCTGAAACTTACCTTTTGTATTGATATAAAATGCTTAAGCTACAACGACATTATAAAAGACAAGAATAGAAGAAAATGGAATTATAAAACATCCAGCAAGCGACGACGAAAAACACCAAATGGGAAGTGTACTGTATAATTATATTACTTGAACGAAATTCTATATAACATAACAAAAGATATATTTCTATAGACAAACTATTTAAGATCATCGATTTGTCTCACTCTATTTTTATGAGTTTATTTTGTAATTTAAGTAAAGAAAATGATCTGTCAGAATACACTTGGGATATCAATACGTGATCAAAACATTAAAATGCGTGTCCATATCAACCAGTAGGCACACCAAATATATTCCCAAGTAAATCCAAGAATTTTTTGTTACACATTTTTCAATTAAAATTAGAACAATCCCGCCAACAGTACACTCCCCAAGCCAGCCAGCACCTTTCCGTGGTCTGCAAGCTAAACGCGCTCTCGTGTTCTGACGTGTCGTCGTCAGACGGTGTGGAGGGAGACGGTGAGGGCGGGGGGCTCGCGTCCAGACCGCGTTCCATACTCGGCGCCAGAATGCGGATCTCCGGCACGCTTATCTCACTTAACTTACGGCTGGAAACACGCCCATGTGTTATACTTACCGGTGTTGGGACATTTTGGCATATTTGGATGGAATGTATGAATGGATTTAGATTATATGTATATGGTGAATAAAGTCGAAGTAATGAATAAATGTAATAGATCTCTGCATATAATCAAAATATGTTTAAGACATTGCTGTTTAATATCCATTCCATTAAAGTGCATATTATAACATGTTTGGTACTTTTAAAATAAGGACAAAAATTATGTTTAGCTTAGCTATACCCGGCGCGGCGAATGATGATCCCTATGACAGCTCGTCTTAGTGATTGCTCGTATGATGGGTCGTGTCGATACTTGATGGGTCGTGTCGATACTTTACTATTTTATAGGCAAAGGTGTGGTTTGCATTCAGCCACGTCGGTAAACATGTTTTTACAAATATTATAAAATGAATTTTTAACTAAAATTTTTAACGTCTATTATGTTGTTGTTGTATTAATTTAAGTTTTTTAGCATAGATTAAGTAGGTAAGTAAAACGAAAGTTTTCCAAAACATAAAAATGTGCCTTATCATTTTCACGTAATTTTTAACCCGTTTAACACAGTGTATATTATTTTATCATGAAAATGGAATCCCCCATTTAATTTGTCTAAAAAACTTATATTATCATAGATAAGTAAATTAACGCAAACGGTAATTAATTAATTAATTATGCTGCGATCTTCTGTTCCATTCAATAGTGAATGAACTAAAGCTTAAGCATGGAAAAAATGTGAACTCGTTTCCATTATCGAAATTTGTTTATCGATACCGCACTAGTCGATAAATGCCAACGATGTAAGTTTTGTAGGACGTAAACGTAAAGTCAGATTGATATAATTTCTCGTAAATGTTAAGAATTGTTATAATTCCAACGGAATATCATTGTTATGGCATAAAGCTACGTAAAAATTAATAAATGCCATTTTTAGACGCCTCCAATACGTTTCTAATTTAATGGTGACGCCATTACAAGTTTGTCTCTTGAGAATAACTGTCAGTGTCATAGGAATCATCATTCGCCGCGCCGGGTATAAGACATAAGAGATCATAAAATCTTATAAAATGTCGTATAACGTCTTGAATTACATTCAACACCACACAAATGAAAAATAAAATATTTTGTAAATAAGGCTTTTTTTTAATATGCACCTGTATCTTTTATAAAAGTATTTATCTAATGATCGATTAATATATTTAAAAATTATTTATATGACAAAATGAAATTCTAAATATGGTTGTTAATACGCACCCCATATCCTCCATCGGCACTAGCAAATTATTTCTAGAATTATCCGATTCTCTACAATGCAGCATGCAAAATAAATCACTACTTACTACTTGAACTAAATCTATTTCTATCTATATTACTACTTAGCATCTACATGCATATAGCATGATCTACAAACTAAATATGCTAGAAGGACTACTTGTATTTAACCAATAACAAAATCCAATCAAAATAATCCAGATCATTGTTAAAAGCTTTGAAATAAGCGCCAAATTACTCTGTTTTGCCTTTGGCCAAGTACCTATAAAAATTGTAGCTATAATACTCACTGGTGTACGAGTGAATCAGGTAATGGTTCCCAGATCATCTGTGATCCTTCTCTTATTCCAATACCGAAGCCTTCTTTTTCCTGCAATTTTTAAATGAAAATACATTTTAACATGCCAGTATTTTAAATTGATGTTAGAAAAACAATCAATATTGGGTCTAGAGTAAAAGTAATATGTGTAAAAGGTGTTTTTAAAGTTATGTAAGTTCCAGGAAGTTTATACAAAAGGAAGGCATTATTTCTTAAGGGAACTTTACTAGCTTTCAATTAAACATATACATAAAAACAATCAATGATTGTGAAAGCATACCTTCAATATTTTCTTTTCAATAGAAAGAGTACGAGAGACATATCGGTAGTCGCGTGAATACTTCATAAGATGTCGTGTGAGCGAAACGAGTATACTCGATATGAAGGCGCTCACTGTATCCAAAAGGCCCTTTACTTTGTCCATCCATGTTTCGTTTTCTAGTGAATTGAAATCATTTATTCGATAAACAGAAGGGAAAAAGTCAAAAGAAATATTCAGAGAAAATAAATTTAAATGAATTTCAAGATACATAATATCTCTCGGTTTTATCATTAATAATTTTATCGGATTGACCCAATATTTAAAAGAACCTGTGATATTTTTTAAAGGAAATGTGTTACCCCCATAAAAAATACTATATTTATTATTTTCATAATAATTATCCCACCGAAAAAAGAAAACTATGTAGAACTTTTTCTCACCAGGTAATGGAGCATAATCATCTAATTCCGAAGAAGGTCCAGGTCGTTCTCGCATTGTAATATCCCTTTCGTCCTGCGTTGCGTCCCCGCGAGACGAATGCGGACGCATCTATGTCATCAATTTTCGACAGTAAATAACAATTATCGAACAAATTTCATAATAATGATGTTACAAGGTTACATGAGAAAGATGTTATAAAAGATCCTGTAACTCATGATTTTAGTATTAACATAGTATTTAAATAAAAGAAAAATGTAGTTAAAAATATACTAAATAATGGAAATATTATAGTAATTAACCAAAATAATAATTGAAATAAACATAAAAATATTGATACATGATAATAAAGACAAGTTTGTTATTTTTTCATATTAAAATTTAAACGACATAAATGTGTTATTGTATAAAATACTTATAAATCAAAACACAAATCATAACTTACAAAAATAAAAGGAAACTTAAAAACACAGTATATTATGTATAAAATATATAATTTACCCCAACATAAAATATCGAAAAGCTTTTAGCATGCAATACAAAAGCAACATTTACCTTATAAATATTAAACTTACCCTTACGCACGGTATTATTATGCCGTTATTCATTTCAATGATTAATAAATAATCATAAATTTGAAGCCAAACACGTTTCTTAAATTCCAGAATAAAAGATCATCAATTAATTTCAACCAAAAGTTTTGCCAAAAGTCGCCAAAGTATTGACAAAATTTAGAATTTATTTCCACAAAAAGTTTCGAAAAATGTTACCAAAATTTAGAATTTGTCAACTAAAAGTTGCCAAAAAATATGTGGTCAAAATTTAGAATTTATAAACGAATAGTCAGCCAAAAAATATTGCCAAAAATTTAGAATTTGTTTGTACCAAAAAAATTTGGAATTTAGCGTTACCTGATACGACACAGGGTGCGCGGGCGCGGAGGCCCGGCGGCTCGTGCGCAGCGCGGGCAGCGACGCGCGCCGCAGCGACACGGCGCGACGCACGTCCGTCTTTATCGCCGTCGACAGCAACTATACCCACAGCCCGGTGCAATCCCACGGTTCACTAGCTTTTCGTGAATTCTATCCATTTTATGTCACCAATTTTAAGTGAACTTCAAATATTAAGACTCTGATGTGACCGATTTTAAGGAACGTTAAGATACTAAGATAGGTGTAGACCAGAATATTATGTTGCAAAATTATTGAGGAAAACGAAATATTTACATAATGTGTAAAGTACCGAAACGCATTAATAGATAAATTGATCTGTTTAAAAATTTCGCAACAAAGGAAGAAGATAAGTACAATAAGTGTTAACTAATCTACGATTTGAATCATATTAGTGAGAACTGAAAACCCACATACTTAACTAAATTTATTTTCTACTGTATGTTTAGTAAGTTCATAGATTTGATTTTTTTTAGTTATGGTATTTGTGAGACACGTAAAAAATAGGATGTTATTAAAAGAAAATAGACAATATTCTGGTCTAAAGCCAACCAAGTTTATTTCACGAAAAACTAGACAAATAGTTTTGTACGTACTATATTATTGCAAGGCGCACATGTTAGTCACCGCATGCCCATTTTGTAACAAAAGCACACTTATAACCCCACCACCCGATTTTGATCTAAATCAAAATTGACATGCTAAGATTCCTTAAAACACTACACTTCACCACATAACTCTAATGTCATGCTCAATTTCCAATCTCATATACTCTTTATAAAGAAAATCCCAGACAGAATTCTAAAATATATGTAACTGATGTAGGTATTCGATGATGATGTATCGAAGTTGTTACCTTGCCGATACCCATTTCCTTAGGTTCGTCTTCATCTGTGCTCGATTCTTCTTCCTTAAGATGAACATCGAAGTCGTCAAATTCATCGAACATGTAGTAGTCACCAGAGCGTACAGCTGTATATGAGAAAAGGCTTTTAAAATCTCGAAATTTTCCTCAATTAACCGTTAAGCGAATAAGGCGAAGCTATTTACATATTTTTTGCTATATCGTAAAATAGCATGACATTTTTGTGATTATTGTAATAAAAATTTTAAAGTGATATGACATTCATTGCAATATTACTGCATTTTTGCACCCTCAGACAAAAATATATTTGTACCAAATTTATTAAAACAGTGATAACATATAAATTTAAATTCTTCAGTGAAATTATTGTTTTAGTGAAAACAAACTTTTACTAATATTTAACAGTTTATTTTACATTATAATATTATATGAATATTTACTAATGTTAAATACATTATACTAGAAAACACCAAGAGATAGAAAGAGCGTGCAAAACCAGTTAATACCGTGCAAATAAGCAAACATGCATTATAATCTAGCAAGCGAATTTGATGAATTCCAATTTTTCCAAAATTCCAAAACAAAACGAAATGCACAATTCAACTTTAATTTCTTCACGATGCAACTTGCCTAAATACCATCACCGCTAAGCTGCGAACACAAGTGGTTAGTAACGCAAAGACAATGTTATGGGATGGAAACTTCGAGACAACGTTACCCTTCTGATGGCTGGCGGGCGGCTTATACTGCGGCCTTCCTCGCGCTACGAACAAAGACAAAGACAAAACTCAACACCACTCTCACACCTTTGGAAGCTAAGCGGATTAGCTCGGGGCTCTCAACACATTCTCGGAAACAGTTAAGTAGAATCTCACCCAGACGAGGACAACAGTTATTGACTTAAGCTTAACTTTGGATTAAAACAAGTTCGTGATATTGATAATTAAATGGATCGTAGAACATAGACCGAGGTTAAAATGGAATATTTTTTGTTAAAATCTCCACAGAACCCAGACAGAAAAGTTTAGTATCTCTCCGTACGTTCAATTGAACCGGATTATCTATCCGTAACCATGTTTGGACTGTACCTTCGTGTCTCTTTGTGTATAAACGGCGCGAAGACCCGCCGTGGCTTCCTAATAATTACACATAAAACATTTTAGGTAAAATAACAGTCAGTTTAACATTGCTTTACAAATATATACAGGAGTGATCGTGTATTTTCAGTCGCAGTGAATAAACGACTAAAAATAAATTGCTCATAGTTACACGTATGATGAGAATTCGGTTCGGCGCGGCTCGAGTACGATATAATGGAGGTTCGCTGGAGAACACTCGGGCTCGCAACGGTGTGACGTCGGCGGATGGGAGGGGGGGAGAATACCGGGTAGGATTCTTCCGGGCTTTGGGCGCGAGGAAGGAGTTCAGAGGAAGGCGGGGATTCGAAAGAAATGCGACGCGGTTCTAGATAGGCATCGAGCGATACTGTCATTAAAGCGGATGAAGGAGATGGTGGGCCGGGTTGGATAGCAGGAGCGGGCAAAGCGGGGAGGGGGTGTGGCGGTGGAGACGGGGTGGGGGGTGGTGTATGTCTAGGGGATGGTGTTAGGGGGGTGTGGAAACCGCGAGGGGATGCCGGGCTATCAGGAGTGTGGAAGCCGCGCACCATTGTTGCGTCCGATTCACCGCGCTCCAGCGGCACTCGGTCTGTTTCCTCTTGTTGCGTTTCTTCTTCATCCTCTTCTATTTTTGATACCGAAGTAATAAAATATTCTCAATTTACAACTTTAATAAACTCTCCTATTTTTTTCATATAAATATAACGAAATATAATTGTGTATGATTTTAGTGTTCTACGTAAAGTTAGAAAAATATTACCTGCATCGTGATGCACAGGTTCCTTAGACATAGCACCCTGTATTTTTTTCTGGTTAGCTTTAATTCTTTCCATTTTCACTTTTATCTTTTCTAGTATTTTAATTTCTTGTTCCTCTTGAATCATCATTTGCTTTTGTCGAAGTTCCTCTATCAATTCCGCACCCCTATAAAAATTTTGAAGGCATTGCGTACAATATTAGTATTTACTTTTTTTGTAAGAAAAATAATTATTAATATAAAATATTAATATCTATTTATATGTAGTAATTGAATGTGTTTATTGTTATATGATATTTAAACAATTTTCAAGTCATTGTTAATGATTATACTTTAAAAATAAAAATAAACGAACCTGGAAGCTAATACCGTAGTCGCCTTACTTTCATCAATAACCCTGTAGAAGTAATAGCTGTGGAACAATCTTCGCTGCAGTATGAGGAAGGCGAAACACACTCCATCCCAAGCGAGTCCAATATCTTCTTGAGGCACAGAGCAAGCTGTATCCTATCAAAGAAAAAATATTTATAATAATAGATAAGAAACAGAAATAAATTGTGTTTTTTTTAATCATGTATGATAATGCAACGCGTAATACATAATGAAAATTGTTGCAGTGGTTTTTGAGTTAATCGCGATCAAACAGTCTGTCACTGCAGAGAACTTTGTTTTATAATATGTAGTCATAAGCGCAAAGGATATTTTGTAACCTTGCGACTGAAGTCGCGGGATCAAGCTTACATGACATAAAGACCCCTAAATATAATTTCATGCACAACAAATCATCCACATACTGTGAAAATAGGCATGACGACAGTATCAATAAATGATCGAATTAGTGTTTTTAAGGAGATTATCAATAAAATAAAACATAGAAATTTTCGGATGGAGGATTTCAAAGTCTTTCGTCATGCCTATTGTCCTGAAATACCTTATCATAGTGCATCTTGAGGAACTGCGCGATATTGCCGCCCGCGAACTTGTCCACGCAGCCGATACCGAGCAGCTGCACCAGCCAGCACGCGTGCTCCTGCATCACGCGGCTGAACATGCAGCCCGGGATCTGCAGCACCGCCTTTATCACCACCACGCACACGTTGTACCGCACTAGCCATGACCACCTGGAATTGGTTAGTGGGATTTTGAGAAACACCAAATTTTCAAATTCATTTATTTGGCGCCAAAACAAAGATACAGTAAACGACAAAAAAATTCAAAGTAAAATACAATTTTAAAATTATGATGATGCCAAAAAGGTTCCCACGTCAGCAAAAGTTACAGAGAATATCTCTTCTTAACACTGGTTGACATTTACTAAAAATCGCATTGTAGAACGATCTTATGCCTCATTTCGGTAATTTATCCACTATTTAAAATTACACTATTATTTAAAATAATACGATCTTGCAACAGTGAACTAAAAGTAGCAATTAACGTAAAAAATTTTGAGAAAATATTTTAAGTATTCACGTCAGGAAAGACGAATTTGAAACACAAATAAATCATACCATTGCAATATAGCATCTTTAGGTCGTAGGTAAAAGTCAGTCCCCTGCCACAAGAATATAAACGAGCCAATCAGATAGCCCATAGAGAATAAATTCACGCGATTGGTTCCCGTCATAAACATAATCGCTAGTGTTACCCACAGCATGCCGAGGAATACCATCCGCTTGATTACATCTAACCAGGATCTACAAAGGAAAAATGCTATTTAATAGAAAAAAATTGGTTGTTTGTAAAGTAGGTTTACGATCGAGATGTTTACGTGATAACGTCTTATTGGTGGCAGCGCTCGAGATGAGACGGGAGATCGGTCCGTCTCTCTCTCGTTGTACCTGCGATCGCGCTCGTGAGGTTTTGGTGTGACACAAGTTTCTGAACATGTCACCCGACTAAAACGATTTTAAAAACGTTATCACGTCAAAAAAAACTAGCAACACTTATAATTTATCGTAATTTGGTAAATAATGTGGATATAATCTTACAAAACATTAAATTTTTCTATTCTTACCCAACATAACACAGAAAATCGGGCACAGGATTGACAAAGTTCGGCGTCTCCCAATCCTTGCCTATATCCTCGCTATTAGTCCCGCCCGGGTAATTATCTCCTTGTGCCTTTTCTATTCTAAACACTTTCAGTTGCCGCGAAGCAAACATCAATAGGAAGAAATCGAATATCAGTTTTGCAGCGTGAGGTGGTTCTGCCGTGTATGGTAGGAAGAGCCATGTGCGTATGTGTTTCATTTGCTGAAACCAATTGTTTACTTAGAGTTTTTATTTGACGTATAAAATTTTTGTAGATTTTTTGAAGGGGTTTTTTGTTTAAATAAATTAGATGGCAAAAATGGTACCAAATGGCAAGAAACATATTTATTTTCACACATAAAACTTTTTTCGGAAATATCTCTAAGCAGCGATAACACCAACATTGCCTTGATAGAATGATTAATATAATGTTATTATTAATTATTGTTGAATGATTTTTAAGCCTATCCTATTAGTCATAGAAGTTAAATTACTTTGCCATTTACCTGATCATCACCTCTCCAAGGATAGTCTATACAGAACTGCGGCATAAATCCAACAGCGATCATATACTGTAAGGGCACAAGGAGCGTTATTAGCCCAGTAAAAGCTGGCCACAGATTGGCTAGCGGTTTCCTTCGTAGTGATACAAGAGCTAACAACCATCCAGAGTATATGACGGCATATAGGTCCATACGGGAACCGATCACACCCATTAAACATATTAATGTTATCTGTAACAAAACAAGTTAGTTAGAATTCTTTATAACCACGTTTTTTATTGAGCCTAACTAATTTTATATTGCAGAAAGAGATATTAGCGCCTCTTGTGACAAAATACCGAACTAAATTCCTACGTTTCAAAAGTTTCCTTATCAATTTATAAAATTATTCATCATGATACTATTACATATTTTTAATACACACCTCGACGCCGAATTTGTAGAAGCCATAATTGAATAAATATTTAATATAGTGTATCAAGTCCTTGTCAGCGTCCTTACGGGTTACTTCTGGGAACATTAGCTTCTCTTTCGTATGCGGTAGAACTCCCAAATCCCTGTATTAAAATATATTTTATATTTTATTGCTTCGCTAAATAAATAAAACGCAGTTAAAGTATGTATATGTTAGAATTTAGATGAGTTTATGAAAAACGATGGAAAGAAACAAAACTATAACGATAACAAAAAAAGTAGATAAATATTATATACCTGTGTGTTTGCTGTCGATACGTAACCAAAGAATAGAAAGTGAACATTGCAATCAAAGCGATGTATCCCTTCAACAGAACCACTAGAGGCTTTTCACGCGTCGCCTTGTAGAAGCCAATCCATTCAGCATTATTGTATGTTGTTGTGTTTATTGTGCTGTTATCACCCTCCTATAAAAATACTTTTTAACTAATATATTAATTGCTTCCTAATATTTACCTATATTTTAACTACTGGCATTTTGAATCGCTGGCATAAAGTAGTCTAGGAACTAATTAAATCAAAAGATTTTAAGAAACTGTAAAACATTTGGCGATCTTTACACGCAACTTTTAAACTAATCTTTTACTTTTACATAATAAAATGTACTTACCATAGTACAATTGACATCAAAGAAGGAATGCTTGATATACTCAATTTGGTAAACCATCTTGGCCATAAGGTACACACTTATTAGCGTCGATATGATAAGAATGCAAAATCGTTGTTTTCTAGAATTTAGCAATAGCGCTGGTGATATTAAAATCATTATTGGAACGTGCATCGCGCAAACCTGAAAAAATTTATATTTGTGTAATTTAGTTGCATAACAATTGCGTTGCTTTTGAAACTTTGGGGCTTAAAATGATGCATTGCCTTTAAGTATTCACAAATATTTTGAAAGTCTGGAAATAAGAGGTCATAATACCGGTCCCTGTTGGCAAAATTATGCGGGTTCGAATCCCGCTTCGTGACCGAATTGTTTATATTCTTAAAAAAATCTCAATGACCTTTTTTATAGTGGGTAAATGATCTGATATTTTCTGATATTTGAATAAATTTTCGTAACTAATAAAAAGGTTTATTTTATGAGTTTTATTTATTTATAAAAACGAATAACCACCATGCTTTACATATTTTTCCTAAAATATCACTCACATTAAAAACACACAGCAGCATCAGAGAAATGAAGAGTATCTTAATAAGGTGTATATCGAGGAATATAAACGCCTTGTCCGTCCATTGCAACAGCAATGCTCTCATCTTATTGAAGTTAGCCGCAAGCCACGGACGGAACTTGATTGAACCTCGTTCAGTTATTGTTGGCGCGTATGAACGGCTGCGAGAGGGTTTCCTGTGAATATGTTGTTGGTTAATTTAGAGAAAATCTATGAAAACTGTTCAGTAATATAATGACTAGAAAAAAAAACCCGGCCAAGTGCGAGTCGGACTCGTGCACCAAGGGCTCCGAACAAACCTATTTTTTATTGAGTTAACTTATAAATTTATGTTTTAGCAATTTTTTCTTTATCTGTGCTATAAGACATTGCTTTTAACCAAATTTCAAGACTCTGTGTTCACTGGAAGTACCTTTTTAGGTTTTGATTGCCGACTTCAAAACCGTCTTCAAAAAAAGGAGCAGGTTTTCAATTCGATATACTTTTTTACACTTCATATCGTCATCTACACATTACCTGTGCATTGATCGTCTGGCCGCAGTATGTATGGAAGAGGTAGCCATAGATTGTTCGACTTCAGTGTCACTGGGAGAATTAGTTCCTTGAATCTCGCGCTCTTCTTCGTCCGGAAGAGCTGGAAGCTGAATTAAAAGAAAAATATTGTTACAGAGGTAAATTATTTATACTGGATTTTGGTGAAATATTAAAGGTATCTAGGTATTCTTTCCCGATGCGATTGTAAATAAGTTATTGTTTTTCATAAAGATAATTAATATGCATGGCATGCGTTATAAGTTAACGAATTTACATGTAAAGCAATACAAGCATTTGCGATATGTTTCAACACTCCTACGGCCTTCAAGAGGCCTCCTTATCCTCCTGTTGCAATTACTTTGCAGTCGAAATAATGTTATTTGAGTTTTATAATAGAAGTGTTTTTAAGTGTCCCAATTTTCCTCTTTATATATTGTATTATTTTAAAAATTAATTTAATTAGAACGGAAAAAAATGTCACTCACATCATCTTTCATTGTAGATTGAACTTGACTAGGCCGATTGGATCCTGCTTCTCGAACTATGCTATCTGATCTGTCATAAAAAAAGCAATAGATTCATAAGTTTCACTTAGTTTACGTTATTTTACTGAGACACAAAGGCATATTTTTGATATGAATATTTTGTTTAAATGAAAATTCAAATCAAATAACTATTATAATAAATGCAGCTATAAAGCTTTATTATATTTACATTGTTTTTGGGTCCGATAACTCCATGAAGTCTTTGTGGAAATAATGCACTTGCATTATAGTGATTATCAAGAAAAGCGTTGGAGTTAGAAGCTTCACAAATAAATCAGCTGGATGATATGTGTCAAGACCTAGATCGTGCTGCCTGAAAACAGAGAATAATTTAAAGTTAGGCATAATAAATAGTATAGTGTTCGTAGAATTTTTATTGGTATATAAGTAGTACTTCGTCGTAGCATAACTCAAGTAAATTGGTTAGTTTTTAAGTGTACGGAAAATGCGTCTATTTAAAACACTAATTGAAAAATAAAATAAGAATTTCTACGATCTACTTACAGTCTCTCATTAATCATAAGATATGTTTCAATCATTTTGGAGAAATTATCAAACTGGTATACATAGATCAATATAAGATTTATCATAGAGTATATAATCACTGTTATCCAAAATATATACATCAGTCTTCGCCACCAGTACCAACTTATCTGAAATAAAACTCAATATATAAGTAATGTGCGATTTCATAATATTTTTTTGACTTTAATGATAAACCCCGTACATCAAGAATAGTAAAAATGAAATAAAAAAGTAATTCAATAAACAATAGCTGCTACATTTCATATTTTCAAATTAATGGTCCACTTTTGATCGTCAAAAAAACAAAAGCCAATATTTTATGATTAGGTTGTTATAGTCATTTTCGCTTGTAAAATAGCGTAGTTATAAGCGATTTATTGTAAACTAGAGGTCCGCCCCGGCTTCGCCCGTGGTACATATTTCGCAATAAAAGGTAGCCTATGTCCTTTCTCGGGTATCAAAATATCTCCATACCAAATTTCATGCAAATTGGTTCAGTAGTTTAGGCGTGATTGAGTAACAGACAGACAGACAGAGTTACTTTCGCATTTATAATATTAGTATGGATTTATTAAGTGATCTTTTAGATATAGGTAACATATTTTATATTATAATATTTCACATACTTGGAACATAAGTATAAACCCAAGGAACAGGAACATATAAATGATGCGGAATATCGTCATCCGATCCCCGGTGACTCCAATAACGAACAGCATTATCACCACTACGTAGATCCAATATCGAGCGCACATGGCCCGCAACCATTCGCCCAACGCACGTAGCAGACGAGATCGGTTCTCGTCTTCGCGTTCTGCTTCTAATACTGAAACATTAATAAAATATATTGTAAAGGCTGTAATGGAAAAAAAAAACAATTTTATAACGTACTAGCGGTCCGCCCCGGCTTCGCCCGTGGTACATGTTGACGTTTTCTCTCCATAAGAACCATCCTCGTACTTCATGGAGTATTATAAAAAAAGAATTAACGAAATCGGATCAACCGTTCTCGAGTTATGCGCTTACCAACACATTTTGCGATTCATTTTTATAGTATAGAAGATAATCGACGTTAGTCAATATTTTTCATATTTGGCTCCAACGTCGATTTTACATAAGAAAATACATTATGATATAAAAAGTTATTTTTGAGTTTCAGAATATAAGAACGTAGGTCAGTTATTAAAAAAGTGAAAATAAGAAAGTTTTTCGATTAGAAAGTGATGTTTTAGAAAATATATGAGGTAAATTTAGAGAAAGGGGTGCATAGGATTCAACGTGATTTTCTTTAAAAAAATTCGATTAAAATTATCGTGCATAATATAAACATGAATAGTAAATCTTCTGTGCTCATATTTCAAAATCATAATTAGAAATAGAAAATTAATTTGGCAATATTATGTAGTTTATAAAATATTAATACAAAATTAGTAATTTTATGTCAATAAAACATAATTACCGTGCGCCAGACCTGTTTTGTAGCATTTAAAATATATTTTTAGATAGTTTTATCTCTGACTTTGTTATTATAAAACAATCCATCTTATGAAATAATAACATATAGACCTAATTATTGTTTGCGTGCAACTTCTCGAGGTCAGAACTCTATTAATATGATTAGAGAAGTTTGTTTATCTTATTGGCATACCAATTATATTATACTGGTTGAATTATATAAATTCGCAAATAAATGCATCCGAGCACATCGGTGACGGCGGCGGCCTGGCGACGTTGCCGGATCTCCTGCACGCGTTGCCGCACCGTCGCCGGCACGTGCACGTGACTGTACCCACCACTGGCCGCGGTGGAGACGGTGAGCTGCAGCGGCGCCGCCATGTCGGTGACGGCGGCGGCCTGGCGACGTTGCCGGATCTCCTGCACGCGTTGCCGCACCGTCGCCGGCACGTGCACGTGACTGTACCCACCACTGGCCGCGGTGGAGACGGTGAGCTGCAGCGGCGCCGCCATGTCGGTGACGGCGGCGGCCTGGCGACGTTGCCGGATCTCCTGCACGCGTTGCCGCACCGTCGCCGGCACGTGCACGTGACTGTACCCACCACTGGCCGCGGTGGAGACGGTGAGCTGCAGCGGCGCCGCCATGTCGGTGACGGCGGCGGCCTGGCGACGTTGCCGGATCTCCTGCACGCGTTGCCGCACCGTCGCCGGCACGTGCACGTGACTGTACCCACCACTGGCCGCGGTGGAGACGGTGAGCTGCAGCGGCGCCGCCATGTCGGTGACGGCGGCGGCCTGGCGACGTTGCCGGATCTCCTGCACGCGTTGCCGCAACGTCACCCAGAACATGCACGTGAACAGCGACTTGATGAGCAGCGGCACGCACGGCTCGCCGTCCACGCGGCCCAGACCTATTTGCCGAAGATTCACCTCCTGTGGGGGTACCTCGATTGTAGTATAAGTACTTAATAAAAAATATGTAGCTTAGCTCAGGCAGTAACTGCTGCTAACAAAACTTGTTATAAGCCAGGTAAATCAATTTATAAGCTTAATCAGTAACTAATTAACCAGATAAATGTTTTCATATTATTATCTCGATTAAACAAGTTACAAAGTGAAAATAAAAATCACCCACCGTTATATTAGAAGGCAGTTCATATTCGTAGAGATTCATGCCATAAATGTATTGAGCTAATAGCAGTAACATGGCGTATAGGACCAATATTGGACTGGTCTTAAGCATGAAAGACCGTTGGTCCTGACAGAGCCACACAATATTAGCCCACATTAGGAACACGAAGGTCAACCAAGAGTGGAACATTATGCTCCAAGCCATCATTGTTATTGTTGTTGCTATGTAGGATGACCTGAAAGAATATTAAAAATGTAATTTCTCATTTATAAAAGTAAGATGGATACGGAAAACTTCGCAGTGCTTATTGTCGTATGGGCTTGGTTATTTATGTTTAAATGTTTATTTTTTTTTTTCATATTATTGTCTATAAATACTTGTAAGTACTATTTTTTTCCATAACTTAGATTATTTATATTCTTATTACCTAACAAGAACTTGGAAAAAGTCAATGATAGCAGATATTATATCATCCAAAAAAGTTGGTTCTTCAACTTCCATAACAGATTCTGAAACAAAAGATGCATATTTATTAAGATAAAAATGTGAGTTTCACATGCAGCGAACAATAACCTGTTTATCATATCAAATGTACGTGATTTTTTAATGCAAAAGTCGTTGGCAAAAGTGAATCACTATTCGAATGGTTAATAATTACGTCATTCGATGTTTCAAATTACCAATTGTATTTTGTGAGATGACCCCATATAACCTTCTTGATTTTCTAATTAAATCCTAATATGACTCGTTGTTCTCATAATTTTGTATGCAGCCTTTTTTGACATTAATCATAAACAATATTTTGTTTAACATGAGCTGAAGTCAGCTAAGAATCTCAAAATGAACTTTATATCAATTGCAATAAATATTGAATTTGTTTACCCCTTAAATTCAATCAACATACCTTCATCTGGTACTACTACGGATCCAGTAGAATCTTGATGCAATGGTCGAGACACAGATCCCGATCTTACGCTGGACCATCGCTTGCTTGGACTTATCGTGCTGATTAACTATACAGTATACATATAATATAGATTAATATATGCTAAGACAATTTTATGAATTTTGAATGTGTTTTGCCATGTAATACTTGTGCTCGAATTTTATTTTATATCGTCTTTTACCATTGGAAGTTCATCATGAGTGATTAAATATTATTTTCTATCTTTTGATAATAGATTTAATAATAGAACAGCTTTCTTTGTGACTTTGAAACCGTTTTGGTCTTCGCTAGGAATCGAAATGCGAAATAAGATAATTAATTTACAACCCATTCAAATGAGTTTTCATAAGCATTTTGAGCAGTGCAAATACTAATAGCATAAGTCTATTCTTAACCACATAAAAAAGATGTTTTATAGATTTTATATATCAGGATTTAATTATTTTAACAGTACCCTACTACGTCCAAACATAAAACACACACAAACACAACAAATACATTCAACATTTTGAAAAGTACAAATTAATAATAATGATTAAAAGCAACACTAATCGACTACAAGTGCTCTAGCATACTGGTGGACACAAAGCAATGCAAGCAGAAACACATGGTCATGATCCAGATATGGTTCCCAGACATACAGAATGATCTTGTGATTGATTTAAAGAAAAAAATTAATACCCACGGGAGTAGTCTCACCGGTGTCACCGCGCAGTGCTTGGGAATTTATGTACGAATATGCAACCTACAAAAGAATGAAAAACAGGCTGCAAAAAAAAAAATTAAAAAAAAAAACAAGATACGTAACATAAATAAAATGTTATTTTACAATGTTAGTAGAAGCGGACATGCCTTGCTTTAGTGCCAACTTCATGTTATCTAATTACCCAATCAGTGTGCTACTACGAGTGCCTTATTTACATTATTACTACATATGTATTCCTACAAAGCCCTAAGACAACTACATAAGTAACAATACATAATTTCAAAAGAGAAAATATCTTACAAACCGAGGGTTCCGTACAAAATTGATTTGAACATCAATATTAATATTGATTTTTAGTATTTCACTCCTCATAGCTATTATAAAGTTATTTCTTGATCAAATTTGCACTCTTGCAAACTTAAAAATTTCCAGTAAGACACCTAAATATGGGCATCGACAATTGTTGGGAAAATATAATAATTAAAGGACAAAAGGTTCTTTATCATCGTTTTAGTACGGAATCCGTTCATCTTATTTAAATCCAATTATTATGCCATATAGTATTTAAATATAAACATGTGCTAACCAAAATACTATAAAAAGTGCATAGTTGAAAATTTGACATTTGTGCGTACATCCAGGGGCGTGCTTACTCGAACTTTTTTCGTTGCGTTTCTCCATTTGTCTCTCGGCGCGTACCGGCTGGCGCGGTGGAACGAAACACCGCGCAAAAGCGATCCATTCACTTTTCCCGCTTCTACACCAGTTAAAGCACTCTTTTTCTTCGCCTATACCGCCCCATCAGCATTAATAAATTTCATTACGTGTACAACCCTAGCGTGGCTTTAATGCCCATCATAAATTGCTAGTGTTATGAACTGTAGCTTATAAATGCACCGCAATACACCTAAGCCCGTACTTATAAAGGTATGAGTGTGTACAAACTACATAACAAAACTTGCCAAATCTACGCAACAGTGTTAATTGCGACGTCCGTTCCAAATTCTATTAAAGCGCAGTACCAAAACTATTAGTCAGTTAACGTTAATTGAAAAGTTTATCATTCGTATCAAAATGCAATAGAAAGTTTAATAGTTTAGCGTTTACATACCTTGGGCTTGAAGAGTTCTCTCGATTCTATAGCCAGAAAGAAATATGCGAACAGAATGACTAGAGGGCTCGCCAGCGTCGCCCACATGTGATCTTCCGTGACTTCGTATGTAAAACTTGTCGATGAATTTGTACTATTTATTATAACTAGTTTGGTTAAACCGAAGTACCTGAAAATAAGATATAACTAATAATAGAAAAATAGTTATCGGCTTTTTTAGTGTAAACAATATTATCACAAGACAAATAAAGATATATTGACGCTCTGCTCTACATCTCACCTAGCCATGTCCATATTAGGTGGATATATCTCAATGAGCCAAGAGCACTGGTACACCAGCAGAACAGCTATATGGACCCCCATGATGGCCATCACACACCGACTTATAACCGCAAAGCCGCGCTCCAATGGCCGACCCAGAGCCCAAGCTGTAGCTGCCCCCATGAACACGAGGAAATATATCCCCGAAGTGACACTAGGCCGCATTATACCGGAGAACATTATGAGGAATAACGCTGCGTATTTGCCTGTGAAAGGAGAAATATTTACGTACGTTGTTCAGTGGAGATAGTTTTTTATCCCAAAAATTATCCAATATACTTGGCATTCAAAGAGGTTATATTAACTGTTTGATTAGACAATAAAATCAGAGAAAAAACTTAAACATTAAATGAATATTTTCAATTTTTATAAAATTGTAAAACTGTGCCAAAATCATGAAAATTATGGTGTACCCACCAGCACTAGTTAGTAAAGGGAAATTCTGATGTTTAGAGTCTTTCCTCTCAACTTCCTCAGTAGGTGAGCCGACGAGGAGTTTCCGGACCATTATATACACAGCAAGGGACACGCCTGTCATTACTAACTGGAAAGAAATATTACGTGTAACAAATACGCTAACATTTAATTACTGTTAACGTTTACTACTGAGTTTATAGTAAAAAAATATAATAATCATAAATTTCTGAAAGAATAATCTAAACAATAGACTGGTTGGTTTATGAAATTCTGTGAGTAATTCTAATTTATAGTCGATACGAAACATTTGATTCATGGTTATATTGCTTCCATAAACAAACACATGTGGTGACTGACCTTCATATTATTATCAGAAAATATAATGTTTGTATCAAATTTACCTCTGGGGCCAAATAGTGAATTGCCATGAGTGGATCTATACCATCGTAGGAGACTAGGCCAAGATTAAGTCCAATCTCTTTGATGATTGGATATTTTTCGAGGATTGAACCATAGCTCCCGAAGGCTGCAAGCACGCTGTGCCATGCTGCATGCGTTAATAATAGAAGAATAGACACGATGATATTCAAGAGGAGATATTTTCCTCGCCATCCTGAAAATTTTATTTTCATTCATAATATTTGTTGTTTAGATTAAACGGCTATCATTAAAAAGTAGAACACATGTTTATATGCATATATCCACTGAGGAATGCTACGCTTACGTAATCTCTTAAAGCAAATTGTGTCAACGACCCGACAAATTTTGTGTTTGATAACAATTACAGTTGTAGCTGTAAATATTGCCCTTTCCACCTACGAATAATTGCTTATTCGTAGCTATCCAGGCATCAAATAGACCTACATAGTTTATTCACAGTTTCATTAGAGACTATGATACTTTAAATAATATAATTTAGTAATTTACTATTTTGTCGATAATTTTAAGAGTTACTCTTCATGAGTAAACCATAAAAGTTTGTCGTGAATCATACAAATGTATAAACATGATTCACGCCAATTTAAATAGATTACATTTTTGTAACGTTCTGAATATATTGCCGAAAATACTTGCCTTTAAACGTTTTGGAGTCAGGAACTTGAGGGAACGGTGCTATTAAGTAGAGAAGGAGGTATATAAGGGAGAGGCCAAATGGTCGTAGTGCTATACCTGCAAAAAAACAGATGCTTGTTCAAGTAATCTTATCAATGCAATCAATATGTGTTATCGGTATGTGCGTTGCATACAATTTGCACGGTAATTCCATTACTTATATTTATTTTTAGGGATTACGTCACTTTCCAGACCCTAAACTTAATACTCTAGGAGTGACGTAATATTATAATATCCTTGAGACTAAATTTAACAATTGAAAGATGCAAAACTCATCGGTATTCTTTAGGCATCAAAATTTAGCCTTTGATTTCAATCAAATGTATTGGGATATACCTAGGTAATATGAATATTGAATTATTATTGAAGTTTATTTAGGTGTAGACTAAGGTGTAGACAGTATTGTTAGTTGGAAGCCGAACACAAGGTGGAACCAGAACTCGGGTAACATTGCGTCAGAGCGATTAGATGTATTGTAAACTGCAAAAAGCTTAAACCTATACATTGAACTTTTATAATATAAATAATATAAGTTGTAGAAATTTTTAATTCAATCAAACACAAATATTAAATGATTAGATAGTAGGATATATTATCGGATATATCTCAGTATATATATATTTATGGTAAACAAAAAATATTTTTAGTGTTATCGTTCGTTTCGCGAGCCTACTTACGTATCTGATAATGCGAAGCGCATTTTCCTGGCGATGAAATGCCATGCTAACATTTTACCGTAGCAAGCGTATATCGCGTTTTATACTTCGACCCATTTTTCCACTATCTGGAACCGACCTGCCTTTTATTGCTATTCCCTTTCAGTACTAAATTAACTGACCTGGTATTTCCGATGCTTTTTGATGTTATTATGCACTTAACTTTTATTCCAAACGAAAAGAAAAAAACATGAAATGGTAAGAAATTTTTCATGTCGAATTTTATGAATCAATTGATAAACAAAGAACTTTATTTGCATAAGTACTACCTACTTATTTTACGTTTATGCTAATCGC
Source organism: Colias behrii (assembly GCA_029959065.1). Classification (NCBI taxonomy): domain Eukaryota; kingdom Metazoa; phylum Arthropoda; class Insecta; order Lepidoptera; family Pieridae; genus Colias; species Colias behrii. The sequence continues at coordinate 10,379,617 of JARWMC010000003.1, forward strand.
TCTAACTGAATGAGTAAACAGAGTAGGTAATAAGAAAGACAATACTGCTACTTATCATTGTGTAATTGATATTGTGGCATCTATAAATATTTGTGGCTTTACTATTCAATGAACACCCACAACAGAATAACGTGTTCCGTTAGTTCATAGATGATCTTATTCAACAGTTATATTTAAAAAAAAAAAGTTTCACTACTTTTTAGTTTTTTACTGTTTTAGAAATTTATTTAACTCAAAAGCTTTTCAATCATCGGCTTATAGCAATTAAAATCCTATCAGACCAGTTAGATAGATAGGGAGACATTTTAGATTCTTTATAGATTAATATCAATATTTTACGTTAAAATTATAACGTTTACTTATCCTCATAACTGCTATGGATATGGCCTTGAATTGTGCGGTTAAATTATTCCCCTGTGCCTTGTGACGTCTATTACCCAGCCCTTTATTTTTCATAATAACTAACATTATAGCATTATTATAACTTGTAACTTGTATACCTATGCATAATAACACAACATAAGACATCATTCAAATACATTATGTTGATGATTATCTACATTAAGGTATATCTTTTTGTAATTCATATCTAATGAAAATTTAAATTATTTCTGTGAGAAGTTCCATTGACTGAACACAAATGGTAGTTAACGATTACTCACTGAAGTTTATTCGGCAGTTAGTTATAGGTAGGTATAAAGTCAAATCGTGAATCAAGTCAACGTAATTCTAAGAAGACTGTATGTATACCTACTGTAAATTGTAAGGTACAGTAAGTTATGATTCACAAACATCCTCAAGGCTCAAAGAATTGAATATATTTAAATTACAGTGAGAGACTACAGAAATCCTGGCTCTTGCATTGTTTGATTATAAGACTTAAAATACATTCAGCATTTTAAAACACCACGTAGTATATTTCGGAGCAGTAATAGGCTTACAGACACGAATTAGAGTTCACTGAGTCAGAATCAAAACGAATATAGGCCAAGTTTACATTTGTAGTTGTTTAAATAGAAAAATTTACTCAGCTTTGCTCCAACCAGATATTGTAAATGATGCACAAATTTATGGCTTACGCACATCGCTTTTATAAACTTTTTGTTATTTACTTACCCAAAATCCGTAGAGTAGGCAAAGAAAATAATAACTTGTGAAGCAAACAACATTCGGTTTAACAATCGGCTCTAGGTACCGCAAAAGAAATTATTGTGAGCGCGGTAGTTATTTTATTAAAAAAATCAACATAAAGCAGAGTTTTGCAACATTGTAGCATTCGTAAATAGATCAATGACCTGGCGCTATTAATAGGAGCTACATATTTGGATATTCACAAAAGATTATCTCATCATGTTTCCTGTCTCAAGTGGCTAGCCAGTTTTAGCTAGTTTTGGGAAATATTTCTAGTTTACTGTTTTTAGTTAGTAACGACGGACGTGTCAAGGTTAGACCTTCCATAAATAAGGAGCCTTCACAAACAATGGTAACTGCTAAAAATCATTACACATGGAAGCAAAAAAGACAATGTAGGTACCTATTTGCTTGGAGTTTTATAGTGAGAAATTATTTACTAAGTGCCTACTTAGTGCCTGCTATGTAATGAAATGTGGATTATTTCAGTCTAGCACTACCTATATGTGATTATAGGTCTTTACACAAGAAGTGGTACAAAACTTATTAAACTCTTTGACGTACGAATTATTTGAGAAATTAATCCATGTTTAAGAAACCAAGGGTTATCGACAATTTGTAAATAAGTAGCTAAACAAAATATTGTTGTTATTGAGTACCTAATTTAAAACTACAGTTTATTATCAATTGTTTACTTATTTCCCGCTGATGATTGTATAGATTGATGCGCAAATAATATTATATAGACTGTTTCAATACAAAAAGATATAGACTACCTACCACGTGTGGTTTCTAGCTGTAATTTTTAATACCTATGTACTTCAACAAATCTAATTAGAGCGTAAAAAAACTGGAGTGTTTATTTTAAAAACTATCGACGTTACGAAAATAAACAGTACAAGAATTACGATCTGCAACTTGAATTTAAAAACTGAGAAAATACGAAAACGTCTACGTTACTCAAATAGGTAATCGTACAGTCGGCCAAGAAAGTGGTGTACCACCCTAAGTTTGAATATCGCTTGCAGATTCATAGGTGATAAAGATTAGTTTCGCTTGCAGATCGATCTGACAACTTCTATTGCTGTCTTTATCTGATTATTGATAACGACTATTACTGTTTGTAACGTGACAGCTGTTCTTAGTTTGAACTTGATGGAACCAATGACGTCGTAAAATCAACGGCGGGGGGCTGTAGATTTTGATGACAAAATTGTATCTACAAATTCAGAATTGTAATCAACAAGTTACATAAAATTGTAAAGGCACAAGGCGAATCCACAAACCTACAATTTCTGTAAACTTGTAATTACAATATCAATAAAAAACAAGCTAAAAATAGATTTATCCTTTTATTAAATTTCTACAATCAATTTTAAAATACTTATAACAAACAAAAACATAGCAGATATAGTAATATTTAGAAGATATTGAAAATTTTTAAAAATTAGAAACGGGTGTAACCGCCGTTGGCCTCTATAACCTCTAAAAGACGAGACCTCATTGAACCAACAAGCCGTGAGCAAATATCGGTTCCCCGCATTTCCTCCCAAATATAATTACAGTGACTAATAAGAGCTTGTTTGGTTCTTTCATTTTGATGCGACCATCGTTGGACCATAAGGCCCCAAAGATTTTCTATCGGGTTGAGGTCCGGCGATCTTGAGGGCCACTGAATTACCCTTACGTCAGTGTGTGAACGAAACCAGGCTCTTACGATCCTCGCATTATGAATTGAACAATTATCTTGAACAAAATCAAATTGTGGCACTTCGTTCTCCGGGTAAACATTACGGACTGTCGGTAGCATTGCATTCTGAAGCACGTCGATATAATTTACAGCCGTCGCTCGAGGAGGTAGAGAACACAATTCTCCTACACCATCCGCACTCATCCACCCCCAAACATTTACGGAAATTCGACCTGATTCTCTATTTGGGATTACATGATCATCTTTATACCGTGTTGAATTATATCGCCAAAGGTGAAGACGTCCATGCTGACTGGATTTAAACGTTTTTTCATCACAAAACACTGTATTAGACCAATCAAACTCTAAGTGCTCTCTGGCGAAGTTCAGACGAGCAAGTCTGTGAGCATCCGTCAAATATATTTTCTTGGCGTAATGCCTGTGGTGCAACCCCATGTAATGTAGATGATTCCTTATTGTTTGGGCACTCACATCGAACATCTCCGCAAAATGTTTTGTGGGCTTAAAACCATTGATTTCATATTCCCGTCTCATGAATTCTCTATCGTTATTGGAGAGTGCAGGCCGGCGACCACTTCTTCTGTGATCCAACAAACTTCCCTCCTCTCCTTCACGACGAATCCAAAAGCGGACAGAATGCCTCGATATATTCAAATTCCGGGATATCGCACTGATACTGCTTCCCTCATTAAATTGGGCAATTATTTGTGCTCTTTCGGCAATGGTCAAGTTGGCAGGCATTGAGATGATTTTATATGCAGTTGATTGAAAAATAACACGGAAAATATATCGATTTTTTGCATATATTTGACAAAATGTCAATTGTCAGTTTTCTTTTTCAAATGGAATTCGGTTGTCTATTTAAATAGTTTTTATTACTTTTGTTTGGAAACATTTCAATTGCTTTGTAGAAACTAATGTCCTTTTCATTTATACTAAAGGTTAAAATGTCATGTACTTATATGTGACATATGACGTATGAATACTAAATACATAGGTTTACGTCATGATAATGTTGTCTCTTTCAGTAATATCTTTTTATAACGAACCTTGTTGTAATTTTCGATGACCGGGAAACTAAATCAAAACTGGTACACCACTTTCTTGGCTGACCGTACCTACTCATTTCGTCACCTTACTGTGCGAGAACCTAAAATGAGATGTTTATAGCAATCTGTAGATTGTTTTGGAAACTGATACATTCCAATCCCTTAGGAAGCATTTATAAGGAGTATTCATGATATAAACCTTACGGTATTTTTAAATCTTTCCTTTAAAAAGCGACATAAATATAAACATTTAAATGTGTATATGAATTTTTATATACAATATTCTTAGGTAAATATTAAATTGAAACAAGGTTTAGCATACATGCCCAGTGGTCTGTGGTCCAAATAATGCTGTTAACCCTTAACTAGAGTCGTGAACAATTGTTACGTATGTATAGTCGTGGGTCCATTAGACCCATGTATTTTGAAATGGTCATAATTACTTATTTATGCATTTTTTTAGGTAAATTTAAATAAAATATGATATTTTAGTTTATAAATAATATATAATATAAAAATCAACAATTAGAACTTTTATTTACTTAACATAATTTCACTTATAAAATCAGTCGTTGTTTTCTTATACAACAAAAAGGCGTCTTACAAAAATTATAAATCTCAACAAATTTTTTATTTTTTTTAAATCAAATTTTTTTTTATCTAACTAAAAAAAGTATGTTGCTTCCTAGAAAAAACAAAAACAAACTAAAAACTCTTATATAAAAAAATAGCAATCCCTAATTACGTGCATGATTTACAAATTATATTTGCACAAGTCATGCATATGGGCTCCCTGCATTTAGTGCACAAATGTACAGTCTTTGCTCTTTTGCCAGGCAAACAGAATGAACATCGCTTCCTTTTATTTCTATCTAACAACAAAATCTACATCATCATCGGAAAACTCATTATCAGATTTAGTTTCTGCAATACGGGTAGGTGTTGAGTTTTCATCGGAGTCTTCATCATTTCTTAACAATTCTTCATTTAACCATTGTTCTAACATCTCTTCGTTATCAACACATACACTTCTGGGATTTGACATAGCGATAAACTAAATAAAAATACAATAATAAATTTAATAACGAAAATAAAAAAGTTACGTATCTATAGTCGTGGGAGGACCTAAGGAGTACCGAGCCGAACACGTCTGTCTCACAGGATACGCTCCGGCGTACTAAAGGAAGGTACTGAGTAGTGGGAGGTTCTGCAGTAAGTGCCGTGGAGTAAACGAGACTTTAAAAACTCAACCTGGGTCCATTGGACCCACGACTCTAGTTAAGGGTTAAGGCTAAAAGCAGACCTTAGAATACATACGTAATATGGCAGTGCTAATTATAATAATTATACTCAGAACAAGTTCGATAGTGTGATGAGATCATAACGTCAGCCAGTTGAACTGCTGCGTGACCTTGTGAATCAGAAACGATAAGGCAAGCCGGCTCAATACGTAGATGTCCAAAATCGGTGCGTTTCTATACAGTTAGGTAATGTACTAGTATATTTGCTTTTACATGGAATGCCAAACGTTTTGTCCGTTTCGTAAATATTGAGTTTTGATTTGCTTACAACTGCTGTTCAAAAACTAATAACAGTAATGTTTCTTGGAAATTTTAAATTTCATAATGTAGGTAGCAATTCAGCTTTGACTAATTCTTTTACTGTAATAATTTAAAATCATACCCAATAAAAAATAAATTATTAATAAAAAAAAAATTAAAAGAAAACTTATATTAAATATCAAGTACCTAATTATTTAATACCTAGGTACTGCTTTGCTCAAAACCGTAAAATGTACCTACTGTAACTTCAGTACGATACCAAAATGTGTACAGTTCATACCAGTAAAGCACGTAAACATAGGAAGATTGAATATGTCACCTGTTTCCCAACATAGATCTATAAACCTATTTATCGTGAACCCGAGATTGCACTCGTAAAATGTTTGGACACGATTCTCTTTAATTCCCGCACCATTATATTCTTAACGAACTTTCTAATTTAGATTGCCCGATAAAGAATTCTTATTTAAATATAGGACAATTAAAATCGGACACAATAAGAGTAGAGGTAGAGCTAGTAGCAAATTTTTTAAGAGTATATTGGGATGATTTTAAAGGAAGATCAACTACGGAGTTTCTTGCCGGTTCTTCTCCATAGAAACTGCTTTTAGAATCGAAGGTAAATGGTAAAATATGTTATAACGTTTAAAAAGTGCTTCTAGAAAAAGTCTAATAGAATATAAATGTTTGAGTTTGGAATAAAGGATCACCATCAATTATTATATTTTTAACCACCATCAATTATATTTTTAAACAAATAACATTCATTGAAATAAGTTGAATTGTAAGCAGTATCCACCTAAGAAAACGAAATGTTAATCGACGCAGTCGTTTCTAATTACAACCTTGTAACAGTTGTAACACATGCATTGAAGAGTTCTCGACTCTCTTCCCATTATTCCATTGATAACTTTTAAAAGTTAATTCAAATTGATTAACATTTATGATGCAAACTATCATATTATGGTCAGTAATGTAGATATTACAGGGTGGGGATCTAGAGATTTTTTAGAACTTATGGTAATAGTCGTCATTGAAGCAAATGAAGATTGCGTGACAGTTGATACCATTGCCTTCATTACATAGAAAGGTCCAGGAGTTTAATTAATTTTATTTAGCTCCCGGTGCGGGTGTCGTGTTTGCAACTTGTTTTATATTATGAAAGTAATGTGGTAATGTAAAGGTGTGTTTACAATATCTTGTCACATGGACATGACGCTGCAGCTGGACAAAGCTAGAGAATATAATCTTCATTCAAAGAATTTACAATTTAGTAATTTCCAAAATAAATTGTATTACCCACCAAAAGCCTGAAAATGAGATTGGCTTATCTTTTCCAATTTGGAATGGAAAAGCTAAAATATCTTAAAAGAAAATGTGATATGGTGCTATAATGCTGTAGAGGCGAAATGAGAATTCAAATGTGCAAAAGTTGCGGTCAATAACTCATACATAATAACATCTGTGTCAGTTTGTTTCTCCTGTTTTGATCGTGTTATAAACACATCCATTTTAAAACTTCAACTTTATTTTATAATACCAGTAGATTCCATATTAACACCAAACGTAACGAGGGTTAATTAAATTGACAATTCAGACAATATTATAATTGTACATCACAAGTGACCTTACCTATCATCAGATAAAAAAGTTAATTCAATTTAAGGAATCAATCTGTGTACAAACATGGGTAAATAAATGTCTTTGCCGCTAACGTTATTTAGGTTTTATCATTTTAATCAACTTTCAGGACTGTCTGCTTGAAAATGTTTTGTATCCAATAGATTTATGTGTAGTGTAGAGAAGTTTATTGTTTAAAGTTGTAGTCTTCGAAATGGATGGCCAGACATTTAATTAAGGACAAGGTGCAGACAGGCGTGGTCCATTAGTTAAGTAAACGAGTCCTTATCATACTTTGTACAGCTCTAGCCATTTGCAGTACCTAACTAGGTATAGGTCGGGTCATGTAAAAAGAACGCTGACGGTTAAGCTGCGCATTGGCGATTTATTGGTCTATTTGGTGTTTAAAATAAGCAGCAAATAACTTTCGTGCTAAACTCGATACATGCCAAAACACACCCCATCACTTTCATCCAGCGTTCTTTTTACATGATTCGCGTTATATATGGTACGAAGAAGTACGATCAAAGTCATTCTCTATGGCACCCGTTACACGCTCAATCTAGAATGTGATCCTTGATCATGATCATTGATCTCAATCCAGATTGACTGTGTAATGTATTTGATTGACGGATCGTAAAATCTGATCAGAAAATATCTAGATTTTTTGAAATCAACGATCTCGATCCTTTGATCGAGATCCAGATTGATCGTGTAATGTAACATGCTGTCAAATTACGTCAGTCTGCGTTCGGAGCGCGATGGAGTCGGACGACATTAACGACGATATTCCGGCTCGGCCGCAAGTGCTAGCTAGTTTTGCAGCTAGTTTTGCTTTGGGGGTTGCTAGTTTTGCTTTGGGGGTTGCTGTTTTGGGGGTTTGGGGTTGCTGCTGCTGGTTCTTTTTAAAAAAGAAACTATTAAGTATAGTAATATAGTAGGATATTTAAATATAGTTATGTATAGGATATCCGAATTTTCCATAGTACTCGAACCTCTTCGTCGTAAATTCTTTGCTATGACTTTCTTCATATTGTAATTAAACGAATTATGAAGTTTTTAACTGCAAATTAAGCTGCAAATAATTAAATTTTCGCCAGCCAATTTTGATCATTTCATGAAAAAACCGCGCGAGTTTTGCTACTATTAAGTGCGTACAATAGGCTATTTGACAGTATAAAAAATAAATTACTTTTTTGTGTAATCCATATATATAAGGTTTTTGAAGCGATTTAAATTAATAAATGATATAAATAATAACTTATTTATTTATAAATCGTCGAGAAAAAACATCACATTTTTTAAAATTAACACGTGCCGAAAACATCCATGATTGGCTGCATCTGCCATGACGTCACAACTGCGTAAATAACAAGTGATCCCAACGTTTACTCACGTCGTTGCTGAATTTCGCTTTTGGTTTTGTTTCTTGTATAACTTATTTCTTGTGATTCAAGGTGTCTGTAATCAGTTTTGTTCTTTATGTATTACTAGTGGTCCGCCCCGGCTTCGCCCGTGGTACATATTTCGCAATAAAAGGTAGCCTATGTCCTTTCTCGGGTATCAAAATATCTCCATACCAAATTTCATGCAAATTGGTGCAGTAGTTTAGGCGTGATTGAGTAACAGACAGACAGACAGAGTTACTTTCACATTTATAATATTAGTATGGATTTTTGTTTGTCATGGAACCTAATTTCGAAAAAGCAGACAGTAGAAATCTACCTAAAGTGGACGCTATAATGGTTGGCATGTTCTTTAAAAACAACCCAGATTTGTACGCTCCTGAATTGAGAAATGTGAAAACAGCTACGTAAGTTAATATTTCAATCGTCATTCATTACCTTTTTAGTTAAATGTACAAACATGAATCACAATAGCACAATAATTATGAAGTATACATTTTTTAGGTTATGCCCTTTGTTTGTAAATAAGCGAGTCATTAACATTAGGTACCGGATGATCAGCCTTAAATTGTGTCTAGTAAAACATACAGACAACACAGAATTGAAGGGTGCAATATGAGTTTGAATCTTTCTGTACATGATCAATTTATATATATCATTATTCATTATTATTCTGTACATCATCAATTTATATATATCATTATTCACTAAGCAGGTAAGTAATGAGACGATTTATACTATGTATTGCAAATAAAATAAACTGCCTACTAGGTATTCAACACCACACTTACATCGAAGTTGTCTTCACAAAAAAATGTAACTGTTTTAATTGATATATCACTTGGATTTCGGCGAGCTAACTGCAACCACTTTCTACGCATTTTTATGTCTTTTGGAGCACATATAAATAGTTTGTCAGGGGTTTTAATAGTTGTATTTCTGCATCCAGGAACTACACACCACCTATAAGAACTCATTTTCTGGTTTTTAAACAGATTAACTTAATTATACTATAATTAAAACAAAAACGAACAATAAGTACTAGGAGCAAGTTGATGTTTACGGAGCTGTGACGTCACCATGGTCGCGAGACGCCATATTCTTCAAAATTGTGTTTTGGCGGCATATTTGAATATCATGTTTTTATTTTCCATTTTCACAATGAATAACTACAAAAAATTAAGAAACATGTGTTTTGTGTGCTCTATAAACGTATCTTAATAATTTGAGACAGTTTTCAAAACCTTGTCAAATAGCCTATTTACAAACTTTACACGTTACAACCATCGAGTGAACAAGCGCCGCCACGGTTTGCGATCACGCAATCACAAGGGGGCGTGCAATTTGGCGGAGTAATCAAAGGTCTCGTGTAGGCCACGACAACTCGGTCAGGTCGAAATACATATCGCTAGGACGCACCCAAAATGACGCGCCCTGAGGATACATTATTCCTTCCCCGCAATGCGACATTATTATTATCAAACAGATTTGAATTACAATATTAATAAAAATGTAAAGTTTACACTATTTTTTTCTGTAACCTTTTTTTGATATAGCAGCTATCGGCCTTATTGCAAAACACGATCTTTGTTTCAGGGATAAAGTAGTGTTAAAGTCTTCTTTTTTCTGATGAGACATAGATAAGATTATTAAGATTTAAAAGATCATAATGATTTAACAGTAATAAAAATCACTTAAACATCGTATAAATACCACAGCATTACATTTATTTAACTCGTGACAAAATAAGCTTAGATATTGCCTTTAATAAATCTTTTCAAAGTGATTTATTTACTAAGATATTACGTTAACACGTATTACAGATGTATTTATGTATAAATAAGTTAAACATTTGAGATTTTTATCGCCTCATATTTTAAAACAGATTGATCGTAATGTTTATTTCGGGAATTCAAACTGAAGAGGCTGAAATACCGTCCAATACATGTCGCTTTGTGAAAGATCCGGGAAAAATCGATTGTAATTTTATATCTACTATTAATAATAGGTGACCTTAATTTGATTCAGGTTCTAGGATTGCCGTAATTAATAGCTGCATTATGAATGTTTCTGGTTATCCAGTGTCTATCATAGCATACCTTTTTTTTTGTAAGTGGGGAAATCTTGCATAGATACCCACGGCCTCCGGGGAAGAGGCCGTGGGTTATGTCGGATTTCTACCGACCAAAACCCCACTGTGTTCCGTCAAGCCGCATCAACGACAGGGCCACGGGTATACCGTATAGGTAGAATTCGTCCGTGACTCCATCAGCGGCAGCCCGTCGCCCAAACAAGCTAAGAGCCTGCCAGCTCTACCCTCATGGGGATCATAGTATACCTACTAGATCTTTACGAAATAATTTACTCTTTAAGAATTCTTAAGGATTTTTTTATAGAAGTAGAATGGAACAAGCTGAGCCGTGCGTTCTGGAATCCACGGGCAAATTCAAGTATTTCTATAGCTCATGTATTATTTGTATAATCTATATTATTGTAAAGTTTCATCTAAATCCGTCCAGTAATATTTCCGTGAAAGAGGAAAAAGTTTTGTTAAAACATCCATCCATAATCACAAACTTTCGCAGTTGGGGGCGTCCATAAATTATGTGAGGTGTTTTTTTTTTCTATTTTTTGACCCTCCGTCCTCCCTGGTGAGACGTCGTGAGATTTTATTTAACCCCCACCAAATTAATAAACTGAGGTGAAATTAAATTTATTTAAATAAAAATCGTATTTAAATTAAATGTCTTAGAAGTTATTATTTAAACATTTAAAGTAAATGGAAAATCTTATTGAAAGGAAATGTCCGGTAACAAATATTTATTGTTTCGCAAACAGTTCAAACAAATCATAAAAGTTCAAGAAAGTATGTCACATTTTCAACTACCTAGAGATAACAATGTGATTGATAACTAGGGCATGCAGAACCGAGTCCGGTTCCAAGTTTCTGAAACCCGGTTCCAAATCGAGCTCAGAACCGGGTAGAACCGGGTTACCCGGTTCTTTTATAATACCTCGGAAAAAAATACGAAATTAAACAAAAGTAACTATAAAAGTACCTGATAGGCCTTTTATTTTACGCGGCTTGTGTCTTGTTTTATTAAATTAATAAAGAAACAAAATTTCAATACTTCTCTTTATTTATCAGTCTTATAAAAGTACCTTGTTATCATAATTTTTACATAAATAATAAATCTGTAGAAGGGTCAATTCTGTACATTAAAAATATTGAAAAAATAAATAGCAGGTGGTGTTACTGGATCGATACCAAACCCAAATATGTGATTAAAAAAATTTTGGTCTGTCTGTCTGTCTGTCTGTATATGCTGACATCACGGGAAAACTAACGGTTCGATTTCGATAAAACTTGGTATAATTATACTTTATTATCCTGGGCATAAAATAGGATACTTTTTATCCTGGAAAAATACGTGGAAAAAAAAATAAATCTAAATTTTTCAGTTTTATCCATACACGTTGTTCTGTAGAACTGCGAACACACGTTGCGTTACCCGCAGTGGATTCTTTTTTTTATAAAATGTCATTGTCAGAGTTACTCAATATGGAGAAATAAACCATCCACGCGAAGACGGATATCCGCGCAGACGCAGTCGCGGGCGGAAGCTAGTATCACATTATAAACTTAAACCTTATTCATTAACTGCAAACTGTAAAGCAAAAAACCGGCCAAGTGCGAGTCGGACTCGCGCTCCGAGGGCTCCGAACAAACCTATTTTTTATAATGTTGTAACTTTAAAATTTATGTTTCTAGCAATTTTTCCTTTATCTGTGTTATAAGACGTTACTTTTACGAAATTTAAAGGCTCTGTGTTCATGAGAAGTACCCTGTAGGTTTTGAGTCCAATGCGAATGTCGAAATTTGCAAAAATTTTCAGCATTTACGGCTGTATCTTTTGATGCGTTGGCTTGTGAGTTTGACTTTTTCACAGCATCAAGGGACCGAAGACTTGAGTATTCGATATAAATTTCAGCTTGATACCAAAAACAAAAACATGACTGGATCATTATATGAAACAGTAAAATCAACAGCTTTTCAAATTCACGACAAATCTAATAAAAATATTTCAGTAGTTCAAATTTTTGTCATTTTCGAAGCCTAATTTTTTTTTTGGTAATACACCCGTAGGAAACTTATAGCATAGATGGTTGTCTAACCTTAGAAGGTTAGACAACCAATCAGAGCCACGCTTCAGGCGTGACACGAAAATTCGCGATGCACGTGAGTCTGACGTTGCCAGATAGAATAAATTTGTTAAAATAATGCAGCAAAATATAAATAATACTTCATATTTTAATATTTTGGTCGGAACCGGGAGAACCGGGTTTCATACTATTCAGACCCGGTTCTCAAGATCATCAAAAAACCCGGGTTTACCCGGGTTTTTCGGAACCGGGTAAACCCGGGTGCATGCCCTATTGATAACATTTATCTCCTCATACAAAAGTAAAAGCTTATGAAATCCATAAATGTTTACAAACACATACATGGATAGCAGGGGGAAGTATTTTGGGGGTAAAAACCTTCCCACAAATAAGATAAGAAATTAAAATGCACAAAGCGAAAACCAATGATATTTTATGTATAGATACGTTATATACTCACAATATATCCAAAAAAAATGCTTCATATGCAGTGTCAGGCACACACAAATACAATTTTCATTTTACTTAATTTATTACATTGACAGACTGTATAAGAGAGATGGCTCTAATAAAATGATATAAACAAAAAAGACAAAGATAGTTTGTCACTTCCGCGCAGGTGTAAGCAAAAGTCATAAGAATTCACCAATTAAATATAAATAAACAAATAGTTGCCATGGTAATTGGCATAGACTAACGACACAGAAGGTTCAATGTTATAGATGTTAGGTTTCCTGCACAAGTAAATAAATGTGACAATTTCATTTACTATTTTATGATTATTATGATGTCGTATTTAAATGAAAAAAAAACTTTTTTGGAGATATAACTGTATTAAGAATTTATTACTAGCTGTGGTGTTCGTTTTCGGTCATCATCATTTCACCCGATAAACACCCACTGCTGAGCATACTGCATAGTCCTCCTTATAGAACTCCATAAGGACCGATCTTACGCTATTCGTTTCAAGGCAGTTCCCGAAACCCGTACAAGGTCATCACTCCAACTTGTAGGATAATTATAATAATAGTGGTGCCTAGATGAAAAAAAAGGATGAAATAAAAGAAAGGATGAAGTATAAGCCTTTTTTATCTAAAACACAAATAAAATTTATGTTCAATAGCTATTTACAGAAAAGCAAATAGTATTTTTCGTCAGTAGCGATAATCTTTTCTTTAATGTATACGTATATTCAACATCATTTTTGCAAACAAACATTTTTGCCATCACGATTTCATTGTATACAATAAATAGATATATTTGTTAATTATATGCACTGTGTGGATTTAAATATTAAAATAATCAAGTATTTACCCAAATCGAAATTAATAAAATAATCGTTCTATTTTCAATAATCGTATCTACATGATAATCTTTGAACACAGTGTACGCTAGCTTTGTCACACTAGTGATTGAAGCAATGTTTTATCCCTTTCATTATTTCAATACACGTGTCAAGCAAGTGTCATTCATAAAGAATTGTAAATTGTTATTTTTACTCTTAAACTGTAATAATTTAATATATTTTGCTGTGATATGATATTCCTTTATCTTTCTTTATTTTTTTGCACGAATACGTGCACTTTCTGAACACACAGGAAGGCATTTTCGACAACTTTAATGTACCTATCGGCACATGCGCTCACTGGGGCCGGTGACAATCTGACTGATTGCATTGGTCCCAAATAGGACCAATTCACGGAATCAGTTTTGGTGCGTTGATGACGTATCTACCTCTTGTTTCTATATATAATATCATTGGCGAAAACCAGGAAAGTGTTGCAGCCTAATTCTCATTAACTTTTTTTTTCCATCTTATGCTGTTACACTGCTTGATAAAGAACTTCCCCTAAATCTTTTGGCAGCTTATTTCAATAATGTATTTTTTATAATAAGTATTATTAATAAGTAGGTACTTGTAGTCATTTTACTTTTTGAATTCCCCTAAAACTATTATGGGAATAGGTGAATTTTATACACATTACAAATGTGTAGTGCAATTCTATGACAATAATGGTTAAATTCATTGATAAGAATATAATAATGAATTACAATATATTTCTATCTAACACACAATAAGTATAAATTCAAAATAAATTTATAAATTTATAAGTAAGTACATAATTTTGAAACTCGATGTTGTTGTTGTACAGTCGACTCCCCAACTAAATCAATATATTTTTATGCACTTGGTAATTCAAATGAAAATATCATTGCTATAAAACGACGCGTTAATTCGAACCCATCTGCGTCAAACACTCGACAGTTCAAAGTTGCAGATAGAAAGAGGCGGAAAGATTGTAAGCATGTAGTCCGGTAGGTACATTTGCGACAATTTCAAACTTGTTCAATGAGCTGTTACACTTCTCACAATTTGGTATGTTTAGTTATCATTTGGTTACTGTAGAATAGCATTTAATAAATAATAATTGATTAACACTTAATAATTCGAAGTTTTATTTATTTTCTCTCACAAATTTTGGACCATTTGATATTTCAAACTCTTGATAATTCGTAATATTTTGACAGTCCCTCGAGTTTCGAATTAACGAGAGTTGACTGTATCTTGTTTCAATTTTTTTTTTAATTTAAACATTATTAAAGATGAAAGTAAAGAAATATGGGAAATTGTATGCAAATTTATATGTTTTTAAATATCACTTACTTAAAAGGAATGCTGCTGGCAGCACTAATCGCACCAGCAACAAGGACAGGTAGTATTTATGCATGGCGGTGCTGAAACAATACAAAATAAATTTAAAAGTATATCTAACAATTGCAATCATGTAATTTTTACTACTATTGGGAAATATCAATCAAGCTTTTAATTGGATTGAATTTTAATTACATACAGTGGTACAAAGGAAATTTTATAACAATTAAAATGTCTTAAAAAATAAAATAATAAGTAAATAAAAATAAGCTTTGTACTACATATAAAGATAATGATGATTATTTTAATCTAATAAACACAAATTATAATGTTCCATCTCTGTTTCACTTCCATCTCTGTTTCACTCTTTAAAAAAAACATTTTCTTTCAAATTTAATTGTAATATAGGAAATAAGATTGTTGAATGCAATAACAAAATAAATTGAATAGTGTCTTGAATTATAACGAAATATGGACAATATAAGAAGGCAGAGGTAAGTAAAAGGTTGCTTTGAAAACCGCGAATAAATATAATTCAATTTTTTTTGATAAAAAAAAAAATAACTCAAATGCTATTTAAAAAATCAAAAGCTTACTCTTTCAAAGATATGGTTACCAGAAGTTTTTCACACATGAAATAATTGTAATATTTTACATTATAAAAATAATATAAATGAAGTTAAAAATATGCCGTTAAAAATAAGAATAAATAAGTACCTTTACTACGTATCTAAACTAAACAAAATCCACTTTGAAAAACACACTTCACTTTAAACTTATAGTCATTATATAGAAGTTTTTTATTTTTTAATTTAAAACACTGTTTTATCATTTTATTTACATCATTAATAAATCATAATATGAACCAAAACACGACCCTCATCCTCCAATTCTCAAGTGACACTTGCACCATTTTTTGTTTGACTGACTGCTGACGTTTACTTGACAGTAAGCAGCTGTGATGCACGGTGTTAAAACCGTAAATTTACCGATTTCTATATAAAAAATATATGAATATTTCATTAAAATTTTATATTTTCTGATTATTAATTCTATGATCATGGTATAATAGATTGCCTATCAAAAATAGCTATTTAACACTGAGTAAATCATGCAATAAAGCTTATGATGTAGTATCGATACGGTACTAAAGTGATACTGAAATATCGATTTTTATAATTATTTTCAAATAGTATTCATTTTTAATTTTAACAAAAAAAGGTTTTATTGTAATTGATATTACTATTAAATAATATTATAAATAATTAATTAAATTTTGGTAATTTTTTACATGTAAAAGTGTGGAGTGAACGATTGAACGTCACTGCACTAAATTTATTTTTATTGCGAATTAATGGCGTAGCCAGGTGAGTTTTCTTGTTTATTTCTTATTCATAGTGTTCTATAGTTTTCAATTGTTTTGTCTAAATGTATATCATCGAGTAAAATATCACATCTTTCAAAAAGTCTAAATTTTTTCACATATACTTTTATATTTCAAGAAAAACTAATTTTTACGAGTAATGAACACGTATTGGATTTGTTCCGAATTTATTCGCTAGGATTATTGTCATCACTTTCACTTTTCACGCTTTTTGCCGATAATAGTGGTTTCAGTTTGTGTACATTACAACAAACTCCAGTCGCCATGGATGAGTGAGTTGCCCATTTTTATGATAGCCTGGTTCCTGTTCATTGTTTCATTAGCTATGAATAAATTATGACAAGGTTACATACAAATGTTTCGCTAAAATTGTTCAATTATTAATCGTCACGTCACATTTTAGAAACAAATGATTTTTTTTTCTGCTGCAAAATAAAAATGTTTTCGTTTTATTTACCAACAGCACCATGTCGACTCTAACGAAAATGACCCGCACAGTCAAAAAACTTGAAGTTCCCAGACCCCTTAAATCGACGACTAGTTCTGCACATAACCGCAACTCGGTATTAGATGTTAAAATAAATTCTGGTAAGAATCTTATTGGATTATAATTTATGATACTTTAAATTTAAAAATAAATATTTGTTCTAATTCTAACTTATAATTATTTCGTAGTTGATGACCTAATAGTACTGACGGAGGCAGTTGCTTATCAAATGATGCAGGGGAATTTTGATCGGGCTCTTCAAAGTAATGTTTCCACTATGTATTCCAATTTGAAACTCTATGGAGCTCAACTAGAGGCATTGTATAAAGACTTCTTAGACAGGTATGGTAAAATTCTATTTAAGTAAATAAATAATTAGATTAGGAGCAAGAAAAAACTAAAAAAGTATTATTTTGCAGGTATTTTGTTGTGTTCCGCAATGGATCCCAGGATGAGCGACTTGATAAAAAAACTCGACTTCATTTGCTTGAGTTAATTGAGTTGCGCGCTAAACACTGGCAGGGTTCGGATTATATGAGTCAATACTACCGACACCGTGGCACCCACGCAGAGGTAAATGATTGCTCTGACACTTCTTATCTATATAAAGAGATGGAGATAGTATGTTCTACCACTTAGCTATTTACAATTGTGACTAACATGAAATTTACAAAATTAATCCTTTTTTCATTTATTTAAGCAATGATACATGCTTAGTGCTTACTCAAAATTTAGTTTACACTTTACAACCACGATTAAATATATATATATATGTCTAGGTCATATATTTATATGTGATGATACTAGTAATTGGCATGCCTAAATAATAAAAATTTTGGTGATATGACATCATCTATTTATTAATTCTGTATTAGAATTATAATGATTTATGTACAAAAATCGATGAATTTCAATTGGAAGCAACGAAAACGAAAAAAGAATTTATTCTCACCAAAACATGTCATAAATGTCATAAACATTTATCAATACATATAATAAAATCGTAGAAAAGTGATGTCTGTACAATGAAAATATTAAAAAAAAACTTAGCAGGTGTTATTATTAAATCGATCCTGAACCCAAAACTGTAGTTAAAAATTTTTTTGTCTGTTTGTCTGTTTGTCTGTTTGTCTGTATGTTCGTGCACGCTAATCTCAGAAACGGCTTATCCGATTTAGATGCGGTTTTCACTAATATATTGTGGTAAGCTTCACTTAACATTTAGTGTTTATTTCATGTCAATCGGTTCATAAATAAAAAAGTTATGACCATTTAAGTAATCACGGCGAACATTTGCTAAGGCATTCTATACATGAATAACTTTATTACGTAAATTATACGCTAAAGTTATTCCTTGACATGTCCAGATGATCATATCGAAAGTACCGTGGGGGGGGGGGGGGGGTTTAGCTGAGGGGGTAGTAGGGATCAAAGGACCTTTATTTAGATTTTTGCTCATAAGTCTAAAACCTGCACAAATAGCATTATGGTTACTTCTAGGTAAATTTTCTACATAAAATGTCTTTTAAATTATGTCGTAGGTATTATATTTTTAACCCCCAACGCAAAAAGAGGGGTGTTACGTCCGCTATGTGTGTTTGCGTGTCCGTCTGTGCAACCGTAGCTCGCTAACGGGTAAAACGAATTAGATGCGTTTTTTTTTGTTACATTAGTTGTTCTTAGATATAGTGTATCAAAATCGGTTCATCATGAATGTTGTCAGTTATACCCAAGTGATATAGGCATCAAATGAAAATAGACGACCTGTCAGAAACAATTAGTCAAATTTTATCAAAATCGGTTCATCCATTTATTTTATATAGGGGTAAATAAATGAATTTTATCAAATATACTCAAGTGACGTATCTAATGAAAGACATGACGTGTAAAGTACAATAAGACATATTTTATCAAAATTGGTTCATCCATTTATTGGATATAGGTATAAAAGTGGGAATAAAAAAATGAATTTTGTCAAATTGGGTATATTTGACAGTGGCATATCAAATGAAAGGGCATGACATGACGTGAGAAGTATAATGAGGCATAGGTATTTAATCAAAATCGGTTCATCCATTTATTGGATTATAGCGGTAAAAGTGGGAATGAATAATCGAATGTGGTCAAATAATATACTCAAGCGGCATATCAATTGACGTCTGAATTACAATTAGTCATGTTTTATCAAAATCGGTTCATCTGTTTATTACATATAGGGCACCTTAGGGGTGATATAGTGGGGATAAATAATCCAAATGGAGCACCAAACGAAAGGATATGACGTGTACATATAGGTACAATTAGACATGGTTTACATCAAAATCGGTTCTGCCATTTACTAGGGGTGAAAGGGAAAAGTTGAAAGTCTGTGAAAGTAGAAGGATATGGGAGCGGGAGGATAGCCATACCCTGGAAATTTTGAACTCTTTTGTACCTAAGTTTTTTTAGCTCAGTTTAGTAATAAATTTTACTAACAGTTATTTTGTGTTATTATTTATTTTATTTCTTAACTGTAAAATAATCTGTAAGTACTTATAATTTAGTTGTTTATGGTAGTACGTGTTTCAAGACGTGTTTACTCAATAATTGTGTGTTAAGTAGTAACTACTATGCAGTCACTATTCCACGCGGACGAAGTCGCGGGCACAGCTAGTAAGTAAATAAAAGTGGAACTAGTCAATTGTGTGCTTTACTTCAAAATCTAAATAATAAAATGCAGTTCTTTCGAGAGGCAACAATACAAAGTATAAAATAATATCATCAAATATCATTAAAACTTTATTTTCTGGCACCTAGCACTACTAAATGTTATAATGTTATAGCCACTCTTGGTGCCAACAATGGAGGGTGCGGGGTCCGGTGGCTCGGTGTCCCCGACGCTGGCTGCGCCCGCCGAGCCGCCGACCCTGCTGGGACCGGGTGAAGTGATCAAGCCGTCCGGAAAGTTCCCCAAGCCCACTAAGATACCCGGAAAGAATTACTCCAAGGATGAGGTTGTTATCCGAAACGCTGATTCTGGAAAAGGTATGTAAATATTTTCAATTAATGCAGAAAAAACGATTTGATTTATTTTTTGTTTATTTAAATAAATGCTGATCTTTTCAGTTTATCACTTACAAAAAAGTATTTGCTAAGGTTTGAACTTCATAAACATTTGATTTTGTGTTATTTAAATCATTTTTATATTTTAAATATTATATCAGGCTGTTAGAACAATGGTTTATGTAATTGTAAGGTATAGTAGAATTCTTTGAATTTAAATAAAATAAATGTATGCCATTAGGTCAACAAAGTTGACATAATTTTTCTTGTTGGTATTGCATCCAGATTGCATTCTTATTAGAAAACAATCTGTTTTCAATTACTGAAAAGCATGTAACTTTTGTTATTTATAGTGCATGATTAAAATCAATTATATTTTAATAAAGTATTCTGTAGTTCAAATTGTGCATGTTGATAATTAGTAATTTTAAATTCTTTTAAATTTTAATTTCTTATTAATTTTCAATCTTATGAGAAAAGATATAAAGAAATTTTAGGATTCAAATAGAAATAGTAAAAAAATTAAATATTAATTAATTAATAACATTTATATGATGATACATCTTATGAATATGTCTACTTCTTTTTAATGTCCATATAAATTACATGCTGCGAAAATTTTTGTACCCTTAAAAATAAAACAAATCGCATATTTAACAAAAGTATAGGGCCAATTCCACACCAATATTATTTTGGGAGAACTCGTCTACCCCTATAGAGGTTATATTGTTTTCGAATGTGTCTGAAGTTTGATTTTGGGTTTCCAGTGATGGGTATCAAGGGCAGGCGGGTGCACATGATCGAGGAGCTAAGTGATACAATAATATCCTTTCAGAGAGGTATGAATGCACGGTGACGGTGTGGGGCTGTGCGACGCTTAGCATGGTGTTCTGGAACCTTCCTGTCTCTATGCTTTCCCCCTAACTATCTAAAATGAACGAGAATAATTTTTTGATAGGGTTGACACTGGAAAAAAAATTATAATGTTAAAAAATATATATCCTCATTATTGTTTAACATAACTTTAGGTGGCGAAATTTAAGTAGCCAGAATTTAAACGTTTGTTAACGTAATAATATAGAGATCTTGAAAAAAATGAAAGAAGTGAAATGAAAGTCCATACTCCATCTAAAAAAAATAATGAATTGCTGTAAATAATTATTATTTAAACAAATCCGCTCTTGTCTTGCCCATACTCGCTCATTTCTGATAGATAGGCAATTCGAAACTACCATTTATTATGTATGAAAACAAATTAAAAAAAAAAAAAAGATCGAGAGTTCTGATCGAGGAGTTCATTCAGTTCCAGGTTATCAATAATAATAAATTAACTTTCATCAAATAATCTCACGCCATATAATCACATTTAGCTTTAAGCTTTTCCAAATGGTAACAAAACTAACACGCACAATCTAATAATAACCCTTACATTAAATAAATAATGAAATGATTTCAGTGAGCCCTGGAGCTAAAGAGCGATTGGTGCAAATTACTGGACCCAATGAGGAGAATGTAAAGTAAGTCGTTATATTTTTTCCTTTTATTTATTTGAACTAAGGTACTATTATCGTTGTTACTAAAATTGACAATCAATTGAATTTAATCGGTCTTCATAGATTGATCAGACATAATTACACACTCACACTCACTTATTAATCACTCGATTCTATAATAAAGAATTTCTAATTTTGTGCTAAAGCAGAACCCTGAATGTGACCTTATCTTAAGATTTGCGTTCTAATAGATAAGATTTTTCTAAAAGGTATTTAGTATATTATGTCTGACATACATTCTTTCGCCCACTCATTGTCGTGTAACTAACAGGTTTATGATAAAATAAAAACGAGATAAAATAACGTGACTTAATATTGCACGCTAAGACAGATATGGCCTTATATGCAATGTAATATTACTTGGTTTTGAAATTGACGCTTCAGTGGCTAATGAACTGGAATGCGTAAATGACTCTAGAGTTATGAAGCTCTATAAGGATACGACGATTTCGTGATTTTAGCTTATTCGTTTATAAACACAGGTTATTTGAGAATTTTAGTATAGCATAGACTGAATAATGAATCATTGCAGAATTTTACATGCGAACGGCATAATGACGATTATGTTGACGTAATTGTTTAGTGCATATTATAACCCTTGTAGCCTTGTGTATTACATATAATATCATCATAATATATTTCTCGTGTAGTGTTTACATAACTCGAATCTCATTAATTTATCAAAACATAAAAAAATATAACGAGAAACGCGATGATACGAATACAATAATTAACTTACTACCATCATATAAATCTGTTTGTCATTTTTTTTGAAGAATAACGAAAAATAAAAGAAAATGTAGCCTTAAAATATGCTGTACTTATATAAAATCATCAAGATGTTGAAAGGTTTACAGGGTAAACGGAGTTTAGAAACGGCCAACAACAACATAATCACTATAATAGTGCTATTTTTAATTTCAATAACAATCCAGTATTATTTAGGTTGTCGATACCTACTGCACCTGTTAAATCTTATTACTTGATTCCATAACGTATTTTATTATTTTTAAGTCCACCCATGCGTTTTATAACAATGTGCAAACATTCTAAACACACATAAAATCTGAAACAGCCACGCAAAACACCTGATCGGCGATACGATTCGCCGCAACGCATCGCCCGTGCGGCTGGAGGGCGCGCTCGAGGGCGGGCTCGGCGCTTCACGCGCTTCGCTAGACTCCAACGGTTCCGATGAACCGGTGCGCCCTAGAGAGGTTTGTTTTTATTTAATAACTTGTTGTTTTTTTCGGTTTCGTTGAGCAGAGAAGTTGTGTTAATAAAATATTTTATTATTCAATTTGATCAATTTATGAAGCAGTATGCAATCTGAATAATAATAATATGTTATTGCTGCAATATTAGTAATTTATAGTACATATTTTATAAAGACTTTATAGATTCTATTTTTTTTTTCACAAAAACAAAATTAATCAAGTGGAAAGATGTAATACGGAAACGCGACATACACGCAATTGGGAAGCAATTTTGTCGTATTTGAATTAATGTTTTGGGATGAATAATTGTTGCATAACCAAATATCACATGTTCATAGATTTTATATGTTATCCGTTAATTTGCGTAACAAACATAACATTAATATTGTTATTTTTTTAATTTTTATTTATTTCAGAAATCGCCGCATAACAATAGGGCTCTGCTGCATAGCTTTTCTACCAACGATGCCGCCCTGGGAGAGTATAAGTACACTGTGACTTTTGGCCAACATTCCATTAAGATCACTGGTAACAATTTGGATCTCGTTAAGGTGAGTTTTATTTGCCTTCCTTTACATAATTTCAAGAAGATAAGTGTTTGGTGACACCAATATGAAATGGTTTGTTCAAAGCTGTAATGCTGGAACTAATGTTTTTGAACAAATTGAATATTTTGTTAATTTTTATTTATTTGTAGACTAGATTTCCGCCCGCGGCTTCGCCCGCGTTTTCAAAGGAAAACCCGCGTAGTTCCCGTTCCCGTGGGATTTCCGGGATAAAACCTATCCTATGTGTTAATCCAAGTTACCCTCTATATGTGTGCTAAATTTCATTGTAATCGGTTCAGTAGTTTTTACGTGAAAGAGTAACAAACATCCATACATCCATACTTACAAACTTTCGCCTTTATAATAGTATATTAAGATGGAAATTGCATGTTGAGTGCGTACATTGCAGACGGCGAAGCTGGTGCTGGACGAGTACTTCGAGAGCGCGGGCGCGCTGGAGGCGATGGGCGCGGGCTCGGGCGACTTCTTCACGCTGTCGCAGCGGCCCGCCGCCGCGCTGCTGCTGCGCGACGACGCCGCGCTCAACGGCGCCGACGACGACGACGTGTTCGCGCCGCCGCAGCAGGACGAGACCGCAGGTACGTGTGCAGTGGTGACGTCACGCGACTAGTGTAGCCCGGTGTTTATTGTATAGTGTGTCGATGTGTATGAGGACTGGCGTAAGTCAGTGTTTATTGTTTCGCTGTAGTGTAGGGGGGGGGGGGTGATATCCTCGTAGGACTGATGTTACTTGCTGGTTACTGTTATCTGTGTCGCTGTGTATCAAGGGGGGTGGAACGCTGTTAGCTGTTTAGTCGTAGTAACAGATCATGTATGAGTAGGTGCGTAATGAGTCATGCGGCTAGCGTAGTTCGATGTTAGCTGTGCTGTGTGTATGAAGGTGGGTGAGTGATGACGTCATCGGACTGGCGTAGCTCGGTGTTTACTGTTAGCTGTGGTGATGTGTAGGAGGGGGATGGGAGTGCGTGATGAGACATGCGGCTAGTGTAGTTCGATGTTAGTTGTGCTGTGTGTATGAAGGTGGGTGAGTGATGACGTCATCGGACTGGCGTAGCTCGGTGTTTACTGTTAGCTGTGGTGATGTGTAGGAGGGGGATGGGAGTGCGTGATGAGACATGCGGCTAGTGTAGTTCGATGTTAGTTGTGCTGTGTGTATGAAGGTGGGTGAGTGATGACGTCATCGGACTGGCGTATCGGTCAATTAAGGAAAGCTGGCATGTTCACAGTACTCACACTTATGCAATTTCACTTACAGTATGTTCAAAAATAAATGCGACTCTAGTTTCATTTTAGACTTGAATTGTAAAATGGTTGCGTTGTAGATAAATATATCCAAATATAATTATGAAAGCTCTCATAATTTACCTGTAAAATTATAATTTAAAAGTAAATCAATTGATGAAGTTAATTATTTATTCTAATAATAATCAATTGGATAAAAGTATTAATAATCATTCAATTATCAAATAATAATTAAATTTCAGGTCATAAAAACAATACAAATAACACGTGCGCTCACTCCCAACACACGGATGGTTGTTTTGATAATGATTTAAATAACGGACGTCTTCTGCAGTTGCGGAGCAGTCTTGTCCTGACTTTGGTCGAGTAAAGATATCTAAGAAATATTATATTTGTAGTAAGTACGTAATACCTACCAATACGCGCTAACAAATATGTGTTACATGTTTATTGTATAATTTTCACATTATTGGTTTTAAACTCAAACTCAAACATTTATACAATTAGACTTCTTCTAGAAGCACTTTTGAATCGTCATAACAGTTTAACAGTTTTAACATTTACCACCAATTCAGAAAGCAGTATCTATAGAGAAGAAGAAGAATCTATTTAATCATAATCGTAATCTTCTACTTCACTGAAACTTTCATCGCTCGAAGAACTCGCCGTCGGAATTTCTTAATGTTATTATAAATGAGTCAGTGTAATTATCTACTTTTGGTTCTAATTGAATATATTTTTCCTCATGTTCTCGCGTCTTTCTCCAAATGTCACTAAACATATCCAGACTAATAGCATTTGCTTCCTTTCTAAATAATTCTTCCACAGTTTTCAAGTTAAAGTTCACATTTTGTGATGCTACTTTCCCTTTAATTATGCCCCATAGTAACTCTATTGGGTTGAGTTCTGGATGGTATGGTGGATGGCGCAATACACTATGTCCATGATCTTTGAGGATTGCATCAAGTAAAAATTGTGTATAGTTTGGCTTATTTTTTTAATAATGTGATAACTCTGATTATTAATTAGTAATTTGATTTTTGAAAAAAACAATGCCGATTTTAGTCAAAATTTATATTTTTATAACAAGATCCTTATCATCCAAATTTCCACCTTGGCGAGAAAAATTAACATTTCTAATGAAAATGAACAAAAAATTAAATGATTTTATTAAATACTGTAAAATAGTCTATAATTCTTCCATTTACTGTATCACAAAATTCTTCATAGATTTTTAGATATTCGTACTACACCAATTACATCACCCTGTATTTATAAACAATTGCAAAATATGACACATACATAGGCCGGGAGATACTGACACAAAATTTCGGGTCATTTGTAACAGAATGGCGGTTCTACAGAGGTCTTATTACGCAATGACTAAAAGAAAAATGATGGTCAGAACGCTGGTACCGGCGGACTAGTCGCGTGGGCGTTAGTCGAACTCGTCGGATAAATAGCGAAAGTCAAACGATTTGTAACACAAAAATTTAAGAATTTACCGATAGCCCATAAAAAAGATGTAGGCGGTAGTGCGGTTTGGAATCGGAATCGGAATTGGAATTTGGAAGCGGTTTGGAATCGTCCGAAAAGTATGGCATGGCGATTTTAGTAAATGGCTGCACGACGATGGTTACCTGTGCAAAAGTTAGCCCGGTACAAATGGTTGAATTGTTTTTTTTAAATCAACGCATTCACGTCGGTATGGCGGACTGTAAGTCACATCGTAAAAGTATGGCATGACACTACCGCCTACATCTTTTTTAAGGGCTATCGGTAAATTCTAAAATTTTTGTGTTACAAATCGTTGGACTTTCGCTATTTATCCGACGAGTGTGACTAACGCCCACGCGACTAGTCCGCCGGTACCAGCGTTCTGACCATAGAAATCTAAATAACAAGACACATAGAAGTGCTATAATGTCATAATTCGTATGAAAACCGCTGTCGCCAAAATCAACACATTTAAACCGATAGCTAAACAGTACACACAAGTAAACTATGCCTTTTATTGGACAGCTTGATTTTAGTGAAAACTAACTTAAATATTAAATTAAGCTTTTTAATATGTATCCTAACGCACGAATTTACGGTTTATTTTAGAATAACATCCCTAAGTATATGAGACGTTTTGTTTATTTTTGCTCCAATACGCAAAAAATTCGGCTTTTCTACAACAGAGGTTGTCAATTTTCAATAGATATAACTTTGAACATAAACTCATAGAAATAAGGTTGAAATTTGTGTTAAACGTGATAATAAGAATGGTCGACTGTGTCATTCATTGTTATTTCGATTACTATGGTGACACTCGTTATACTTGTAAATATTCTATAATTTTAAGGAAAAACGGCAATATTTATAAACAAAAATACTTACCGGAGAAATTTTATTCCTTTATTAGTATAATTACAATTTATGGAAGAATTTCCGCACTGGGAAATGCTGTAACACACCATGTTTACTCACGCACGTGTCAGGAACAACTGAACAAGCGACCACCAAGCGACGAACAGACTTGTGGCATGGTAACCACCTGAGCGGCGACAATGTCACGCGCGCTTACGACTTCTATTGCCTTGTTATTTAGATTTCTATGGTTCTGACCATCATTTTTCTTTTTGTCATTGCGTACTAAGACCCCTCTAGACCGCCATCCTGTTACAAATGACCCGAAATTTTGTGTCAGTATCTCCCGGCCTAACATGTGCAATGTGTAAATGTGTTGACGTTCCAGCTCTTCTTAATGGGCCTATAGCTCGGTGTTTACTGTTAGCTGTGGTGATGTGTAGGAGGGGGATGGGAGTGCGTGATGAGACATGCGGCTAGCGTAGTTCGATGTTAGTTGTGCTGTGTGTATGAAGGTGATGACGTCATCGGCCTGGCGTAGCTCGGTGTTTACTGTTAGCTGTAGTGATGTGTATGAAGGTGATGACGTCATCGGACTGGCGTAGCTCGGTGTTTACTGTTAGCTGTAGTGATGTGTATGAAGGTGATGACGTCATCGGACTGGCGTAGCTCGGTGTTTACTGTTAGCTGTAGTGATGTGTATGAAGGTGATGACGTCATCGGACTGGCGTAGCTCGGTGTTTACTGTTAGCTGTAGTGATGTGTATGAAGGTGATGACGTCATCGGACTGGCGTAGCTCGGTGTTTACTGTTAGCTGTAGTGATGTGTATGAAGGTGATGACGTCATCGGACTGGCGTAGCTCGGTGTTTACTGTTAGCTGTAGTGATGTGTATGAAGGTGATGACGTCATCGGACTGGCGTAGCTCGGTGTTTACTGTTAGCTGTAGTGATGTGTATGAAGGTGATGACGTCATCGGACTGGCGTAGCTCGGTGTTTACTGTTAGCTGTAGTGATGGGTATGAGAGGGTGAGTGCTGATGAGGCTAGATGTTGTCTGCAATAGTATTAGACGGGGATAAGTGATGACGTCATGGTACTAGTTGTCAACTATGTGTGGTTCGGAGTATAGCTGTACTGTTGTGTATTTGGTTAGTTAGTGTTTAGATGAATCTGTATTTGCAAAGGGATTATTTTTTTTGTCTTATCATAATAAAATAATCTTTAGACATATACGGGTTGATTTATACAAATAAGATTAAATGGATATTTCTACTCCTCTTCTTTTGTAGTTGAAGACATCATCGGAAGTAAGCAATTTTTGAAAATTAGGAATCTAAGTCTTTTAAATGATTTTTTTACTGTCAAGTGTTAAGTGTTAAGTCTTAAGTGATACTAGTGATCTATTTTACATTTATTATAAGGATTTAAATTTAAACATTTAATAATAATACTTGCATGAAAATAAAGTTTGAAACAAATTTTCTTGCGCCTTCGAGTTTATACTAACCTAGGAAGCATGACGAGATTCTGCTGTTTAGATGCAAAGAGTGCTGTAATACAGCTACAATAATAATAAAGGTATTTATTTGAATATCTCTTAGCGACTGGCTGAAGCATGTAGGGTTTGGAAACAGTAATTTATAGATTGTGGTTGAATTTCAATTCTCATCAATTGTTTTATAGTATGTATTATTGTATATTGTGTATTTATTATTATACCATTTCACTTATAATATGAAACACGGGTTATGGCAGCGTGTTTTTCCAAATTAAACATTTTATCATCGGCCATTATTAATGTTTCACCTGCCCATAACATTAACTAGTGACGGTTTCATTATTCATGAACAATTATGGTATTACATGTTTCGTAAATGAACAGGTATCTTTCACACTTTGTTTTCAAAATTCAAAACGTCATCAAAACAACTCTAACATCTAAAAAGAAATACCAAGTTATAAAAGTATCAATAAATATATCATAAAATTCCATTAAGAGTACAATTGTTACATCCCTGTTCATCTTCTCAACATTTATTTCATTTCAACTATTTTACACACACACTTTTACATGTTTCAATAAACAATTGCACACAAGTTTATTTAATCCAATAAAAACACACTATAACACGTTTTGACGAACAAACAACATAATTGTTGATGAATGTGTGCCGTCCACGGCCGCGGTGTCGCGCCGCGCGTAGGTACAGTGTGCGTTGTGCGTGTGCAGGCGACGGCGAGGCGGTGCCGCGCCGGCCGCGCTTCTCGCGCGCCACCTCCACCGACAAGAACCAAGGTAAGCTTCTAGAACTTTCGATCACGAGCGGCACCCTTCTAGAACATTCGATCGCGAGCGAACCCTTCTAGAACATTCGATCGCTAGCGAACCCTTCTAGAACATTCGATCGCAAGCGAACCCTTCTAGAACATTCGATCGCGAGTGAACCCTTCAAGAACATTCGATCGCGAGCGAACCCTTCAAGAACATTCGATCGCGAGCGAACCATTCAAGAACATTCGATCGCGAGCGAACCCTTCTAGAACATTCGATCGCGAGCGAACCCTTCTAGAACATTCGATCGCTAGCGAACCCTTCTAGAACATTCGATCGCGAGCGAACCCTTCTAGAACATTCGATCGCGAGCGAACCCTTCTAAAACATTCGATCGCAAGCGAACCCTTCTAGAACATTCGATCGCGAGCGAACCCTTCTAGAACATTCGTTCGCGAGAGAACCCTTCTAGAACATTCGATCGCGAGCGGCCACCTTCTGGAATGTTCTATAGTGTTCTAGAATGTTCGATGGTGACTGGCACGCGTCTGGAACGGTCGATGGTTGATGTTATGCGTAGGAGTATGCTTTGCTTCTGTATGGATGTTTGCGGTTGCAATGTTTGGACACACTGTAATAATGTTAGTTGTACAACGCAACGTGTCAACGATTAGTTTAAATGAAAATTTTGGAATATGTTGTTGAGTTAAGTTAAACCATATAAAATTATTTAGATTGATTTGATGTATGTATTCAAACTTAAAAAAGTGTGTTTAAATATTGTGACCTTTCACATTCAGTTCGTCGCAATAATATTTACGATGCGCGAAAAAAAATTGCGCTTTTAATGTTGCTCGCTATCGATGTTCAAGTTATTTGCCGGAAATTATACATATGACAGGCACACGTACACACATGTAATCGTATCATATTCATTAAAATCATTTATTCAGTTTTATTTCACCTATTTTATTATTTTTATTTCATTAAAAAAAAACTGCATACATATTTAGAAATGTTACATGATTAAGTAAGAAGGTTTATACATAGTTTGAAAATTTAGAAAAGTTTAATAGCCTCTTAATGTTTTTATAATATACAACAACAAGAACACAAACATCATAAAGTTTTTAACATTAATCCAGAAATTACGTGAATATTTATCAATATACCACTTTGTTTATTGTGCATTGTTTAATACCACTTTGTTTATTGTGCATTGTGAAAACTTATATAGCTTTCTGTATCAACATTTTGATTAATATAAATTAGAACCTGCATGCAGTTTTATCACTTGACTTCTAAAGTTAAAATGTGATAAAACTGTTTTAAATATCATTATTTAGCAAAATGATTAATATTAGAATGGTTTGTCGTTCGTGTAGAATGCAGAAGTCAGTCTAATAAGATTATTTTGCAACTTTTGTGACTAATTAACTAATTAACAATAGATATTTATTAATCTTTTTATGATTATATATCTTGCTTCAAAATGAATGTTTCATATTGTATTAATAGCAAGAAAATTGGCACAAAGCAACCATTCCTTACGGAAAAATAAAAAAATGATAGAACCTTAACTAGTAGCAATTCCTTGCAGCAATACGATAAATGACAATATATCATTTGCTGCAGAAAGCGAATCAGTATTTCATAATCAACATACGGACCGGAAACACCTAATGTTTCGGGTCGGTAATGATGAGTATTGCGAACCGAATTGTTCGCATTCGCACGTACACGTGTGTGGCACGGCGCAGGTGCAGGCGCAGCGGGCTCGCGGCAGGTGTACACGTACGAGACGCTGGTGCAGTACGCGGACTCGCCGCTGAGCAAGCTGCCGCCGGCCGGGCTGGCGTCGTTCCCGCCGGAGCTCGCGCGCAAGGTAACGCTGTCGGCGCCGCGCCCGCGCGCCCCGCCCCCGCCCGCGCCCGCGCCGCGCCTGCTGCCCTTCCGCGTGTGGCCGCCGCTGCACCACCCCAACTACCTCGCGGCGCTGCTCTGCCGCAACTTCTACTAGCGAGGGGCAGCCGGCGCGCGACCCCCCCCTTCCACTAGGGAACGCGATCGCGAGGCGTTTTGAATATCCCTATTTACCTTGCTTTTAAGAATATAATTTCTTTGCGCTCGATGCCCCAGTGAAAGATTCTGGATAGCAGACGGGACAGGATTTCGGGACGTGGAAGCTAGTAGATCTGGCTCGGCTTTTATAGGCTCGGTGTTACCGCTTTAGACGCATGCAGATAATGTTCTCTGTGGACTTGAGGGTTATTACAAATCGTCTCGCGATCGCCCCTAGTTTAGTCACCATTCCTTCCCCGACCGGAGACTGAGCTCGTCCCGCTCGACCCCCTCTCCCACGCACCAAAAAATGGCAGCCAAGAAACTAACGCTAGCTTTCATTTGTGTAAAATATTTAACATAACAAACGTGCTCGATTGTGGGTTGAAGATTATACCGGAGTTTCGTGGGTAAACGTCCGGATAATCTTTGAGTTTGTTTTTAAATAATTTTGATGAATGGGTAACGTTTTCCGGCTCCTCTTTAGGCAGCCGAGATTAACTTATCGGTATCGGATCGAGCACGTTCTGGAATGTTCGCTTAAATTGAATGCACGATTTCTATAACATCTAACTGCACTCGCAACTGAATGCGTTTTGAGCATGTGGGGCCGCAGGTTTCACCACTTTCGGAGGAAAGAAATCTCAGTGTACTTATTGATAGGAATTAATTAAGAATAAACTCGGAATGTTATCGATCCTGTGTGGTGTAGGCTAGTCCGATTGCTAAGGATAAATTAACGATATAAGCTTGACTTCATTCAATAGTCCTAAGCGACTTTAAATAAGACTGATCCTATTAGTTTGTAATTATTTGAGTCTGATTAAGCGTAAGAGCGTTAAAAAAATTATAGTCTGACGATGTATAAGTTCATTAATGTTCCTAATTTGTTTTAAAGTAATAATATATTATGACCGTTTGTAAGACTGAATTGAAAATTTTCAATATGTTTAATGGTGATTATAAAGATTTTTTATGATAGTATTAATAGATATTGTATTCTGTGATGATTATTGATAAATTTTTTTGCAAAATGTTTTGAATATGTTTATAACTATATATACTGGGACGGCGATACTAATTCCGATTTAAATATTCATGCTGCTTGGACAGAATGGATATTCGAGAGGGGTACAATACAGGTAGAGGTTTACCAGGATACTCTGCAACGTGTTTGTTATTGAATATAATGCTTATATTTTGTTTACGTTTTGTTAAAAGTTTCGGTTTTGTTATCAAAATTTCCAGTGTTATTTCTATTTTCTTGTCATTGTTTGTTGCTTGAAATATAAAACTTAAAAAACGCATTCGTCTTTGCTTACTCTTTTGCTTCCCTTCTAACACTAGCGCGCACTAATCTCTGAACGACATCATCTAAATGAAATATAAATCAAAACAAAATGTTACCTATTTCCTTAGCACGCTTGAAGCTATCTAACAATTCATACTGTCGCACGATTTACCGCTTTGAATATTAATATAGTGTATTCAATGATATCTGAGTGTATGTATTATAATAGCACTGATAAATATGAAAGAAAGCAGGCACATTCAATCTCAAATAGAAAAACAAAAAAGGGCATGATTACACGGGGAAAGTTGAAAATTTTTACATTAACGACGTACACACGTGAACAAAAAAATTATTTGGGTCAATTGATATCTGCAGAGTTGCCTGGAGTTTGACAGCGCCAGTTATTTGAAGAAGGTTCGTGCTGCGGTCACCGTCGCCGCCGTAGACGCGCCCGACTCGCCCGAACCAGAGTAATCTCCCGACTCCCACACATACGCGCACGCACTCACCTCACACACACACACACGTGCGCGAGTGACACACACAGTTGCCTGAGCATACATTTCCAGCAGCTTCACTGCTTATTTAGTCATTCGCGAGACACGCGTCTTTGCTTTCGACTTTCGAGCTAGGTTACCCGTAGAGTCCTGTCGCTATAGCCTAGCTAAGACCCGTCCGTCTCTCGAAGATTTCTCACGCGCTTGATATATGTACTAATATAGTGGACTTATATTTTACTCACTAAAAGTATTAGCTCACCAAAATATTTATTTTATTTAATGTGGATATCGTAGTATGTAGTTTTTAATCCATTATTTACGAAATAATTAGTGTGTATCTAATAGAGTTTGTGATAAATTGTAATCACGCAGAGATATGTTGCGTTGTTAAAATTCTTCGTCCGCAATATGTGATCTCTTTTCGTAATACTACGGCCACACTACCGTGATATGCCAATAATTATTGCCACAACTTTAACAACACCTAGGTGTAACCACGACTTATGGCCATAATTCTACAATGCCAATCAATATGACAAATGGCGGTAGGCAATAGCTCCGGCGGCGGTATTCTTTCGCACATCAAAGAAGATTACCTAAAAAAAATCCTTTTTAAAAAGAAAGAATCCTTGATGAATTATTACAGAAACCATATTATCCCTTTACAACCGGGAGCAAAAATTTTGTCAAAACCAGTTAAAATCTTATTCTGTCCTTTCCTTATGGTCCTTATAATGTAAGAAAAATATTTAAAAAAATCCTGTTCATGCTGGTCTCCAGCAATCAGACCCTCACGATCGTGAGTCTCAGGAATAATTTGTAAGTCGCATTATCGTGAGTGTTTGTTCTCATCGATATATTTACATTTATTTATAGATAAAAAAAAAAATCATATCATATTTTAATATATTTATTTTAATAAAAAAACACCAATTCAACATTCTTTTATAATTTTTAATCCGTCTTCAAGACTCAATAACGATAAAATCAAACTTAATGGTAAATATTAACTTCCAAGAGATCAAAGTATGTAATTGTAAATTGTAATGTCAAGTACAATAGCATTTATAACAATAATCAGCCTTAATAGCTGATACTAATAAAGATAAAGACTACATATTTTTAACATGATAGGACATAAAACAATTTTTGTCACGAGACAAACATAAATACCCATCACATTTGGTACATTTAATTTTAGAGCGACTTCCACAACCTTCCATTCGACAGCATCTGGGTGCTTTAATGTCATCAAAGACAGGATAGTGTTCATATCCGTCATACCTCTGCTTCTGATGGAACATTAGCTGGTCTGAATATTTTATAATGTCGAGGAGGAACTGATGGTAAATCATCCTCATTTTCTTCTCTACGAAGACGATCTGGTATGCAGGATAAGCTATCAGCAACATTCAAATCAAGCAGAGCCAGTGATTCTTTTCTAGGTAACTTATTGGCTAAACAATCGTTTCGGTAAAGCCTCCAAGAGTTGACCAGCGCAAGATCCAAGAAGTGTATGAGAACTTTCAATGTTGTACCTTCCATAGCGGATTACCTGTATCTTTTGCAGCCGGAGTATCAGAATCAATAACATGGAGTGCATTACGAAGGACAAGGAACCTGTCTCGTGACATAAGACGAGATGCCAGCTCTAACTTAGTACCAGCTCTCCAATACATCGGCAGTCGAGGAAAGGAAATGCAGCCCATGATGATATGTGCTGCAAATAATTAAGCGATCTCTGCACTTGTACATTTGAGTTCACGGCCTGTAGTGCGTAGGAAATATGTATACGTTTGTGCAACGCGATACTCAGTGTCAAAATAGTCGTTAAAATAATCAATTGGACGCCTTGCCGGCTTTATTTGCAGAGCAGGATAGTCGTGCGCTTTCTCTGCGAATGTAGTTTGCTTCCATACTCTCTTTCTCGTTGCCCTGGGTGCTGATGCTGAAACTCTTCCTCGAACAGCTTCCAGAACAACTTCTGATAAGCTGGATCTATGGCCGCCTTTACACCTGTAAGTTTTACTTACGTAAGTCACTTACGTAAGCTACTTACGATAAATTTTCAAGTGTAAACACTCGTTGTAAGTAACTTACTGTAATTTTTTACAACTTTCGTAAATTTAAAAATTACAAGTCTAAACGTGTTCGAGTTTGCTTACGGAAGCGACTCGCAGCTTATTGAATTATTTTGATAAGTTGAGAACTCACCAAAACAATGTCCTCTAAACAAAAACAAAATAAAATCTGGTCACCAAACGAGGTAGAAGCTTTAATTACCGCTTTTGAAGCAAGTCCCATACTGTGGGACTACAAAAATAAAGAATACAAAAACCGCGTAAAAACAAATTCACTACATGTTGAACTTAGCGAAATGTTTAATACCACTCCAGATGAAATCATTAGAAAGTTGCATAATTTGAAAGGACAATTTAGCCAAGAAGTGACAAAATTAAAGAAAAAGAAGAGCGGCAGCGGTACTAACGAAGTTTATGTGTCAAATTGGCGGTATTTTAATGCCCTTTCTTTCTTGCTGCAAGGAAAGGAGTATCAAAGAAACGCGACTGATACTTTGGTAAGTTTATTTATTTATTTGAATATATTTCATTTTTAATATAAGTATTTAACTTGCATGTTGGTACTGCCATGAAACTTCACCTGCTGTTGACATAAAATATTCTCTTAGCTCTTCTCTTATTGTAATCGCTGCCACTGTAGGGTAATTATTGTTATTGGTATTTAACCCTACCATACTATCAGTAGGTAAGACTTCAATATCATCGCGGGATAAATATCCCTGAGAATTACTACTCGATGTTAAAAAATTATGAAGGGCTGCGATTGTCGATACCACACTTTGAACTTTTTCCGGACATAGTTCTATGGGCTTCCGAAGTATACGAAATCGGCTTGCCATTATACCGAAAACGCTTTCTACCATACGCCTGGCTCGAGAAAGGCGATAGTTGTAGACCCTTTTATCTATAGGTTGATTTGAATATGGATAGGGCTTCATTAAGTATTTCGACAAAGCAAATGCATCATCTGCAACTAATACATACGGTACATCGACTTGTCTTCCCTGGAGTGGTCGTGGTGGCGGTAGACTCAGGTTACCTGATTCTAATGCGGCATACAAAGCGGTGTTGTGAAATACTCCACCGTCAGATATACGGCCAATGTTGCCGCAATTCATGTATATTATTCTATAATTTGCATCAACCACAATCATTAAAACAACACTGTGTGAGCCTTTATAGTTAAAATAAAAAATAAAAAAAAATAAATAAATAAACTGTGCTAGTGCTGCCACTATGCCCAGGAGCTTTGATTATGATATGTTTGCCATCGATTGCCCCTATACAGTGTGGAAATTGCCAAATAATTTCATACCCTTCTGCTATTTTAAGCCATTCTTCTGTAGTTGTGGGTACCTGCAAATAGTAAACGTGTTTTATATTTTTCAGACTGATCCATCAACCCCAGCCGAAAACAAAGATACAGGTCCACAGCAAAGGGCTGAAAGTCAACTGTCATCAGTCTCGTATGGACAACACCCGAGTTCATCTACACAAAATGAAAACTTGCCACAGCCCCCATCAAAAAAGAGGAAGGAAGATACGTCTTTGCTCAATAAGTGTGCTCAAATATTAAATCAACCAAACGACGACGAACAAATATTTGCCGATTATGTAGCTTCTGAGCTTAGAAAATTAAGCAAAGAGGGCAATAAAAAGCTTCGCCGCACAATACTAAGGGCTATCATAAACATACAAGACGAAGAAGATGGGCTGGTGCCACCAACTTCACCAGCACTTCTTGTGTCTAGTGAGAATACATCCTCTGGAAATAATATTGTTTTAATAACCCCCGGCTCCGAGAGTGAACAGTTCCAGCTGACATCAGAAAATATAAATGGTTCCCAACAATATCGATTGAATTTGATGGACCTCATAACAGACACTTCAATTCCTCAAACTAAAAAGTGATTTTCTACCTTTTAATACTCTTTTTGTTAATTTTTTATAAGCATTAATAATTAAAATTGTTTCTTACCTTGATATATTGTTTCAATGCAGTGTAAATGGCTAAACATACTTCAGGTATAAACAATGAAATTGTTGATGCTGATATTCTGAACAAGTACATCAACGATTGATAAGAATCACCTGAAAGTAGGAAGAAATGAGTAAAAAGAAATGAACGACATGACATCTAATTTGCATAATTATATAATATATATAGGTACATACCTGTAGCCAAAAATCGAAGAGTGACCATAAGTTTCTCAGCTGGTGAAATTGCCTGTCGAAAATGTGTATCTTTTTTTTTTAATTTTTGGAGCAACTTTTTCCAAAAGAAATTCAAAACTTGTAGTATTCATTCTTATAAAATTGAAAAATCCGTGTTGGTCTTCCATTGTCAACTCCTTCAAAAGATTTTCAAACGCACCTTGTGCCATTCTTTTTTCTAACCAAGGTTTTACCCAGCATTTTCTTTCAGTATTATTTTTCCGTCGCTTTTTATTGGACAAAATTATATATGCAGCAGCCGCTTGAACGTGGCGTCTCCGAGGCATTTTTTTTACTGATTTAATGTAAACGGGCGTGTAATAATTTATGTAAGTTTAAACTCACAAAAATTACGTAAGCATTATTTACTGTAAGTTTATTTTAAGTGTAAATGCAACCGTAAGTCAGTTACATAATTTTTACGAAAGTAACTTACAGGTGTAAAGGCGGCCTATCATGTGTAGCAGAAGTTGAATTGCCTTGGCGTGATCTTCTAGATGCCCGAACAGTGTTTCTTGGTGTCGGCGCGATTTGTATCTCAATCAACGGAGAAAGTTGTGGCACTACTGGAGTAGATGACGTCGAAGGAGCCATAAAGGAACTCTCAGGGACAACTACATCGACCTGCTCCCCTTCAAAGTGATTTTCATCATTAGTTTGCCTAAATAAGACATCTTGATCAAATAATTCCAGGTCATCTTCGTCAAAATCTTCTAGCTCTGAATTATTTCCATCATTTAATAGGTCCGCTATCATGTCATCAGTAAGCTTAAGCCCTAAAATAAAAAATAAAACCATATTTAGGAAGCATAATACTCAAAACAAACTTAAAAATGCACCACAACAAAACAAATTAATTGTACGTACTACGACCGGTATCACACGACAGTGAGTGTTTAAATTTCGAAGAAGATTCTAATAAAACTATCGATGTAAAGTACAAAAAACACTTGATATACTTTAAAGCAACTCATAAACACACGATACACATAGAAAGTTGTTTAAATATCTGTTTAAATTACGTAAATATTAGGTACTTACGCGAGCGGGAATCGTTGTCGAAGAACGCAGCCATCCTTCCTGCGGCCTCTGGGCTTCTGACAAGTTATGACTTGTGTCTACACTAATAAACCAGTTTTTCGCGCGTTCTCAGATAGACTCACTAACGATCGGCACAGGTTGCGTTCGCAAAAATTGATTTGATTTTGGTCCAGATTTTTTTAAAGTCAAGACTCACGATCTTATCAGACCGGTTGTAAAGGGTTAAATATTAATTATTAACTAATATTTTTTTTGCTGCGGTAAATGCCAATAATTACCGACATATCTAGGTAAACTCTAGTGTAACCACACCAGTTCATGCAGTAATTTAGACGGTAATTTAATGCCATAATTATTGCGGTAACAGCCCGGTAGACGGTAAGGTAGTGTGGCCGTAGCATAATACTTTCAACACTAATGCATTGCTCTTAAATATTTACTCTGTGTTTAGTATCTTCGATAGAACAAATAACGTGGCGTTTAAAGCAGACATGATTGAAATGGAATTTAAAACGTAGACGTCCGATGTGCATGTTCTTAATATATTTTTGTTGTGTATACTCTGAAGGAACATTTAGTTTCTTATATCATAGAGTGATTCCATTTATTTTAAGAAGAATGCATGCATTTCTTTGTGTGTTTGTATACTCATTCAAACTTGTATCTAGTGTCTAGTCTTGTCAAGTAGATATCTCAATATGTCGTAAGATTTTATTTTCACAGGAAAAGCCTGGATGGTATAACTTTCGTTGATTTTTATATTATATATTTACATGCAAATTTCATATTGAGATACAGTTTTTTTATTATTATCTCGTTGATCTTTAAAATATTTTACCTATGAGTTATGGCAGCTAATTATTAGTTTATTGTGAAATTATCACAAATCTAGGTTCCAGTCGTTCCAGGCTATCCTATATTGTTTAGAAATATTTCACGAATAACTGATGGAAAATATTAAAAATATTTTAAGACTGTTAATACATATTTATATATGTTTATGATGCTGTTAAAAGAGCCTTATAATATTTTATATTTGTAGCAATGCTACGTACTTTATTCATTAACTATTAAATTAAAAAGTTTATTTGTAGATGGATTTCGTTTGAAATTAATATAGTTAAAAGCCTGTTTTTATGATTGATAATATATTTTATTTGTATTTGGTGCACATTGATATAAATGTCACATTTCATTACACTGGGGAAATGGAATAAAAATCTGCACTTAGGTATTTATACACTCTGGAATATATCTCTATAAAAAAAGTACTATTGAAAATGAATTTGTTTTAAAACGGTGCTCATTGGAAAGTATTATAACCTTAAATTTTATATTTGTCCATTTTTTTGTTGTATAGTAATACAAAGGCTATATTGTGAAAATTTATGATATACTAAATTTTATAATAAATTGGAGTTTTATTTATTACCTAATTTAAAAGAGAATCCTCTTCACATCTTTATCTTTTTTGCAGATGGCAACATTTTTTTTTTTCTACACATATCTACATTAAAATACCCATGTACATACAAAAAGAGATGATTTAAAACCTCAACTACCAAATTTTATCAAATTATTAGAAAGTTGCTGTGAATAAATAAGCCAATGCAGCCTAATAAGTTATCTTAAATTTTTTTTTCGCTCCAAGTAATCATAAGCTATTGTTTAAGTGGCATTAAAAATTATGTACATACTACTAAACGCACTTTCACCATAATCCTACTTAATAATATTGTAAATGCGAAAGTTTGTGAGGATGGATGTCTGTGTATGTATCATGTATGTTTATTACTCTTTCACGAAAATACTGGACGGACTTGGATGAAATTACAGTACCTAATAAAGGCCATCAGAATAACACATAGGCTAAAATTTATAATGATTTTATTAATTTTGGTCATCATAACGATACGTGTCAGTTAATTCGAAAAAAAATCTTCCATCTGAGAGCTATCTTGGCGTGCGCAGCCTAAACCAATGGAGTTACATAAAGATGATGGACCGCAGAATTGTTTGTATTACTTAAGTAGATCTAAATAAAAGTCCGCGAAAGCATATATCTACCTTTCATGTGCGAGCCAGTACGACCAAAATTGTGAACCATAAATTTTATTAAATTTCGTACTATTTTACAATGCACATATTAGTGTATATTAAAAAAAACTCTTATCAAAATGAATACATTTCTCGCTATAAGTACCTATTTAATGTAGATAAACTTTGTCTTTCACACTAAGTAATTTGGCCGAATAGTTTAAAAGTTATCACGATATGATTGACTTGAAGGGAGCGCCTAACGGCGTCGCAGTCGCGGGGGAGAGGCGATCTGGGATGTACGATGTGGAGTTAACTACATTAAAAAAATATTTAATGTATTTAAAAAAGTCACGTAACTTAATATGGCAGACCAAATTCTACGCGAGCGAAGCCGCGGGCAAAAGCTAGTATAATCAGTGAATAAAACCAGTTTTCTCATGTTTGAATATTTTATTTGACTGAGTAATAGTGGCATTCTTGATATCTACAATTTATTTGATAATCTAGGCTTACCAACATAAATAAAACAAATTTGTCATAAATTAATTATATTTACAAAATAAAACACAAGATTGGCTGTACAACAAAGTTAGAAGGAATTTAAGAAGCGTCTACTGTTTCACATTACACGTATTAATATTTTTTTAATGATAAAATTACATAGGTAACCAGAACCGCATACAGTATTGTTTTAAATGGCGAACAATAACGAACATTCATTAGCTAAGCTAATGCAGATCGACACTTGAAGCTAAGGTCTCTTAACATTCATATAGGTACATGATTATTCATAATTCATACATGGAGATTAAATATGTAATGGCAGAGCAATTACGATATGATATACATTGTTATAATGAAAATACACAGTTGAATGTACATAATATGATTAATATACTTAGAACTGACAGCCTTTAAACTAGATAAAGAAAATGCGTCGATATAATATGTGACTTTAAGTTAATGAAATCATACGCGCTGTAAACAATGTTTTGAATTCAGCAATGATTGATGAAGTAAATAATGTTATTGTCAAGTTTGATCTAATTTGGACGTGGAGGTAAGGAGGTACATTTGTGTTATCTAGTTTAATTTATAGTCTGTGGCCATAAATATGCATATCAAGTCAACACAGGAATGTTGAATATTACTCCTTATATTAATTATGAGTAAATACGAATGTAATGAAATGATCCTGTAGAATTGAGCTGCCCATAACTTAATTACTTAATTCCTTGCGTTTCGCTGGAGAAAGAGACTCATTATTACATTTAATTAAAAACGTTGAATAAAAATGCAACAATTATATTTTCATACAATAAAAAGTAACTATGATACAAAACGTTAAAATAAATGCATTTAAATACTTAAGTTGTACATGAGAGACGTTTTTAACTAATGTAATTCCTCTTACTCAAGCTCACAGAATATGAAGTTATAATGGTCTTTCTACACTAGATGGCGCTAATATTATTAATAGAATCCATGCGATATCTCCCGATTACATCTAGAAAAGCCTACACCTGAGTCTATAATTAATAATTTAATATATTTTGATATATCCTTACTGGTTTCGCACTTTCCAATAAACATATTTATGACACAGAAAACAATTCTGCTTGAAATAGTTGATTCAAGGTTGTTTCTTTACAATTCTGAACGATAGGCCTGTGGGAAAATGCGAAACAAGTGTCTTATACAATATGGCCATAAACCGTGACATGATTTGAACATTAAGCTTATCTAATAATTTCGCTCGGACAACTTCTCTGTGATGTTAGCGGCCCGAGTTCTGGCGTGTTGCATGATGTCCACGGCCAGGTCTTCCACTGTAGTGTACCTAGACTTCTGAAAACTGAATAAGTCTGTGATAAAGCCTACTATTTCCGATTGGAAGGATACACAGACGTCTTTGAGCCGTTCCCTTGGCCCGAGGAAGCCCCAAACTAGAACGGGTAGAAGGTGCTCGGATATGGAGTAGAAGTGGGCCATGAAACCGTCTTGGTATTGTAGGTAGCGCCGCTTCGCTTTGATCACAGACCACACTGCTGTTGTTAAGGCCTGTAATTTAAAAAGCCGTCTTTAATGTATGTATAATAATGAGTATATTGCAAACAGATTTTTATAAAGTCAAGCATTGATAAAAGTTCTAAGGAATTCTATTGATTAAATACAGGTGTCGTATTGGTTTGTTAAAAGTAGAAAATATATGAGTCTAGAAGCAATGCAGTTCTAATATTAATTTCAAACTTAGTTAAGGCTTAGACAAGCATTTATATAATATATACATAGTTAAGGCAACATAAACATACCGTCTCCTTGAACCCGTCGGAGAGCCAGCGGTTGCGAACAACGGCCAGCACTGAAGCCGGCGGAGATGCCAGGTCTTCGAAGGCATCCAGCAGAATGTAGTCCAGTACCACGTCGTAGAATGTCAGGACCTGGGAAGATAAGTATACATCCATACTAATATTATAAATGCGAAAGTAACTCTGTCTGTCTGTCTGTTACTCAATCACGCCTTAACTACTGAACCAATTTGCATGAAATTTGGTATAGATATATTTTGATACCCGAGAAAGGACATAGGCTACTTTTTACCCCGGGACATAGGATAGGTTTTATCCCGGAAATCCCACGCGAACGGGAACTATGCGGGTTTTTCTTTGACTGCGCGGTCGAAGCCGCGGGTGGAAAGCTAGTAGTTAATAATTATGGAGCTTATAATAAATATGAAACACTTTGATAGTCCAGGGTTTCAATGGATGATTTAACATGAGGTTCTATGGTATTTTTCCGACGACAAAAATAAAGCATATTCAGTATTTTTAATGAATAGATGAATACATACTACCAAATATCGACAACCCACCTTAACACCCTTGCTTGTCAGTTCGCTTTCTAACACAGTCCAGTTGGCAGCATCCGTCGTCCATGACACCATTTCTTCATAAGCGACTAGAAATTCTTTAGGTTCCTGAAAATTAAAAACATACATTCTTCCAGTTAATTGTGCTGATTTATTTATTATAGAAGATGATAATTTACAACCTAAGCTACTAATACTCATTTTTAGTTAGGGTAGGTGGGTATAGTTATACCGTAATAGACATATTCCAACACTACAAATATAACAGCCAAAATAACAAATAGTTATTTTGGCTGTTATATTATATATATAGCTATAGTATAAACAAATAAAGATCATCAAGATCGTTGGAATATGTTGAACACATACGAGTACCTAGTATACATATTTATACAAAATAATTGATAATGCGCGCGCGCATATGTTAAAGTGCGTTTGCGTAATAGAAGCTACATATTATGCGTGCGTGTGTCACCTTATCAGCGAACAGCAGCAGGTCAGTGAGCACCTGCCGCCCGGCATCAATGAACCACGCCCACGCGGCCTGGTCGCGGAACACGGCGCGGAAGGCCAGGCGCAGGCAGTGCAGCTTGCACAGGAACTCCGCGTCCGAGCCGCACGACACCACCTCCGTGCGGAGCGTTCTGATACAAATAAATAAATAAATAAATAAATAAAATCTTTATTTGAATTCATACATAAGTTTGACACGACACAAAAAAATTTAAGATTAGATTAAAGTTAATTTTTTTTTATTATTTGATTAGATTAAAGTACTATAAGATATTGGTTCAGTACGATTTACATAAACTTAATGGTGGTTCGGATCATCGTGAGATTCGATGCTCAGAAAACAATTTTAGATATCAGCGGGACGTAGAGGGACGGGTACGTGCGTACCTTTTGAACCGCCATTAAGTGAATCGAACTATTACTTTTTTCTTGTTAAGTTGCTACTGAATAAAGGGTAGGCGATGTGGGCAATTATGAATGTATGAAGAAAAGTGAACGATAAAAGTAGGTAAGATCAAAA
The DNA here is from genome assembly GCA_029959065.1 of Colias behrii. Lineage (NCBI taxonomy): Eukaryota > Metazoa > Arthropoda > Insecta > Lepidoptera > Pieridae > Colias > Colias behrii. The sequence goes on from JARWMC010000003.1 coordinate 10,424,166, forward strand.
AATAATGATTTTTTTATGTAATTAATATCAATTCTAATAGAGATCGGGACGCAACTTATTTCGTTTTTGATTTGATTTTAATTTCTATAAGATAATAAGTTAAATGGTTTATAATATTACAAAAGAAAATACCTATAAGGTATGCCTGTTTCTAGCTGCTTAAGACCCATTTGATATAATTCTAGGTTTTCTATTTCTGGCACTGTTTCAGCTAAATCATCGAAGTCTCTGAGGTCTGCAACCTGCAACCACACAATTTTTAACGTTACAATTAATTATTATCAAATTGATAATGCGACAGACATAGACAAAAGACAATAATATAATGGGTGCAAATTAAAAACACTGCAAAAATATAAATATTACATACAATGCAATAATCCTGTAAGGCTTTAACATTGTTTACTAAGTGAAACTAAAATTAGTTAATTTTATTGCCTTCTTATTCTATAGTTATTGTTATGATTAATGTTTATCATGCCTCATTAGACAAAAGTTAAAGAAACACGAAATCTTGAAAAATTTTGTTCGCACGTTACGTGCGTGCGTTACGTACGTGCAATACCGCAACAGTTGTTAATATATGATAATATGAAAATTTTATAGATGACTTTACATTCAGTAAAATCTGGTTGAATCAAAGATCTTGAATGTCAATTTTTTTTGGGATAGTGACCTGATCCTCAGCCGAGGCGAAGGACTCGGCACTAGAGTGGAGCTCCTTCGTGCGGTCGGAACCGGCGTGCGTGTGTGTAGAGAGCAGCCGCACGCGTGCGAGTGACCCCTCCCCGCCCCCGGCCCCGCCCCCGCCACCGCTTTCTGAGCGGAACAGCACCGACCGCTGGTCGAGGAATAGTAGCTCACAGCGCTCCTGGAAAGGGAAAATTGTTATTCTTTAGTTATACGTATTATTATAGTAATATGAGCAATGTGGATTGTGTGTGTGATGGAGTTTGGAGAATGGTAGCTTCTTTTACCGCTCATAAAACGTGTATCATTAAGCGGATGAATGGCGGGCCACAAAATAATTTATCAGTGGCTATTAAATTAAACAAAAAATATATTAATTTGTTTTTCACCTATTTGACCTTTAGGATTATCAATAAAGAAATTTGTATCTTTGCTCAGTTATAGTCATTAATAAATGTTTTTGAATTAAAGAATTTTAAAATTTTCTAACTTCTCTCTTTACGTTGGCCGAATGCTAAGATGTGTATTTTCGGTTACCTTAAAACACCATGTACTTGAACGTATGTTTCTTATTAGAGATTTTATTTTATTTTAAACAGCTGTAAGGGGGGTTACCTGTAGCAAGTAGGCATTTTGTAGCAGTTCCTGTATCTCCCTACAGAACTCCGCCTCTTCAGGCGAGGTGAGTGCGAGCGTGCCGGCGCCCCCGCCTCGTGCGTTCACCGAAAATGCGGCCAGCGCATCTTCCCAGTAGTTTATACTCGTCTCTAGAGCTTCCATACCTTTTTGAACAAATAATAAAAATTCATAAAAATAACTGGAAATCAAATGAGCAGCCACGTACAGCAAAATCTGGTAGCTACAGTAAAGAATCAACATGGCAAATCTAACATAATCTCGCATCCACAACACACATTTTATTAAAATCGATTTAGCTGTTTAGGATGAGTTCAGTGACAAACACATACACATACACATACATCCTATCCTAATATACTGCTACCTTTGAATTATTATGGATAGCCTGTTTGTTTCACATCAAAACATACAAATAAAACAAATAATTTTTATTTAAATGTGTTTATTTGGTACATAAAAATAATTTAATGTATATTAAGTTTTGTACAAATTAAAATATATGGCAAGATGGCTCAAATAAAACATTGCTTGGCTTCAAGGAACTTGAGCTTTGTGCTGAAAATGCATATAAGTCTATATATCACAACTATCTTCTATTATATTACAGCAATACAACTTCCTTATAGGATCTTTCAGCCTGACTAGTGCTCTGTATGTGTTGTATCATATCATGTACCCCACTATTGAGATCTTGTATGGTTCCCGCTAGAGCTGTCAATGTATCTGCTATTCTATCGTCTAGCATTGATCTGCGTTCTTCTTGTGAGCGTAATGTACTGGCTATTGACTGTAAGGCATCCGCCATTCTCTCTTGTGACGCTATTCTACGTTCTTCTAAATCTAACGCCCATCGGGGAGGCGGTGTGATTCTGGCTTCATCTGAAAAAATAATAAATTGATTGTAATTGAAATGGATATTCAGTTCAAAGCAGTTTCATTTTAAACATTTAGAAAAATACAAATTTTGTGAGTCCAGTGGTTAAAAATGTTTTTTTCACAAATTAATGTGATCAACAAAATTAAAAAAAAACCAAGCTATTATTTTATAAATAAAATATATAATAATAATCACCTGTGTGCATTTTAGAGTTATTGCTACAAATAGACTGTCTAACTTTGACTTTCACTGGGACGGATTCATCTATGCTTTCATCGTTAGAAACTTCCTCATTGTCTGAATTTTCTGTTAAGAAATTTTCTAACTGCTTGGATGATGAGACTGCAGCACTGACTGAACCCTCTCCATTTAGTTCCAATACTCTTATTTCTAGATCATTAAGTGGTACAAATCTGCTGCTACTAGCGTTTGGATCAGATTGAAATTTCTTAGCATTTGCAGCTTTTTTTCTACATTTATGCCGCCATTCAAACCAGTACTGTAAAAAAAGAACAAAAAATAATTAATAAAAGTCATTAAAAAGCAAAGAATTATTTATTTTAAAAATTGTTTGGGGATATTATACTTTCTTCCATCCATCGGGTGCTTTTAGAGCTCCTGATTCAACAGCATTCAGCTTTTTGGCCAGCACTGCCCATTTGTGCCGCATTGCCTGATGGCTCATGGGTGCACTTGGCAGCAAACCTTTGGACATGTCTCTGTTTGATTCTAAAAAATCTATTAGGATTTCAAGCTGTTCTCTAACTATTCTTCGAGGTGGTGCCATCTGAAACATGTAAAAAAATATGAAATGGCAAATAATTAAAATTAAAATGAATTCAAATAACTTAATATTAAATTCTTGTCAAAGGGCAAATTATTTAAATCAGGTAAGTACATTGAAAACCCTTTAAATTCATGATAACAACTAAATTATTTTAAATAATTAATAAACTTTAAATATTTAAGCTTATTACAATCTATATAATGCATTAAAAAACAACAAACTTACCTTAACAGTTCATTGGCCTAACAAAATAATAATTTTACGAATCAATACTCTCAAACTCAACAAACAGACTCAAACTAAAAATCAAATAAATCGCGCGCTATTTGTAGATTTGACATACTCAATTTCTTTCAAAACACAAACTACAAGATGATATGTAATGGCGACCATTGAGTCTATCGAGTTTATTTCAATCATGTTTGTGTACCTACCATGAAGCTAACAACTACATACATTTTAGGTTACTTATTCTTTTCATAGATGGCGTCAACCGACGATTGAATTTCTTTTTATTAATTTAAATTTTGTTAAATATGGGCATTTGATTAATTATCACTAACATCTAAACATTAATTCACATTGATTAATCAATTAAGAAGTATTTTAAATATTCGCATTCAGACTATAAATAAAGAGCGACCTCTAGCAGCGAATAGCAATACCAACAGAAACTAAGCCCTTATATCTATAAAGTCATATAGATGTCGTGATAATACATTTACCACATCAATTTTTTTTGCTGCGTTACAGAAATAATAGAGCAACAAAATAAATATTTTTAACAAAAAACTAAACCATCTTCAAATTGTAAGAACTGGACAAAATTTAAATAGCACAAACCGGAAGGCGATAGCTTTCAAATAAAAAAGAATCATCAAAATTGATTCACCCGGTCGAAAGTTCTAAGGAAACAAACCAAATAAAAATATAGCGATAGCCAACCATCCGGATTTAACTATATAACAGAAAAGCAAGTATTAATTGGGTTTAAAATATATTATGCCTTTGAACATGTTGAGTTTTTATATAAAATACAATACGATTCTCATTTAGCACTTCAGAATTCGAAAACATGTGATTTATATTTATTTATGGACGTGTTAAATAAATCTGTCTGCAGCAACAAAGCGAGCATGTCGTTTACTATTTTGACCGTCATATTTTAATACGTAACATGATTTTATAATAAAAAAAAAGATTGAAAATATCTAGCGATAACAATTTGCATGATAGCTATTAGGTATACGTTATTAATAAATCTTTTTAACATCTATGTCAATTCAGAATTTTAGCTTGCGAAATTTCAGAGGATTATTACCTATCAATGTTTTAAATTTTAATCGCAAAGAGCCAAAAAGGTTGAGAAATGCGGCATGATTATTGTTTTTTATTCAAACCCAACTGTAGATAGAGATTTCATTTCTGCTTGAAAACCAATTACAAGTAATGAAAAAATCTGAACGAAATCTCATTTCCCTGGCTTATTCATACTTCATAATATTAAAAGTAAGTGTTGAGAATTCCTCATAATATTAAAGAGTTTAGTAGTTCTAAATTTAAAACTTATATAAAAAATGTACTAGTTCAGAGAGCCTATTACAGTATTAAGGAATATATGGACGACAAAAACCCATGGAGGGTTGTCGCGTAAAAACCACAGGACAGTTCTTTGGCATATTACTATAATATATGATGTTACATATGTAATTTGTAAAATTAAATTGTAAAACGGACATGATTAAAAAGAGCAACTATGGAGTTTCTTGCCGATTCTTCTCCGTAGATACTGCTTTCCGAATCGGTGGTAAATGTTAAAAATATGTACCTAATGACGTTTCAAAAGTGCTTCTAGAAGAAGTCTAATTGAATAAATAAATGTTTGAGTTTGAGTTTGAGTTGCGGTTCAACATGGTAATAAATTCATTGTGGAAGGTGCGCCAGTCAGCCCGGTGTCAGCTTACAGCTACCTTAATTACCTAACCCCGAATTTTCACACCGACCGACTTTGCTCCGGGGATCATGAGTCGCGAATAAAATTCACGGAATATTAATTCACACTACACGAATAGTAAATTAAATGAAATTTCTGTTTTTTGTTTAATGAAACCAGGCCAAGTTGATATTAAAAAAAAAAAACACTGAGGAGAAAAAGAGCGTAGTAGAGTCAAGAGAGTATAGTTTCGATATCAATGTGGTAGAGTTGACTAACTAACACAATGTCGGGTGGAATGAATTCTAAATATGTACCCAATATAAATATTCATGTTTTTTAATTTGCCGGGTATTTTTAGTTTAGAAACAAAATGCTTAGGTACAAGTATTATATAGTACAAAAAACCTTGAAACAAGATATAAGATATAAGAAAAAAGATTCATGCGCACCTCATTTAAAACGCACCGCTATACAAAATTCTTACTCGATAAATTATTTTATAACTTTCGAAGAAGCCTTTAGTGTTCATATTAATTTACGCGTATAGATTGTTTATTTACCAACATAGGTGAATGCATATTAACAGACAAGTGATAACTGATAACGTGAAGTTTAAATTTAACGGCATTGGAATAATTCAGCGTGGCGATCGCGACGGTCACAAGGCGGGCGCCGCGCCGCGGGCGCTGTTAGGGTTAACACTAAATCGCTCAAAAATCGGGTATTCAATTTAATATAATGAAGGAGTCTAAAATGTTTAATAAAAATAGATTAGATTTCCGTTTGCTCATACATATTTTATTTTTTGTTTCAAGGGATGAAAAGTTAATGCGACGTTTGAACATTATAATTTAACTTTATTTAAAGATTTTTATCATTTACTCTATCCCAATGTGAACTTCGCAATGCTAAAAGAAAATAGCATCAAGCTAAACCATTTTATATGCACTCGTAATATTCAAACGTCGGTCGTGTGACAGCCCTAGGCCTCGCCTCTCGGGCGCGGGGCCCGTTCCGTGCTCCGTCAGTCTATCAGAGGCTCTGCACTGCGGCGGTACCCTCCTCTTCATTGAATCCATCTTTCAAATAGATAAATATTACGATTTCATAAAATTGATAGATCTTTGTGAATATATAAGCCAACTAGTTTTCCAGTGTTCTAAGAATTTAGTGATGTGCGTATAAGGAATTTAAGCGTAGTGTAAACTTTATATCATCTTGCCTCATCCCGCGCTAATAACGCCGGTCTTTTCCGAGTTCAGGTAAGATCACACAAAAGGAACCGTAATCACATTATGGTTGATACGATCTCAAATATATATACCTACCTATGATCCAATATAAATTTTCACTTTTTTTTGGGAAAATATTAATTAAATATTTGCTGATACTCCCATTGAAAGATCTTATCTGATCTATTCAATTTTTTTTACAAGCCATTGAAGGTAAACGAAACCTTTTATATTTACATTTTGTTTATTACCATAATTGCATAGTAGGTTTATTCAATGGAGTAACAAGAGTAACATTTGGATACATGGACCTCGGACCTCCTAACACGTTTCCTTTAAACCGGTTCACTCCGTACACGCTGTTTAGACGCCAGACTTATGTAATGGACAAATCCTATAAGACATATCGACTGTGTTTATCCAAGGAGCGAAGATAGAAATTTCTCTTGCCTTGATATGTTGCAATCATCCGTATTAATCCACGATTAACAACTCGGCAGCATTTCATACAGGTATAAATAATTTAACGGTGAACTAAATTCTTTATGACTCTACATCTTGGATTCCAATGTAAATTATTTAATAATTTATCTTATTAATCTTATTACTTGTATATAATTTACTACAAATATTCTAATATCGAACGGTTAATTCATTCATGTATGAAATATAAACTCGATGAAATACTACGGATATGTAACTCGCAAAACATCTGTCAAAAGAGATTTGTGAATCCGCATTGTCAGCGACAGCTGCACGTCGCTCCACGTGCTTATACTCGTATAGTCCAATAATAATAATAAAAAAAACTAACGCTATGACGTATCTTGTGAATAGGACCCGATACCGCGAACAACAATAAATTAGAGGCTGTAATTTAATGAATCACTTATGTAGAATTCGATTAAGAAGTCCGGATAAAATAGCCGTGACTGGTGGCTTTTAAATTGGTCTTTTTTATTGAACTAAGTGTTGTCGTATCGACCTTAGAAGAACCTCTACAAGTGTACCTAATGTTTGATAACACTGTAGAGTAGGTAGAGTAGAAATACAGGACAAGACACATGCCGTAAGAGTAAGAAGATAGGGATTGAACAAAGGAAACGTCACAGTTATATGATATCAGTAATTAGGGTAAAGTCGGCCACATTGAAGCTTTAATTGTCACAGTAACATCGAGCCAGTCGCGCCAGAGGCCACTTGGCGTCGTTGTATCGATCTGCAAATCCATACTGCTCACGTCATACGCAACAGGAATTCGTGTGTGTTTCCGACTAAATAAACAAACCGAATAAACAAAGTTGTGAATAACGTACGTATTATTTTACGCGTGTAGGTGTAACGTTGTTGGTAGGTAGGTAATTAGCGGCACCTTGTTCCGTAAACTGAGCTCGGTCTTCTAATATTTTGCCAGTAGATTCTTGAAGGATGGCCAATGGTCAATTGCTTCTAAAGGTTAATTCGATGGCGACATCGCCGGTCGGTTGCTACTCTATTAATTTCCGTTTCTCTGATCACCCAGTAACGTTGATTAGTAATTGCCAATGTATTGACTGTCTAATAATACATTTCCGAAGTTCATTCACCTTAAATTGTTACCAAGCTTCTTGGCAATTACCGACTTAAATAATACAATGAAAACTATTACAACAACATGTAACATTTTTAACGTAACGATACTTTTTTGAGATACTCAAAAAATAACAACAAAGTCAACAACGATCGCTAAGATAGCACTATGAAATTTAATACATATTCATAATTAAGCACTTAATTTATGTGCTCTACATAAACGATGGCATCTTTGAGATAAATTCGCGACGTAATAAGAAGGGGTGGGCACGATGCCGACTGGAAAATTGTGTCAATTTCAAGCAGGGAGGCGGTCATAATTGCCTTGAACAGAAAAATTGTGGGCGCTATGGAAACCCTACAATTTTCCCCTCAAATATAATGAGCTATTATTTAATCCTAGTCATGGGAACACTGTTAAAAATCGTTCTATTTTTAGGTATTCTACCATCAAAAATTATAAAACCAGTGACCGTGTCTTGTTCAAATAACCAGTAGCGTTGACATACTACTGAAACGAGGCCGTGTCCCTCGCGTAAACGCAAATTAGGAAAAGCTTTTTGCAATTTGCTTTGTCCCATGTCCGCTGGACGGCCATAACTTTCGTGATTTTTATGAAAGGGCTATATAGACATAAAAAAATGCGAGCCGTAATGGTCGTGTTGACGTAACAATCATAAACTGTGCTAACGAAGGGTTCAGTCTGGAAGTGGTTTTGATAAGGGACTGAATGTGGGGCCGATTCTCGTATTCGTATGCAAGCAACGGCGTACAGCGGGAATGCGATCGATACGCGCCCGCGCGACGAAACCCTCGCGAAGCAACGGCCAAGAATTGCCAAACACACCCGCGGGAATTAAATAAATCTTGACATTTGCCCTAAATAAAGCTGAAATATATCCAAAATTGTAAATCCACTTATAACTAGATATATTACATTAAAACTTAAATTTAGCATGATATATTATAATTGTGATTGATGCGACTCGATCTTGACTCGATAATCTTTTTTTTTATTAACAACTGTCTTATTATTATGCCGGATATTATATATCATTATAAATTGCGTATTTTGACTCAAAGATGACATCACCGGCGACATTGAGAGGAATAAAACTTTTATCACAAGCAAAGCTAACATTGGATGCTTTTCATCTCGGGCGGTGACCGCTTGGCCCTGATCTTGGCAAATACGCTACTAAATGTTTTTTTTGTTGTTTCTGGCAATAGTCACGTACATTAACTCGTATTTAAATGTAACAAAACTGGTAGACGTTTGACCGTTATTCCAGTTTCAATGTATACTCGACATTTTTGAGAAATAAGATTATATTTTTGGGACAGTTTATTTCCATAGAGATTATGGAGCTTATGGTGATTGTGTACTTTATAATAATGGCTTAAGTTCAATGTCTTTCAAAATTCAAATTCCACCAAAGCGTGGGCAGACGCCTTCAACCTCGATGGGAACTCGTTTCAGTATGAAGGTTAGGTCAAAATCAGTTATTATCAATACCGATACAAAAGTTTTGTTCGTGGCAACCTACGCTAACTGTTTACTAATAGCTTAATGCACTTCCTATAGCTGTCTGACGGACAACTAAGGGGAAATTCTATAGTAGGGTGCCACTACTAATGGCAGCCTTTCACTCCACTTCATACCCTCAACTTGCACAGAGATAAATATATACTTAAATTAATATAGAACGTACGCTCCGTGTATTTCCAAGATACATTTTTATTGAAGGTATCGAAAGGACCTTTAATACAATTGTGTGAACCTGGCATTTGAAAAAAATATCACTGGAATTTGAACATTATTTTATGGTACGGGAGCTATTAACGTTTTAAAAAAAGTCATTTTAGTATAGTTGGGTTTTTGATATACTGTTTCTCTTGCTATTTCGGTTAGAGTCCGGGCTGTCTGGCTGGCGGTAGTGGTTGCGTTTATTAGTGCGCACAGGAAAATATCCGTAATTTAAAGTCATTTATTAACGCGTAATTTTTAATCTTTTGCCTTTAGATAGATCCATCAGACATACATTTTTTATTGCAAGACGTTTTTTTCGTTGTTAAATAGGTGCCATACGCAATTTTTTATTTCAAAATAATTAAAATGTCATCGAAATAAGTGAAATTACATCAACATGACATTATTTCGATGACATTTTAATGATTTTGAATTGCAACCACTGCGGCCAGCCAGACAGCCTTAACTCTAACCGAAATAGGAAGAGAAACAGTATATCAAAGAACCATCTATACTAAAATTCTCTCTTGTCAACGTTGGTAGCTCCTATACGATTATTGTTTATTCTATTCTAACACGATTTCAAAATAAATGTAAATCAACAGCGCCACAGAATATAACTCGGCTTACAACAATGCATGATATAAAGTCCATTTAACAAAGCCTAAAAGGTTTGCATTGAATTAGTTCACCGCAATTGTTAATTTATATTTCAATGAATGTTTGTTACAGTTTGCAATATCTATTGAACAAAGTTTATACAAATGGAAGAAATTTTAACTGAGCGCTGTTCTTATGTGATCAGTGATGCAATAAGATCCGCCTTACTTAGACCTATTATTATACTTTACTACGAAACTATATTATACTCATGTTTAGTGTGTGCAACGTCGGTACCTGAGATTAGTCTATTATATTTTTTGCGGCACGTCCATTGCTCCCTACTAAGACGACCCTTGGCCGAACAATGATTGAGTAGAGGGGGACGAAATGCAGCTGCTCATTTCTTTGGGATATTCTTGTTACTATCACACTATAATAACCATAAAACGTAGGTTTTAACGAAACTTTGTAAATCCCGAAGACCTTTCCAGAGAAAATAAAGAGATAAATTTAAACCGCATTTTTTTTCTATTTTCATTTGGAAAGTTGAAGTATTAAATCAAAGTGAAATCCAGCGTAGTTAGTTGGACGTACAAACCACTTTTTTCTCGGACTCAGGCATAACGTTCGGCTTTTTATTCAACTTTATGAAGTTGCCTGCGATGAGCAAAATGGTTCACCGCACAAAGTAAATAGACAAAATTAATAAAGAGAGTTTTTGTAACGTACCAAAAAAGAGCTGAGACGAATTTAGTCAATTTAAATTAATAAAAAACTGAATGTATTTTAACTAAACCTTTTTTGAGGAACGTGATGTTTAAGATTACTGGTGATTTCCGTGAAATACTGGTACAATTGTTGAGAGAGTTGACGAGAGTTCATGGCCAGTGGAACAATCGATTTACGCGAATTTACGAATCGTGTATGGCTGCCTGTAATTCGATAGTCGGTGTTCCCTTTTCAGCATAATCGTATTTGCTCCGTTTCTCGTAAAAGCAATATGTTCTTATATTTCAGATTTGTTATACCTAACGCTATGAGTTTAATCAATAATGAGAACGTAGCCGAATACAATATTCGAACATTTAAATAGTTTTTGCATTCTACAATTGATTTTACTGTAGATTTAAAAATATTAGAAATTAATGGTAACTAGGTAACTGTATATACGTACTTTAAATACATAGTAATATTTTTTGCAAAACTGGATATCCAACAAGAAATACTGCTTAAGACATTTATATGTTTCAAAATGATTCCGTACCACTATGACGAAATTAATCAAACCCACTCTAATATAAAGACAATTAATTGAAACAAAGCACTCAACAGGTGTATGAATACCACTTCAGAATAAAAAATTACGTCCGGTGTACGACACTGTGGCCAAAATCAATAAGTCTTCCCCTCCTTCTACTGGCGCGTGCGCACCCACGTGTCAAATTGCCTAGCAGTCACTCAAGGAAATACTTAATAAAGTCTTCATTGTTCTTACATGACACCATCGTGAGCCGGTCGAATTACGAATTAACTTTTCTAGAATTTTACGACATCTTTAGACTTTAACATGCTGTTAAAACGATTGATACTTTTGTAGCATTTCAATGCATTGTTACTTTATGGTTGAATGTGTCAAAGATAAGCGATGAGCTCATAAAAATCTAACCACAAAAGAACCCGCAGCACATGGTCCAGCTCTCACCGGCTATAATTTAATATCCGCCCAAAAATTATCCCATTTCCTCAATACCATTACCTACACCGACACGCTTTACTTGGGCACTTGGATATAGGGCTGGATAATTAAGTGAAAGCCACTTAGATACTCAATGCAATATTTGGTGATGCAATGCAGGCGAGGGAAGATTATAGTGCCATATACGTATTAGTTGGCCTGCATCGGGTAAAAGCTATCTAGTGCATCGACATGTTTACAGTTTTTCACAGACATCCGTTTGAACATTAACGTTAAACATAACTATTGACTGTTGTTAATAGGACGTTTGGAATATATATAAATGGATATTATTGATTTGATGTTTAATTACTTTTTCATGTGTGCTGAAATAAAGAATTGTAGGTATTCCAAGGTTGTCTGCTCATTCCCACGAGCAAGGTTGATGCCAAGGACCATCGACAAAAGAGAACGACCAAATGTCCTTCGCCGCATTTCTCTCTCTTTCACTCTGTTAACCTGGCCGCTATTTTTATACTCTGCCATTTCTCGGCCGCAATTCTATTTCTATGCCTAACTAGCTTATTTATAAACATTTTTTTATTAATAATCAACAACGCTATTTCTTGAGACATAGATGGCAAAAGAAAACTTTCCGGAAGCCCTTGCAATACTGTTACACTTCCGCTAGGTTCTCGTCCCTTTTTTAGGTCGTACCGTTTGTTAACGGTGGCCCAAGCTATTCAATTAACACTAATTTTGTCGCAAATAATGATTCTATTCTAACTAGATGTACATAAAAAACAGATTCATGGTTTTAATCGGAACGAAAACATAATAGGCATTAAAATAAGCGTTATGTAATGAAAATACACCTCTACTAACAAAAACATATCACCAGTCGATCGTGATATTGTACGAATCAGTGTAAAGAATGGAATTAATTTTTCAATCGGACAACAATAAAGTGCTGATCGATGAACAAACATATTCCATGGGGAAATCACAAAGGAACGCAAAGGGCAGGCGGCGGAGGAGCGACGCAGACAATGTGCCGGTAACGGGACAGGGCACTAATTGTGGCGTGTAGCAAGTTCTTCCGTTACCCGCTGCTAAGTTCCCGAGAGAAGAAACGTGTAACCTCATAAATATAGTTAATCATCATGATAGAAGCTTTAATAGCTTTGAGCGTTTGAGCTCAGTTTTGTTAATTTTGAATAGAACAAAAAATATTTCAACCAAAACCATTGATATTGATAATATAACCTAAATCGTATTAAATTTATTTCAAACTTTGTAACAGACGCTCACAAGAAAAGCCGACCCGTTATAAAAATTTAAATGCCTTGAATTTATTCATGGCAAAGCCTCGAGTGTATTGCGGTACTGAAAATATTCTGAAAAACTACACTGAAAAGGTTCACTTAAAACGAGTGAGAGCCCATTTAAAACGATGTTCTTTTGGATTCGCTTTGGAATACCAAAGATAACGGTGCACGATCTCAAATGAACCCAGTCACGAAAATGATCGATTGTACGCTGAGATATATTTTTTCTACTTTAAATAGTTCTACAGAACTGTATATCTAATTGATTTTATATTATTCACTTCCGTTGTACCTCAATCTCACATAGGTATTAAACAAGTTTATGTCTCGATAAAAACACGACATTAGTCGAAAAAATAAAATAAATATAGGTGTATGCTAATGCATACACCTATATTTATTTTATTTCTCACATTAAATCATAATGATAATGAAATGTGTTATAAATTGCATTTCAGTGCGTAAATGAAGGAAATACATGGACGATTGTTACTCACAAATTAGTGAAACGTTAAACACAAAACGTGCATGGTTTGCAAACGTGCCTGAACTGTGGAATAAGGCAGTACTTTTTCTAGTCACGAATCGGGAACATAACACGTACTTTTTATATTAGTGGGTTATTATACCTAATTCGATAAAAGATTATCATTCACTTTGAAGAGCTTGTCAAGTATGTTGGTCTCCAAAAACATACAGTTGGTACTTGGTAGAGATTTTATTTGTTTGGTACGATGATGGCTCGACGAGAACAAAATGTAAATAAACCATTCAAGTGATGTGTACACAATACACATGTTTGTGACAAAGAAAAATATTAGATACTAGCTTCCGCCCGCGACTCCGTCCGCGCGGATATCGGTCTTCGCGTGGATGGTTTATTTCTCCATTTTGAGTAACTCTGACAATGACATCTTATAAATATCTATTGGACCCAAATACCTATAATAATTAACGCAACGTGTGTTCTCGGTTCTACAGAACAACGTCTATGGATAAAACTGAAAAATTAAGATTTATTTTTTTCTACGTATTTTTCCAGGATAAAAAGTATCCTATTTTATGCCCAGGATAATAAGGTATAATTATACCAAGTTTCATCGAAATCGAACAGTTAGTTTTCACGTGATGCCTGAACATACAGACAGACAGACAGACAGACAGACAGACAGACAGACAAAAATTTTTTTAATCACATATTTGGGTTTGCTATCGATCCAGTAACACCCCCTGCTATTTATTTTTTCAATATTTTCAATGTACAGAATTGACCCTTCTACAGATTTATTATATGTATAGATTTGGTTATCGATGAGGTAAAAATGTTATTTTTAATCGTTGTCATTTAATTTTCGTTAGGAATAAATTTTATTAGATAATTCTAAATTTATCTAATGTCCAATATACAAGTAGAACACGAAACACCGTGTTCTAACTATGACGCAAGGCAATTATAAACATTTCATATCTGTGCGTGGTGGTAAATAAGGCTCAAGAGCGATGTTTACGAAGACAAAACGCGGGTACTCGCGAGTAGCGACATCTTCACAGGAGACGTGTTGAGTGCAACAAGCACTTGACTTACGCAAGAGCCGCTCTACCGACTTGGCCAAAGTGTACTTTACTTCAGTCAGCACCCGGGTTTAGGTACAAACATTTTGAACTTTAGAACGGTCACGGAACTTCAAAGGAAATGCTAATGCAGGACTGCATGACGTGCATATCATAAAATATATTCGTGTACCATAATTAATTCTTAAATTATATGCAATTACATAATCATTAATGTATATAGGTAGTTCAAAGAAATAAAAAGTTGCTCGCTTCCAAATTAAGAGTTCAATTGGAGTAATAAAATGCATAGCGAACATTGCGCGTAAAAGTAAAGAGAGTTATTTGTGTGCGCAATCGTAAACTGATCTACTTGAACCTCAAGAGTCCGCACACAGGCCACCGTCAATAGCAATAAACTCTGCTTCTTTATTGTTATTACCGACTTTAATATTCCTTCTTATTATTACGTCAAAACATGACCTAGCACTATTACACGCAACAGTTTTTATGTTAGAGTTCAACGCCTCGGCTGCTCTTATATTTGCTTAGTGAGCTACTGGAGCCTGAGAGTTGTCCTGAAGAGATTATTGTAACTTTATACGAATATCATATTACTAGGAAATCTGACGGAGAAGAATCGATTACCTTCTAACTTTTCGTGTATCATATGTCTCATGCAGTTGGAGTGTGACTGCCGTTAATGCATGCTTCACCAATTTAGTTTTATAATGTTCAGTCCGCCTTACATGCATTCATGGACAAACATTTCAATATGGACAGGTGATTAGTAATTCTAGACCAAAACTCTGTAATCTTATTTATTGACATGGAATTAATACCTTAAAAGTGGCGATTAATTCGTAAAAGAATCTCATATCAATCAAACGAAATAATTGCAAGTGCTTAATATTTGATATCCTATCGTAGCCGTCCGCGTTAGCCTCAAACTAATAATTAATTACAACCGGTGTTACGCAAGTTGTAGGTTCAATTAAATTGTTAGCAATCATTATTCCTCATACGGCCTTGCCTCGTAATCATGCCACATTACTCTCCGAATCAATCTTGGAAAAATGCAATAAAAACTGCTTTAATCAAATAAGTCGTATTTGCGATAAAAATCTTATGTAGGTACATAAAACATGTATATTTATTATTCGTGTTAGAGTCAGCGATAATGTATGAGCTAAATGTTATCGTTTTTATGAAAACATAATTTATTAGATGTTTCAATTAATACGTAAAAATACAATTTTAATCATACATAATATAAAAACGTTTTAATTTCATTGCAATATCTAGCGCATGACCGCACGTTAAGATGAGTTATGCAATTTCTTATTCATATAATTTTCAATTTTGCGCCTGAGAATAAATAAGTATGAAAACTTGAAGATGTGCTGGTGACCGGTGAGTCATCACAATGAGCCGCGTACATCGACCCGCCCCCACGGCACGGAGCCGTTATCGTTTAAACTGCACCTCGCATTTTTTGTACACCACGCCAATACAAGACAAAAAAATCGCGACTCCTTATTCCAACCGAGCAGTATGAATAAAAGGCAGACGCTCGCACCGCTTTCAAATCTTATATTAAATTTAAACGCGACGCGAAAGAATTGTAGGAATTGAAGTTCAGCGATACGAAATAGGATTTATCTCGTCTATAAACGGAGGTAATTATTCATTACCGTAATATGAGTCAAATTCTATCGTATTACTTTTGTAAAATTTTCATTGATTCATTTTCAAGTTGACTCACAGAGCCAGTGACGTCATAATAATATAAGCTGTGAGTATGTTGAAGTAACTTTCAACCAGTTGACTGTAACCAAGGGTTACGTAGATGAATCATGCTACTAATTAATATAACATACGGGAATTGTACTTTATAATTGGTAAATTAATGTTTATGTCGTCGTCTTCTATTTGCTGTCTAGTCAGTTAGTCGAGTCTTGCTTGGTCTAATCATTTTTCACAATAATAATGACCAGCGGAATCGTGTTCTGTAGATTTTTTCATACAAAATAACCCTATCCTCTAAATAAAGCAAATACCCACTCGACTTTCTTACGATATGAATGCATAGCTGAAATATTAGGAGCTATATTAGAAGGGGGTTCTCAATTATATTATACTTAATGCGTTTCCTTAGAAATTCCAACATTAATAGTCAAATATAGTAGGATATTGGAGTTAATTAATGCGATATTGTGCGGCGTTTGTCACCCCAAGCCCTTACTGTTTGTTCAGAACTTCATCCGACTCGCCCATTCCATTTTGAACATAAGTTCTGTTCATATTTACAAGAACTTTCCTTATTTTGTTTCTGTTACGAACATGTGTTCACAGTTATTCAAATCTGTATAACTAACAGTTTTATGTAGTTAAGCTTAATTTAAATTGATACAAAAAAAATTAAAATTATGAATGGATTTTTGGAAATGTTTATTTAGTTTTTTTTTATTCTTCTACAAGACCACGATCTTCATTAAAACATTCCTTAAGATTGATCATAAAAAGAAGAGAAAGTGAATATTTATGAGACATCCATATATGTAGAGCGGAATGCACTATTCATAACATGTGCTCTATGATTACCAGAATTGTGAATTAATTGAGCGCTATAAAAACGAACAAAGATTACTGCGTTATCATCATAAATAATGGAATATGCATACGTGATTTATCAATCCTACACCATTCAGTAGACCTGCCATATGAAGTTATCGATAATATAAATAAAAGTAAAGCAGCATGAAGTGGTTTTCTAAGTAGAGCACCGACGACTTTAATGTCGTCAAATACGAAACGATAGCGTTGCGTGTGATAAAACTATTCAATAAAACTGTAATAACCCAAACATAATTTAATTTAGAAATACCTTAGAGGAAATTTATTTCCAAAACAAGCAATATAAGTCGTTATCAACGTCACGGTGACATATATATCAAGGGTGCACGATAACATCAAGTATCAACATAAGCCTGCACGGAACAGGAATTACGGAACTGAGGCACATTTACATTTTCCTCTGGCCTTCCCGAGGACCCTGTTAGCAATAAATACGTAATGTACTCTGCAATCGATTGAGGAGGGTTCCTTTATTACGCAGCAGGTATGACATCAGCAGAAGTTTAAGTAACTTTTGGCTTCAACTTTGCCCTCGAAAACAAGATACGAACGCATTTTTTTAAGTTAATATTGTTATGATTTTTGTAATGTTCGACTTGTTAAAAGTAGATAGAGTATTTTGGTATGTTAGTATATAATTTATAATACCTATGTGTTACAAATTTTCTTCACATCGTCATAAATCAATGCTTCAGATATACTTCTCCCTGTGGCATTATTTGTATTCCGTTTGTGGAGGCACAATGTATTGAATAAATAAAATGCAATTAAGCCTAGAGGGTGTGCAAACACTCAGATAGGTGGAAACCCATACTATAAAATCGCAATGAAATCCGTTTTAATAGAAAAAGGGGAACCAGATTATCAATTTAAATTAATTTAACGTAAATTAACGTACCTAATTGTGTAAAACAAATTGTACGCACGTGCGAAGGGGTTACAATGGTGTTGTAACTAAATGATGACATTTTATAGGACAAATTTAATCACCAAGAGGGGAATAGTGTGCGACATTGAACGTTTCAATGATGCACTAATTCGGAAGTACTGAACAAAGAGAGCAGTCTGCAGGGCGTCGCCATGGAAACCGAGAAAACTACCTCGCTTACCTCCCTCGCTCTGTGTGCGGTGATCTACAGCGTTTGAAAAAATAAAAAAGCATATTGCATGTAACTTTGATATCACGACTTTGATCTTTATGCCAGCGTTTTTTATCAATGCAGCTTCGAATGAAAATCTAAATCGAATTCCGGATATCGCTTTGAAAACAACGTAAGTGCGCAATAATACAACGAATCATAATATTTGCAAATGCGGTCCTCCGAATCAGTGGTCTGCGATAATAACTCCATTGAACAAAGGGCTGTGCAATTTTGCCGGGCAATTTGGGATTTGAAACACTGCGGGGGCGGTCATAGTATAACTTTATCGCGATTCAAATGACATATGCGTCGGTTGTTATTCTCTACTTCCGTAATTCATTAGGCTTTAAATTATTTCTCGCTAAAAGGGTGAATACATTTTACATGTTAACTCGTTATTGTGGTTTTGTGGTGGTTAAATTAAATTCATAGGTAATATTTTGAAATAAAATTATTTCAAAATATTACCGCTATTATAATTAAGTGTTTTATTTGCAATAATGTTTAATTATTTAGATGTTAGGCAATATCTTAAGTCAAGTCAATTAGCCGAAAAATTAAAGCTGAGTTAAAAGGTAGGTTGTCCAATAAGTACTGTATATTTATTATTAAAATAAATTATAACTTAAATCTTAGAAACCTTGTTATTTCTCTAACTCTAAGACAAATAGGTGCACTTTACTTATTTGACCCCTGTCAGTTGTCCGCCTATCCGATTCCCCTAACGTTATTGGAAGTCCCTACTTAAACGCCTTTACTTGTGGTTAACTGAACAATTCAGTTGGACAGCTCCAAGCCACAAATAAGAAACGGTTAATAGAAAATCTAAAAATATATAATAATCGGCATTAAAAGTATGAAGTACAAGTGGCAAAGACGTATTTATAATCAACACTTCAAGCAATTAGCTACTCATGGAGTGGTACACTTAAACTCGAGTAGT
This sequence comes from Colias behrii, assembly GCA_029959065.1. Taxonomy (NCBI): domain Eukaryota; kingdom Metazoa; phylum Arthropoda; class Insecta; order Lepidoptera; family Pieridae; genus Colias; species Colias behrii. The sequence continues at coordinate 10,443,528 of JARWMC010000003.1, forward strand.
TGTGTACAAAGACGCTGATATCCAGTTTCTAAGTGCTCATTGTAACAGCTCACAATGGGTCTGTTGCCGTGGCGAAGGCCGATCCACCGCTGCATAACGACTGCATTATCACCTACACTTGTAATGCGACGCATTCGAATTCCGTATTGCACCAACATTTGAGAATTTTTAAGTAGAGCTAACGGCACCCGAGTTGATAGTATTCGTCCAGCAAGTAAAACGAGCCAAAGCTTGCTTTGAAATGATATAAAATGCGGTTCTGTTCGGTTTGTTAATTATTTTTCAGTATGCAGTTAATAAAATGCATACCTATTTATAGATTATTAACGTACCAAAACAATTTTCCAATTTAAAGTATTCCTAATTTCAATTTTCTAGGTAACTTTAGAGCTGTACTTAACGGAAAGCTGCATTGCAAGATACCAAGATTAGCTTAATGGCATGGCCCATTAATATGATTAAAACCAGCTATAACTGTTACGTCTTATGAAAATTACGTCGGTTTACGTTTCATTAGCTCATTCAACCACGCGATTAAGCTGCATTTAAATTTCTTGTGGGTGGTTTCCTGACCGCAGCCCAGCAGACTCGAAAGTGCTTAATTAATAGAGAACTCTTTCAAAGGGCTAAAAATAAGAAAAATTAAATCTTCACTAGCAATTGTACGAGCAGATGTGTATAATAATAAGAATTTCGCAAATGAAATGGATTAAGTTAGTCTGCAGCTGTTGCATTCGTTTGTTTATTTTATGGTCCATAAAGAGGAATTTGTTTGTGCAGATTCGTTACTAACATTATAATGCGATGTTCTTATTTAGGTAGCTTTTTCAAAGTTATAAATTTGACATTGATTTTTATTTTTTCAGATCTAACTTCAAACTTGCGTACAAATTATTAAAGCTGGATTTCTCATAGCAACATCACTAAGGTAAAGTCAAGCTCAATTTATATTATTACTAAAACGAATAAGTTTATCACTTAATAGATTAGGTATTTTAGGAATATCTCTAAAAGGAATGTTCCTCAACATTCTCTGAAGTAAATCGAACGAGAAATCGATTAACTGATGCGAGACTAACACAAAAAAAAGTATGAACGAATTGTCAATTCAACATCGACAATTGAATGAAATTCTTTCGAAGTGATGTCAACAGACTAAAAATAGACGATTTGGTAACTGGCTCAAGAGCAGGGGCCCACCTTGATCCTGTAGGAAGTTTTCAAGAAATATGCGTTGGAAATTGTACCTTACAAAGACTTGGACTTTTTGTCAACATATTGTAATAATGGATGTAGTTAATTAATTTATTACTCTGTTATGATACGGAGCAACAGTGCTTTCGTCATACATTATCATAACAAGCGGACGCGCTATCTCAACTCGAGTCTCCCGTCTAAGAAAAAATGATAGGGACAATTAAATGATAAATATCGTTACATCAAACTGGGGCACTATGTCGTCACTATCATAAATGCTGCTATTATTGACAATCAGACACCGACCTTGCAGCTCGTTGTCGCAAACCGTGGGGAGCCAGATTGTCATCCTTCATACCGGCATCCGCCTTACGTGCATTTTGATTATATAATTTGAGGATTTAAACCGTATGATGACGTACTTTTAAAAACAATGATCATGTTATTTATAAACATGTTGACTCGAAGGTGCACTTATAAAATGTAATGATAATACCTACATTCATAATTATCATTAGTATCATTGCGGGAGGTCTAAAATTGCTTATGATTGTTGTTACGTAAAGTGACTACAAATAGACCACATTATCAATTACTCATTTAACACATATGTGTGATCATTAAGAACATAAACATGAGAATGTAATAAAGTTTTAATATCGTGAATATTAATTATTTTCTACTTATAGTAAATATGAAATATAATGTTTGACTAAATAAACAGCATATCGAATTCCGTATTCATGGAGCGTGACCAGCAGGTGATGATATTAGCTCCAACCATACCGCGTTAATTAGTCTCTCGCTGTTTGATTTACGGTGTAACTTTGTCTACCGACCGACGACGGCGCTAATTCATTTCTATCGAATAGCGGTCGCTGACATATTGCAGTGATACGAATGGATGTAGTCATTTGACCACAGTGGAGAGTATTCTGTACATAATGGCGGCGGAAACGCAGGCGTAAATGCGTGTGCTATTTTATCGTGCAAATCTCCCGACACCCCGTCACGGCTGCGGATCGTAGTCATTGATGGCGCGACTGCAACAGTTTATTCACAATACACACTATGCAACCGGACGGATTCATGCTCTATTCGTAAATTAAAAATGGTAACGGTAAATTGTTTTGTGTTTTGTAGTTCCAGGAGTAAAAGTTGCAGGGTTTGTGGTCTGTCATTATATTAATGGATTGAAGTAATGCGGTATCTAGGGCACGGGCCAGTCATTGCGTGATGGCTGCAAGAAAATACCTATACAAATTGGTTCACATTTTTATGTGCACTTTTACAACTTCTATGAATTTTTAATTTCATAATACTAATGGAAACATTTAATGAATTTTAATAGCTTTAATGTTACTACGATCCTTAATTGATTCTTATGTCAGACAACCTTGAAATTTGAATTAAAATTGCACGAACCGCCTGTTATAAATTAATATTTAGAAAGTTAAACTCATGTGTAGGTACTGAAAATACTTATAATCTAATTTACATGTTTTTTGAGTAGAGTATTTCATCTTAACCGCATATACCATCATTTATTGACTAAACGTTAAGACTTGTCGGGAACATTAAGTCGATACTGAGGTCGGTAAGCAAACCCGCATCCCATTGTTTCAGAGCTTTCAAGTGGTATGAATACGTCTATTACGCTACGTATGAGTCAGCCGCGGTTACCCTAGCTATTGTCTTCCCGTTTATCATATACAAATACTTATTTATACCTTCATAAATGCAGCTATCATTACAAAAGAACGCTGGACGTTCGTTTTTGTATATATTCTATTGTGTGGAAATTAATACCTATTACAACAGAACATTAAAAACAAATAGAAGTGCTATAATGTCATAATTACTATGAAAACCAGTGTCGCCAAACCCACACATTTAAACCGATAGTTATACAGTACACTACAAGTAATCTATGCCTTTGATTGGACAGCTTAATTTGAGTAAAAACTGACTTAGGTTATAAATTCAGCATTTCAATATGTACCCTAACGCACCATGTTACGGTTTATTTTAGTATAACATCCCTAGGTATATTAGCTGTTTTGTTTCTCATTGCACAGAAATTCCAAATTCGAAAACATCCAGCTACTCCACAACAGAGGGCGTTAGTTTTCGATAGATATAACTTTGAACCTCAACACATAGAGATAAGGTTGAAATTTGTGTCACTCAACATTAATGACATTAACTTGATATTTATCTGATGCTATGCCCTGAGGGATGTCAGCCTTGTTATCGATAATTCACAAATAAATATTTTTTGTGTATTTTTTTTTCTTTCTATTATATGAGTATAGTATTATGTGTCACATTTTGGAGTATGTTTATTACTACAAAGTACGTCTTTTTATATTATTATTATTAAATAAAAAACGGAATAGAATAGTATTAATCTATATTTACAAAATACAAACAGAAAATATGCATTATTTTAAAACTTGGAACTGCCGTAGGTTTGCTGTATCGGTGGCCTTTGTTAGACCGCTTAGTGCTGTTCGGCATCCAGTTAACTCGTCACGTTGCATTTATCCATTTCTCTTTTAAATTAGCCTCTTTGGGAAATCTATAAATAAATTGGACAAATGAAAGCTAAGGAAAAATAAAATAAAATTTAATATTTATAATGTTTGTCTTTTCTAAAAAGCATCACTAAAGCGACATTCGTTTGTTTATTGCAATAATATTCCAGAAAGTCTTGTTTGCTGTTCAATCTATAATAGTACTAATTTCTTACGTATTAAGGTTCATTTTGACTAGATATTTGTATACAATTTTGACAAATTACAAGCGAAGTTATAACATAAAATATTATATGTAAAATAAATAAAAATAAGACTTACCGATGGTATGAAATGCCTTCATTGCTGATATTATTTCGTCTGCTATCATTTTTGCACTCTAATACCGAACAACACGTCCTAATTAATGAATAAAATATATGGAAAAAAGGTTTGACAGCTGACAACCGACTCGAATATTTTTCTGCGCACAACTGAGAGCAAGTTAGGTGATCTTATCTTACAAGTGACACGTGGGCCACGCCCACATCACACTTCTATCTACTTTACTGTTCTGTGCCTATTACCTACTCGTCAAAATCCTCCTTATTAGATTTAAATTCATTATACACTATACAAGTATACCAGAGAAAAAAGAATTATTATTTTCTGAATTACTTATATTGCTCCAAAATATAATTCACAAACAATCAAACATAGCAGCTTCCTAAATAAGAAAACTATTCAGAGCTCCAGTATTGCAATATCACAACTATGCTGGCTTTGAGATATTAGGGTACATTTCCCACGGTATCAGCTACTCATGCACCGTTGCGCACACGCAGCGGTCCGCAACTAAATCTCCAGAACAAATACTATCTACTGCATAACTGGCATTTCAGCTTCCATTGATAAATTTACGATATGAAAAAAAACCGGCCAAGTGCGAGTCGGACTCGCGCACCGAGGGTTCCGTACATTGCTGTTTCTTTTGATTGCGTTGACATAGAAGTTTGATTTTGTTACAGCTTAAAGGTATTATAGACCTGAGTATTTGGTATGAATTTCAATTTAATACCTCTACGTGTTTATGAGGAAATGGGTAGTAAGTTTAAAATTATTAAAAAAAAATATATTATGTGATGTAACTAAAAATTTATGGTTTTCGTAATTTTTCCTTTATCTATGCTATAAGACGTTGCTTCGTACCAAATTTCAAGATTCTGAGTTCACGGGAAGCACCCTGTAGGTTTTGATTCCCTTGCAAGTGTCGAAAATTTGCGGCATAAACGGCTGTATCTTTTGATTGCGTTGGCTTAGAAGTTTGATTTTTTCACAGCTTCAAGGGACAGTAGACCTAAGTAATTGATATAAATTTCAGCTTCATACCTCCACGCGTTTCTGAGAAAAAGGGTCTTGACAGACGGACGGACGGACGGACGGACGGACGGACGGACGGACAGACGGACAACAAAGTGATCCTATAAGGGTTCCGTTTTTTCCTTTTGAGGTACGGAACCCTAAAAGTATTCAAGTCGACAAACAACATATAGTTACTGCGAATAAGAATGATTAGAGAGAATAATCAGAGTAAGAATTAGCTAAATATAACACGTAGCCAACACTATACAATTATTATAATGTGGGTTAGCGAGAAACTGTACTTAAACACTTCCTTTGATTACGCTTTGTACCCAATGCATCGTAGAAACGAACAATGATAAATAGAATGATTTATCGACAGTTATCCACCGGTACACGGGTACAAACGACGGCGCCCAGAGAGCAATTTACGCTACCGCAAAAAAGACTATTCCTACCAGTAGCAGAACATTACAGTGCACGACTGTTCCCAATCATTATGTTTATTGCTCTATTCTTATATAACGGTTATTTAACGCACGTGTGAATACTATTAATAAAGTAAAATGCACATTATAATTTTGCTTTAGCATGGTGTGAAAGATCATTTATTTTTAAGTTAGAAGTTAGAACTCCCGTAGAAACATATTAGATGAAGGTTCAATCAACGATTCAAGCGTAAAAGAAAGGGTCAGTTAAGACGTTGTAACAAAAGAAGCGACCTTGCCCTAGCTTTCGCCGTATGAACAAAGCGTTGTATTAAATTGGCCGGTGAAAGCAGAACTCGTTAACTATCCCGATGATAATGCAGCACTTGATAACGATGCTATTACCAACGTAATTGCCTTTCAGAACATAACGCATCTCACGCGGAGCATCATTGAGTGTGCTATTCTAGATCCAGGTCAACAATGCGCTTAGCGCGTATATGTACAAGTGTCGTATTAAATATTCCTGCATGCGTGAATAATTTAACTGGAAAAGGAATACATAAAGCATAAATTGTCGGAGCATAAAAGTCCAAGTATCGTAAAAGTAAAACTCGTCGTGTTTACTTACGCTATAGCAGTGTGTTTTAAATACGTGTCACAAATTCTTTGATTCGACTAAGAAAAAATCTAGTGAAAGAAAATAAGAGGGTTCAAGAGTCATTTAATTAACTTAATTGTCTTTTGACCAGAGAGCTAAGTCGTCTATATAAATGCAAGTCAAGCAAAACATATCTGGGTTAAAAGCTTAGCGATGTTCGTCTCTGGGAACAATGACAGATAAAATCAACTCTCCGCATTCAGCCCTTGATATATGGACGAGCTTGGAATGGTCAATTAAGATAAAATTTATTAAATTATACGTATAAATAAATATGAATATACTAGGCAGTTTATTTATAGTCTATTACTTATTGCGGTTGTCTATAATCTATTGTTTACTATGTATAAGCATATACATATTTAGTATTTACTAACTCAGGGTTAGTTTGAAATTGTCTCCAGACAATATAATTATAAGTAAGTACATACGACACTTTTGATTGCAGATTGAAATATAAGTACTTACCTGTTTTTTAGAATTTTTCGCATAACGTGTGTAGATATTTGCGACACACATATTTCAACACTAAACATGTTAAATGGATAATCCAAATAAACAATATGACAAAGCTTTCTAAGCCTTCGCTTTGAAGCAGGCGACACTAATCCCCTATATTATTGATTGCTTTTACATAGTTAATGCGATTACAGTGCGAGCGGTGCACGTTGGTTCGCCTCTGATATCGGATTAAGTATGAAATTAATTTTTAGAAAAATATCTCTATCTGCGGTTAATATCAAAATAATGCACTAGGTATCTGATGATGCGTTTATCTTTAAACGATAAAGAATAAACAGTATAGAGTTCAAGACTCAAGTTCATTTCCTCACACCTAATCAAAGACAAAAAAGTCATTCAAATAAATCACACTACAATTTTACGTGTACCAAAGCCTCAAACAACCGTAGGGAATCATAAAAGATACACGAGAATATAATATTGAAGCGTGAAGTTAATTGGCGTTACTGATGAGTCTTTGTAACAGTGAATGGTGTGTTGATGAACAGTATCCGATGCAACAATAGCGAGCTCGTAACCGAATATACTCCGTCTCACTGTCACCTCAAGTGCCATGTGAAGTGATTACGATACATAAATCATTTCTTGGAACAATGAGAGGCTTGAACCGTTGAGTCTAAGTGAGTTTTCTATATAGGTGTTTGGATACAGTGACTTTATACAATACAATAACAGTCACGGATTTTTAACACCAATAAGTTGCACCGATCACAACATCTCTTTTAAGGTATTTTTTTTATCTTTCAATAAAAAAAAATTGTACATATAATTTGTCGAATACAGTGAGATAAAAATTTTAACACAAGCTGGCAAAAGCATTGAAAGTTGTTTACAAAAATATTAATAATTTTTATTTGCAGACCTTGACATTTGCCGTTAAAATGTCCTTCTCCATAATTAGAAATTACGTAATGGAAGGTAGATCAGTTGCCAAACGACCTTTAGTTATCCACGGGGTCGTGCCATAAAATTTTACAACCACTACAATGACATTACTGTTCAGAATTATTTTGCACTTGCATAAATACTTTTGTACCAATGATGTCACCGCTCACTTAATTACTACGAAACTGCCAAAATGCCTTCCTAGAAGTTTTTCGAAAACCTCAGCCTCTGTTAGTCATCGTATTTCCCCTAACGGCAATTGGCTAATGTCGAGGTTTGTCTACTCGGTTAAATGTAGTCGCGAGCGATGGGGAGGTAGAAAACAAAAGTTTTCCTTGTTTTATTGAAAGTGGTGTTTCCCCTCCGCTATCTAGGGCTAGACAAGTATCTGTCGGAGAAGGGCATTGTGTTGAAGTCACAAAATCAATGTCACACTCAACTACGAGTCTATTGATATACCTATGTATAGTACGCTAAAGCATACTGTGTACCTATGTGCAAATAACATTACAAAATTTTACTGCAAAACCAAATTTCCTTCCGTTGCCACGTGTGTCTCAAGAGTTTTGAATTGCAATGGAAGCGTTTTTTTTTGCAGTCCAAAAGTAAAAGAGAAAAAATTAAACATGAGTAGTAAGGAATTGATACTCACGAACATTAAAGATAACCTTTGCCTTATAATATTACAAACTCTTCATTGATACGATTCAAATAGAGCGATTGCAAAATAAATTATATAATAATACAATGAACATTTTATTTTGTGTTTATCATATGAGATACATCTGCTTTATTTAGGTACGAAATATGTACCAGCGTCTGGAAGACAGAATAAACTTTAGATACGGGTTATATTACAGGAAAATCGATAAGTAGATACGTGTTCCACAGACGCTGTAGGGTTTAGGAATTTAGCAGCACCTTGTAGTCGAGATAATAACACTGACTTAGTCACGGCTAGCTTATCGTATAAGGTGGTTAATATCAGAAGCAATATATCACAATTTAATCAAACAAACGAATGGGGCGTCCGGATTTGTGTCAGACGCAATAGACCGTGTCAAGTGGAGTTATTAAATTGAATTAAAACCATTAGTTTCCGTATTAACAATGACATGTTCGGTCATAAAATAAGCCCTATATCTTATTTGAAGCTATTTTATGATCTAACAATGTTAATAAAGTATATAATATGTTTCAAAAGTCTTTATTGAATTGACTAGACACGTGAAGGCCAAAATATAAATAAGAGCAGATAAATTTATCGTACTGGAAACTACGGTAAAGGTTTCTCTTTAAATATTGAAACATCGATTTGTTTAAAAGCCTCCACAGGGGTCGCAGTGCGGTCGTCAATAACCTATATGAAACTTGGCACATGAACACTTTTTCACTTTTTCGTTAAATATGTTTGACACTTGCTCAATTTACAAACATAATTATGTTTCCTAATTACGTCTATAAAGATTACTGTAAGCCTACACATAAGGTTAAATACTATTATTATCAATTGATATTAACCTTGAGTTATGGAATTGCTTAGCATAATCTTGGAACCGGTTCTCAACAAGGTATGATGAAAATATATCGTAACGAGACCCTAGTAGGTAAATGTAAAGTTTATTTTTCCATAGTAGGAAAAACTCAATTCAATATTGAGTAGACAAAATAGCCAGACGAAGACGCCTTTTCTATTTACTTTGAAAGTGTATCGGAATCTGAATCTCACCCTCGTGATTTACGCTCGATATAATATATTAGGGTAGATAAGGCGCAGTTTTATTACCTAACTTAGTTTTTAGATTTACATTTACAACAAAAAACAACAAAGCAATGTTGGAAATAATAAACTTAATTACGTTCGCGCGTTCTAAGGAATGAAGAAATATGTTTGTACTGACTTGGTGATAATAAAGGTTAATTTCTTTACATTATAGAATAAACTTGATTGTACAAAGGTATAAAAATGGTGTCTTACAACTTCAAGCATTTTTTTTTACCTTCTAATGGTTAGAGGATCGATTTGCCTGGCGCCTCCTTGCCAACATTCACCCTCTGTACCTACAACCCACGTTGAAATGCAATTGCATTCGAAGAAAAATTTATGTTTCCTTGCTACCCTTAAATTTTAATAAACGCGAATACGCTATAAATCTACTACGATAACTACGACAAATACATAAATAGTTTAAAGTCCAGTAGAGTTTAGATAATTCATAAGCTCGTAAATATTTTAAAATGTGTTCAGGTTTCAAAATTTTATCATCCCTTCAGCCCTATTCATCTCACGGTAAAAGGTATAAAGGTTTAAATATGTACCGTATAGTCCATTGAAATGTTACATTTTTTAGGCCTAACCTTGCATTTTTAAGAGGACGCAATTTTATTTTTTTTATGTGTAGGGGGGGTCAGTGTGAAGCTATCACCAAGTTTGTGGGGTCGCCACCCTTGTCCCACGGCCGCCATCTTGAAAATAGCGGTTGAAATGGTTTTTACGATATATCTCTTAAACTATTTATCTGATAAAAAAAATTTGTTAACATTATTTGTTGCAAATTAAATTCTCTACAACTTTGGTCCAGTAACTTTTTGACGTAGAACTATAAATAAAAAAGTTATAAGCGAAAATGTTCAGAAATTAGAGCTATTTATATTTTTCAATAAATTTTTTTTTATCATTTTACAAAGAAATAATATCAGACCATTTTTGTAGATTGTTTTTCGAGGAACAACTATTATATACAACATTTTTTCATTACGTCAATAGCTAAGGTTTTACAGCGCTCCGAAGTGAGTACTATTTTTCAGTACTAACTATACATAATATATTGGCTATTGGCTCTTTTACCAGACTCCAGAACAATTCAAGCACACTGCAGAACATTTCAGCCCTGCTTTTCGACGGAAAAAAAACGCGCTTCCAGACTCTACCTCCTGGATGGTGGGGAAAAGAGCCATAATAATTAAATATTAATAATATTGCAAAATTAATTATTAAAAATATTATAATAACAAAAAAAAAAACAATTACTGATGACAAATTATTATTAGTACAAACATAATATATGTAAGTGTATAGTTAAGAGTACTGAAAAATAGTACTCACTTCGGAGCGCTGTAAAACCTTAACTATTTACTTAATGAAAATATGTTGTATATAATAGTTGTTTCTCGAAAAACAATCTACAAAAATGGTTTGATATTATTTCTTCGTAAAATGATAAAAAAAAGTTTTATTGAAAAATATAAATAGCTCTAATTTCTAAACATTTTCGCTTATAACTTTTTTATTTATAGTTCTACGACAAAAAGTTACTGGACCAAAGTTGTAGAGAATTTAATTTGCAACAAATAATGTTAACAAATTTTTTTTATCAGATAAATAGTTTAAGAGATATATCGTAAAAACCATTTCAACCGCTGTTTTCAAGATGGCGGCCGTGGGACAAGGGTGGCGACCCCACAAACTTGGTGCTAGCTTCACACTAACCCCCCCTACACATCAAAAAAATAAAATTGCGTCCTCTAAAAAATGCAACCCCAAATGTAACTTTTCAATGGAATAGTAAACGCAATAATATCACAGGGGTATGACATTGTAAACTTTCCTTCGCTAAACTCGTCACCGCGCTTGAGCGTAAAATGGTTTCAGTAATTCTGTCAGGAAAATTGAGTTTGCAAGTGATCGTGGAACCACATTGGCACGGCTTGTTTATGCAAACTTTGTACCTTGTGCATATACGCTCGCTTATACAATTATGTAAAGCAAATCTTTTGTCCACAGATAGCAATCATGAAGAGAACTAGAAATTATACGAGTGGGTGGTGGGTCCTGTTGGCGACAATTACATTAGCGGTCCCGGTGCTCAGTGAAGCTGGGGTTGGCTTATTCAATGCGAGACTAAAACAAATTGTCACATCCAGTACACTCAAGTGGGCAAACCTCAAAAAAGAAGCGATGGAAAACTACGTGATTGGTGCCGAGTCGGAAAAAGGTATATAGTATAGCTCGGATTACTTTTCCGGATTACTTTACATATAATACATACTTTTGGAAAGATTTAAACATTTTAGTATGTACCTATAACATTGTGCATATTTATCAGTACGTGTATCTTTATAAATTATTTTTTTTATAAATTTTATAGATTGTTTCCATTTAGTTTTTATTTCAGTTTTAAAACTATTCAGTTGTACATTGACACTGAGTTGATAATTTACTTAAACTCGTTTATAAACCTCTTTATAATGTTTCAGGGCCGATTTATCTATGTAGAACCAGACATGAAGGCGATATGCTACTGGGACAATTGAGACCTGATTATACATCCTGTGCTGTATCAGGCACTAAGAGTTACAATATCTTTGAAGTCATGGAAAACATTGAAAACGCATCATTGATTATTTGGAAGCCTTGGTATAAATTTAATTCTAAACCAAGCGGAGCAGTAGCTGTGGATTCGTCGTTAGATACCACTTTTGTCGGCAGAGTAAAAAGTGATGGCGGTTTCTCGCACAACATTGGACGAATAAATTACGAGAGTACGGTGGGTGAATTGATTTCATTCGATGAGAAAAACAATGAATTAATTGAACATAGCGGAGAGATTTTGATTGAAGAAGAACCGATCAGCTATAAATTGGAAAATGTGGAGTTAGATTTGGATACACAACACGTACGACAAACCGATCCACAAGTTTTTGAAGAACGAATTTTACGAAACGATGATGATGTGGCTGCTACCGTGACAACTGAGATAGAATATAAGTTCAACTATACGTTGTCTTGGGGCCACGGACACGGTATTGCAATCGGTTTAAATACAACTATAGAAATGAGCGATGGAACCGTTTTCCCTCAAATTGAATGGGCCAACCCCTACACGGAAGAGAAAAAAGAACTTTTTAAATTAGAAATATTTCTAGAACCGGGAACTGCTTGCAATGTCACATTCAGAGGCAATAATACCGATCGCGACGTACAATACACAGCTAAATTAATGACATTTTATAAAGAAAACAATGCGCGTTCGAGACCAATCCGAGGTGAACGGATTGAAAACACCGTAGAGGTGGAAGCTATTTATGGAGAAATTTACTACACAGGCAATAATACTTTGGTACCGACGACCACCACCACCACTACTACTACGACTACTACCACAACGACGACGACCGCACTTCCTCCACTTCCACCATCAGTAGAAAAGAACGACATTGGGATGATTATGGATAGTAACAGCATATTAGGAGACAGTAGCGAAGATATGGTAAAAGCGCCACAAGAGAAGGAAGATAATATAAATAGATCGGTTGTCGGAGGTTTGGGAAGCAATCCCAATAACGGTGCCAATATCAAAGTATTCTCCATTGTTTTGTGTATTCCTCTGTTCGCGATGTTACTCTAAATTGTATTAAAATATACAGGGTGTAATCGTTAAGTGTGCACAGGCGATTATTCCGTAACTATTGCAGATATCAAAAAACTTTAAACTGATATCGAAAGTACTTAACCTAATGAGTAAAATGGCCATGATAATTTTTTTAAAAATAACGAGAAATATCTAAAAAATATTACACTAAACGCAACCATACATTTTAATTCCCATACATTTTGTATTCATAGCAGATTTTCGAAGTGACGTCCTCATTGTGCAATACAATGAGGAGCTCTATTTACAGTTTCTAAATGAACTTCCCTTCAAATTCGCGAAGTAATTAAAGCAGAAAACCAAAAAAAGAAAGAAAAAGCTAAAATCTTTCATATTAAATGTACATGGGATATTCATATCTCATACTAAATGTATGGGAGGGTTTAAGGTTATTTTTTTAGATATTTCTCGTTTTATTTTTAAAAAATCATTATGGCCATTTTACTCATTAGGTTAAGTACTTTCGATATCAGTTTAAAGTTTTTTGATATCTGCAATAATTACGGAATAATCGCCTGTGCACACTTAACGATTACACCCTGTATACATAATATTAGCTTTTTGATGTAAATAAACAGAATTGATATATCTATAGAATAAACCATTACTATTGCTTCGAGTTGATAGACGTTTATGCAACTTCGTTTATTGGCTGCGATAACGGCAGTGTAGTAATATTGTACATAGGACTATAAGTTGGTTTTTGAAAACATTCCCGTTGAAGATATTCATTCCAAGCAAATGGAGGAGCCAAACACATGCGTGTAAATAGAGTTTGTATATAGTTAAGAATATTAAGAGTCGCAGAGCGACCTTAATTTTGCATAAAGGAGTGTGGATAACATCTCAAAAAAGAGTTATCACAATGATAAATCGTTACCAACATCCTGCTTTTAAAAGTAAATAAAATATTGATTTATTTATTTTAATATACCTAGAGCAATAAGTGACTCAGAGAAAAATCTATAAAAGTTAACTAAAAGAAGGAAATATTTCTATTAATTGACTTTTATACATAGTGAAGACAGTACAAGTTTATTTGTAATTTTAAATTATGTTAATCGAAAACATCGGATGATATCATCAAAAATTAAGCACACATATAACATATGCTATTAGACCTTTTCCGCTAATGTAATTGTGACATATCTTTGTAATACCTCCTCTATGTTTTTTTTAATCCTTTTGTTATTATTAGTTCTAAATTACATACAAAGTTTTATTTAGAAATAATTATATTGTGTAGCTGATAGTGTTAGTAGATTAATTTATTTTGTTCAAGTATAGATTATATTTATTTTTCAATATAACTTTGCTACAAATCATTGCTACTTCTAAGGATCACAAAACATATATTTATTATATATTGTATAGGTTAAATACCAAAGTAAATCCTTCCAATAATACCATTCTGTACTTTCCCATTACGCAATTATTAAATGTATCAATATTTTATTAATCAATGGAATAAGGTCTGTATGATACCTACATATTATTATATAAAATAATGCTTAGCAATTTTTTGTATGTGTAAAGAAATGAATGATATTTTTGTATGAGCTAATAGCGTAAGTGAACTCATTTCATGTATTATATTTTTTTCATATTGTATTTTTGTTCCATTCAGTATTTCGTCATCATTTATCGTAGCTCTCATGTAATTCTAGAATCTGCTTCTTATCACTTTATTATTAGGAGTATAATCATTGTCCCACCTAGAATATCATTATTCCATAAGTGTTTAGAGTTAATACATTTGTATTTAAAGAGTATTTGACGCAAAGGTGTGTTTCGAGTTAAATTTTGCTTACATTTTGTCTCGTTGTGTAATGTAATTCAAAGTAATATATTGAATATCCTTATTAGAATGCCATTTCGATGTGGACTTTTGCTTAACGCTCCCTTAGATAGTAAAACTGTTTCGTAACTTTAAGATATTTGTTAATACTGTATAATTAGATATTATATGAATATGAATCTCATGACATCAATATTGTTTTGCAAAGCATAATTGTGATGTTCCATGTAAGTTTTGTTTTAAATCATTAAAGTGTAACAGAAACTTGTTTTTTATTACGTACCCACCTAAGTTAAAATTGAAGTACCAGAAAACAATTAGGTGATCGCGAAAACAAATTGAAAATTCTTAAAATCGGTACAGCTGTTTCATAGTCTAATAAAACTAAAACTAATATAATAAATCAACTGATAGAAATTTCCTTACAGTCACTATTATAACTATGATATACAGTTAAAATAGTTATTCATTACATTACTATCTCCTACAGGCTACAAAGCCTATAAATAACAGTTTTGATGGATTACGTTCCATAAAATGTGGATGAAAATACAATCACCTTTCATTTGATTGATTGCCCGAGTTAGACTTATTTTGTGAATCTTTATTGTCTAGTAACCTTCATGTAACCTTCTTTAAATGTAAATCTAGGTCTCGACTCTCAACAATCCATCTACATACCTAAAGTCAGAATTAATTTTCAGGTAATCAAATGATAATAGATAAAAACAAAGATATTAATTTGTTTATCTTTTCCCCCTTCTAAAACCTTAACACTGTTTACGATAATATGTATAATCCTATTCCTCCCAACAACCACAACGAAGTGCGAGGAAATGAACATAAAAAGTCCCAAAATGATAATTTCATGGTTATAAAGTAAAAGAGTCGCATAAAAAGACAGGGAAGCCGTCGAAAAGTCACGTTCCTAGCAACTTTGTATAGAAAGATGTGCTATATTAATAATATCTAGATAGGAGAATGAAATGTTAAATGAAATTATATTTCGACAAAGGTAGGTTTTGGTTCAAAGAGAAACATTCAAATTGCTACAGAATTTATTTCGTATAAATGTTTTGTATCAAAATTATATGTAATGCTATGTCAATGTTGTACCTATAAAAAAAACGGAAAATTTCGTAAAGAAAATTGGCCTGCTCAATTTCCAATCCTAAGCGGTGAAATATTTTATCAAGAAGTAGGTATCCTGAAATTTTGTCAGTTATAAAACTACAGTATCCAGTAGAAACTTGGCGAAAATAATATTTAAGCAAAAACATATTATATCAGGTATTATAACCCACTCATGAGCAGAGTAGCTTTACCTATGATGGAATTTGTGATATATGAGGACGCTTTGCCTTATCCCAATAATTTTTTGTGTAAGATTCATCATTCAATTCAATTTTTCAGTGTAATAAAATTGATTGCCCTCTAAATAAATTAAATATATTCATACAATATATACTAACAAATATGGCCTTGAGTTGATCTTAATCGCATAAGTAAATATCTTGCTAGCTAGCTTGCAGGCTTGTAAAGATCACGACAATGGCATTTGTCTAAATCTAAAGGTTCCATCATAAAAATAACCTACTTTTCTTTGTAAAGGTAGGAAAATATTATTTTTGTATGAATCGCCTATAAAGAAGCAATAAGGGAAACCTTTGAAACGAGGTTATGACTGAATTGTACTAAAATTCTAACCACGAAATAAGAAGAATTAGGTACGAATACATTTTGAAGCCAAAAGTAACGAATTGTAAAGTATTAAATTACGTAATTTGGAATTCAGGACGCGATTCGTCTTCATCACATTGAACCCGGATTCAAAATAACTGAATAACTCTCGTAACGAAATATTTGAATTTTGTTTATAAGTTTAATAACTAATAAAAAGTTAATCTAATTCAATCATCCTCAACTTATAATAAATCTACACAAAAGGTTTGAGTAGGTACTTATCCTTAAGCTAAATATGAATTTATAACAGCGTAATCAAAGTTTTTCAGTAACCTGCCGGGCCTTGAGCGCGGGGACCGAATCCCGAAATTGCGTAACGAAAAACCTCACGCTCCCCACTCCGATGGGCGCGGAGGTGTGGCTTGAAAGTTGAAGGCATAGCATGCAATAGCTTTACCGCGGCAGTCCCCGAGTGCCACACGTCTTTTTGAAGTGAAAACTTCTTTAGCGGCGTTGAGCACTTTTTCTGTAATGGGTATAAAATCTTAAACTCGCGTCAGGACACGTGACCTGATCGAAAAAGCGTAAGACGGATGGATATCAAACATGCTCAACGTTAATAATCAAGTTTTCACTTCTGCCGGCACTCCCGGAGTGCAACCCGTCTTTTTGAAGTGAAAACTTCTTTAGCGGCGTTGAGCACTTTTTCTGTAATGGGTATAAAATCTTAAACTCGCGTCAGGACACGTGACCTGATCGAAAAAGCGTAAGACGGATGGAGAGTAGTTTTTAATAATTCATTCTTCAGCTGTTATATAAATAAAATAATTTTAATTTTAATTCAAGATTTTGCTTATTAATTTATTTATACTTTATACGATTGAAGTATCTATGATATACAATCGAGCTCCTGAAACGATTAAAAAAAAATTCATGGCATCAATATCATCACATCACATCATCATCACACATTTATATTGGTTACCTAAATATAAATGTCGGTCATATTTTGCAGTAAATAGTGTAAGCTAGGCATGTATTTGTTATGTTTGTAATAAAAATTGTGCTAAAAGTACCACGCGGACGACGTATGTCGGTACAAAGGGTGCTAAATAAATAAAATAAATTAGTTGTATTATTTTCTCAGCTATGCGAAGATTTATTGCCTTTAGTTAGCTATTTTGCAAGAGAATTACAAAATATAATCGAACCAATTATAATTTTTCTACAATTAGAAATAAGACAACCATTTATCACCCAGAGTTAATTACAAGATTAATGACTATTGCATTGATTTTGCAAAATTTTAAGAGTCGGTACAGGTTTTGTAATACATATACAGGGTGTAATCGTTAAGTGTGCACAGGCGATTATTCCGTAACTATTACAGATATCAAAAAACTTTAAACTGATATCGAAAGTACTTAACCTAATGAGTAAAATGGCCATAATAAATTTTTAAAAATAAAACGAGAAATATTTAAAAAATTTACTTGAAACCCTCCCATACATTTAGTATGAGATACGAATATCCCATGTACATTTAATATGAAAGATTTTAGCTTTTTCTTTCTTTTTTTGGTTTTCTGCTTTAATTACTTCGTAAATTTGAAGGGAAGTTCATTTAGAAACGTAAATAGAGCTCCTCATTGTATTGCAGAATGAGGACATCACTTCGGAAATCTGCTATGAATACAAAATGTATGGGAAATAAAATGTATGGGAGCGTTTAATGTAACATTTTTTGGATATTTCTCGTTTTATTTTAAAAAAATTACTATGGCCATTTTAATCATTAGGTTAAGTACTTTCGATATTAGTTTAAAGTTTTTTGATATCTGCAATAGTTACGGAATAATCGCCTGTGCACACTTAACGATTACACCCTGTATAGATAGGTATTACATACTATAATTATCAAGGTTTGATAGATGGCCAAATGTCTAATCGATGCAAATAGTAAATTAAAAACTTCTAGTCAGTTATTATTGCTAAAAACAAGGATGTCTGCGCTAAAACAGGATCAAGAGAACTGAAAACGTCGACAAATAAACAGACCCCTTCATAAGTAACACACTGACTGCGGGGACGACGCTTCAGGGATTTGAGCATACAAAAATATTCTATGCCCTAGGCCATGTAGGGTATCTTTTCACGAGGCGCATTCAGTTTCCCGAGGACATATTTTAGCAAAGACCAGCTCAAAAGAGGCTCTTTAATTATTCCCGGCGCACGAAGGGACGACTGTGGAAAGGGCCAGGAAGTACTGAAGTTCCCTCGCCTGTTTACAAACGGTGCAATCAAACAAATCGACAACCCTTCGCGTTTTCAACTTGTAAGTGAAGCTTTGAGTGAATAATTGTTTTCACCTTAATTAAGCAACAGAACTTAGGAATTATTAAAATAATATCAGGAGAAAATTCAATCAAAACCTGAGAGCGAAAACGAAAATTAAGAAATAGTAAGCAGGTATGTTAAGTAAAAACAAGAGCCAGCATGGAGAGTCGAGCGAACTCACAATGTAACCTGGTAGAATGTATACTATATAAAGAAGTTAATTATAAAGTCAATAAAAAGACGGTATAATAAGAAAAAGAATCCGCCAACGCTTAAAGCTAATATGAAAACAATAATAGAGCTATTACATACATTTATATTATATATACATTTTTATAATTATTATTATTAGTAAAGAATAAAGATTATCAATTCTCTTTATTATCAGAGAATATCACTATTTGCAAAGAACATTCCATTGGAATAGAAAAACAAAAAAAAGATTTCCGGGCTCGTCCGGGATTTGAACCCGGGACCTCTCGCACCCTAAGCGAAAATCATACCCCTAGACCAACGAGCCGGTTGAGACAAGTAACGAAATTACTGATACTTTCCTTTTTTAAGATAATTTTTTATCGACTCTACATAAATTAATATCACAATATGTTATCGACAGTTTGGATAAAAAACTAGTCGCAGCAAGGAAGGCTTGTTCTTTTCCGATGTGCACCTAAAACTCGCTGTGCAAAATTTAATAACCAATGTTTTAAATTGCAACGTAGGTAATATTTATTTATTTTTAATAGAAAAAAAAAACAAGAAATAAATAAAAGGAGAAAAAGCAACAATAAACTACCTTGTAATTGAACATTATGATTTATGATTCTATTTTTAGAAATTTGAAGTGACTATAAAAGGAGCTATCGATGAATCATCGTAATTTAAACGTTAAGTACATAAAGTTAACAGTTATTATGCTAATGCCCAAACAGACCTTGAAGTTATTTTATGCTATGGAGTACACATCTGCTATTATCTAGTAATTCTAGTATATGTACATAATCTCTAAATAATACTCCGTGCGTACAATTCAGAAAATAAAATCAGCGATAAAACGAAAGCATACAATTATATTTTTATTTTATGATAAAAAGCGGATACTAGATAATAATAATTATGTATTAAAATAAAAAATGAACCGGGCTCGTCCGGGATTTGAACCCGGGACCTCTCGCACCCAAAGCGAGAATCATACCCCTAGACCAACGAGCCACACTATTAAACATCGAATTTAAGAAGCTTATTGATTAAGGGCCGAGTTTTAAGATTTTATTTTTCAGTTAACAAAATATTCAATTTTTCAATAGACGAATAGGACTTATCTATCGAATAACTACGTTATCACTACATAGTATAAAACAAAGTCGCTTTCCCTGTCCCTATGTCCCTATGTCCCTATGTCCCTTTGTACGCTTAAATCTTTGAAACTACGCAACGGATTTTGATGCGGTTTTTTTTAATAGATAGAGTGATTCAAGAGGAAGGTTTATATGTATAATAACATCCATTAAATAGTGGAGAAGTACTGTTATTTTTGAGGTTTCTAATGTGATGTCGTAAAAAATTACATTTTTTCCGGTTACATTGCAAACGCAGGCTGAACCCTACGAGTTTTATCAAAATAATGTACTAAGTATTATACACATTGAAAAGGTCCACAGAAAAGTCCGCGATGGTATATGTCTATCTCTTATGGATAACCCACAATAACTTTTTTTGTCATTTGCTTTTTACGACAAATAATGGCTAATTTTCGAAGCGATTTTAACCAATACAGCATTAATCCTTAACCAATTAAATACCTTAAATACATTGTTCATTTAATATAGATCTATATGGCCCTTTACACCGTATGATTTAAGTGAATATTTTCGAAGATATTACAGATTTAAAAATTGCGGGACGTAGCGTTTGCGGCGGTACCGGCCGGCTGCCCGGCTATCTATTTTATACCCGTGCGAAGCCGGAGCGGGCCGCTATGTTTTTATATACAACGTTCACAGTTTTTCTGTAGTGTATTTAGTATCAGCATTGCACCCGTGCGAAGCCGGGGCGGGTCGCTAGTTTGAGGAATAAATCTATTTGCCGCTCCAACGACCAGATAGCGCGCTATTCGACGATTAGGACTTTGAGTTGACAACTGACGCGTCAAATTTGGGATATTTTCGTATGTAATAACATAGAGCGTATAATTATTATCAAACAACCCTCTTTCTATATAATTATTATCAATTAAAATCGTATTGAAATGGATGTTTTTGATAGTACTGATGACCATGCCATGGAAAATTTGCCGAATGCTGCCTTTTTGTCGTTTCCATCCTAAAAAATATAAATTGAAACACAAATTTAACCAAAACTTTTCACTCGAATCAAAACAACAATCAACAATCATAGAACACAAGAGCAATACAAGACAAACTTAAAAGTTAAAATGCACTCCTGACGTGAGTCATAGTGACGGTTGTTGACAAATTGCAAGAGTTGACTCTATCCCGCTCTAACCTGACTAATTTATTATGTTTGTTTCGTAACTCCGAGAGCAGAGCTGCCAGTGTGGAAATATTTGGTCAGATAGTTATTCATGGAATATTTATCACGATTGAAAAATAGGCGAGCCATTATGAGTTAGATATAAACAATTGAATAAATCTATTCGAGGGGTAGGTGTTAGACTGTTTATCTTGGGATTGAGCGTTTCAATCTGACACTGATAAATGTGCTGATAAATGATAATGTTACATTATTACAGTACTCCAAAATTAATATTGCGCATGCAGATCTTCGCTAATTGTCGTATTTCCGTATACACCCGAATCATTGAATCGTAAGAGCCCTAAACAATGCACTTGCAGTTTACACCTTGTTCAAAAGAAATAGAAGTCAATTCACGGTCATATACAATCAAAAACAATTCGGGCAGTAGGCGACGGTAGCCTGTCAGTCAAAAATCCGTCAGTCGTCTTTATATATATTGGTGGTGACTGCACGTGTTCTCTCTGTGTTGAATTATATAGAGCTGCTATTACATACCCTTCTTGGTTTTGTTTTTAAAGGTGAATTTTTCGATGAAATGATTATTTACACAGGTGATAGCAGTAGGGAAATTGAAAATGAAGAAGAGCATAATGAAAGTTCCGATGTATCTACAATGTCATAAATAAAGATAATCCCTTATTCTGATTGTTTTATTTTTAATTTTTTGTAATTGTAATAATATTGTGGAATGATCAGTACTGTAAATACTTTTGAACTGAGATTTTAGTGATTAGATTTCTACGATTTAAATATAAACCTGTGATTGAAAACCATATTTTATACAATACTAGCGGTCCGCCCCGGCTTCGCCCGTGGTACATATTTACGTTTTCCGGGATAAAATATAGCCTATACGGATTCGGACGAATCCCTCTAAGTAATGATAAAAGAAATTTTGAAATCGGTCCAGTAGTTTTTGAGCCCATTCAATACAAACATACAAAAATACATGGGGTTTTCTCTTTATAATATTAGTATAGATAAACCTTGTGTTACTTTAACCGTATTTTATTCCATTACACCAGCTTCAGTAAAACACTTTAAAAGTACTACAAAATTTTCCAATTAAATCAATCCAACAAAGATATATTCGCAATCGTGGGTTTATCCTCGCTATTTACATACAAGATATTATCGAAACAAAATCGTTACTTACAAATCAATATTAATCTCTTTTAGCACAAAACACATAATTTTACTAAATGATGCATGAAGAAAATGCATTTAACCACTCTATATACATATCGTCTTCGGAAGCTCCGGGAATATGACAGTTGCCGAACAGTGACGAAGATTTCTATGCGCATTATTACTTTTGGAGTACTGTACCTTCTTTATTAATTAAAAAAACTCATAGTCACAACTTACAGTGCTCACAAAACGGCTCGTTCGATTTTAATGAGTTTTTTGTGGATGGGAGAAAATAGGACGTACCTACTGTCCGTATATACATAGTAGTCTTTGGTACCTACTACCTAGTGTACAACATCGCTGAGCAAATATATCTATCGGTAGAACAGTAGTATAAAATCAAGTTGATTTAATAAATACACCGAATATATATGTTAGGCATAAACGGTGATGAATATCTACAAAATGACGCGCAAGGTGCAATGTGACCTCCGAATTAAAATCGCATAACTCATCATTCACACTTGACTCATTATTAGACCCTATATAAAGAGTAGTTGTACAAATAACAAAATGATATGTTATCAAGGTGTTCGATGTTATTTAAAGAAGTCAAAGGTGTTATACATCAGATAAAAGGTAGATTATGAAATTGACTTCGGAAATTAAAGATGCTTACGCCCACACTTATTATACCTAGTCTTTCTTAAACTTCCAAAAATTTGATTATGAAAAACTTTTTAGATTATTACTTAATAACAATTTTTTCACAATAAAAAGTTCGTTGTAACAACACTACACACTACAACAATAGAAATTATATCAATTATGGATCGTGTATGAAAAAATCGAAGCAAAATGCGATTGGTCTAAGATCCGAATATAGGTCGACCTGCACCGGCGTGATAATAGAATGAGACCAATTTTATAATAAATGTAGTCTATTAAAAAAATCTATTAAAGATGGGTTGACTGAAAAAATCCTGGACAGGATATTTTTAGTTAATTATTAAAAAAATATTTTTATTTTTTTAATTATGCAGTGTTGAGACAATAAACAATTTTGTTATAAAACAGCGCTCATGCTGATATATTTTTTTCTCTATCATCCCATCAAGTGAAAGTAACTGGTACGGACATGCCTGTTTATACCTGCCAACCTAGCAGTTTGTCCAGGTAAATATTAGAAAACCCTATGACTGCACATTCTGTAGGTTTCATACTTCAAGTCTATTATAATTTTTTTTATTATCTTGATAAGTACTGCAATTAATTAAAAAAAAAAATATTTTTTAAAAATTAATTAAAATGTCCTGTCCAGGATTTTTTCAATCAACCCATCTTTAATAGATTTTTTAATAGACTACATTTATTATAAAATTGGTCTCATTCTATTATCACGCCGGTGCAGGTCGACCTATATTCGGATCTTAGACCAGATAAAGTGCCTTAAAAATAAATGAATTACAAAATTCTACATAAAATGTATATTGAATAAACTGTAAACGGATGATCTTCGCGCATTATAATTTATAATTTAAAACCCGTTGACTACGAGATAAAATATAATAAGCACAGAGACATATAAGGAACGTGAGAAGTATTTAAATGATTTATTGTGGGTTAATCTGTACATTTAAATTTATATGACATTTTCTCAGCGCAGTTTCTCGTAGGTACGGTCGTCTCCACCATCTCCGTGCGCATCACCGATCACGTCTTGGATTGCTATAGTTGGCGAAACCAATAATAACTAGATATGAATAATTGTTATTAAAGTAATTACTATAAATTTTATGTACAGTTCGTTTGTATGATTATTAATTATTAATTATTATTAATAAATTCCGTATTGAGTTGTATTCTTATGAAAGTCTTGATAAGTTTAATAGTAAGACTGATTTAGAAAATTTTATCCAAACGACGACATGGTCAAATATGTACCTAGGTACTTACAAAATTACATATTTCTTCATTTAATCAATTGAAACGATATTTCTTTTCTGATAGTGATCTTGATGATGATGGGAAATATATGTATATAGGTACCTATCTACTTATTTATAAATATTATGTTGCGTCAATTTTGTAAAGATTCGTGAAAATGTAGATACGTGTTTTCTTTTAAATTCCTTTTCCCATTAATTTGCCCACATACTTTATTCCGCATTCAAAATTCCAATTCAAATAGAGAGTCAGCTCAACACCTATATTCAACGGATAATCTCGAATGTTCCTTGACAAGACAAGCGAGACAAGTCTGAGCTAGAGTAATTGCTACATTATTCAATAGGAAGCAGTGCACAAGGAAGGAGACACTACAAATCCTGTTCCTCTTCAAAGTGAATGATACACATTGAATACGAACAAAACGTTTCTACACCATGATTCTTTTGTTTTTATTTTCATGAAGCGAATCACGAATGTTTGAACTTTGCATCTTTTTATATAACTACACATTTATTTAAAGCGATTCGTTTTTATCAATTTCATTATTTTTCATTTTTCGTATGTTGTAAAAATTTATATCCACTTGACAAAAATTTCATTTTTCGGGTGGAAATAGATTTTTTTGAAAGTTATAATTTACGACATCTATTATCTCAATGAACAACTATTTAGTTTCTTTAAGTTATCGCAGTGGTTTGACTACTCAACAATAGATGGCGCTGCAAAAAATCATAGAATTTAAATTTAGATATATTAGAAAAAAGTGTATTAAAGATTATAAAGTTTCAAATAGCAAGAATGCATAAAAATTATGTATGTATTCAATATTTGCAAGTGCACACTTAGTTGACATGTTTGCTATTGAATAAGAGATGTCACTATAATTAGTTTTCATTAATGAGTAATTTTCATTTTTCAATATGCATTGATAAAGCTAAGACTTACCCATAACACCAAGTTGCTGTGGTGATAGAGGAGCAGCATCTCCTGCACCTGATCCAATGGAACCAGAAGCCACTGAGAGTCGCTCACTAAAGCCCAAGGGACTGCTCCTTCCCCCGCTACTCGCTACTGATCCCATCCCTACAAGAAAATAAGATATTTATAAAAGAAAAATTACAATCAATACCTCCTATTCCCTACATTGTTACCTCCATTAGGACTTCTCATTCTTGACAATCTCTTATTAATAGCCCTTTGAATCCTGGGATTTAGAAGAGGTTTTGCCCTCCTTCTTGCTAAATACCTTGAGAGTACACCCACAACCACTGCACTAGTACCCACTACACCAATACTCCAAAGTATGACCTGAAAATATAAATAAAAAATATTTCAATTCTTCAAAATAGAAAATTGTTAGCGTAGTATATATTTCATGTAGAGGGTTATTTTACAATCTATTATAATACAAAATATTTACTCCTGTCAACTTATATTTGGTTCCCTTATTTCTATATATTTTATAAGAATGTTGTTAAACTTTCCTGTTTATAATATTTAAATAAATGTATTATGCAACAAATATTTAATAAAATAAAAACAATAAAACTAAATAACAATAATCACACATTTTATTATAAAATATGATGTACTTTTCATATAACATTCATTAGGTACATTATCCTAAGAAAAACATATTTAATGACCTTCTGTGAAGTGGTAAGTTGAAACCTGAATGTTACAGCATGCTGGAATTGCTTTATTTTATCCATTATGGGGCTGGCTTGTATAATATGCTGCATTCTGGACAACGATCAATCCACTTATGTTTTTCTTATTAAATTTCTTAAATTATTCCGCCTTACATATAATTAAGGTTAGATGTTAAATCGTCTAACAATCGAGCATGATATGCACTAATATATATTGTTACAAATAGTCCTAAACTATTTTAAATAAATATATTAGACGGTTTCCAATTTAATTAACATTATTGGAAAGATAATAATCACACTGTCCGTGTTTACTTAAATTTCCCGGAGTCGTCAAACTGACATTAGTTGATATTTGACAATGACTACCAAATCCAAATGGCAAGCTTCTTGCAATTGCAGATATTTAATGATATACGATTGATATAGTAAGGTCAGATAGCAATTTATTTTATAATAAAAATAAAAATATACTACACTGGTATCTAGGTTTACCTATGTAAAACTCGTTTATTTTAGAAAATTATTTATAAAATACACTATCGTTTACTTAAAGTAAAATCTCCAGCGTGTGGAAAAATGCACGAACTCTAGATTCAATGGAATATGTAATAACAAACAATTAATACCACTGAATAAATATTATACAGTAGTTACTATGAAAATTGAAAATCAATATGGTTCTTAAATTCAACCCGTATTTAAAGTGTGGCTCGTTGGTCTGGGTATATGAGAGAGGGTCATTTTTTTACTGTTCTGTGCTACAGATCAACATTATCCTGTTTATTCTTTTACGTGGTTCACTCTAGTGGTGGGCTTGGAAACGGGCATCTGCTGGGCGGAACACGCGGTAGAGTCGTAACCGTTCCCGCAGTTCCGCCCCAAGCAGCGCGATGAAACAGAGTGGGGTTTTAGTCGGTAGAAATCCGACATAACCACGGCTCCATCCCCGGGAGCCGGGGGGTATCTAAGAAGTTTTCTCCACTATAAAAAAAAGGTATATAGAAGGTATTAGTTACAATTTGGTTACAATGGAACAAAAATAAAAATTCCCATAAGCCATGACATTGCACGTTTTGGTGTTTATAAAAATACGTGACAACTGACAGTTGACACTTGACATATTTATCAAATGTCAAATTGACACAAATTACAGTCGTTTTATTTTAGCTCTGTTATACTGTAAAAATAACAAATCTCTAAGATAATAATTGAAACCCATAACTAGAGTATGGCTGTACATTAAATCCTTAAAATATAGGATATGCAAAAATCTACCTTGGCCACTATCCTATCTCTATCTATTGAAATTATCATGTCTGATTGACAAAGAACATACCATAACATTTTTACCACATTTTAATTTATAAATGCTTGTCGAAATGGAAATAATACATGAATCTCTTAAGTTCCATACTCTTCAAATTGGAATTGAAGATTTACCTGATGAAGTTCTTGAATTTATCCTTGGTTTCTTACCTCCGTACAAAGATTTGCAAAACTGCATGACTGTATGTAAACGATGGTGTCATTGTGCTCAAAGTTAGTATTTTATAATTCATTTGTTAGATATTTCCATGATGAGTAAATTTTTTTCAATGTCTACGTAATTATTTGTTCAATTTATACAGAAAACTAATATGTTTATATTAACATTTTTAGGTGTTTTACGCAAGACGTCAATTAAGTTAATCAAAGCTGTTGGCGAATTCAACATTGTATGGAAAAATATTGCATCTACAGAGTATATTGTTCCTACAATCACCAAAAGATTCTCCCATGCAGCATGTGTATTAGAAAATAATATGTACATATTTGGTGGATGTACAACAAATGCCACATCATTTAATGATTTATGGAGATTTGACTTATCCCAAAGGCAATGGGTACGACCCTTAGCAACAGGAACATACCCCGTACCAAAAGCATACACTACCATGGTACATTATAAAGAATGGTTGATTGTATTTGGTGGTTGGACATATCCCTCTTTTTCCCAATATTATCAAAATGTTACAATGTTCAATGACATTCATTTTTACTGTGTGAATACAAATAAATGGATACTCATTAATACAAGCAATCCTCCACCACCAATGGCTGGACATTCAGCATGTATCAAAGGAGATGAAATGGTTGTATTTGGAGGATTAGTTATGTCAGCAGCTCAAAATTTCCAAATTCAATGTTCAAATGATGTGTGGGTACTTGATATTGTAACATTTAATTGGAGGAAACAAGCTACAACTAATCCAAGACCCCCACCCAGATATGCTCAATCGCTGATTAGACTTGATTGTGAACGGCTTATGCTGTTAGGTGGAGTACAGACTCTCTATAATAGATTTGTTTATAGTGACTGTTGGATTTTAACCATGAAAGGGCCTACTTGGACTTGGAAAGAGATTGCTGTAAAAAATAAAGAATGGGCTTCAGCTAACATTTGGTGTAATCCTGCTTGCAAAGTGGGAGACAAAGTTGTTAGCTTAAGTAGAAGTAGAAATGGTTGGAATACAGCAAAGCCACTTGTTACATCTGCTGTAAGATTATCAAATTTAGGTAGACCTGAGGGAGCACCAGTTTCTGTCAGAGTGGAGCAAAGCCTACAGAGGCCCTTAGATAGAGACCAGAACATAAATGGGAGACGAGGTGTGTTACCAAGGCAACCAATGCGGATGCAGGGGCAAATAAATCAACCTGCAGAACCGGTGGCTGGGCCAAGCAATAATCAAAATAATAATGATCAAGTACCGAATGGCAATGCAGAGCCTATGGTTGCTAGTTCTAGTCAAGAGTCCAAATTATCAGGTGGTGGTTTAGATTTTAATATGAAAGATTCAACACTGAGAAGAAATAAAAACAAGGTTTGTGAGACTTCTTATATTTTAAATAGGTTATTTTAATATTAAAAAAAAATGA
The DNA here is from genome assembly GCA_029959065.1 of Colias behrii. Taxonomy (NCBI): domain Eukaryota; kingdom Metazoa; phylum Arthropoda; class Insecta; order Lepidoptera; family Pieridae; genus Colias; species Colias behrii. The sequence goes on from JARWMC010000003.1 coordinate 10,472,539, forward strand.
GTAAATTTGCAAGTTAACATGATAATAAAACATCTCCTTTTCACTTGGCATATATTTTGTTCCAATGATTTTGCAAAATATGATATTATCAGAAACAAAAAAAAAAAAAAATTTGAATCTTTACAGTCAGTTATTTAATATTATATTTAATTTTAACTACTCAATCCCTACATCAATAACCATAAACTTTGCCTCTATTTTTTCAGAATAAAGGAATGAAAATTGTGCGTCAGCTACAGGAGGCGAATAAATATAGAATGGCTGCATTTGCATGTGACCCTGCTTACAATAATGCTCCACCTGAAAATGATCTTATCAATCAAAGACAAATTGCACATTTAGAGAACAGATTGGATGCAGGCAATGTTCAGGAAGAACAGCCAGCAAATGAACCCCAAAAGCCTGCAGTGAAGAAAATAAAACGAAATACTTTAACTATGCATGTACTGGACATCTCAACAGTAGTTAGTGGTAATTCTATGAATTATGTGTCTTGGTTATGTCCACGTTTAGGTGAAATGAATGGGGCACCTGAGGAGTTAGTCATGTATTCATTAGTTAAGGGAAATGGTGAATTAATCATGTTTGGCGGTGTTCATAACGATATTAGTATATTAAATTATACAGAGCAACAAAATATGTATTCTAATTCATTACATTTTATCACACCTCCAAGAGACATAATTTGAAGTGAATTATGTTCCATAATGAATTGTACTAATTTCATTCATGTGGTAAATTAATTTACAAAATATGTAACAGTCATAATATAAAAAAAGTCAATGCAATGAATGTAATACATAAAAAATATATTATGCCACCCAAAAGGTTTTTAACTTTGCTGATAAAATATTATGTAAGTACAGTAAAAGTTCCTTATTCGCGCTTCCTTTATTCGCGTTTTCACTATTCGCGGATTAAAAAAATGCGACCCAATTTCTATATTCGCGACTAAAAATTTTTTTATTCGCGGATTTAATAAGTACATACATAATAATAAAATTATTCCAATAGGTATAGGCCCATTAAGAAGAGCTGGAACGTCAACACATTTACACATTGCACATGTTAGGCCGGGAGATACTGACACAAAATTTCGGGTCATTTGTAACAGGATGGCGGTCTAGAGGGGTCTTAGTACGCAATGACAAAAAGAAAAATGATGGTCAGAACGCTGGTACCGGCGGACTAGTCGCGTGGGCGTTAGTCACACTCGTCGGATAAATAGCGAAAGTCCAACGATTTGTAACACAAAAATTTTAGAATTTACCGATAGCCCTTAAAAAAGATGTAGGCGGTAGTGTCATGCCATACTTTTACGATGTGACTTACAGTCCGCCATACCGACGTGAATGCGTTGATTTAAAAAAAACAATTCAACCATTTGTACCGGGCTAACTTTTGCACAGGTAACCATCGTCGTGCAGCCATTTACTAAAATCGCCATGCCATACTTTTCGGACGATTCCAAACCGCTTCCAAATTCCAATTCCGATTCCGATTCCAAACCGCACTACCGCCTACATCTTTTTTATGGGCTATCGGTAAATTCTAAAATTTTTGTGTTACAAATCGTTTGACTTTCGCTATTTATCCGACGAGTTAGACTAACGCCCACGCGACTAGTCCGCCGGTACCAGCGTTCTGACCATCATTTTTCTTTTAGTCATTGCGTAATAAGACCTCTGTAGAACCGCCATTCTGTTACAAATGACCCGAAATTTTGTGTCAGTATCTCCCGGCCTATGTATGTGTCATATTTTGCAATTGTTTATAAATACAGGGTGATGTAATTGGTGTAGTACGAATATCTAAAAATCTATGAAGAATTTTGTGATACAGTAAATGGAAGAATTATAGACTATTTTACAGTATTTAATAAAATCATTTAATTTTTTGTTCATTTTCATTAGAAATGTCAATTTTTCTCGCCAAGGTGGAAATTTGGATGATAAGTATCTTGTTATAAAAATATAAATTTTGACTAAAATCGGCATTGTTTTTTTCAAAAATCAAATTACTAATTAATAATCAGAGTTATCACATTATTAAAAAAAATAAGCCAAACTATACACAATTTTTACTTGATGCAATCCTCAAAGATCATGGACATAGTGTATTGCGCCATCCACCATACCATCCAGAACTCAACCCAATAGAGTTACTATGGGGCATAATTAAAGGGAAAGTAGCATCACAAAATGTGAACTTTAACTTGAAAACTGTGGAAGAATTATTTAGAAAGGAAGCAAATGCTATTAGTCTGGATATGTTTAGTGACATTTGGAGAAAGACGCGAGAACATGAGGAAAAATATATTCAATTAGAACCAAAAGTAGATAATTACACTGACTCATTTATAATAACATTAAGAAATTCCGACGGCGAGTTCTTCGAGCGATGAAAGTTTCAGTGAAGTAGAAGATTACGATTATGATTAAATAGATTCTTCTTCTTCTCTATAGATACTGCTTTCTGAATTGGTGGTAAATGTTAAAACTGTTAAACTGTTATGACGATTCAAAAGTGCTTCTAGAAGAAGTCTAATTGTATAAATGTTTGAGTTTGAGTTTAAAACCAATAATGTGAAAATTATACAATAAACATGTAACACATATTTGTTAGCGCGTATTGGTAGGTATTACGTACTTACTACAAATATAATATTTCTTAGATATCTTTACTCGACCAAAGTCAGGACAAGACTGCTCCGCAACTGCAGAAGACGTCCGTTATTTAAATCATTATCTAAACAACCATCCGTGTGTTGGGAGTGAGCGCACGTGTTATTTGTATTGTTTTTATGACCTGAAATTTAATTATTATTTGATAATTGAATGATTATTAATACTTTTATCCAATTGATTATTATTAGAATAAATAATTAACTTCATCAATTGATTTACTTTTAAATTATAATTTTACAGGTTAATTATGAGAGCTTTCATAATTATATTTGGATATATTTATCTACAACGCACCATTTTACAATTCAAGTCTAAAATGAAACTAGAGTCGCATTTATTTTTGAACATACTGTAAGTGAAATTGCATAAGTGTGAGTACTGTGAACATGCCAGCTTTCCTTAATTGACCGATATCTAACCCAATATCCTTGTCAAATGGACTAATAAGAAAGTAAAATAGATCTTATTACAAGTTTGCCTAAAGTACATAATTATTATGTTGTTAAATGATATCGCCGAGGCCTTTGACACAAGCCGCCTTTGTCGCAAGCCGCCTTTGCCGCGATTGATGTTTTTCAGAATGTAAATAAACAGAATGGAAGCAACCTTATAACTCAATAAATAAAGTATACCTATTTTTAAATGTAGTTCCGTTTATAGTAAAAGCCGCTTTGCGTGTTTTATTGTTTCGTCTTTCACATTCGTTACAAAAATTGTGTTCGAGTAACGTCTACTGCACTCTTCCTAGTTTATATTGTCAACTAAAAAAAATGAGAAACGAGTTTCGAGTCGAAACTCGTCGAAACTTTCGACACGAAAAAAATCTCAATCGTCACCTAGGAACGTATCCCCTATAATCCCATATAAATTACCATTCCGTATTCACGGTTTCTGTATTCGCGGCATATTTATGGAACATATACCCCGCGAATAAGGAACTTTTACTGTATATTTAATGAAAATCTATGTCAAAATGTTACATTATAATGTCTCAGTGGATTCAAAAATAAAATTGTGTATAATTTAAAGATATAGACCTGAATTAATTGGAATTAAAACTAATAAAAATGAGTTAAAATTTGAGGTGATGCTTTAATGTGGCTTGCTTTGCTTAAGTTTTTTATAAAAAGTTGAATGATGCTCTTGTATTAAAAAAACTCTACCATTACCAATTTTATTTGTTTTTATTTTATATTGACAAGAAAGAAATTCATTGTTTTGTAATCTTATTGTAAATAAACTAATTGTACATAGATAAACAAAATGAAACAACTCTTTAGTGTTTAATTTATTTGATGATAAAAAATCCAATTACTCTTTATCAGGCATAAGGCCCCCGAATACAGCAGCTGGGATTTCTTTTTTTTCAACAGGTGCAATTTCAGTGTCATCATCTTCACCACTATTTTCAGACTCTTCATCATCAATGTCAATTTCATCAGGATTGACAACTTTGTCTGTTTCCTTAAGTCCTTGAGTTTCCCCTCTAACAAACAGTATGTTACCCTTACTTTGAACTGCCATTTCAGCAGCTTTAGCTTCTAACATTCTCATTCCATCCTTTATACCTGGTGCCAAATCAGATACTGTTCCAGCCGCTTGTGCTGCCGAACTTAACATTTGTGCTGACATCATATTCACTTGTGTGTTATATGTTGCTTGGACACTTCTCTTTATTCTTAGCATCTCCCTCATAGTATCCTCATTTCCATGTCTCACTTCAAATTCTTTCCAAGTATTCCAAAACTCTGCTGTGATTCTAGGATCGCACATTTGACTGCAATGAGCGTATATAGCTCTAGCTCTGTCAATTTCACCGAGGCGAGTTTCCATTTCTGCAAAACGAATGCACATTTCTCTTGCATTTTCTTCCGATAAGGATTCAATTGCCTTTTCATATATTTGCCTCGTTTTTGGAACACCATAAATTTCTGCAGCTTTCTTTATATAGATGTTAAACATCTCAAACATCTGTTCTGGTAGGACTGCCGTAGTGGCCCGTTCATAAACTGACATTGCATGTCTAGCAAGACCATGTTCTTCTTCTAACTTGGCATATAATAGAAATATAGACTTGGCAAACTCTGGGGGACAGTGTTCCAAACACTGCTCAAAGAGATCTCTTGCTCTTTCGAGTTTGCTACCACCATATCTTTTTAAAAACTTGGTCAAGTATGTATTCCATATATCATATACATTTGGCCACTTAAAAAGTGCTATCCCCTTTTCATATGCTCTAAATGCTTCCTCAAAGTAATTATGTTCTTCAAGAAACAGGCCATAATTGATAATTATCTGTGGGGTGGCTATTTTTAGGTCAATAATGTGATCATAAACAGCCTTGCAAGACTTATAAGTACCAAAGCTTTCTTCTAAGTCTGCATACATTGACCATACTTTTAAAGATTTATAAAGACGCATTTGTACTGTTTCATTTTCATCATGATATGCTACTTTTCTACTGGGCAATACAGTAGCTTTTTGCATTAATTTCAATGCCTCTTCATAGTTCTCATGTCGTATTTCCATTTCAGCCCATTCACACCAAACAGATGCTAAATCATCTACTTTAACATAGCTCACTTGTGTAGCCTTTTCAAAAATTAATCTTGCATCTTCAATTTGATCATTATTTTCATAAAATTTTGCAAAACCTACCCACAAGGTATGCAATTTTCCAACTGCTAGTTTGGGATCAACTGTCTGCACTGCTTCTGTGTAAGTATCAATAATTTCATGAGGTTTTCCTTCATATAACTTAACTCTTTTATGCCATTCTGCTACATTGTGTGGATTTTGTCTTAATAGTACAGAGTTCAGTAGTAATAATCTTCTTTCCATCAAATACTCAAATCTAGCTAGCCTAAGTTCTAAATCAATATCTTCATCTTCACTAGGATTAGGCTTTTTGGCAACCTCCTCCATTTTTTTGCTTAAACTTAGTTCTTCAAATTGTGCATATGCATCAAAAACTTGAGTAAAATCACGAACTGTTGTTACGGTTTGAATAGCTTCTTCATATATATCTCTAGCTCTTTCAAATAAACCACTTCTTACATAATAATCTGCCAAAGAATTCCATAAGTGACCTAACTGATCCGTGTAGCGTCGAAGGCCTCCTCTGATAATGGCATCAACATTCAAAGTATGAATTTTATCTGGATTTTTAGAAATAAGTTCACACAACTCATTCCACAGTTGATGGTTTGATTTACCATGCTTTGACTGGAAATTCTCATTGTTAACAATTTGAGCCAGTTTGACAGCAGCTTCATCTAATTTATCAATTGAAATGAGATAATCAATGTATTCTTCAGTGTCTTCAGGGCATAACTTAAGATACCTACGAAAAACACGAACTGCTGTTTCTGGAATGTCATGTTTCTTTAAAAAACTTAGATAAAGGGGCCAAATTCTATGATGTTGAGTAATAGGTAATGCTCTTAATGCACTATCTAAAGCCTTTCTTGTTGTGGTAATCTTACATTGATCAGTCAAGAAACTACAGTAGTCCATCCATATTCTTGGCATTTTATGCATGAACACTAGAGATCTTTCAAAACAATTATTAACATCTTCATATGCTGGGTCTGTTATACATTTTCCTCTAATTTGACTTCTTCTCAATTTTAAGTAATTGTACCATAATTTAAATGAACCAGGTAGTTCCTTTAATGCTCTTTCATAAATGAGATTTATTTCTTGTTTTGGGGCAGCTTTCTTATGTTCAATATACCGAAGCCAATGCTTTACAGAAAAGGGATTTCTTAAAATTTCCTCTTCGTAAGGAAGATCTTCTTCACTCTGTAAAATTGAAAATGTTTATCATTATTTATTTTATGCTTTAAATAAGTGACAATAACAGACAATCTTAGGTTAATAATAATTGTAGATGCTACTTAGCCAAATTGATATGAATAGGGGTAAATTTCGAACTAGATAGATACATTCAATAGGTACTGCCTATGCTACAGCCTATTAGACTTTTTCAATTGGCAAGTTAGAGAAAATTGCGTACTAGTCGAAATCGTATTACTGCATGTAACTATTATCAAAACCGTAAGTTTCGTTTCAGATTTATATATTTCGAATACTTACAAAAAATATTTCAATTTCTTTCCCATCTAGCATCGGCATTTTGGTTATCTCTTGTTAGTTTATTATTATTTCATAAATTGGACAATATTTAATTTAATATTGATTTTATTTTTAAATTACAGAAATTACTGAAATGAATGAACCACCACATAGACAGAGAAACACAGAGAAACAACCACATTTGACGTTGACTGTTGACACTTGACATTTGACAATAATTGTCAGTGTTAAACTGTTGACTTGAGTATCCATGACTACCGCTACCACCTAGACTGTACATTGATATTAGCCTTGTACAGTAGCCACAATCACCAAAGACGATTTACTATAGTCCTTTCCACCTAAGATGATTTCTGTGACACATCGATTTTTGACACGTGTAGAGATGTCGGTTACTGAAATCGTATCAATTGTTTCCGATAATCGATAATATTCTATATGGAAATGAAATCGATTTGAATAAAGTACCAAAATTAGTTTTTTCGGCATTTCGCCAACAATTAACTAAGGAACCTTAGCAAACAACAGCAACAAAAAGTCAACAATAACAATTAGTAAAAATAACAGAATACCACGTAAAGTATCAATATAAAAATGCAACTTGTATACAAGGCTGACGTACTCGTACAGACGATTGACTCGATTGACAAACGATCACAAGATGGGCGCCGATTATATGATTTTCCAACTCTATGATTTTTCAACGATCCATTTCATGTACACGAATTGCGTAGGTATTATATTTTTGTGTTATTTTATTTTATTTTTCATTATATTAAACTAAACAATACTGTTTTTGATTTATAAGCTTAAGATGTTTCATTTTTATATTTTTGGTAATAATGCCGCCATAAAATAAAAATATTATGCACTAAAATTATTTTGACTTTTTAAACATAAAATACGTAATTCGGAACACGATGAAGTGTCACAGGAATCATCCTAAATGAAAAGGACTATAATAACTAGACTGTGCACAGCCAAAAACCGGTTAGAGTGAGTGTTTTAGTGTGGTTTTAGTTTATTTTTGTATAAATTAAATCAATGTAATTTAATATATGTACCGGACATTATCTCACTCGCTTTTGTCCCATAATTTTTAAGCCATGGTCACCTAGTTAGAATGATACAAGTTGGATAATGAATATACAAGAACGCTATCACAATCACACGGATCGTTTTTTCCGCCATGATGCATAGTGTAAATTGTTGGTCAGGCCCAAGAAGCTTATATCTAATACACTGGAGATTTCAGTATGAACATAAACTTGTAACAAGAAAATATGACCTTGAATGACGCCTGTATGTTTTTTTTATCCCTTTCACACCTAACTTGGCAAGTTGGCAAGTTAGGTGTGAAAGGGATAAAAAAACATACAGGCGTCATTCAAGGTCATATTTTCTTGTTACAAGTTTATGTTCATACTGAAATCTCCAGTGTATTAGATATAAGCTTCTTGGTCAGGCCATACTTCTTCGCAGTCGAATGTCTTCCAGTGGTCTTCTAAGAATGTCTTAGAACTTTTGATTATTGAAGATGCCGGTTTCCTGATAATGTTTTCTTTTACCGTTTGGAGCATTCGTGTTGTGGATAATGTACGGATAAATTGATAAATCACTTTAATTTTTGCACGTCCGATATTCTAAGCATTGTCCATTGAGACCACTGAGACCCATTGCACCATTGGGGATAGTTGTGCTTTTCTTAAAATATGATAATTTATGTTATAGATATATGTATACATTTTAGATGCTCAAGAATGGCAATACGATTACTAGGTCATGCCCGACACGATTTAGCGTGATTAAGCGATCGAACGAGATAATAACCTGTTAATTATACGTATCAGAGTGTTAGAGACGATTAAGAGCGACTTAAAACCCGCTCGTTAAAAATACGATATTGTTGGTATAACATGATAATCCTTTTGATACACGGTGCGGGTTGCAATTCGACCTACCCATCCTACATCATACATGGGGCTTCTATTTTTGAATAGTTTTTAAATAAAACCTATACCTAATCCCTTAAATATCAACTATCTTACCGCAAAAAACTATAGACAGGGTTTATCTTTAAGCGCGGGTTAATCTCTTTAATCTGGTTTTGTTTTGTTTGATGTGTGACAGATCCCTGGTTTAAAGTTAGACTGTGTTTAAATCACAGTTTAAATCATGGTTTAAATTGTTTTGTGCTTAGAGTATATATACTATCTATAGAGTGCGAACAACCAAGTGGGAACAGTAGGCACAGGTGGGAACAACACGACGTTCCCGCCGCGAGCGCTCGTAGTCGTGGTTGAGTGCTGTCGAAGTGCGTTGCTCTGGAATTTTTTTCATATTTACGAATAAACATGGTGAAATGTACAGTTCTATCTTGCAAAAACGATACTAGAAAATACAAAAAATTGAAATCCAGTATCACATTTCATCAGTTAGTCGATTGTTATACTTATTTTTATGAAAATAAATCTAGCATCGCGGGGGTGAAGGGGAGGTGGGAGACGGACACGCGCAGGCTCACTCGCGCACCTCACTGCCGCCACGTGATCGTAGTGATGTGACGACCAACGCTGTACTCGATATAAAGTAAACTATATTTGAACAAATTATTTATTTAACTTTAAAATTAAAACTCTTTTAAAAATGTATTATAAATAAATTTGTGGTGTGTTATGTATTATACACTTTCTAATATTATGAATGCGAATGTATTATAGTGTAAATGTAAAGTATGTAATGTTACGATATATTTTCTGAACCGCTAAATTGATTTTGAAGATTTTGATAGTAGAATGGATAAAATTAAATAAAAAAATTATTAATATTATATTATCATTATAAATTATTAATTATTTCTTATTTTTATTTAACATTTTTAAAACATTATTATTATTGTTTGATTTATTATTAAAGAAATAGCACTAAACCTGATTTTTTTTTTACTTTATTATTTAAAAAGTACTCACGTTTTTCTGATATTCCAATTAAACATATTTTTTAAAGTACTTATAATTAATATAAATATAAGAATTAAAATTCAAATGGAATAAACACACTTTATTCACTTGGCAAACAAATTTAAAATTACATGTTTATACTTTATTCATACATTTCTCCTTTAATAACATATTGAACATAAATATTTACTTAGATACATATTTATTTACACAACTTATCGATAGTTCAACACACAATTGATACCTACCCATCCCTATTTGTCACACACACATCTATATAGTATCTATAGCTCATCTGCCTACGATGTGCACTAAGCAATTTGTGCAATACACTCGCTCTATACTATTGTAATATATACTCTAAGGTTTTGTGGTAATACCACATATGCCCGTTTCACAACATATCAAATGTTGACGAAGTGAACAGTGCTCTTTTACACATATCTGAATGGTTTACTGCCAATAATTTATTATTAAATGCCAAAAAAACCACTTGTGTTGAATTTTTACTTCCTAATGTAAAAAAGTTGAACAGAGATATTACCTTGAACGGGGAGGTATTGCATCCTACTGAGTCTACTGTATTTCTAGGGTTAACATTGGACGAGAAACTACAGTGGGGAGCCCATGTCAACACCGCTGCAGGTAAGCTCAGTTCAGCTGCATATGCAGTCCGAAAAATAAGGCATCTCACCGATGAAGATACAGCTAGATTGGTTTATTTCAGCTACTTTCATAGCATTATGTCCTATGGAATTCTACTGTGGGGCAAGGCTGCAGATATAGAAACTATATTTATCTTACAGAAAAGAGCCATTCGCTCTATATATAATTTACGTGCTCGGGACTCACTAAGAGATCATTTTAAGAATACTGGTATCCTTACTGTACCATCACAGTATATATTTAATAATATTTTGCATGTACACAAAAGCTCCGACTTACACACAAGAGTAGGAGATAGACACGATTATGGCACAAGGAACAGGAATAGAATTGAAATGCCATTTTTCCGATTAGCTAAAGTTAAAAATTCATTTATGGGTCAAGGTATACGCTTATATAATAGAATTCCTCACAATATTAAAGAGTTTAGTAGTTCTAAATTTAAAACTTATATAAAAAATGTACTAGTTCAGAGAGCGTACTACAGTATTCAGGAATATATAGACGATAAAGACCCATGGAGGGTTATCGCGTAAAAACCACAGGACAGTTCTTTGGCATATTATGATATATTATGTAGTTAGATATAAGTTACATATTATGTGATATTGACATGATTTAAAAGAGCAACTATGGAGTTTCTTGCCGATTCTTCTCCATAGATACTGCTTTCCGAATCGGTGGTAAATGTTAAAAATACTTATGTAATGACGATTCGAAAGTGCTACTAAACAGTAGTCTAATTGAATAAATGAATGTTTGAGTTTGAGTTTGAGTTTTATCAGTTTCACATCAAAATACTTCATCTTTCAGTCAAAAGATTCGAAGATCTAAGGAAAAATGATGCGTTGCTTGTTAGCAGTATTCTCCCATATATCCATGAGAGAATGGATATATGGATCAGAATTTTTCGTCAGATTTTTTTTTCTATCTAAGGTGCCTATTGCCGTGATTGGCCGTGAACAAGAAGCTTATATCTTATACACTGGAGATTGCACTATGACCATTAACTTGTCACAAGAAAATATAACCTTGAATGACGTCAGTGTTGTTTTTTGTCTCTTTCTGTGGGTGACCACACTGGTTTGTATATTCAGGATTTTTCGAAATAAAAAAAACTAAAAATCATGGTCTATAAATAATAACGACATATATTTTTAACAGTATTTATATTATAATATTACTGGTCAACTTACATGAATAATTATCATCTTTATAGGTACATACCATTTTAATTGGTAGAGAATGATAGTTTTAAATAACGCTTGATAACTTTTGATCTCATACTACGATTTTTTAATTAAAATGAGTGCTACATACATTAAAACATCGTTTTGGTTACTCAAGCTTCAGTCTAAAACTTTTCAATATTCCAAAGGGAGAGTTGCATCGCTAGTGTTGATGTGTGGTAACGATATTACAGTTCTCAGAAATTCGTATGTCTTTCAGGAGCTGTACTTACGGTTACTAATGGTTTCATGGTGGTTAATTATAATATAATTAAAATTACTTTATCCACAGTTGAGACGCAGTAACTAGAATGTGGTAAATAAAAAGGTATAGCACTTTTCAAAAGGTATTTTTTTTCTGGACCGTAATCCTCAGGCTTAAAATGCAAACTGCATATTCTGGCATGTTGATAAATTTTACCCTTGATAGGCACTATGGACAGCCATTTATTTCATTTTTGGAAAGCTGAAATAAGTAAAACAAAAAAAATTTGGTAAGTTAAAAGAACTATTAATTTCTATGTTAAAGAAGAACAAACATAAAACCACATGTGAGTGCAATATCGATGTCGTGCGTTGTTTCATTACTAGTATAAAAATCTTTGAAATGGTGTTCTAAATGTTCATCATAATTTTGTTAACTACACACACCGGCACAATTAGCGGAACAGAAACCGATGCGCGAGAACATCGTCTTGGATTTGAACGAATGGCAGCAGGTTCTCTTTACTGATGAGTGCAGAGGTCTTTTAAAATAGATCGATGGGAGATAGCGAATATGGAGACGCAAAGGAGAACTCCACATACAGTCTAATTTTGAACACACAGTGGCTTATGGTGGCGGCTCGATTATGGTTTGGGGAGGGATATGTTTGGGAGCTCGCACGGAGTTACTGATAGTCACAGGAGGGACCATGACAGCAGATCGATACATCAGAGACATTTTAGAAGAACATGTTGTACCATTTGCCCCATTTATTGGCGACGACTTTATTCTAATGCAAGATAATGCTCGTGCTCATAGTGCACAATCGGTACAGGCATATCTGAGCCACGTAGATATACCTGTGATGCAGTGGCCAGCAAATTCCCCCAATATGAATCCGATAGAGCATGTCTGGGACTTGATAAAAAGAAGGGTTAAATCCAGAATGCCACCCCTAAACAATCTGAATGATCTTGGAAACGCATTACTTGAGGAGTGGGAGCGGTTGCCTCAAGAAATCATCGATAACATAATCTGTAGCATGCCCAGACGAATGGAAACCGTAATCAGAGCAAGAGGGGGAAACACTCGTTATTAATTTTGCTTTAATTTTATTGTTAAATCGTTTTAATTCTTAGTTTTTTTATTTTTTGTGATGGTTCATAATCATCTAAAAATTTCACTTATTTCAAATTTCTTTATTTTTCAATAAAAAATAACGAAAACTTTTCAAAGTCGTTGTTAAAAGATGTTAATCAATTTGTTATTTTGTTTCTAATTACATTTTCTTCAAATATATGCGTTATTATCACATAGTCTCACTTTTTTTTCTGTTCCGCTAATTGTGCCGGTGTGTATATTACAATATTTTCTCTTCGCTATCCGTAAAAACTCGTCATCATGGTTACCTTACTTGTTAAATTGGTTTATTGAAAAATGATGAAATTATTAGGAAAAGAAGATAGATAGAAGATATTTAGCATGATTGATTACTAAAATGATGATAAAATTGACGATTTTTGCCATGAAAATGATTCTAAACCATCGAGATATATGTACTACTAGAGAGGTTATTCCAAACAAAAACATTGCGCGCGGCCGATGTGGTGGGGTACGTGTGGAACGAGCGAGGCGTGGCTTCAAGTTCAAAGATTAAGCAATGCGTGCAGATGCGACACATTGTGCAATCTGTTTACTCGGTACTATCTGGTGGTACTGATACTAGGGAATTAATAAAAAGAGGATTTTATATTAAACTATGTATTTTAATTTCCTTTAAATAATATCAATTTAGTAAGCTTTTGTCGTTTTGTGTAGTAATCAATAGTTTTATCAGTTTTTGCTTCATGATGTAATCGAATTTTGGAGTATTGGTTTATAATAGCCCTAATTAAATGGATACGATGATTCAATGTTGATGGCTGATTCAGTGAATGTTGGGTTAAATTTGAAAATACTTCTTTCCCGATGAAATATTTCAGGGTGTTTGCCGTTATATAATTGTAATCATATTTAGAGGCCAGACCTTTCCTTTCATAGGCGGCTTGTGACAAAGGCGGCTTGTGTCAAAGGCCTCGGCGATATCATTTAACAACATAATGTGTACTTTAGGCAAACTTGTAATAAGATCTATTTTACTTTCTTATTAGTCCATTTGACAAGGATATTGGTTAAGATACCTATTGGAATAATTTTATTATTATGTATGTACTTATTAAATCCGCGAATAAAAAAAAATTTTAGTCGCGAATATAGAAATTGGGTCGCATTTTTTTAATCCGCGAATAGTGAAAACGCGAATAAAGGAAGCGCGATTAAGGAACTTTTACTGTATTAGTTTCTGTGAATGTTGTGTTTATTTGTAATTGTTGTGCATAATAATTTATAAATCCTATTGGAACAACTGTTGATGAACCTTTTTTTAATAAATAAAAATAGGTACTTAAATAAATACATATTACTTAATATAACCTACCGTTTTACTTTGCGTAGTCGGGTAAAAGTATAAATATTTAGGTACTACACCACGGTAATCTTTCCTAGTATATATTGTATATTCATTATTCATAGTTAAAAAATCCAGTTGCATTTTTTTAACAGACTCATCGATAGTGTCACGTCTGTGCTGTTAGTCTATGAAAAATGGCGCGAAACGCAGAACGCGTGGTGATTTTTCGCAAAATGATAACAATATTAGTAAAATGCATGACTTACTCATAATAAGGAAACTTACTGGTGAAAAGTCACTCCTCGGGCTTTGTTTGTATTATAGGAACTGTTAAAACAATATCTTAGCACACACGAAGGCATTTTGAACAGAGCAATAACACGTGTTGACGCGGCAAGCGGGGAGCACAGTCCGGCACAGACTAATGAGACTCGTGACTTTTGACTCTAGCTCGTTGTAAAGAGAGTGTAGTAGCGATCGCCTCTCTAGTAGTACATATATCTCGATGTTCTAAACAGGTAAATGCATGAGTATTGAGGAATATTGTAAATAGCGTAAATATACACTTGCCTGTGAAATTTTATGCCAGAATTTGGTGTCCAAAAACTTCTGCAATTTTTCACAATGCAATACATTATTTATATTCGGAAAATATTTATTAAATACGCAACAATATTAACTTAAATATTCGAAGCGACGCAATTTTTTTGACACTTATGCCATATTGTCAAAGTGAGAGTTGCTACAATTTTATTATGGTAACTACCCATAATCAGGGAGTATCGCTTTTTAATAATTGGTTCAGATACTTATTTTATTTAGCATAAATAATAATTGTCTCATCCAACAATGCTTCTGAATGACGTTGTTGGCAATTTATCAACAAACTCATGTACAAAAACTAACCTTTTGCACAGAATATTACAGCATACATAGTAGCCTTGGGAAAACTTCGTATTAACAGTGGCAATACCAAGTTAGGTGTGAAAGTGATAAAACACAACAATTTTCTTGTTACACGTCAAATGTTCATACCAAAATCTCCAGTGTTTCGACAAGTTTGTTGAAACTTGTTGGAACTTGTCGGCGCCTATCAGCGCTTATAAGCGCATGTTCATATATTTTCCTGCGCGGGTAACCAGCGCTTATAAGCGCCGATAAGCGCTTATAAGCGCTTATAAGTTTCAAGCTTTCTTTCTGAATACGCCCTACAAGATATAAGCTTCTTGGCCGTGAATCGTGATATTGCCCGATAAAAAAATAATGACCGTCAAGTGCTCCCCTGATTATATATGTTCCACATATGTTCTGTGGTCAAGTGTCACTTGTCATTTTCGTTTTGGAAAACCAAAATGCAGGCGTTCTTGAGTCTTGAATTTTGATTTAGGATTTTATTTTCCGGTGTATTATTTACAAGTGTACGAATTTTATTAAGTACCGAGTTTAATATTTTATTTGAGTTTAGGTTATACGAATTCAGAAAGATATATTCAGTACTGCCACTTTTAACTGATTTGTGAAAGCATCTTCGTGGTTACATTTAAGAAAATTGTGTTTGTGATGAATGTTTATTTTCATATTCGCTGTATTGTATTTGATTAAAAGACAAATGTTTTTCAATTATAATGTCAAAACAAGGAAAAAGGAAAATTACTGTTGAATTACCAAAAACAAAGGACTTGTCGAATAGACCCAGTGTCTTCGAGCGTCTCGGTACTAAGAAGGCATCTAGTTCAAGTGCTAAAAAACCTGCTGAATATTGCAGGCAGTGGGCCCAACACGGCAGCTGTGCGTATGGTAAAAGTTGCAAGTTTGCTTCAACTCACACACTGATCAGCCCTTCGAAACAAAGAGCTGCTATCAAAGATGGTGACCAGAAGCGATTGCTAAAAGACGATGCGAAAAGTAGACTACATTCAACTGTTGTTGTGAGAACGGGTCGAAGTCCAGATGGTGAGATTGATAATTGGGACCAAAATGATTTGGAATATGCAGATACCGATGTTCTTGAAAAAAGGCGGCTACAGCTGCAACGTGAATTAGAATTACAACTGAAAATGGACTCTAATAAAGATATGAGTAAAGAAAAGAAAAAAGTGGTATCCAGTTCATCATCATCTAGAAGTTCTAGCACGTCAAGTGTGACATCATCCTCATCTGATGGCAGTTCCTCATCTTCATCCTCTGGCAGGTATAATATTATCATAGATTGTAAACATAATGTATATATGGCATTTCACGCGAAGCGGACACAGATTTCGGGGTCAGGTTTCCGATTTTGGTTATATTTTAGTATGTTACACCTGTATATATCCTTGGTATGTATAGGAAATATTTTTGCATTTAGAAGCTTAGTTTTCAAAATACAGGTCTTTGAAGATGTCAGCAAGCGCGAGGCATGCGTGACTTTGAATGTAATTATCAGTTCAAGAAAAGGATTTTTTTAATAAATTGATGACTGAATAATAATCCCCATTAAAAAACCTTTTTATTCTCATATTTTGAATTTCGAATTTATTTTTAAATTCCTAAGAAAAATTAAAAAATATTTTTCTTTGTAATTTTTTACGAACTTAGCATATTTTTAAATTTTTTTAAGATCATTATATAAATGGCTTATATTATGCTTAAACTCCATGCCAAGTTCTAGAGTGGTCATCGCAGAAGTTTCGAAGCTACATGTATTATAATGGCGAAGCGTGGCAATATCCCCATACCACAGATTAGAGAATAGTTACTTCGTAACAGATACATCACTCCCATACAAAAGCTAAAATACCTACGCTATATTTACCTACAAAATGCGCCGGAACTCGGCTGCAGTAAGAAATGTACTCTACGAACACGCACCGAGAAGCGAGTTTCCCGCGCACGCCGCGTGATTGCGTCATCAAACGAAAACTTTAGGGTTGTACCGAGCGCGTAAATTAAACACAGAGTTGCTGAAACACTTAATTTTTTATTGTTAACTAGCGGTCCGCCCCGGCTTCGCCCGTGGTACATATTTACGTTTTCTTTACATAAAAACCATCCTCGTACTTCAAGGAATATAATAAAAAAAGAATTATCGAAATCGGTTCAGCCGTTCTCGAGTTATGCGCTTACCAACACATTTTGCGATTCATTTTTATATATAAGATTATATTTGTTACATTATACAATAAAAAAAATGAAATCTTATTGATAGTAGTTGTTTCCTTCGGTTTCACCCGCGTGGACCCGCTATATGTGTCTCCTGGATAAAAAGTAGCCTGGTAGGTTTGTGAGTTTCTTTGTTACTGCGTGGCTCGGGGGCTGCTGACTATATGGCTGAGATTTACGGGTTCACGGGTAGAGGGTTCATTCGGGTGAATCTGCGGCCACAAGACCAATACAGATAAAAATTATATGTGCTTTAATTTTATGAAATGTTCAATGTTTACGCAATAACCGGGCATCTTGGTAGCGAGCGCGGGAAACGTGACGCGGGTGCGCAGTCTCGCGTGTGCCAACCAACTGCCGCTTGGGTCGGTACCGACCTACTGTGCGGTAGGCACTTATAGCGCGACCTTGAGCGAGTGACGGAGGCCTGCCCATACTTGCCCTAGTTGGTTAGCGCGACGTTCTGCAGTATTCATCTCAATAGTAAGTTAACGATACCGTTCCAGGTTTTACTTATTATTGATAATGGTAAATTACAAGCAATAAATTATCATTTTTGTTTATTTACGAAAAAATATTTTTCAGAAAAGCAGTATGGTACTTTTACGGCTTTGAATACGTATATCTCGTCAATTATTTATTTTAGCAAAAAACCTACATATAAACCTCCAATTAATTTTTAAAGACCTATCCGTTGACACCTCATTTAATCCAAATTTCTCGAATTTATTTTTTATCCCCGTTGGCATGAATATTGCAGTGCGTCGCGCTAGGCGCTAGTATGGGGATATTGCCGCGCTTCGCCATTATAATACATGTAGCTTCGAAACTTCTATGATGACCACTCTAGAACTTGGCATGAAGTTTAAGCATAATATAAGCCATTTATTTAATGATGATCTTAAATAAATTTAAAAATATGCTAAGTTCGTAAAAAATTACAAAGAAAAATATTTTTTTAATTTTTCTTAGGAATCCATACTTAATATTATAAATGCGAAAGTAACTCTGTCTGTCTGTCTGTTACTCAATCACGCCTAAACTACTGAACCAATTTTCATGAAATTTGGTATGGAGATATTTTGATACCCGAGAAAGGACATAGGCTACTTTTTATCCCGGGAAAATGACGCGATCCCGGAAATCCCACGGGAACGGGAACTATGCGGGTTTTTCTTTAACTGCGCGGGCGAAGCCGCGGGCGGAAATCTAGTTTAAAAATAAATTCGAAATTCAAAATACATATGAGAATAAAAAGGTTTTTTAATGGGGATTATTATTCAGTCATCAATTTATTAAAAAAATCCTTTTCTTGAACTGATAATTACATTCAAAGTCACGCATGCCTCGCGCTTGCTGACATCTTCAAAGACCTGTATTTTGAAAACTAAGCTTCTAAATGCAAAAATATTTCGTATACATACCAAGGATATATACAGGTGTAACATACTAAAATATAACCGAAATCAGAAAACCTGACCCCGAAATCTGTGTCCGCTTCGCGTGAAATGCCCCATATGTCACATGATCCTAGATCTAGATGCATCACTTATGCATTTTGTTACAACTAGTTAAAACTCAAACATTTATTTATTTAATTAGACTTCTTCTAGAAGCACTTTTGAATCGTTATCATAACATAGTTTTACCAATTACCACTGATTCGGAAAGCAGTTTCTACAGAGAAGAAGTAAGAACCGCCAAGAAACTACTAAGATGCTCTTTTAGAGAATGGTAGAGTCAATATCCTATCCTACTTCCTACTAATATTATAAATGCGAAAGTTTGTGAGGATGTGTTTGTGTGTGTTACTCTTTCACGCAAATTCTACTGAACCGATTACAATGAAATTTAGCACACATATAGAGGGTAACTTGGATTAACATGTAGGATAGGTTTTATCCCCGGATATTCCACGGGAACGGGAACTATGGGTATTTTCCTTCTTTCAAAACATATTTAAATATTTTTTAGACTGCATTATCTAAAAGAAGATTTTATGTTTTGGTTTATACAGGGTGTGGTGTAATAAATTGATAATTTGGTAACTGGAGATAGAGGATGTTATGGTGGTTGTTAAATGATTGTTGTTTCAACATTGTTCTGAAATTCTATAAAAAATAGCCTTTGCCACTCTGTCTGGTGCTGTAACTCCAAATGAAGGAATATTTTCGATCTTTTTCTTTGGCACAGTTTAGGTGGATAAATGCACTATCGAATATTAAACCATAATTTTAATTTGTAAATATTTTATGCATAGTGGTTTTAAAGAAGATGTAACTCAAATTTCATGTTTTGCATATTTTTTTCTAAGTTTAATCTAATGTGGTGTTAAAAAAAGATATGGTCACCAGTGTGCCAATTTAAGAAAAAAAAAACATGCCTGTTAAATTCCTAATACATACAATGAGTTAAGAGTGTTAATTTTTAACAACTAAAATTCATAAATTTATTGCATTACTTGAAATTAACTAAAAAATGTTGATTTAAATTTTAAACTATCGTTTTATTAAATAAAATTTTATAAATGTTGCTATAATGCTACCACCCTGTAAAAATATATATTTAAGTACTTAAATAAATAAAAGATCTCTTATAATTGTATTTTAAAATTTTTAAGGGATGCTAAAAAAAGAGCAAAGAAAGGAAAATTGAAGAGAAATTCAAGTTCCTCATCAGATGGTGACATACCAGCTAAAAAGAAATTACTTAAAACTGATCCTGCAAAAAGAGATAAATCTGAAACTAAGAAAGGGAGTGTTAAAAAGGATGATAGATTGCAGAAAAAAAATGAGGAGAATAAAAAGAAAACTGTGACAAAAAAAGCAATTGGTAAGAAATCTCTTTCACCAGGTAAAAAGTCTGGTGGAACACCACCAATAACAACAAAAAGTTTACTATCAAAAACAACTTCGAAACATAGCAAATCTCCACAAAGGAGAAATCGAAGCGGATCACCACAATCCACAAGAGAGCGAGATAAAGAGAGGGACCGTGGCAAAGAAAAAGAAAAAGACAAGGAGCGCGATAAGGAGCGAGAGCGAGTACGAGCGCGTAGTAGGTCTCCTAAAAAGGGTAGATCTCGCTCTCCACGTCGTCATGGGTCTAACCCAAAAGAAACAAGGCGGAAAGAAAGCGTAGAACGAAGCAGACCTGTGTCACCAAAAAAACAAACACGAAGAGAAGGCAGTGTAGAACGACACAAAAAACGATCAGCTAGTAGAGAACGCGACCGTCGAAGGTCTGCGGAAAGAAAAAAAGAAAAACATGAAGAAAAAGACAGACATGACAGAAAAGATAGAGGCAGAGATCGTAATAATAAGGACGCTAAACGAGATGATAAGCGTCGCGGCAGAGAGCGAGGCTTAGGAAGTGGAAGGTCGGACAAAGGATTGGAAAAACCAAACAAACCAATGCAAAGGTTACTCCCTCGGCCAGAAGAGCGTTTAGCTGCTTTAGCAGCCATATCTAATAGAGCCCTCGAAACTGATAAAAATCCATCTTCTTCGAAAGATAGGCAAGATTCCCATTCTGAAAGAGGGGGAAGAAAGCAAGACCGACTTGAAAGAGATCGATCTATCAAAAGAGACAGAATGGATAGTATGGATAGGGAACAAGGTGATTATGATATGGAACGACAATATGATCATGGGCATAATATGGAGCATTATGATAGAATGGATGATCGTTATGGTAGTATGCCACGAGATAGCGATAGGTCTCCAGGCTACATTCAAGGAAGAGATAGGCATTATGATCCAGGGTATGATATGCCTGGCCCATCCAGAGGCTATCCCGAAGATGAAGACAGAATGTATGGTGAACCTATGGGAGATTCCCGTGGTGTAGATATGGGTTGAGTTTTTATTTTCATTTAAAATTATCTTTTTTGAGTTAACAAATATTGATCAAAGTTTTTTAATAACATTAAATTTATTATTACAGGTTACGACGATCGTCGACATCGGGACCATTCTTGGGAAAGACGATCTGGTTCATTGGACCGTGAGCGTGGCTATATGCATCATAAAGAATGGGACAATGAAGATTATCGTGGATCAGGTGATTGGGGCCGGGAACGGCACTGGCCTATGCATGAGTCTCAGGTAATTTACTATGAAGTATGTGTGATGGCATGAATTATTTTAATAAGCAAATCTTTCCTCTTTGGCTCTAGGTTGCTTTGTATTACAAGACTGTTTATTGGAATGAGTTGATAGATTATAGGAAAAGAAAAGAACCTGCCTGCCTTATCCTGTCCCATATATTCCTTGGCTGTCCCAGTCCTCATGCTGGTACGAAATTTTGCTTATTCATTATCTATTATGGTGTTAATTCATAATTAATATGTTTTATGATTGGCAGATGAGCGAATGGGGTGATAAAGAACAAGACGAAGGCTGGCGCCATCGAGGTCATCCAGGCGCTCATCGCAATCGTATGCATGGTATATAATTAGAATTTAATTGTTCTTTAAGATTAAAATTTTGAATACATATATTATGTTAAAAAACATTCAAGATTATAACCGATAATACCTTTCAGATGAATATAACCGTGGAATGAGAATGGATCATGGACGTAATGACAACAACAAACGAAGACCACGAAACGAAACAGAAGTATCGAAAGATATCACAGCCCAAGCCCCCATAGCTTCTGTGCATGAAGAAACAGAAGTGGATGACAAACCAATACCAGATGATTTGAGTGAAATTAGTGATGATCCTGATGATATTTTAGAACGTGATGATGTAAGTGCTTGTTCTTATATAAAAAAAAATGGATTTATTTGTATATAAGATGAAAGTATTACACAAATATTTATAACTTTATACAGATGCTTGATCAGACTGTTGATGAAGATAGCCAAACAGAAAAGTTAGGGGACGAAAGTAAATCAAAACTTGAGGGTGTAGAAAAAGAAAATACCCAGGTGAATACAAGATGATATAGCATGTAATATATTATGTAATGCATATATCAAGTGGGTATAATAAAAAAAATTGGCATTTTAAGGAAACAAACGGCGCCTGTGAGGAGAAAGATTCACAAGATGGTAAGGATGAGGATGATGTTGCCAATCTAGATTTCGAAGAAATATCCGATGGCGAGCTTGAGGAAGAGAAAACGCGAAGTAAGTGAACAAATTACTTGTATTATTTGATTATTACTTGTATTTCAGTTTCGTGAATATTTTTTCCTAAAAATTATAAAAAGACTTGTAACAAACAAGTCTTTACCTTACTAAAACTATCTATCACAGTGTTTACAACTAAATATTGACGTATTTTAGCAGGTCTTGGGGATGCTTTGGGCGTCGATTGGGCTAGTCTCGTGGCTGATGTTAACCGCCGTGAACAAAAACCTCCAACGGGCGGTGCGCGAGATAGATGGCGACCTGAAAGGGTTCTTGCAAGGCTCGGTCTATCAGTAAATATGGCAGGAAAAGATAAGGTACAGAAAATATTGGAAAAGAATGGAGAATCAGTGAAGTTGGAAAATGAATCGCATACAACCAGCGATGGGACAACGTTAACAAATGGTAAACATGAAGAACAAGATAGTGCTTCAAATGTACCAGACGTTAATGATCTTCATCCAGTTGCGTCAATACAGGTATTTTATGCAGTGTTTTTTAAAGTGAAACTTTTATAACATCGTCTCAAACTTTTTGGTCTGTGTAGCGCATGTCGCGTGTATCGCGGCTGCCGAGTAGGTATACCTACTCGGCAGCCGACCGACACGCGACATGCGCTACACAAAGCAGTGTTCGGAACCGTTCGAACAGTTTCACTTTTACCGTGGTTTCATAAAACCACACAACATTTTTTTGTATAGTGAGTTATTATTTAATACGCACAAGTAGAGTATGTAATTATGTATCATTCAATTGTGTAAAAGGGATTGTGCACCTTAGAAATATGATAAGTGATAACTTTAATTTATAAGTATTTTTAGAAATATTATAAGAATATATTGTATGTTATTATTTGCGAATAAATATCAGTGTATACCCAATAAGTAAATGGGCGAATTTGATTTGTAAATGAAATATGTTATTTAGTAAATTATACTGTAATTTTTTATTAAAGGTGGCAATGGAGAAGAGGAAACGGCAGCGTGAAGTGCTCTTCGGTTTGGGTTGCGAGATCACGCGCGGGCTAAGTGCAAGAAGAGATTTAGCTCTGCGGAGGTACCTGTGTCACCTGCCCGCCGCAGAGCGCATGGGACAGGCGAGAGTCGCCCCACAAAACTCTCTGTTCCAAGCGGCACGGGCCTTGCTCATGGAAGCCCCAGTCAGCGGCTGACATCGACGCAGTCACCCTTACAGTGGTAGACTTTAAAAGTGAATTGTACTGGATTGTCAAATGAAAAACTATATTTAGGGCTCTTTCAATTTATGCGTTTCGTATCGGACCGCTACAGTGCCGAAGCGGTGCGTTTGTCGTACGGCGCACGGTCGGTCGTTTGTTTTCATACAAAATGCACGGTGCGGCAACAGCGCGGCGTCCGTACCGCGAACGCTCGACAGCAGGACGGCAACGTCGCAAGTCCCATAGGGATGTTGGATGCAATAAAGTATCGATATATATCGTATCGATGTTTTTTGAAAATATCAATATCGATATTGATATTTTTACAAAAAAATATCGATGTGTCGGTATGATTTGACAGAGAATATTCGTGCTCTAAAAATTAATTTTTTGGTCTAATCTAATTCAATCATCTTACATTTCTATGGGTACTCAAGTACAGAAATACGCGCGTTTTGAGGTTATAATATATAAGTCAGTCGTGGTAATAATACGGACGGGCAGTTGGCTAGGGTAAAGAGTATGGAAATCACCAACATCACATGTTAACGAAAACATCGGTGATGCTCTTTTACGGAGGCGTAGTTTTTGTTTATTTTTTTGTTTGATGTTTTTCAACAAGAGCACTAACAGTAATGTTTCTTCGTCAGAGTCCATGGCTTAACTGGTGTCAAATAAATTTAAAACAGCACTAGCATACAAACGCACGGCAGTCAGATACGCTTTCAATTTAAGCGTTTGGTAACGGACTGCTACCGTACTGCAACGGCACGGCAGCGGGTTATAACTAGCGGCACGGAAAACGTGCGGCAGCGGTCCGATACGAAACGCATAAATTGAAAGAGCCCTTAGTTATTAGATCATGAATGTAACAATGAATCTGCTACTTTGCAGAATCTTGAAAAATTATGGTTGAACACTTTGCCTTGCACAAGATTTAGTTAAAAATAAATAGTATGCAGTGAAATAATATTTTATTAAACATTTGTTAGAATTGACACTTATTTCATTAAACAGCATATTCATTGCAATAATTTACTTTTATAAATAAAAAAATATATTCTTAGGAATTATGATAGGTTGCGGCTGGCATTCTACATAGATATGTATATGACACTATGCACATTAGAATTATATTTTAATTTTTTTCTAATAAAAACGACACATCTGTGCCAACATCATACTCGATTTTCTTTTCATTCCTGAAAAACAAATAATAGATTTTTTAATTAAAATTTCATGTTCTATTTATGTAGTTTCTGTTTATATGAACATTATACTTACTTTTTAAACACAACAGCACCAGCCACTCCTTTTAAGATAAGAGAGTTCCCATCGACAAATAGAATTGAACCCTCTCTCAATCCTAGTACTGAATTAGCATGGTCCATTTCCATATATTCACTTATTCTTTGGTCTCTGGTCTCTCCTTTGTGGGTTTCACTCTCAACTTTATCAATATAATGAGGATTTATATTGAATGGAACAAGACCAATACCATCAAAGCTGGGAGGATAAATAATTGGCATGTCATTCGTTGTATGAATACTTTTTGTTGCTACATTTGTTCCTGCACTACTTCCCATATAGACCAAGCTTCCATTGTCCACCCTTTCTTTTATTAACTGTACTAATTTATTTTCATATAATCTGCTTAGTAAAAGAAAAGTATTCCCTCCACCTATAAAGATACCTTTTGCAGTTTTGATTGCATCTATTGGGTCTCCATATGTATGCAAACCTTTCACAGAAAATCCCCATGGGTTAATGACCTCTTTGATTTTACTTGTATAGCCATCAAAATCGTTTTGTGCATATGGTACAAATAATAATTCCTCAACATTGTTCCTAGAAGAAGAATGCTCATTGTTATTACAATTTAAATCAAATTACTGAATTTTATTTAGCAATGTAGGATAGTATAATTATAGTATTAGTATGTTCAATCAAAAGGTCTGCAAAAATAGCAAAGAAGCATTTAACATAATTAACATTTGGTTAGTACTAAATAATACATAAAAAACATAATAAGCAGTATAAAAATACTATTGGGGCTTGCTTTTAGATCTTATATTAAATCGCTATGGTATACCAACAGTATAATATAAAAAATGGAATAAATGAGAGTTGAATTCAATTCAACCTCAAAATTTCAAGAAATAGGTAGGTAATCAATGGCAAAACTTTTACTAAAAATGTGGATGGTACCTATAATAATAAGATTTAGCTGTCTCTTCTAAAATCTAGTTATTCTTTAGCTTCTTTTCTGAGTAAATAATATCCATCAGAATTTATTATTAACATTAAAGGCATTCTTACGTTTTTAAGAAATTGCATATCTCGTCTCTCGCAAACTCCAATAAAGAATATCCATGGCAATTTGATGAAGAGAGTAACAGAGCTTGTCTTTTAGTTTGCATTATATTTTGCGATATTCCACGTACACACACTACAAGATACTGAGATAATTGTGAATATCGCATTAAAATTATCTACACCTTCACTTAATCTTTGTATTTTTATCAGTAAGTGTTTTTTTAATCCTCGATTTTATAATCTATTCAAACTTCATGTAGTACCTAGGTAATAACTAATAAGAATATGTTTTGAAAATTACATAGATTTATTATTATTGCACTAAGTATTCTTTTATTGAAAAAATACATTGAAGCACTGAATCATTACTGAATAAAATAAATAATAATGAATTTCGCAATTCTGAACAATAGGTCGACCAGCAAATTAGCGTCAACATTGACAGACAGCTGATATTTCATATTTGACATTCACTTATTTGATAACAACAGCTGATCGTGAAGTATTTTTACGACACGCAACCACAATAAAAATAGGTCTGTAGCTTGGTCTGTAGGTACATGTCGTAAAAATACGTTTTCAACGACCCTATTCAAAAATGGTTTTCTGAGTGGGAAGCTTTTGGAAAACATTTCTCTCATTTTTCAAATTTTTATGGTGGATTAATGGGTGGATTCAATATTTGCCTACGACATTTTTGTAGGCTTTAAGAATTTTATTTTTAACATCTAGATAACTGATAACATTTTTTATTATATATAAGTCTTAGATCATTAAGTAATATAAGTAGGTAGTTACTTACAATAATATTTTTATATGAAAAACCTTGAGCAAACTATTTGGGTGAATCTCGAGACCGTGATTCTTAAACTGGCGTTGATCTGATTAAAATAATGTTTCTGTGTGTTCCTACATAATATATTTGCTTCTTTGAAGGACTAATTTCATATTAAAGTGTCTACCCAGGTACCACAAAAATGCATATCTACCCAGGTACCACAAAAATGCATAGATCGTGGATTTTTATATGGCCCGCTTCGCAGGTCTTAATCATTTTAATGAAACATAGTAGTTATTATGTTAACTGTGTTAGAACAATTTTATTTATGGACTAGCTTCCGCCCGCGACTCCGTCCGCGCGGAAAAATTAAGAAAAATTAATTAATATTATTTTTTTTTCTACCTATTTTTCCGGGATAAAAAGTATCCTATTTTATGCCCGGGATAGTAAGGTATAATTATACCAAGTTTCATTGAAATCGAACCGTTAGTTTTCACGTGATGCCTGAACATACAGACAGACAGACAGACAGACAGACAGACAAAAATTTTTTTAATTACATATTTGGGTTTGGTATCGATCCAGTAACACCCTCTGCTATTTATTTTTTCAATATTTTTAATGTACAGAATTGACCTTTCTACAGATTTATTATATGTATAGATAATATTATTTTTTTTTCTACCTATTTTTCCGGGATAAAAAGTATCCTATTTTATGCCCGGGATAGTAAGGTATAATTATACCAAGTTTCATTGAAATCGAACCGTTAGTTTTCACGTGATGCCTGAACATACAGACAGACAGACAGACAGACAGACAGACAGACAGACAGACAGACAAAAATTTTTTTAATTACATATTTGGGTTTGGTATCGATCCAGTAACACCCTCTGCTATTTATTTTTTCAATATTTTTAATGTACAGAATTGACCTTTCTACAGATTTATTATATGTATAGATTGAGAATACCTAGGAACTGTTAATATTAAACAAATTAAAATTTACCTATATACATATTATTAACTAGCAAACCCGGCGAACTCCGTTTCGCCACCAGAGACACCTTTTCTTTGCTATAAACCTCACGGAGCCCGAGACCTTTCCAACGAATGCAAAACCGTGGAAATCGGTTCGTGCGTTCTGGAGTTATAGCGTCAGGAAGGAAAACCCGACTTATTTTTATATTGTAGATAAAAAAAGAATAATAATTTTAGTAGTTAACTTTTTAAAGGAATCAAAATAAAACAATTAGTGCAATCTAATAGCATTTTATTAATATAAAAATTCAGTTCGTGTACATTTATTATTTTCGACTAAAAATCTACGATATAAATTATATTTACAAAATTAATATAATATTAATTCGATCTTGATGAATCTAGAATTAAAAATCGTTCTTCGTGAGGCTTTTCACACCCTGGCCCCAGGTATTGGTGCCGAAGTTCTAAGTCTGGGGGTGAGGATATATCGTCTTGAAGAATATGATAAGCTTGTTCGATTGTGCTCTCAATTTCAATCTTGAGGTCCTGAAATGTATTATCAAAATAAATAAAGTAGGTAAATAATTAAATATTATGTATTGGAAGTGGTATCTTCCTAGTGGAAGGAGGAAGCAGTTTTTGAAGAAGTGCCAATTTATCTTAAAACGTTAGGAATATTTCTTGCACGAAATCTTGTAATATCCTTATTAAGAAAATATAATACTTACTGCTTTTAACACAAAACTGAGAATAACAACTAAAATTCGCGATCCAATTTGGAAAATGACTAACTTTTGAACAAAAGATAGAAACGTACTTCGTATAACTCAGGGCAGCGTCGGGCGCGTTCCGCCAGCGAAGCATGCAGGTGGTACAACAGCAGGCCCCGCAAGTGGGCGTCTCCGAGCCCCAGCGCCGCCAACGTGCGCAGCGTGCTGCGGCAGAGGCTCTCTTTCAGCGACAACCGCGCTTCCGATAGCTCTGAAATATATAATATCCTATATAAAACTGGACAAAAATTGTATAGAGTTTTAACAATCGTTAGTGGCATGTAATTGAATATATAATTGCTGAAGAATTTTTTTTGTTTGAACGCGGTGAACTATTCTGTCTGATATGAAAAGTTATTTC
The DNA here is from genome assembly GCA_029959065.1 of Colias behrii. Lineage (NCBI taxonomy): Eukaryota > Metazoa > Arthropoda > Insecta > Lepidoptera > Pieridae > Colias > Colias behrii. The sequence goes on from JARWMC010000003.1 coordinate 10,501,503, forward strand.
ATTGATAGATAGCCCTTTAATCGAGGAAGGTTATACAATATAATATACAACTAATATCATCACACTAAGACCAATAGGAGTGGAGCAATGCGGCTAAAACACGGGACACAACAAGTAAATTATAGAAATAAGAAGTAATATTTAAATCTGATAAGCCACAGGTTGTACAAAATACGTTGCTTAGCGATCCACAGAGTCATGGTTTAAACATTGCACACTAAAGACATATAGCTATTATATGTTAAACAAGTACCTAGTCGCAACTTACGAGAATAAGTTAAAGGGTGAAGAGAGCAATTATTAATTAGGTAATACTTAATACTCATTCCTGAATAATTAAAAAAAAGTTCAAGCTATGAAAGTTGTTATTAATTCTTACAACTCGATGTAGAAAGGATGTAGGTACCTACCAGGATAATAAAAATATCTTAGAAGCAGTCTCTTACTTTTAGTTTTTAAATAGTGACGCGTTATAACTGTAATATATCATGCTCTCAACGCTTTGCATCCTAAATAGATAGCAAGAATAGTTGGCAAAGTTTGTACGAACCTTTTATTGCAAACTAAATGCATACACAAGTATTCAAAATGTTAACTATCTCTTTCATGTTTAACGCATGTACATTGTACATATACGTGTAGAGAATAAAATATGTGACATCCATCAACACATCGTGATGCACTAATAAAACTGTTACTCAATGATTACCACAACAATAGCGATTAGGTACTACGCGAATCGATCTGGTGCCAATTTTCCTTTGATGTATTAATTTGTACGTAAGGTGGGGTTTAGTCACGTAATACTAACGGCACAGGTAAACCAATCCACCTGGTGACCACGTGAGGACGGGCGTTTTTTGCAGCGGCGCCCATGTCAACGGCGATCGATCGAACAACTGCCTCCCGCGCAATTATCGTACACGATTTTATTCCGCGCAGTAACTGCTCGACGCAATGCACTGAACTCACAATGCCATTATGTGCATATTTTAAAATAATACACAGTTATGCGTTATATTTTATGCATTTCTTATCCGATACCAAGCATTATAGAATTGCGCAGTGCTATGACCGAATGATTAATTTGAATGCATGAATGTTTTATGTGAATATCCTTAGTATTTAACATGTGATAAGAATATAAATGAGAAAATAAAAGTATTTTTAAATGTATCTTTAAAATTAAAATTAAATTTTTTAATCAAATTAAATCTATAGTCTCTACGAAACGCTTTGAATAATGTATAAAAAGTAAAAATAAAATGCCTATCTAAAAACTTGTTGCATGTAATTGCTAGCGGAATGCGAAGTGTTTTGTGACCTAAAAAATCATCAGCTGAATCGAAACAAATTCTGCGTTCATCTAATTACAAAGGCAAGTTAGTAAATTATAACTTAGTTTGATATTATAAAATAAAATGGTTAAGACCAGATAAGACCAGATATCTCGGGCAAAACCATGGCAAAACTCAACAAGCTTTTGTTTTATTCTGGTAAATTATCTGATCTTACAGCATTACCAAGTTTCATCAAAATATGTTCAAACTATGTGCATTCATGCTTCCAAATTATCGATAAACAAAATTTTAATAAAAAATACCTTACAGAACCAAATGGTATACATTATACAAGAATCATTTGGTTCTGTAAGGTATTTTCCAGTCCTTAATTCTAGAATATTAGGAGATAAAAATAAAAATTTAGTCGCAATTCACGAGTTATTTCCACACGTATGAGCTGACAAAAATACGCAGCAAAATAAAGCGGTTTATAAACAAATTTACTAACCGTCAAGTCTTTATAGGTCAATGATCTAGATCATTACGCATATTCGGCCAAGTTTGTCATCAAAATAAATTACAATAATAATTTTTCTATATATATAATTGCATTATTTGGGCTTTTAGAAGCTCTTTTATAAAAATTAAAAATGGTTATTGTTATATTATGTATCTATTAGTGGTTAATCCATCAATAAATCAGTATGCCGAAGTTTCACGGTGCATATTTATATCAAATGAGCGATTGCTCATTCTTACTCCACTATGTCAAATTATTTTAGTATAAACAGGCGTAGAGCTAATGTTCTAAAATAATTTAATCTTTTATTGTTTTTAGTGCGTTTGTAAAGATTCTATGCAATGTTCTAATACTGAATACGAGTTTCAGTTTACTCTAAAAGATCACGAAATAATGCTCTTGCTCTATGTTCATTTGATATAAAAGTACCGATATGGGGTTATATGTTGTAAATTCTACATTTTGATTATTAGATAAGAGAATGTCAAACTCTTAATAGAGTGGTTTTTGTGACATTTAATAAATCATTAGTAACCGCATGTAAACAGAACCTTGACTAAACCACATTATAGGTAGATTACTCATAGAAATCTTATACGATACGACAGCAGTACTTATGCTGCATATTGCATAGGTATACGAGTTTAAGTTTTAACATGTAGGTATAGTTGTATTTTAATTCAAGTTCTCAGTTTTCATTCATTTCACTGAATAAGGAGATACATACAGACATATAGTAGGTAAACTGATTAAAAATTATTTAAATGTTAGGACCTCGTAATATTTCATAGCAAAAGCAAATTTTGGTTACGTACCACCTACCTAATTGTATTTTGTTATACAGAAGTATAATATTAATCTTATGTAAGATTCTCCATTCTATATTATAACAACATAAAGCAGCTTACAACAAAAGACATCGAATTACGCTGAATTAGTTTTGAGCTAGACAACACCAAGTTTTATACCATTCATGGTTGATCCAGGGGCATATCCATAACTTAAAACCTGTCTCATTCTTATATCCACTAATATATGATTAGAAGAAGGGATAAAATTGGTTAACCTGTCTAAAATACGTTCGTCAACCTCTAATAATTTTTTATCCAAATCTAAAGTACCTAGGAGACTACCAAGTATTCCATGAATTTCGCGTACTCTTTCAATAGGTATTGTCATATTACAAGTAGTACATAGCCAATCAGTGTTGACCTTAAGAGGTTCGTCAGGTAGGGCGGTTCCAGTACATTCTTTGTTGATGCATTTTAATCCCGACAAAAGAGTACCCATTTCAGAAGCATCTTGACACCGATGACATTTGCACCAAAATTGTTTTGCTTTAAATAATTGATATCTCCGCGTAGGAGTGCACCATAAAAGCCCAGTATAACAGCTTAATAATTCCTCTCCAACTTCTATATCTCGCGTTGCTAAAACAGCCATAGTGTAATCTGTTCTAAAAATATTTCTTGTATTTGGTACACAACTGTGGTTTAAAAACGCAGATAATGGATATAAGCCTCTTAATGGGACGGTTTTGGTATTAGATTGAGCTGGAATTCTAAACGAATTTATCTTTAATATAGAATTTGCAAATTTTAAGAAATTCATATCATCGTTTTGCAATATATCTTGAGCACATAATAATTCAAATTCTTCAAAAACTTGGTTACTTGTACTTGCTTGAAATATTTGCAGAAATTGTTTATCCTTATCAGACAAAAATAAAAATCGTATGTAAATGAGGGCTTTACAAAGTATTCTTGAACGTTCAAAATCCACTGAAGTCTTAGGTTGCCATTTAGCGTTGACGCAAGCACATTCTTTGGTATGCTCAGGCGATGTTTTGCATTTCATAGAGCATGTTATTAAAGCGCACTTTTCACAAGGACTACAAGAGTCATTTATATTGTAACATACAGTACAGAACAGTTCGCCGGCAAGATCGCGTCGTGGTCCTAAGACTAATGGCTTGTTGACAAAAATTATGGAGCCACGCTTGATAAATTTATTTGCAAACAGTCCTCTTCCACCCAGATCTGTTGGACTCAATCGAAATACATTAGAATATACATTGGCGGTGTTTTCACACAGGTATTGCTGAACGGTGTCAAAGCAATCGTTTATCATTTTTGCGTTGGCGATATTGTAAGAGAACGCGCGTCAAGTTTACTCCGATTGAATGGAATTGACTGACGGTATTCTGTTACGATGTCGATGTAAATAGATTGTTTTGAAAATAGCTGCTGGAATTACTTGTGTACGTAAAATAGAACACGTTCATTGAAGCGGGTTAAATGATTGCATTGTTTTTTATTTCATTGATCACTTAGAAGATTACCTAAATGTCACGTAGAGTAAATGTAGGAGTTAATATTCCCCAATCTATGAAATATGTAGTATTTTTTTTCTTTGGATGAAACAAAAAACAAAAATGTTTAATCATAATATGAATTATTGTAAACAGAAGACTATGTTACACATACAATTAAGAATTAAAAAAACTCTTTAAACTTGCATGGAATAAAATTTCGCGATCCCTCCTCAAACAACACGTGTTTGATCTGCGCGCTACAGAACAAAAAGGTTTTACAGAAATTAAGTTTGAGCACATGTATAAAATAAAATATGAAATATTATGAAAATATTTTTATTGTGCTACTAAAGAGAAAATTTGTAAACGAACGTTGAATCTAAATCGAATCGAAATATGGTGATTGGTGATTTTATTATTATCTGATCATTTTGTTTAAATACAACTCGAAATAGGAAATAGAAACCATACTTATTAAAAAGTAAGCATCGTGTACAAATAACGTATAGATGACGATGAGTACATGATAGATGTTGATGTAGACATGACTATAGTTCCATGATGTAGACTTATATGCATTTTGTTAAATTAGCCCGTGTCTATTTGTTAAGCTGTAGAATGTGACATGCACTTGACGTGACATTTACTAATTACTTCTTAGGCATTAGAACAATCCTTGGAACAATCAATAAGGTATATTAATGGGTCTCTTCATATAACTATGTGATGTGTGGCCAATTGTGTGGCGAACAAACTGCTTGCTGTTTAACTGACTTTTACAAAAACGACATAGGTACTCCTTTAGTAGTGTTAATCTTTTGTATATTTTTATAGAGCCAATTTAGTAATTATAATAATTGTAATAACCTATAGGTCTAAGCCGCTTGTTCTCCCGGAAAATAACCTATGTTACATAAAAGGATGTAGACTTCTAATGGTAAAAGCGGGTAAAATAATTTCAAAATCAATTCTGTAGAGTAAGTATAGACACAAAGGTTACCTACTCTCTAGTCCCTACAGTCTAACAATCTCACATAAATTACCTCTTTATTGCCTCAGTTATTTTACCTTTTAGCATAGATGTAAGAAAACTATATATTAAATAAGTATATTTTATATCTTATATCTCTACTTAGATTCATACATGCTGTGGCAACGAGTGAGTAATTTGATACTGTTTCATAAATTGAATAGCATTATGGTTATAAGTATAATCTTTATTATTTTTTAAGTGTAAGATTTTTCGGTTTGAAAAATAAAATAAAATCATAATATGTAAAGGTAATTTAATAAAATATTTCTAGGATTATTAATGTTAACGTTTGTTTTGCATTAATTTGAGGGCTATTGCATATTTTATCAAAATTAACTTAAAAGATAAGAAGTCTTTGCTGACTAATTACTAGAATATATGTAATGTCTAATGTTGTTTATAAAATAAATAAATAAAATAGCGCTATGTGTAATGTAATGGGATTATTTCTTATAAAATATGTACTATTAAATGACCAAATAAATTTTAAAATAAACATATTTCAGCAATACAATATTCCGTTGGTGTATAATTTTTCCGATTGGTTGATGGTACATAATTTTTGAAAAGTTATCTACGACATTTAGATAGAAGCGAAGCATTACATAGAAGCGAGAACGAATACGAAACGATAGAAGAAGAAAGTGTTATATTTATAGTGAATAAAATAGAGAGCAAGGTAAAATGACGATATTTTTTATCCTTCGATATCATCGAAACATGTCAGAAACGTTGTGATCTATCTTATAAAATATGTTTTTATCATCGTAAACTGTAAACGTAGATAAAAATAATTCATGCATAGAATTTTCTTTCATGTTTTTTTTAAATAATACGACAAGGAAATAAACTCACCATGCCACCTAAATCCATCATTTTCTCCAAATTCCCATATGATACGACATTGCAAATCTACTGCAATTTGGTTTGTTTTTGGAACATATTTAAATAACCTGTTCAAAACGAACTTTTCTAAATCTCCAACGTTTTCGAAGTCTAAAGATCCAAGTAAACTGCCAAGAGCACTTTGTATGGCACAAATATTACTATTAGGAACTCTCAATTCGCAACTCAAACAGTGCCAGGCTGATGTTGCTTTGAGCGGGTCCATCGGAAGAAGAGAGCCAGTGCAACTTGATTCAAAACATTTAAGAGCCCCTAAGAATGTGCCTCTCTCGGTCGGATCAGCGCAACGCTCACATTTACACCAAAAGTGTTTTGTTTTAAATAAATGCAGTCGTCTAGCCGGAGTTCCCCACAACAAGCCGGAGTAGCATGTAGTAAGTTCAGTCCCAGCAGGAATGGCTTTTACGGATTTGATAACCATGTAGTAATCACGATTAAAACTGTGTTTCGTATTCGGTACACAGTTATGATTCATTAGCGACGATACAGGGTACAGGCCACGCATACTCATTTCGCTACTGCCATAAGGAGTCGCTATTTGAAATGCATTTGCGTCAAGAATGCAAACAGCCAGTGACATTAATTGTTCATCTTCGGGGGAAATGTCAAAATACTTCACCAAATCTCTTATTTCACTTCCGTGTTGTGGTAAAGTGTGTGACTGTAGAGATTGTAATAGTTGCTTTTTATCTTCATTTAATGACAAAGTTCTTATGGCTGCCAAACATCTCGACAAGAGGGTTTCGTCCACATCTTCGATCGGTACTTTATTGCTCCAAGCAGAAATCTGTATACAGTCATCGTAATGGCCATCACTGCTTAAACACTGTTGCGAACATAATACTAAACCACATTTTGTACATCGAAAAAGTGTATCACTATTGATTTTACCGCAAATAGTACAACCTCTTTGAATGATAGTTCCGGATCGTGGACCGTAAACAAGTGGATGATCCACATATAGCACTTCACCTGCCCTTATATCTTCCGTAGCGAAAAGGCCGCGTCCGCTAACATCGGACTGGCGAATGGTCCATTTATTGGAATGGTTTATAAATTTGCTGATCTGTATCTGATCGAGATGCTCCTTCACTATTAGCGACAATTGCTCCATCGACAACATCCTGTCGCAACTCGTCCGGTGCCGGCACTGCACTGCGTACTCGCCGTGAATATCAACATTAGTTGGTTTGATAACACGGAATAGGCGCTGATCGGATATACATCGCCAAAAACATATACAGACTTCTCTGTAATTAACTAAGACGATCGATGTGTGCCAGACTTACGAGGTGTGTGAGTAATGTATGAGGTTAGTTTTAAACTCAAACATCGCTGCGTCAATTTTCAACAGGTGATTACGTCAAAAATGTGGAAGATGGGTTCGTTTATTTATTGTTATAGTTATTGTAGAATGTTGTTATATGTGGAACGAAAGCGTGAAGTCACTAGGCAAAAATTTGACTATTATATAAGTACGTTAATGTTATTTATAAACGGTTGTGACTGTCAGGTAGATATGTAAAATGACTGTTCAAAGCCACCGGTCAATATAAAAATAAATACAACGAGCGCGTTTAGCATGACAACATGATGACAACCAAACAATTTCCCGGTCCAATTAATATTTTAAACATATTGGCTATAAACGAAATCAGACTATATTTTGTTAGATTATAATAATTCACGTTGTACGATTTTGAAATTTAGGTTTTAATGGATCAATAAAGGCGACAATGTTAAAGTCGGTGTTTAATTATAATGTTCTTTTGGTAAAAAATTATATTTCATAAGATTATCAAGTCTCCTTGATTATTTGGATATAAATCATAATAATATGTAGATAGAGTACAGACTCTATATAATAATTTTGTTCGTCACTGATAAAATATTTAAGTATTTAATTCTATTCACTACTTTATTTGACAAGAAATATTAAATTAATGCAATATTGGTTTTGTTTCGTACTTTTTTATATTAAACTATTTATTTTGTGAAAGACAAAAAGTCCTAAATTGTAATTTGTGTCAATTTATCTATAATGCACCATTCATTTGGATATTATGCATCCTGTTTACTTGTACCTTTTTATAATGAAACTTTTAATAACGAGTATAGAGACCCTGTTCATATCCAACGGTGATTTCTTTTTAATCGGCCCAGTAGTATTTTTTTTTGCTCAGTTCCTGAGATGAGCGCATGATTGTATAAAACACCTGAAAGCAAGGCGAATTTTATTTCACTAGAAACCTAGAGCTTATTCACATTGACAGCAAGTGAAGCCAGACGAAAATATTCATATAGATCGTTGAATTTGTGGGTATTGCAACTGTCCACTTGTGAAACCACAGTGGAGCTAAATGCTTACGTCTGCATAGTTGAATCTAAAATGTAGTTCTGGTAAGTAACATGATCTGCGTCTTTTGTTTATCATGAACCAGTTGGTTCGACAACCTGTCCAGTCTCCGTGACCACACAGCCTACATGGACGTAAAAACGGCAAAAATTTACTGTGAAAATTGTGTTCGGATTTATTCTTTACCATTAATGCGAAACTTATCTAATTACAATAGTTCGAATAATATGCAAACATTGTTTGAGTATAACGAAGACGAGTGCCCATGGTATTACTTCGATAGTTCTTACAAAACATTACTTGGAGGATGTCTAATTATATTTGGTAAGTGTTGATATGATCTAAATTGTTAGGCAGTTTTAATCGCCATAATTAATTATGTCTCACCAGAGCATCCTATTTTAAAGGGTACATTCCAGTCATTTATAAAGCTTATTAATACTTGTGTCGAATGTAATTTGAATTTGATAAGAAGAGTGCCAACAGGTGTATTCGGGATGCTGCTCAATGGTTGGCTATTTGCCACTTTCATCCACAGTCACCTTCTTATTTCCAAAAGCCACGTGTTGATACTTAATGTCTGCTCAGCGTCACTCGGCAGAAATTTACTTAGTTTTCCATTTGCAGCATCATCTGCAATAGGCCAAAGGTAAACTAACCTTCTGAACCATGATAATTCAAGCAATGGCAACGTATTTCTTTTTCTCAAGACAGGAATATACAAAATATTCTTGCTTTTCAGATGGCTATTCGGCACACATGCCTGCCAGCTTTTTGCATTTTTGAATCAATTTTATGGAATTTTTCAAATGACAACTTTATTCACCATTGTTCTTGAAAGATATTGGCTCGCAAGATACACTAGGCGAGGTAGGTTTAGTAATTTATATTGATAAGTAACGTATTCTCTGTTATTTTTTCTTTAATATGTTTATTTTCCAGAGAGATCTCTCTATTATCGATACTATTGGACGCTAACCGCATGCAGTTGGGTAAATGCCGTGGTATTCTCTATACCACCCTTATTCGGATATGGAGTGTATTCATGTGACGCAACTGGTACAATATGTACCTTATTGTGGCCCTCTGCTCAAGCTGGTGCAAAACATCTGGGTTATGTTGTTCCGTATGTGTTCGTTTGTGGGGTCATTCCAGTTATTGGCATGTTAGTATTTCTAATTTCTTCATTTTTATTTTGTTGAAATATAATCAATTTAACTAACATACTCATACAATTTACAGATTTTATTACATGGGAAAAGCAAGTCGATTAGAAAGTATTTATTACAGAAACGAGATGCTTAGAGAAGAGAAGCATTTAACAAAGGTAAATGAAAATTATCTTAGAAATATCTATATTCTTCAGTTATTTTTTATGATGCCTCCTTTGTACAGTGGTTAATGTCTGAGCGTCATGGGTTCGAAACTTCGAATCCTGGTGGAGACTAAGAAAAAAAAAACTGTACTTGACCGTAAAAATTTATCCCTGAAATAATGCATCTGCCAAGGGGATATGGGACTTAATCGTGTATTTTTGTTTGTAGTGTGTACATGTGCTGAGCGTGATAACATTAGCGTTATGGATCCCAGCTGCGTTGGTGGCGGGTAGCCAGTGGTTCCCGCTGCTTCTCTATGGGTACCGTCCTCATGTGCCCCCGGTGCTCGCCTTGATTGCACCTATTACCTCTGAGGTTTGTGTTGTATTACATTCTTAATCTATGTATTAAAATCAATCGTGTACAGTAAAAAGAGGAAGTAGAATATTTTTTAATTATATTATTCCGTTATTACTGCAAATTTTATTTAAATTATATTCGCAATGATCATGGAATCAAATACATAAGTAGTTACTGCAATCTTAAAATCAGACCCCGTCTGCCTACTTCCTATACAAATAGCCTATAAAGGGGTCATGATATTGACGTGTTACCCGCTTATAAATTATGTATTTACTTTTCATTGAGGAAGTAGAGATTGAAAGACAAGTCTTTATTACGAAGGATGAAGCAACAATAATATGTTATGGAGCGTATATACTAGTAACTAGTATTATGTTAGTGAATTATTGTAACATTTATTACAAGTGTTCAAGGTTGTAAATTATCTCTACAATATTGTGATACTTATACGAATCAAATAAGTCCTGATATAAGTATTTTATTACATAAAATCTTTGTATTTATAGGCAGCAACATGCGTTCCTGTATTATGTTATCTGTCAGGTGATACCAGATTAAGAGCAGCATTATTAGGGAGAATGCGAAAGAATTACGCATTATTGCCACCTCAATACGCGATGAGATACCTAAGGGACTAACATTATATTCAAAAAGCAACTAAGTGCGTCTCTTATGAATCTATTAAAAGCCTTGTTCAGGCTTGGTGAGAAGTCACGAAGAAGTTCTTTGCAATGCTGTACCGAGAGTTGGGGTTAAATACACGAAGATTTTCAATGGGATATAACTATTTTGTTTCATATTCTTAATAAAACTGTAAATAGCATCTAGTGTTTAATTTATATAAAGTCGATTCCTCTACCCAAAATTCAAATTATATTTATTTATTCTTAAAAGAAGACTAGTTTTTGGATATTCAGTCGCCTGAAATGTTCGACTCAAAAATCTTCTAGAATATACTATATAGAATTCAATTTCTCAATGCAATATTATTGAAACTTAAGATGGTTAAAATTATAAATGAGTAGGTATTTAAACATCTATCACGCTCAACATTGCACCATAGAGCCAGTAGGCAGTAATAAGACAGGTAAGTTGAGTAATACAAAGAAGAGGCCAAAATATGTATTCAGAATTCCTTGAACTGCGAAAGTTTGTGTAAAATATCATGTGGTTTTAAACATTGTAACAATGTGTCGGATTAAGAAACAGAGCGTAAACAAACCAGCTCAAGGTATTTAGTTATACCTACTTTATAGAAGGTATATTATATACCAAAGTAATTTGATATTGAATAATAAATATAACTAAGACTATAATATTATTCTTGATTTGCAGGTATCGACTTCAGTCAACTTCAACCTTTGTTACAATTATTACATGTTTGCAGTTAATATGTCTGTACAGAGTTGCGAGTGGGATAATTTATTTAACGATGGAGATAGATCCATTTTGAAAGATGGATTGGTTTTAACAGGTATATATACAGAATCTTATATATGTGTAAAAAATTTACGTTGGTATTATAAAAAAATAAGCTCTATTTAAAAAAAGTGAATCTCTGTTTAGATTTTTTGACTAGTTTCATTAAAGATCAATTGAATAAGAATTAGATTAGACCGTACATATGATTTGGGCGTACCTTTATTTTTAATTAAAATAATAAAAGGGTCATTTCTGTTCCTTTTTCTTCTTGTTCATTTTTTATTTCTGTTGTTTTAAATTTTCTATAATAATTGCATTATTGGTAAAATAAATTGAAAATAAGTTTTCTCTTGTATTTTCATATAAAATGTATAGATTCTGCGTTACATAAATTATAACAAAGTGAAATTGATTGAAATAGCAACAGAAAGCTTTGAGCCATTAGCTTTATCGATGTCGTAACTTATAACAAAGAAAAGGAATGATACTGAAATAGCATAATGTTTGTCTATTTCCAGATTCGGTATCTGTTTTATTAGGTCTGTGGTTGAATCTGGCGCTCTTGTTAACAAATCTAAAATACGATCTCAGCTATCGCAATCTGGCTATCTTCACGTTAATTAGCTGTTTACGGCGCGGTTTATCTCTCTGCCATTCTTTACTTTTATCTGAAAGGTAAGTTGTGTACGACAAAATTTTCTTTTCAACTGATTTTCAAGTGATTATTTTTTCATGCAGATTGTAGTAAAGGAGGACGCGTCAAATTGGGCCTGAAACTTGCGTTAAGACCAATACACACGAAATATTGTTTTTGTGATAGATCGTTACACATACCAAACGAAAAAAATGAAATAAAAAAATAAATCAACCGGGTTCTTGTACAGTCAAGGCAAAAAGTTTTATTTATTTGGCTATTATTTTGCGCACAATAACGGTGTTTTTAATTCGAGTGAAGTAAATATAAACCTAAATGTCACTGGAGTGACTGAGTTTAACCACATAGAACGTCTAACTACGTTGAATTATAATAAACACGGTATAGATAGGTACCTGTTACAAAACATAATATTAGTGTATTTCGGTTATTAGAAGGCTTAAGATTAGTACGTTTTTGTAAGTGAAAGTGAATTGGAGTAACATAAAGATATTGTCATTGTCTTATAACAGTTATTAATTGCAAAAAATATTATACACAAAGAAATAAAACTTGATGTGACTGTACCAAAACCCGGTTGATTATTATTTTATATATATTTTTCCCGTTATGTACATGTGTTATGATCTATTATAAAAACAATATCTCATGTGTATTGGTAGAACTCAAGTGTTCAGGTCCAACTTCCATAGTAAAATGCCCATTCTCCTTTCCGTAGGAAAAAAAAAGGTTAACAATTTCAAATGAAATGTTTTAAAAATTACACATTGTTGTAAATTATTTAAATTTATAAAAAATGATTTTTGTTAATTTTATTTTTAACTTAAATGTTGTATTCATGAATTAATTCGTTAAATTTATAACAATTTTAAAGTACTTACTGATTTGTTTAACATTCTAACTCAATAATTTACATTTACATTTCAGTTGGTTCGATTTTAAGGAATCATGTACATTCAACGGCTTTTGGGATACATTTTTATCAGTATACGAAGTGGAGTGCCTCACTCATGTTTGTATCGAGCGATACGTAGTGCATAAATATATAAATAATGGTAATATGTTTTTTATTCGAATGTTGGATAGTTTAAATAAAATTACATATATGTAAATAAGCCATTTGGTTTCCATAACACAAGAGAAAAGCTTAGTATGGGATCAGATTGTGCCGTGTGTGAAAAATGCCCTGAAATATTTATTTTAAGATTTTTGTCATATAAGAATAATCATTATTTTTAAGCTCATTATCATTTTCTATATTTCAGGATGGGAACCAATCAAATGGCATTATTGTATGTATCAAGGATTGTGCCTCCTTTTTGCCGCTCTATATTCCATACCGCCCCTGTTTGGTATCGGTAGTTATGGACTAGATTTTACCTGTAACTCCTGTACTTTCGACATGGTGTTGCCAGATTCGTGGCAAAAACAATTCATTGTCCTCATATTTTTACTGCGCAGCGTTAAATCGGGCTCTTTTATGTAAGGAAAAATAATTATTTATAAGTTGAAGTCTTTTGAAATTCAATTTAAAAGGGTTTATCTCATTATTTATTTTACTTTTAAGGATCGTGATGTTATACTGGGCCCAAAAATTAGAGGCTGTAAACAAAAGCTCGGAAAAAATAATGGAACAAGCACCGTTTACAAAGGTCAATATTTGTTATTATGAACTTGCTCTACATTTTTTAATTAAGTAGGTAAACTGAACTTTTAAATATTGTTTCTTTCTTAAATTACCTACTTCTAATTGAGGTTATTGGTTGAAATATTATAACACTGAATACCTTTATGTATATTGATATTATGATGTCGTTATTTTACCTAACAAGTATTAGCGCTAAGGTTACAATGCTGGATATCTGAGGATATATAATCGATATTATAATAATATTACAGAGCGTAGTTGCAATGACTGCAGTGATTATCATGTGTTGGCTACCGATAACTATGGTAAGGGGATCGGTCGTGTTATCACAGCTTTTGAATGAATACATTTCTTTCGTGCCATCAGTTCTTCTCATTCAGTGGTCGATGTGGCTGAGTTCGGTGAGTAAACGGTTTTCCAACTTTTTTTTATTATTGGAATATCTGTAGCCATAGTTTAACACTTGATAGTGGCAACTTGCCTCATTAGTTTCTTCAAAAGCTTCTTCAAATACAACGTAAGTTCGACTTACTAGTAAAAGCACAGAGGAAAAGTGATCGAGATTATTAGAGCCTACGTATTTATTTTAGCAAAATTTTCTCACAATGTTTCTTATCTAAGAAATACTTGCACAGGATTGTGCAGTATTAAAATGCGAATAGCATATTGTAATTTTTGGACATCTTCTTTCACAAGTCATCACATACCTAATTATTATTAATCAGCTTGTAAAGCGGGTCGACGTTTTTAAATATATGTGTTATTTTCAGATTTCACCTGCGTTTATGTCAATAACGTTATTTTTGGTGGATGATCAGATTCGCGGGAAGGCATTGAACTTTTACATCACTGGAGTTAAAGAGACAAAGAAGGAATTATAAAGGAGAAATTTACTCTCTTTTATAAATAATATGCACCAAGTATTATTTTATGTTAAATATAATGTAATGTTTTTATTCACATTGTAAGAAGTCAAATATGAACATGTATTATCAGTAAGAGCATTTGGAAACACTTCGGTAGGTGTATCATTAGCTTTTCATTTTGTAAGATTATAGTTCCTACTTTCACATTTAATAAGTACCTATGTTAATAGCCACCGAAAAATATATTTTGTATAGAAAATACTGTATTTTTATTTCATTGTATTTTTCAATATATGAAATGAAAAGATATATTATGATGTAAAATAAGACAATCTTAATTTTATGTCTATTTATATGTACATATTCAAAATTCGATTTTGGTACATAACAAATGACATCCTTTGGCTTAATAAGGTTTAAAAATAAACACCAGTATTCTTATAATAATGGTAACTTTACTTAAAACTCAGGTAACCGTAATCAAAATCAACAATCAGTCGAAATTACACAAGATGAATTTTGTACGATATTATTTAAGTCCATTAAGTCAGTCTAATCAAATATTATACAAAATGTTTATGGCAAACACCAGTAGAAACTTGGAAGATTTATAAACTTACATTTTATAGTAAAATAAGGAAGATTGTACTTATTGGATACTATTTGTAAAATTTGCTCAGCTGTCTATTTATCTTACTGATAGGTATTTAGTATTTACATTCCTTCTTGTAAAATTCTACGTACATGTTTGGTCCACAATAAGGCCATCTATGATTTACACCGTCCCTTGTTTGTAGTAATTTCACAGATTTTGAAATTCTTAACCATAATACATTATCACCTATTCATATTTTTTTATAATATTTTAGATGAATATACTGTATTTTTTTATATGCTTATCGCAAACAATCATACAGTGCAGTTACTATTCGAGATAAATTAGGTTGACAGATATGTTTAACATTCTATGATAAGATTTGTGTGAAATATATTGGAGGAACCGCACACTTCATCGCACATGTAAATCATAACTTTATATAATTTTTCTTTATAACACTTAGGTACTATAATCAATTTGTTGCAGTCACTTAATCTTACTTGTTACACTATATTTTACACAATATATTTTTCGATCAATATAATATTTAATTTATTATTTTACACTTTGATATCTTAATTACGCGCACTATATTCACTTTTTTTGGAATGGGTTTGATTATCGTCCAAAATGTCATCACATTCACTAGAGTTATGAATCACACTTATTTGTTCAGTTTCTATCATAAAATCGATATTATCATCTAAAGTTGTTGTATATACCCTGTTGCTATATGTGTCCTCAGAGGAGGTGATGGAGGACGGCGTCGAGGGACTGTTGAGTACAATAACGGGGTACTCAAAGTTGGTCCCTCGGAACTTATCCTGCTAAATGCTCTCCATGTCAGTATTCTGGTTCCATTTACTCCTATTGTTTCTCCTTTCGAGTACAGGTATTAAGAATAGAATTATGCCACTAAGAGAAATGGTGCCACCGGCGACGTAGAAGCCGGGCGCATATGATTGATATGTATCGTAAAGCCATCCTGTAATTAGATAGTGTTTTTACAAATTTAATCAGTACCTACGAGAGTGTTTATCACTATATAAATACAGACATCGTTATCTTTCATAATTTTTACTTTTATGGTACAAATAGATAAACTTGTTTCTTATAATATTGAGATATATAATTACCTGCAAAAGGTGGACCAATAAGTGAAGCGATTCCTTGAAACAGTAGGAGTAATCCAAATGCGTTTGTTAATTTCTCTAATCCCAAAAGATCAACTAGCACCACTGAAGTGAGACCAACATAAGCACCTATAGTGAAGCCAAATACAGTTGCATAAAGAGCCAAACCCCAAAATTCCCAACAGGCCATAGCCAACGCCGTACCTGAAATAATATTATTACATTTTAATCATATTTACATACAATAAATAAACATTTTATAACAAAATAATAATTTATCTACTCACTTATTCCAGCTATGGTAAGGCATACATTGTAAGCTAAGAGTCGATTAACCCACGGTTTATCACTTATATATCCAAGAATGACTCTTCCTACTAAGTTTGCTGCACCTATGATAGAGATTAAATATGGTGGATTCTCTATTCCCAAGTTTTCACTCATAGGCACTGTGTAGACATAAGGTATATAAAATCCTATGCTAGTTAAAAAGTTAGACAGTGCAAATAATATAAAAATAGGATCTACAAGAAGTGAAACGTCAAGCATTTCTGATAAGGCGACTTTGAACTCGTCAGAACATGGAAGCCAGCCACATCGCGTTTCTCGTTCTTCTCTTTTCATTGATACTTGAGATCTTTCCATGGATGGTCCCCTGAGTCGCGCTAAACTTGTCATACTTCCTTGGTACAACACATCTGGGCGCTGCATGATACCACTTCCGTGACGTGAACTTATAGGTTTTTGTTCTTGTGGTTTATTCAATGCAGGCTGAGAAAGAGTAAGCCTAGCTACATCATCTTCTATTTTACCATTCACTCGTATAACATGCTCTGTACTTTGAGATCTTTTGAGTGGTGATTTAATTTCTTGTGACAACATTGGTTCCGTCACGGGTGTTCTTGGGCGTTCAGGTACTGGTCGGAACATTAGTCCTAATGGAATACAATTTAATATAAATGCTCCTATGATAACCATTGCGCCTCGCCATCCGTAGTTTGTTATTAAAGCGGATGTAATCGGTGCAAAGAGGAACGTTCCAAGGCCAGACCCGCACACAGCTATGCCTGAAAATTAAAAATTACAAATAAGATACGTTCCATTAATATAATTTTTATGTGTCAGTTGAAAATATTTGACAAATTTTTGTTTTGCAAATCAATAGGCATGTGTGTATCAATCTATATAATGAAACCAATAAAGTTGTAAAGGCGAAGGAAAATTCAAGGACTGATGAAAGCACGTAGAAAAGCTTACCCGTAGCAAGACTCCTGTAACGTTCGAACCACACCGTAACGCTGACGATCGCAGGCAAGTATATGAACCCGAAGCCAACGCCAGTGCCCACACCGATAGTGAAGATGAGCGTGGTGACGTTATTCGCGAAGGCCGATATCACGACACAGACTGCAGACAGCATGGCCCCCGCTACTGTCACTGATCGACAGCCCCATCGGTTCACAAACGAACTTGATATGGGACCTGAAATTGTTAGTAGTTGCAGAACTTAATAACATATAAGTAGTAATAAATAAAATATTTTTATTATTTTAGTTCATAAAAATTAGGTTTAATGTAGAAAACACAATTTTCAGTTTATTTTATTACAGGCTTTTTAATTATGTTTGTTTTATTTATTAAATTCTTAATGATACTAAGAACTAGCTTCTTGTATAAATACAAGATTTGTTGAACGATAAAATATAAGTACCGTCACGTCGAATTAATAAGGCTTGCAAATATTTGACAGATAGGTATTGAAGAATGGGGGTCATTGAACGCCCACGGTTTTCATTTAAATTAATATGAGCTAACTTTGAAATTGCGGGTAATGATTCGCCTTTATTACATATTTATGTTTAATTTGTATTTAAGATATTTCATTAACTAACTTTGATGAAAAAGCAAAATTTTAGTAATAAAAAACTAATTAATAAAAAAATAGAAGAAAGATTTTCATTGTATTTTTTTCACTGTCTGAGCGGTACAATGGCTAAACTTCTCTTGATTGCATCTTCACCAGGGGTCGAACCCAGTACATCTCAGTAACACATATTAAAGGGCATAAAAGACGGCTAAACGAAATAATTCCGCTCTAATATACTCGTATTTGGGCTTGAGTAAAAAGTTGGCTCATTCATTATTCAAAGTGAGCTTGCAGTGACATCGCCAAAATCCTTTAAATTAATGATGATAAAAACCTGAGCTAAGGGTGACCCCGACGAGGATAGACACGATCCACGCAGTCTTGCCTTTTCCCTCATTAAAGTAGGTCAGGAACTCTGCATAGAACACGCCAAACGAATAGGTCATGCCATCGGCTGAAAGGGAACAATATTAACAATAATTTGCTATATAGGTACACATGATCCATAAAGGGCTGATGATGATGATACACAATATGATATAAAGACGTAACTTTATAATGTTTTATGTCTGAATGAATTTTTATATTGAACACAAAGTTGACTATATTGTGTGGTAAGTTAGCGAAAGAAAGATATTGACTTCGTCGATGTATTAAGGATGGGATGCCTTAAGAATTCATTTATTAGATACTTTAGACATTTCGATTATCTTCAGCGAGGGAGTGAAACAAAGTTCGTTTCGTGGAATAATCTATTTATTGTTTGTGAAGTTGTCAGTATTATTATTTCCTAAATAAAAGTGAGGCTAAATTAAATATTTCACATTCATGAAATTATCATGATTTCTGACTGTACCAAAGGCAGAGGTATAACGAAGATAAGATAATTCTGTAAACAGAATAGTCTTCCGTGAATATAAACAGCTTTATGTTATCTTAGCTCTCTTTGGGAATACTCTAATTTTAGTTAAATTATATTCACTTGAATTAAACGCAGAATAGATAAATGAGTGGAATTCGTACAAAGAGTTTCATCAGAAGGCAAAAACACTAGCTTTATATAAAGAAGTTTAGTTGAATGTATTGAATTAGAGTTTATTGACTGAAACTTTGCACTCAACGTCCGACGTACCACGTGGAGCGTGTTATATCACCAGAATGTGATTCTTTCACACAGTTCTGTTATCGCGATAGATTCTCAGCGAACTGGGTTAACATGATAGGCACTTTATAGCCCACAATGCCGTATCACGTCAATATAGCCACTGACAACTCTGGTGCCAACAAAGACTATCACAACTGTACTGGAACAAAGAAATGTCTGAACGTTTCCTTTTGCGGGAGCATGTTATTTACTCTTGAATACGCATTTTCATTAAATGACTTTCTCGAATCGAAATCTTACCAATTCTACCTACGTGTAAATTTTGTTTCTATAACAATGAAGAAAGAATAATATTGTTTAAATAAAGACACAGAGCATTCAAATATAAGTAACAGATTCGATATATTTTACAATTAAAACGCAATAAAATCTATACGGAGCTTCCCAATAATTGTTAATACAACATAAAAACAACTTTCTGCTAAATCAACAATACGATGTATAATAAAAGCACAGACTAATAATAATATACTACGTATACAACAGACGGTGCACTCCATACAAAAAAAGTTGCACTATGAATTTACGCAATTAAAGCGCCAGTGGGGAAATAACGTACTACATGTTCGATTATATCTCTTAGTCTTTTGCTTTTAACACACTAGATGGCACGTTAAACACTGACTTGATGTTCTTTTCCTTCCAGAGCCACTAGATGGCACTAATGTAAATATATGTACACGTACCTTTTATTTTCAAGTCTTTGGCGTCAAGTGTCAACTGTCAACTGTCAACATAATATTTTGTACCTACTCGGATTTTTAATTAAACAAAGCTGACTCACAGAGTACCTACATTATTATGACTGGTATTTAGTTCAGTTTATTTACGAGATTCTGTCAAAACCAAAACGAGAAGCTTTGTTTGTTTTCGTTTTTAATTGTTGAAAAATAAGTGCTAAATATGATTGATGGACTGTGAGGTTATGTAGAATCTACAGGCAGAAAAACGGCAGAAAATAAGCTTTATATGGTAAACTGATATTTTCTCTGAACATAAATTTTTACAAACATGATTTTTAATGATTGGTTTATGGATTTGTAACCCAATATAAGATTGTTTTATTACAGACTTATTGCTTACGTTCGCAATAACAAATTTGTTCAAGAGAGGAGAAGGATTAATCCATCCCAAATGTAAATACGATTCTCCACAAAAACATTGTAGACACAAGAAAGGGATTTCTACATTTGCTACTAAGAAGGATATGGGATCATGAAGGATTTCATCTGTTTTAATACCAGTAAAATGGAATGAGCGCCGTGGCCGTGACTGTGTTTGGTACATAAAGAATGACAAACATTCAACTTAAAATTATTATGAGTGCATTACGGGCAAACACACAATAAGTTGTCCTTTGACTAAGATGTACTTAATTTTAAGGAACACTAAAATGGATGGCTAGAATAGGTATAATCGCATACATAGTATTTATTTCTAGTCTGTTGTATAAATAATCAAAGACTACAAAATATATAGTGAACTATGTCTTTAATATTAATTCTACAGTTTACAGTGTAGTGTGTAATCTATTGTATGTGTGCGTCTAGAATATATAGTCCTGTTGTTCTACAGTTTAAGCAGTTCAATACAAGCTTACAGTCGAGTCAAGTGTTTCATTAACCACCAACCATTGCATGGCAACCCTGCCAGTTTTGTAAATTGTAGTCTACCTAACCTGACTGTTGGTTTTGATTTGTATCACACAAAGAATACTATACCAAATTTCAAGAAATAAGAATTAAATATTTGATTAACTTTTACTAATATACAGGAGCTTATATACATCAAACAAGACCAAAGCAGGGCTTTGGAGAAAGTGTGTATGGACAAAGACCACAATACATATGGTGCGGACAACTGCATGAAAAGCATGCAGTAAGGGACATTAAATAAATAAATAAATAAAACACATTTATTGTCAAGATCACAACACGAGATACATTTATAAACGAAGGAAAAACAAAAAGAAATAAAAAGAAAAATAATTAAATAAAAATAATCTTATTCCTAAGAACTGTAATGTGGCAGTGAGTGACCTGACAAATGGAGCCAACTCAGTATATGATGGCAAGGTGATTAATACCTCACCACCACTGATTTTCAGTGACCCCAAGTGACTATTGGAGTTTCAGTCTAGAATTGTATATAATGATAATTTAACATGAGTATAATATACTCATGTTAAATTATCATATTATTATGTGAAAGATATATTTCTATTAATATGATAAATACTAATAAATAAATACATCAGTTAAAACATGATATACATATATATACATATATATATGTATAGGTAGATATAATATCAGTATGTAATTATGTATATACTTAATGTAAATAAATAAAATGAAATTATGTATATGTTACCGGAAATGTATGAAATCAAGGAATTGTATACAAATCCTAGTGGTCTAAGATCCGAATATAAGTCGAAATGCAACGGCGTGATAATAGAATGAGACCAATTTTATAATAAATTAAGTGTATTAAAAATGGTTTGACTGGAAAAATCCTGGACAGGATATTTTTTATTAATTATTAAAAAAAAATTATTTTCATTTTTTATTAATTGCAGTTTCGAGATAATAAAACAAACGTTATTTGAAGACTTTTTAACGAATGGGTCTCAAACTAATAGGAAATGTGTACAATGCCGATGCCACTTAGGAAATGTATAAAATATTGTTTAATAAACTATTTAATGCATACATATCCTAGTAAATATAAAAATGAATCGCAAAATGTGTTGGTAAGCGCATAACTCGAGAACGGCTGAACCGATTTCGATGATTCTTTTTTTATTATATTCCTTGAAATACGAGGATGGTTCTTATGTAGAGAAAACGTAAACATGTACCACGGGCGAAGCCGGGGCGGACCGCTAGTATCCTAGTAAATGTATAATCTTCCTTGGAATTATATATAATTCCAATATCGTATTAGGAAATGTAAATAAAGTAAATGATTTCTGTAATAAAACACGTTGTTATTTTTTTTTATTATAGCACTTATTGAGACAATCGGGTAACAGTCTTACCGTAAAATAATAATAATATGTTCATATTATCTTACTAATTAACATTTCTTAAATCAACTTATATTCAATCAAATCAAATTTTCATTTATTTAAGGGTGCTATTACCGATTTTTAACAAAAAACGCTATTTTACGGTACCATTTTAACTCAAAGCAATTACACGTGAGAACAAAGTAATATCTTAATTTAAAGATAATATATTCAGATCTACGATCATCTTATAAAAATTGTACGACGTCATACAAAATTGTCGCTGAAATACGATTTTCCCAGCACAATGATCGCATAAAATGCAAAAAAATGGGGTCTAAAACGGTACAATTTTAAGAAAATTAAAAGCCTAATCTATCTTCTTACCTATAAATTATTGAGGGATGAGGAGGATGAGGGAGGGAGGGAAGTCCTTTATAGATTCTGATAATTTTTTTGTATCTAAATCAAAATTTTATTTCAATTATTAGCTAAATTAAAAATACTTGTTGATATCTTCATACATTTTGCTCTCGCGGGTCGTCAGACCGCGCTCAGAAGCGCTCTTGGAAGGACGGGTGTATCGCTCCTTGTCCCAAAAATAAAACGAATTAGAAAAAGATTATTGTGCGTGCACTGTCGTTTTCGTGATTTGAAATATTTGATACTTTTCAGATGCTCTTTTTTATGGGTTGTTGAATAGATTGGTGGGGTAAAACAATTCAAGATGGCGTCGACGAAAATTTGACTTTTTTTCGTGATGGGTGTCATTTTCATAGTTTTTGGGGTAGCTATTAACGAATATGAGGTCAAAACTGAAATCCAAGATGGCGCCGACGAAAATTGTACATCTTTTCGTCATGGGTGTCATTTTCATGGTTTTTGGGGTAGCTATTGACCAATATGAGGTCAAAACTAAAATCCAAGATGGCGCCGACGAAAAATTTGACATATTTTCGTCATGGGTGTCATTTTCATAGTTTTTGGGGTAGCTTTAACGAATATGAGGTCAAAACTGAAATCCAAGATGGCGCCGACGAAAATTGTACATCTTTTCGTCATGGGTGTCATTTTCATTGTTTTTGGGGTAGCTATTAACCAATATGAGGTCAAAACTAAAATCCAAGATGGCGCCGACGAAAAATTTGACTTTTTTTCGTGATGGGTGTCATTTTCATGGTTTTTGGGGTAGCTATTAACGAATATGAGGTCAAAACTCTAATCCAAGATGGCGCCGACAAAACTTTTACATCTTTTCATCATGGGTGTCATTTTCATGGTTTTTGGGGTAGCTATTAACGAATATGAGGTCAAAACTATAATCCAAGATGGCGCTGACGAAAAATTTTACATCTTTTCATCATGGGTGTCATTTTCATGGTTTTTGGGGTAGCTATTAACGAATATGAGGTCAAAACTATAATCCAAGATGGCGCTGACGAAAATTTGACTTTTTTCGTGATGGGTGTCATTTTCATGGTTTTTGGGATAGCTATTAACGAATATGAGGTCAAAACTAAAATCCACGATGGTCGTCGAATTTCAAGATCGTGTCATGGTAATACTTGTATACGTAGTATATTATTATTAGTCTGTGGTAATACTGTCGCGTTATGGAGCAAGGCGGCGATTTTGGTATCTATGAATCTGACACGTTTTCTCGGCACACACGTTCTTTTTTTTATTATCTTCGTTTAAATGTTTTAGATAAACTTTATTTTAAAAAAAGTTTAGCGAATATATTTAAAGTTAATAATATCTGTCAGAATATAAACACAGATGATGATTGCCACAGAGATGCGTTTTATATTACATTTCTAAATTCTAATATTTAGAATTTAGAAATGTAATATAAAACACAACACACAATTTTAAAGACTTTCTACAAAACTGTAGTTGTTAACGTTTTAGTTATTTTATTTAAGTTTACTTTAAAGGAGTAAGAAAAATATACCTAATTATCGACGGTTACATTGGGGATTTGGTAATACCTACATAGCTGTCTCAAAAACCTTGATAATGACACCCATGCCGAAAAGATGTAAGAGTTTCGTCGACACCATCTTGGATTTTAGCTTTGACCACATATTGGTAAATAGCTACCACAAAAACCATGAAAATGACACCCGTGATGAAAAGATGTAAAATTTTCGTCAGCGCCATCTTCGATTTTAGTTTTGACCTCATATTGGTTAAAAGCTACCCCAAAAACCATGAAAATGACACCCGTGTCGAAAAGATGTAAAATTTTCGTCGGCGCCATCTTGGATTTTAGTTTTGACCTCATATTGGTTAATAGATACCCCAATTACCATGAAAATGACACCCATGACGAAAATATGTAAAATTTTCGTCCGCGCCATCTTGGATTTTAGTTTTGACCTCATATTGGTTAAAAGCTACCCCAAAAACCATGAAAATGACACCCGTGTCGAAAAGATGTAAAATTTTCGTCGGCGCCATCTTGGATTTTAGTTTTGACCTCATATTGGTTAATAGATACCCCAATAACCATGAAAATGACACCCATGACGAAAATATGTAAAATTTTCGTCCGCGCCATCTTGGATTTTAGTTTTGACCTCATAGTGGTTAATAGATACCCCAATAACCATGAAAATGACACCCATGACGAAAATATGTAAAATTTTCGTCCGCGCCATCTTGGATTTTAGTTTTGACCTCATATTGGTTAATAGCTACCCCAAAAACCATGAAAATGACACCCGTGTCGAAAAGATGTAAAATTTTCGTCGGCGCAATCTTGGATTTTAGTTTTGACCTCATATTGGTTAATAGATACCCCAATAACCATGAAAATGACACCCATGACGAAAATATGTAAAATTTTCGTCGGCGCCATCTTGGATTTTAGTTTTGACCTCATATTGGTTAATAGCTACCCCAAAAACCATGAAAATGACACCCATGACGAAATAATGTCAAATTTTCGTCGGCGCCATTTTGGATTTGACCTCATATTGTTTAATAGCTACTCCAACTCCTTGAAAATGACACCCATGACGAAAAGATTTCAAATTTTCGTCGGCGCCATCTTGGATTTTAGTTTTGACCTCATATTGGTTAATAGCTACCCCAAAAACCACCCACATTTGCAAATGTGTTTGCTACTTAGGAAAAGTTCAGATTTAAAGATATAGATAATGTGACGAATTTAATTTATTTAATTCCGACTGTTTCTCGGAATAACATACCTACATTTACTAAGAATTGCATACAATGCCGGGTTTAATATATTGCCGGTAACATAATATTATGTATGATAATAATTCTTAAAAAAGTATTTTATACATTTCTTAAAAAGCTTCGATATTGTATACAATAATACAATTCATATTCAAATTGTTGTAAAATAGTCCCACTTTTTTAAGTTGGTTGAATACACTAAAATACTTATAAGGATCGTACCTACTAATAAAAGTAACAAAATGAATTTTTTAAAGTTCCCAGTAATCTTCTGGAATCAATTTCAATAAAAATATAAAAAAAAATATCAAGTATGAAGATGGTCTATAAAATGGATTGCGCTATGTTTACGTGAGCGTGATGTCCCGCGAACCACGTTGCGACGTTAAATATACCTAAATTTGAGTAACGCAGATTTGTGACAGCGTCCTTAAGGTAATCAGTCCCCTCGTCCTGCTGTCCCCGTGTACATGTCGCAGTTGGATTGTATAATCCGCCGTATTACAAACGGCCGGCATTTTGTAATATGCCGAAATTCGTCTTTTTCAAACATTCTACAAAAAGACGGTCGCGAGCCGACGGAGCCCCACTTCGTGGGGCTCCTATTTCTGTATAGTTCTAAAAAACACGAACCTAACCTAACCCACCCCCTTATCCAAACCAAAAAATTCTGATTACGAATTTTCGGCATATTACAAAATGCCGGCCGTTTGTAATTCGGCGGATTATACAATCCGATTGCGACATACATACCCCTCGTCCCGCGTACCTTCCAATATCTTAGATGTTTTACATTTCCGACTGTTAGTTAGGAAATGTATGGATTTCCTAGGAAATGTGTACTATAAAATAATTTATTTCACACATTTCCATGCGATTTTAGGAATTACATACATTTCCTGGGAATTTCATACAATGACGGATTACATACATTTCCGTTAACATATACTTACAATGTTTATAATTATAATGATAAATAGGCAGAAAATAACGGTCTATATAATGTTATGTTATATTATAACCAGTAAATAAAATAAATATTTAATTAAAGTTTATGTGTAAACTGTAATTCGATACAAATGCAGGGTTAGAACAGGATTTTAAAATTATCTCCGGTATTGGAAACGAAAATTATTAATATTTGTCAAACTGGTTAAATGGTGGTGGAATGTTGTTCCAACACTTATGGCTCTTTCAATTTATGCGTTTCGTATCGGACCGCTAGTCGCTACAGTGCCGAAGCTGTGCGTTTGTCGTACGGCGCACGGCCGGTCGTTTGTTTTCATACAAAATGCACGGTGCGGCAACAGCGCGGCGTCCGTACCGCGAACGCTCGACAGCAGGACGGCAATCTACAGATCACCCATATTTGGCAATCTCGCTTCACCTAATGGCCTTGTTTGTTCAAGCCGAAATGAATTAATTACCTACTGCAAAAATTAAATAATTTAGATTACCTGGAAAAGACAAGGAAAATAAACTTTAAACAAGTGTTCGACCGATTATTACCAAGTAGGTAAATAAATTAATGACAAGACAAGGTAATTAATGCTAATAATTTCCTAAAGAAAACATTTTTTTCAAAATTTTCACATAATAGGTACTAGTACCTAACTAGACTCAAAAGTTTATGATAAGTCAATGAATGATAAATAGAATATGTTTAAGTAAAATGAAGTAGTTTATTTTACAATAAATTAATCTTATAAATTACCAACTTTCATTCTACGGCTTCAACCGTGTGCCTTATTCAATCCCTGTTCCTACACCTTGAATCCTATTTATGCAACAAAATTGAGATGTCCTTTTTCAACGTAGGTATGTACCGTGTATGTATGTATATCGAAATTTCCGTCAAAATCGGTTCAGACGCGTGCGGGAATACCTATTACCTATTTTCTCGTGGTCCCACTATTTTCTATTTTGTCCTACTATGACGGAGTAACTTTCGTATTTATCTACAAAACAGAAATGATTTGATTGTTTGTTTGTTTGTATTGGATAGGATCCGAAACTACTGGATTGATTTGAAAAATTATTTCACCATTCGAAGCAAAAATTATACCTACCTGATGAACATAGGCTACTTTTTATAACGGAAAAATACTTCATTCTTATGGGAATCGATGTCGAAATATTTAATTTTAAGCGCATAAAGAAAAAAAACGCAAAGGATCATTCAAAACCTTTTCTACGGTTTAAATCTCAAAACTTTTTGGTTCATACTTCATATAAAGGTAATCTGATAGGATTATTTAGAAAATAAAACAAGATGACGTAGGTAGGTATTTAACTTTAGTTTCGATTTATTATCATTATGATGATTTCTTGATATTCTTAACGACGCGGTTGGCGCAGAGGTAAAGTAACTGCCTACTGAGCTGACGGTCCTGGGTTCGATCCCCGGTCAGGGCAAATATTTGTGTGATGAACTTGATTATTTGTTTTTGGGTCTGGGTGTTATCTATATATGTATTTATAAAATATTAAATTATATTTATCATCGTCTAGTACCCACAACATAAGCCTTAATTGAGGTTACTGTGGGACTAGGTCGATTTGTGTAATATTGTCCTTTAATATTTATTTATAATTTATATACTTATAATTAAATGTGACTAGAAATAATATACTTACTACGGTTTAAGTATAGGTTGTATTATTATTATTATTTTGTAATGAGATCTTGCAATCAAATATTCACACAATCTCGCAAGTTTTCCGACAATTCATTTTTCGTATGAAAACGATCAATACACTATACTCTGTCCATTATATTATTATTTGCTTTTTGACAGCTTCACGCCTATGTAGGATTGTATTGTCTATGTTAAAATGTCATACAAATAATTATCGTACTTCATGGACAGGTCCCGCCCACTTAGTGATGCCTACACAGAATTATTCAATAATGGGTCGATAGATTAGAATAATCGATACAAATACTCTGTAAAATATATCCGATACAGAAAAACTCTTCTATTATGTTATATAATTTAAACGTAAAGACAACCGAATTGTAAGATAGAAACCAATAAATAATAAAATATGTGGTTAGTTTAGTTTTAACATACAATGCATAGATAGGTCTTATTATTACATATCTTATTAGTACGTTTACGTTGTAATTATTATTTACGTACCTGATTCGATATATGATAATATTTTAAATTTATAATTGAAATGGTATCACAATCGATAATCTTTTGAACATCACTTCTGGTATCACCCGTCGAGCTGTCAAAAAGCAATTCTTATAGTGGACAGACTATAGGTACCTACCTAATATAAGCCGCTACAGGAACGCAGTTAGTAATAATTAATAACGGCTTTAACCCATTTACAATATTTTTTATAGGTACTGCAAAGGCAATGAGGTTATGTATTAAAAACGTAGTACACATATATTATTATTAGTCTGTGGTCTGTGATATTATTATTAGTCTGTGTTAAAAACGTGAAAAGTAACGTAAAAACGTCTTAGTGCCATCTAGTATTCGTTTAGCATCGCCAAATCGGAGGAGAATAACTTGTTTATAGTAGTTTCATGAGATGGCGTTGTTTTGAATATAAACTTTTCTGTAAAATTAGTTAAAATCGAGTGAAAATTAAATTAAATAGGTAGGTTCCATTTACAAAAGTATGTAAAAAATTATAAAAAGCAATGAAATTGCAATTAAATCTAATTTTGTTTCTTGCTGGTTAAAATGATACACTTAGCGGCATCTATTGGTAGACGGATGGCATTAATCGTCTTTTGTATGTAGTGAACCAGACATGATAAAAGAGAACCTTCTGTGATCATATCATATTTATAAGCCATACAAAAAGTTTTCTTCGAAAAAATATTTTCTTAATTTCCATGATATTGAATATAGGCATACTTTTATCCTCATTTCCTTTGTACCTACTCACAGTTATTATGAATGTTTTTGTATTGTTCGGAACAATACATCTAAGACATTAAAAGCAGTTCCCGTCGAATTTCGGTACCAAAAGCAGTTATGTATTGTATTTTAACAGAGATGATTCGATCTGAATAAACGAATAAATAGTCGTGATTTTATTAAGCATCCGTTCCGTTAATTTGATATACGTACTCTAAAGAGAGTACTTATCCGCCTACTCATTTCATACGTCATTTTGCCAAGACAAGACAATTTTATAGTTTCGTAAGCGTTTTACCCACGCAAAGATTTTTCTATGAAGTTAAGGTCATGTTTACAGCTGTATTGGTCGCTTAGTGGTTAAAACCTGTAGAATATATTAAAAAAAAACTTTGTCTCGAGTTAAGCTACCTTCTTAATCTTTACAAGGAAGATGAGAGTACCAAAATATAAGACGTCATCTGACATCTACACGAATTCTCTGCGGTGGAATTGAGAAGACAGACGTCGATAATGATAAGATTTCTGTTTACCTTATTGAAGTTAGTTCATACCTTGTGTTTTCATTTTAATCACTGCCAGTTTAAGCCAAGAATTGGTCTTATCATTGATTGATCGTATCATATCGATCTCAAAAGGATAAAAATAATAATGGTATGATTCATCAGTACAATTATGTTAATAATACATGTATTACTTAATCAGATAACAGTTGATAGTAAATAAATATAGCTTATCGCCAAACAATACAAACAATGAATGAATAGATATTATGTTTATGTGTCTTCGATGGTACATAAGTGTCGTAGATAGTATCTAATAATGGTAGGTAAATGTGGCTATTTTGATTTACGCCAAATTGATGCGTCTGTGATAAATTAAGTAACAAGTAAGTGCATTTATAGGTTTAATAGACAGTGGAAGGCTCGAGACTAGATCAGAAGCTAATCATCACTACATAGTATATAACAAGGTAGCTTTTTCTGTCCCTATGTCCCTATGTATGCTTAAATATTTTAAACTACGCAACGGATTTTGATGCGGTTTTTTTAATAGATAAAGAGATTCAAGAGGAAGGTTTTAGTATATAATTTACTACCTGTGCTCCGCGGTTTTAACCGCAGTGCATATATTATAGCCTATAGCCTTCCTCGATAAATTGGCTATCTAACACCGAAATAATTTTTCAAATCGGACCAGTAGTTCCCGAGAGTAGCGCGTTCAAACAAACAAACTCTTCAGCTTTATAATATTAGTATACCTAGATTTATAGGTTTTAGATAACGCGGGCGAAGCCGCGGGCGGAAAGCTAGTAGATATAAATGTATATAAATAATTCTAAGTTGCCAATAGACTTTTCTTATGTATTTACAGACTTTATTTTAGACTTTGCTTTGAAGTTAGACTACATTATTTATTAGAAACCCAGGATTTGATATAAGCACGATAAACACACTATTTCAATTGAAAATATTTGTTTATATTGCTATATATTGTAATAAATACATATTTACTTTCTTTCAAATATTTATTCCTGATACTGTTATCTATTTGACACAATCGGCACCATCAATATTGATATTAAAACGAAGGCTATTTTTATCCAATCAGACAAGAGATGATGAAACAACATCACATTTTTTCTTACCTTAAAACATTTGCAATACACGTAAAGTAGGTACTTTGATTTATTGATTTATTTCCTTTCAAACTTTTATTGTATACAACGTTGAAACGTCCATTGATCGGTACCTACCTACAAATCATGAAAACCTTCTAATTAATTTATGACTCTACATAATATTTATTACACCATAAATGCACAAATGGGAAAAGAAGTATAGGACGTCAAATGAAACGTTGGGAAGACGATCTGAAAAAAGTGGCCGGTTCAGAGTGGATGCGAACAGCGAGAGATGGAAGTCTTTAGAGGAGGCCTTTGTCGAAAGACAAACTGTTAATTGAAACCCATTGATAAGATAGAAGATACCCATAAGAAAGTAATTGTTTAAGAAAATTGTTAATATTTATTGTAAAGATACTAAAGTTGTAACAAATTGTAAACAGTAATAAAGGCTTATTTTATTTTTATTTTATTTTTAAATGCACAAATACTAAAATAATATTGTGATTCTCATTTAATCGATACTAATATAAGTGTTATGTACAAGTATTTACTGTTTGCCAATAATTTCTTGCGTAGTGTTGACCAGCCCCCCTAGTCAAGTGGCTTTCTGTTAGCGTAGCGTTCAATAGAATAGACTACGAATGTATGAGATTGACGTAAGCTGTAGATACGTTTATCTACAGCCTACGTCAATCTCATACATTCGTAGTCTATTCTATTGAACGCTACGCTAACAGAAATCCACTTGACTAGGGGGGAAGATATGATAGTAACAACAGATCATGAGGTCAATGCAATGCTGATTAACAGTAAATAATGGAATGATGAATCATAACACATATTATGTGCGTAATATCACAGATAATATGAAACATTTGTACAATTTGTCAATCATTTAATTTGATTCGACCGTTTTGGTACAATGGAAATATCTAGACTCCAGATTTTAGAGTCTAGGAGATAGGAACAAGGCACCAAAAATTGATTAATTTACTCATAATATCAAGAGGCATTATAAATTTATTCGTCGGGTCCACATAGAGCTAGCAGTCTCGCAATGGATGGATTTTCCGTATCTCAGACTAGGAAAGCGGCACGCGCTTTCTTGAGCCTTGTCCGCATACACCGACGCTTCGCGCGAAAAATGCATCGCGTCGGCAATGTATTTTTATTTAGGTAATTGAATAAAGTGTATAAGAATATTAATATTAATATTATGCCGTGATTCAGTATCGATAATGTTGAAACTATTTAAGTACTACATACATAAGTACAAATGTATGACCATTGCTATCTATTAAATGGCTGATTTGATGGCTAAATAATTATAATGGTGCCAAAATAGATAAATGTGGGGCGTATTATTGATGACATGACATGACAACAGATGTACTGTTACTAGATATGAAATAATGTTTATATTGGCTTAATTTGTGATCGTTTATATTGATATAATATTAATTAATTAATAGTACTTATAAATATTAATATGTGAAACTAATGAAAATTAATTTTTCAGATTAATTATATATATGTATGAGAAGAATACTAATATCGTAAAAATTCCCTGATATACATACAGAGAAAAGTTGGGTTTAGGTTGTACCCTATAATTTTATTGTACAAATTAATCTATACTATATAATAAAATCGTAGGAAAGTCAAAACTGTACATTGAATATTTTTTTTTAAAGATCTATACTATATATAATAAAATCGTAGGAAAGTCAAAACTGTACATTGAATATTTTTTTTTAAAGAATACATAATCCATGATCTATAATCGATATAGAAGCCAAAAATATAGTTTTTAGAATTTTTGTCTGTTTGTCTGTTTGTCTGTATGTTTGTCCGGGCTAATCTCGAAAAGTACTGCATAGATTGACTTCAAATTTTGCATGAATATTACTAACAGGTCGGGTGAGGCTTTTTTAAACATATTATCATGCTATCACCTCCGGGGGAGGAGCTGTGAACCTTTACTTTTCTTACGTATTCCGTGTACTACGACAGCGTACAATCTAAAGACTCATGTTTAAATGTTGTTTTTGAGTAAGCCATGCTATTATCTAGCTTTACACTATAAAAACTACGTCATTTACGTAATTTGGGCAGAGAAACTGTTTAATGAATCTTAGTAGTATAAAGACAAATTTGATTCAGCGCCATCTATGAGATTTCGTAAAAATCAAATCAATTTACATGTTAACACTGCTAAACACAATGTTAAAAATTAATAATTTTTTAAATATAATTATGTTATTTATTTATTTAACTCTTTAACCCATATCTTCCCTTCCCTATAAGGTGCGCTTATAATTCGTGTGAATATAATACATTTTTAAAAGTGAGGGTAGATGTTTATTATTTTAAGTCAAACTAGACACCATTACAGTTAATCTCATATATTGATTGTGTTCATTGGTTACATTTTTAAAAATCTTCGTGTTTTAAAAATTCGATCACGAGGCGGGACTCTTAATACAAAAAGGTTAGTTCGTTGATAATTATTATTCCTTCATCATTTACATGTTGTTAGTAAAAATATACTTTGACTGTTAATTCTTTTGTTCAGTATTTATCTGTATGATTATTGCTTGGTATTTAATATATTTTCATGTCGTATACCTAATTATAAACATAAGTGTGATGTGAAACTAGCTGGATTTATTTTTACACACTCACAGTCTTATATTTTGTGTTAATGTTAAAATAGTATTAATAGTGTAAATCATAATATTTTTTCACAATTAAAAATATTTCCTTTTTTCTGATGGTGTTGGCATCGAATTAAACCGCGCTGTCGTTTCGTTCACAAAAAGTGATGTTATGAGGACCGAATATGTAGCCGCCTCAACTTACGGAAACGAGAGTAACTTGCGTTGTCTGTTAGTTATTGTATAGTCGAATTTAACGTTACATGGAAATTGGAATCTAAATATATGTATACTTATATACTTATATTAAATCTGTAGAGGTCAATTCTGTATATGAAATATATTTCCTAAATAACTATCACGAGGACGCCAAAAATTTTTGTCCGTCTGTCTGTCTGTATAACCGTTATAGAAACAAAAACTACTCGACGGATTTAAACGAAACTTGGTACAATTATTTTTCATATTCGTGAGCAGAGCAGTAACTCCATTTTTAAGCTTTCGTCGCGTGTGCAACCTTAATGGTTAAAGCTACACAGAAATCAAGTATGAAAGAAATGTTCTCCATATTATATAAAAAATATCTCCCGACATCATAAATGTCTATCTTTTATGGTTGAGCTTAGGAGTTCAAAGCTTTCTGATTATATTTGTCTACTAGCTGTGCCCGCGACTTCGTTCGCGTGGAATAGTGACTATGGGACCTATGACCATGGGCTCAGGGTGGGGCAACAATAAAAAATTATTTTCATGTTCATTTTTATTTTCATGCTCCCACTCCCGCGCCCACTCGCACTCCCACACCCACTCCCACGCCCACTCCCCTTCACAATTAGTACCTACCAGATCAAAGCCAGGGTAAGCGCCCCACCCAGCCCCACCGTGGCTGAATGCTGAATTACTACTTAACATACAATTATTGAGTAAATACGTACTACCATAAATAATTAAAAGAATTGTTAATAAAATTTCTTACTAAACTGAGCTAAAAAACTTACGTACCAACTTATTAAAGAAAATCAAGAAATGAAATGCCTAACCTATACCAAATAGTTACTACATATTGTAATTAAAAATTATGATTAGTATATAATATCGAAAATAAAAAAAGAAATGCCTAACTAATTCTACGTAAAATTTCTTTTAAATTATGTCATATAATTTTTTAGGAACCAGGGGGGGGAGAGGAGCAAATTCTATTTCCTTCCTTTCTTAAATGGATGTTTTTAATTATCTATGGTGTAGCCACTGATCAGCTTAATCGATACTCAGTTTTTATCAAATCCAGCAACAAACCCAAATTATACGTAGATCTTTCCTGTCTCACGCACGTAACTAAAGGCTGAAGAGAGAGAGAGCACGTAACTAAACCGTTTAGACGAAGAAAAGTGTATAGAAAAAGGAATAAATAATTTCATAAACTTCCCGACGATCTTTAAAAATAAATTATAACTTTCATTTTTTTCATTCCCACTTTTACCCCTATGTAGGTATAATAAGTGGATGAACCGATTTTGATACACTTTATCTAAGAACCAGCGTCGGAAAATATTCTGCTTAACAAAAAAAAACCGCATCTAATTCGGTTTACCTGTTAGCCAGCTACGGTGCCATAGACAGACACACACACACACACACACAGAAATACATAGCGGTCAAACACATAACACCAGTCTTTTTGCGTCGAAGGAAAAGCTTCTAATGTCGATTTAAAACGCATATATACGGATTAACCTGATGAAACATGTTCTAAAGTTGTGAAATGAGTTCAGTTTTAAATTCGAGAAATATTGATTTCTTGTCCGTATATATGCGTTTTAAATCGACATTAGAAGCTTTTCCTCAAGATGGTGATATTAATATAAAATTGGTATAAATGCCGATAGACGGAAGTCTATCAGCACTCAGGAATTCCCTGGGCGTGTTATAACGCCCAGGCCACAGTATTACAATTTTTCCTACAGTAGGGCGACGAATGTATTTTCGCATAGCAACGGAGGGGAACTCGTGGGGGTCAAGTGACGCGGGCCACGTACCACAAACATGCTTAGTTTGTGGTACCGAGCGCGAAAGAAAGTCATCGTGTTTTTAGTAAAGTTACTATGTAAACTAACGTAATTTATTACTTAGGTACATATTCTATAATGGTGCGCTCAAACTGTTAATCTACATTTAATTTAGATTATTACTAGATTTCCGCCCGCGGCTTCGCCCGCGTTTGCAAAGGAAAACCCGCATAGTTCCCGTTCCCGTGGGATTTCCGGGATAAAAACTATCCTATGTGTTAATCCAAGTTACCCTCTATATGTGTGCTAAATTTCATTGTAATCGGTTCAGTAGTTTTTACGTGAAAGAGTAACAAACATCCATACATCCATACATCCATACATCC
Organism: Colias behrii; assembly: GCA_029959065.1. Taxonomy (NCBI): domain Eukaryota; kingdom Metazoa; phylum Arthropoda; class Insecta; order Lepidoptera; family Pieridae; genus Colias; species Colias behrii. Next base: position 10,537,731 of record JARWMC010000003.1, read on the forward strand.
TTACAAACTTTCGCCTTTATAATATATATTAGATATTAGATATTAGAATATTAGAATATTAGATTTTAATTACTAAGTAATGTAGAATTTAAATCACATTCATTCATGTTTTCCTCAGATTTTCGATGTCTATGATTTTCGATGATTTTAAGATTTTCTTATTCAATTTTAATGTAGTTAAATTTTATAAGAGACAATTAAGAACATTCAAAAATAAAGTGTCACGTATTTTTTTTAAACGACGAATGACGAAAAACGACGTAATCGCGGACGAAGTCGCGGGCAACAGCTAGTGATATATAAATATGTACCTATGCAGGTCGAAAAATGTTATATTTTATTTATATCTATTGTGAAAATGACTCAGCATTGGAATCAGCTAAATATTAAACAAAATACCGCAAACATCGACTATTAAAATACAAACAACTGTAGCATTCCATACAGTTTGATATTTCAAATATTTACTTACAACGTTTTTATCTGGTGCATGCTGTATTTTTTTATTCAGTGCTATTTTTTTAATTTAATTTTGAAACATTTTGTAGTATTTTATTATCATGTCAAGCAGGAGTAATATATGTAAGTATATTATAATACTAGGTAAAAGCTAGGTAACTAATCACACTGTATTATGGATTATAATTATTTTGTAACGCAATAAAAAAGAGATTAAAATATGTAGTGTGATAATTTTATGCATCTAGTGTATAACACGTGTTTTCGCTAACATGCAGCCAATCACTACATAGTATAAAACAAAGTCGCTTTCTCTGTCCCTATGCAGAGGCGGCGTAAGGCGTGGGCGACGTGGGCCACCGCCTACGGCCTCGCGGTACAAGGGGCCTCGCGCCTCAAAATTTTTTAAAGCGAGAATAAAATAAAAAAAAGATATAAATCAATTTTGTTGTGAAACATGTTTTCTTAATCAGGCAACATTTGCCGCCGACCGATCAGAGTTCCAATGCCTTAATAAAAAATAAAAAAAAAACCAACCAGAGTGCGGGGAATCCCTGGTTTTATTTGTTTACTTTCTTTACTAGGAAGAAGTCAAAACTTAACGCAATAAAAACTTGGCAGTGTTAATTGTTTTGTTTGTTTTTATTATTTTATAAAATCCGTCTTCAGATCGCCATAGAAGTTAGAACAGGGCCTCGCGAAATCTGTCTTGCCCACATCAAATTTAGGTCTTGCCCCGCCACTGTCCCTATGTCACTTTGTATGCTTAAATCTTTAAAACTACGCAACGGATTTTGATGCGGTTTTTTTTAATAGATAGAGTGATTCAAGAGGAAGGTTTTAGTATATAATTTATTAGGTTTTAGACAAAGCGGGCGAAGCCGCGGGCGGTAAGCTAGTCATATTATAAATACTTCAATACAAAACCGTTTCATATGGCTGGCACATGAGTAATTGTTTGTATCATTTACATGCATTTAAAAATCTAAGTATCTATGAAGCCTGCTAACCAAATTATATTATCTTAATGCTTCATTTGCACTGCAATATTTATTTTATATAAATTATTTACACAAGATAACGTAAATATGCACATCAACGAGCTTATTGTGTCAGCTCTTATCACAGCACGCTGTTAGACTGTTAGTATACTGTTACTTTGTACATTAAATTCTCTTGTGTGTCTTTGCATGCTCAAAATATTATATACCATTCTTTAGTTAGCGTAAATTTACTTCTGATGATGTAAATTAAAGATGAATTACAAGTAGGTATTGTACTACCCTAAAATACGCGCTATACTTCGAGTATTTTATTTAAAAGTCATTAAATTAGCACTTTTGTTTCCGAAGCACGTGTCATATTATGCGCTACGTTTATTTCTGTCGTACATCGTTGCTACGTCACAGTGATGGTGCTCTTTAGTTGCATACAGTGCTTTTGTCTCATATTTATTATAATCCAGCGTAAGAAGGACGAAGGACGAGGCGAAACGGGAAGTAATGCGAGACAATAGAGTTTTTGAAATACACAAACAAACCAGTGAGACATGTAGTACCTAACTATCTAACTGTTAGTGTTGAATGAGTAGGTGCTATAAAATTTTACATAAAGGATAGCTAAGATATACATTCAGTGCGGACATATTCTTTTCGTTTTAAATAATGTAGTGACAAAAATGTTAATGCATATTTTATAATTTAAAGACTAAACCAATGAATATCTTCGGCTAATACAATATTATTGTATTTGTTTAAAGATCAAATTATTATCGGAAAATATGTACTTTATATTATTAACGCATATAAATAGTCCTCAATGTCTATAAAGAGCAATGCATAATGACCTCGTGCCAACCCTGCTCTATCGCGCGTTGCAGTCCAGTCATTGCCGTTGTAAATATAACCGTATTATAATATAGCTTTATTGCATTATTTATAAATCCCAGTTACACGCTGTGTATGTACATTACACATGTTGTGTAAATAACTATTAATTTTAATAGATGCGACAATATAACATTCCTTATTTATATTTTAACTATCAGCATCATAGGTTAAGACTTTATTTACGTCCTTAAGAACTGGTATGACATTATCGACAGTGGAAAGATTTATATAATGTCACTATATTATGGTATCTATATAAATTTTATATCTTTATAATATAATCCAAATAGGTAAACCCATGACTAGAAGATAATTTGTCATGATAAAGTTGTCTACGATGAATCTTTCTTAGTCAGAAATATGTACATTTTTAGATATGTATCGCACAAAAGATTATTCTTGATTAAATATTATAATACTTCGAATTTTTAGTTGTTAAGTGAGATTATAACACTTGTTTAATATTTATGTGAATAGGTACTAGCTTTCCGCCCGCGGCTTCGCCCGCGTTTTCCGTGTTCCCGTGGGATTTCTGGGAAAAAACCTATCCTATGTGTTAATCCAAGTTACCCTCTGTGTATGTGCTAAATTTTATTGTAATCAGTTCAGTAATATTTGCGTGAAAGTGTAACAAACATACATACATACCTACACGTACACATACACATACATCCATCCTCACAAACTTTCGCGTTTATAATATTATTAGTAGGATAGGATTAATTTTAAGTTATATTTTAAGATATACCTATATAATATTATTTAAGACTACCCTTCAATGTCATTTGTCTGTATTTCATAAGTTTCTGTATTTTATTTCAGCATATATGTAATTAATAAAACTTTGGTACTTTTCTCGTAGATACGATGTAATTAACCAACAAAAATAATAAGTACCTATATTTATTTAACTAAAATTGTGTGTTGGTATCATAATGCAAACATTTGTGTAAAGAATTATAATAAAATAAAGAAACTATTTATATATTTAACAATTTTCTGGCAAATGTTGATGAAATTGAATGATGAAATTTTATTTATCAAAATAACTCATCATAATTGGTCCAATTACATCGAGTATTCTTCAAAAGGTCTCTTAATTGATTTATTTTAAAACTTTCTTTGTCGAGTATCTAATAATATCCAATAATAATACAGGTGTGAAAAGAGCTGAGTATGAAAATATGATTCATTGTTATTAACGGAAATTTACAGCAAGTATGAAATTAAAAATTCCTGCGACATACAACGACATCGACAATACGACAACGTCTATCAATGCATTATGCATTTATTTATACGTTGCATTATTACTGGTTTTCATTGAGCTAAATTAAATATATAAGAAATATATTGTCAAATAAACCGAATCTTAGAATAATAACAAAATACACACATCAAAAAAGACTAGGGATATTTTGTACAAATATCTAAAAATCTATCAAGAATTTAGTGATATTTTAAATTATAGCTTATTTTAAGGTCTTTAATAAAAAACAAAAACATTTCATGATTTTTTTTATTTTCAATAAAATGTTAATTCTTCTCAACAAGCTGGAATATTGGATGATAAGGACATTCATTTCTTGTTAGAAAACTATACATTTTGAATAAAATTGGCAATTTTTTTTTCAAAAATAAAATACCTAATAAATAATTAGACTTGTAAGCATTTACATTAATTTACCAACGATATCAATTGTTCTCACTTAAAATTTAATACCAATGTCTTATTGCGGTATGAGGTCCTGTGTTCTTTGGAAGTGTTCGTTAAGTTGTTGATCCGTAGTTAAATTTGGCGGATAAGGACTTAGTAGATGTAGCTATTGATGTGTGTATATATCAAATAAAGAAAGTCAAAGAATAATTACAAAATATTGGCTTTATATTGTCAATAACATCTTATGGTTTAGGGACCGTGATTAAGAGTTACAGAAAATTACCTAATTAATTATTATTGGTCTCAAATCATACAAAGCAGTGAAGGTTCTACATATAACATAATATGTAAGTATATGTAGGTATGATAATTTTAAGAATATAAAAGATAAAACTCATCAGTGATTAATAATTAATAGTTCAATAAGATAAAGTTAAAATAAAGTTACTCACTGACGATATGTATCATAAACGAAGCGAACACGACCATCCACCCCCAGCCGCCGTCGGGAGGCGGCGCCAGGCTCTCAGACCCCTCTCTCGACGACTCCACTTGCGCTCCATTCCCATTCTTCGTGGTCTTCACTCCTCCGTGTGACATTTTCAACTATTTTATCTTTGGCACTATTACAATTTCTCTCCCTTGATATGACTTGAAGCGTAATTCGAGTTGAAGTGAAATACTGTAAACTTATTTTGAGAATATTGTTGATAAGATACGGCTATTGGAATATTTGCTACTCTAAATCTTGTGCAAATAGAGGCACTCGTCACTTGATCAGTTTATAATCTATTTGGAAGGAAGGAGGAAGCGCCGAAGCGTCTAAAGAGTCTGATAATAATTATCATTATCTCGTTTTCATGACGCTGATGTAGTGCATTGCTTGTATTTCATTCCTGTTTTTTGTAGGTAAGCCTGAAACAAATAATTATTTTATCTATAAGTGTGTGTCGATATCGTTTTTATTATGATTCAATAGAGATTCTCTGTACATAAAATTATGGAAACATAAAATGTATTAAATGTGTAAGGTCACCAGGTACTTGAATATTATCACAAGGTATTGTCACTAACAGAGATTATAGGTAGCATTTTAATTTTTAACATAAAATCGATATGGATATCAGGAATGTTATCTCACTTCTTTGTGCAAGTTTTGAGATGGGTCAATCATGATAATGTGACGAAATGATTATATTAATTTTAAGATGGGTGTGATTATAAAACACCTTTGTACACACGATAAATGCTTGTAATATCACAGATTACTTAATTGTTACGATTAATTTGATTTATCGATTTACAAATGTTTTTCATATCTATATTTATAGTATTATAAAAATCACACGCTGCAATAAATATGTGATAAGATATTAAGACTTAACAAGTATTTGAAGTATTAAGCATTTTTACCTTCAATATAAATAATGTTAAATAGGTACATAGCTTATGTCTTACATGTTATTTAAATTAGCAATCATAATATTATTAAAAAAAGTTTCAGTACGTAGTAATATCAATTATTATAAAAGAAAATTTCACATTTACCTCATGAAAGAGAACGTTTTAGTAGCATGTAAGTTGTTAGAGTAATAAATGGAACAGCAGTATTTTGGTAGAGTGCTTTATGAACTAGCTTTGAATTGAAATACATTTATGCAGTACCTACGGCGTATTATGAATTTTTTTAAAGGAAACGTTTTGAGTACTTTAAAAAGTCGTTTTTGTAGATATACATACGTGACAAATAACCTTAATTACTTTGAATGCGTTATTTTATTATTTGGAATATTCATTACTTATATATGAATATTGAATATATATTTATTTGCTTGTAAGTAAAAAAAAGATAATTAAATATAAACATCTACTCTTAGGAATTACGATTATAAAACATGGTATAACGTAAATTACAAAATTGTAAAATACTTAACTACTTATGTATAAAGTAATGCTGTACTGTGGCTGTACTGTATATACATTATACATATACAGGAACATATATATATTTCAAAATTAATGATTTTAAAGATTTACAACCGATTGTTATTCTTATAAATTGAAATAAATATATGTACCCAATTATGTTCTTAGAAATATGTTTTAGCTGAATAGACAATAACAACTTTACAATTAAATGGCGCCAAATGTAGGTATAAAAATGTGGTTGATAACAATATTATTTCCGAAACAGATCAAGTATCTAAACACAAGTCAATATTTACATAGCCCAGTTAGAGCGGAACCAATACTGCGGCAAAATGGATTTGGTACCAATATCTTGTTTTATGCTTTCTTTTGAAAATTTAATAGGTAATGTTGTCCCAAAAACAGACAACTTAATAGATTAAGAACAACAGAATAATTACATTCATTTAAGCGATATACATATGCAGTTTTTTTTCTTTAACTCTATGTGAAGTTTCAGCGATAACTCTCAAAAACTAAATTTATTGTTAGAATTATGCTTGTAATATTATCTAGACTCTAAGTAGACTTTAGAGTCTAGAGTATTAGAAAAAAAGATTTTCACTGAATTATTTCATTGTATAGTTTATCGATTTAATTTCAAAGCTTTATTTTTACAGCTTTCAAGCTTTTTATATTTATCGTTTAAAATGAATGTGTTAATTTAAATTAAAAAACCATTTACATGATTATTGTTATATTTATTATAAAATTTCATCATCATTAAGTTTCAGTTTTACTTAAGCTTTGGTATTAGGGTTAATGTACGAACTTGTCAATGATTTTAAGAATTGGCTTTGTAAAATTTTGGTTAAACCACCTGACCTTCTCGTTGCAGCATCAATTCGTCGTTTATAATGCCACCTACTGATAACAGCGTATATATAAGATTATGTCTACTGCTCGTCAGTTTTCCAGAGTTCTAACTAGTTAGGTCTTGTTAATTTGCTCTAATTTCATATCCTTCTTTACCGGTAATATTGACAGGATTCACTTCGTCAAACACCTACACACGCACTGTTAATACTAGGAATTTTGTTATCATGACCTAATTTATATAGTGGACAGGACTGTACTTCGTTGTCTGAGGGCTTTGGTTCGATTTATAGGTACATATAAGATGTGTTTTACGGTTTTCTTTGTGTGTTGTAAGTATTTATAACTATAGAATTGAATAATATGTATTGGGGCAATTACGGATGGCGTTCATCCAAAAAGACGTTGGTGGATATATTATAATGTGTAGCTGCTGAATCTTTTGATTCTGCACATGCAGCATAAACCCCGAATATGTATAAAAAAATCCGAAGTTGGTAATTACACGATACCTTTGTTTACAAATACTCAAAATTGTAAATTAAACAAAATTTTAAAATTGTTATTTTATTTTTATATTGGAACATGCGGACTAATCCATTAAGTTTCCAAGAATGCACATTAAGCTTGTTTGAAACGTTAAAAGTAAGATTAACACTGCGTTGTTTCACTTATAATGATGTGTTCAATTTAATTGTAACCAAACAAAGTGATCACAGTGTGTCGGATCAAAATAGATTACATGAGATTTCGGATCTTTGTAATCAGCTGTGATCCGGGAAGTGTAGCAAGACTTAAAATAAGATGTCCACGTGCTTTATAAATGATAGTATCAATACCGGGACGCCCTCAAATAATAAAGCGGCCAGTGACTCAGCGAGAGTAAAAAATATGAACGAATAACACTGAAACAATGCTATTATCACTTGCACTTTGTCAATAATAATATACGCCAATACAATAAAAGACCTATGAATCAAATTATTTAACTCACATTCCGTTTAAAATATAATATGTCGTATGTTCACTTTAATTATGTAAATAATGATATCATAATAATCAAAGCGTGCATTTTATACCTACCTATAATTCAAGATAAACGCATAAAATTAACCACGTAAACAATATACAATATTATTATACGATATTTACATATAACTAGTAGGTATAAAATTAAAACTATAAGCTACGCTAAAATTCTCGATTCGCAATACAATAAACAATATATTTTGAAATAAATTATCTCCAATTTGGAATAACGAAAATGGGTTTGTTTTTATAACCTACATGATCCGTATGTAATATTACTTTATTCTTACCTTTGTATCAGTTTTATCAAAACAATATAGCACACAGCGTATTTATATCGAGTACGTATTGATGCCGCGAATGGCGTACTCACTCGCGCGCGGTCACTCTATCACTAAACGAGTCAGCTAAATACAAGATAACCGAGGAAACAAACTGATGCGAGAAAAATGAATGAAGAATTGTGAAAATCAGCATTGTTTTACATGAGAGGTGAAGTTCAAGAGCCCAACCAATTACTGTTTAATTAACGTTGGCGATAAGTAACAAGTAACGATCTATTACCGATTCATCCGCAAAACTCATCCGAATTATTTTAGTTCCCGATTCATCCGAAAAAATATTCCCGATTCATCCGAAATCCAAATTATAATTATATAATTACCAATTCATCCGAAAAAATATTCCCTTTTCATCCGGCATGAAAATATCCTTAAATAAGACAAGAAAAAGTATAGATAGCAGAAAAAATATTTTAAAATATATTAACTCATATTTTTAATATACTGTATTAGGTATTACAAATTATATGTATGTATAAATACAAGTACTCACTTTTTTACAATATTTTTTCACTTTTTAACTGACTTCCCAAAAAGGAGGAGGGTCTCAACTGCCGAGTTGTGTTTTTTTGTGTGTTTGTACATCGATAGCGCCCAAACGCGTTGACCGATTGATGTGATTCTTTTTACATTCGACCCGAAATATATTCCGAGTGGGCCCATTTCAAGAATATTTGAAATCGATCCAGTAGTTTCCAGGCGGAGACAATCGGTCGATTTCTCGAACTTGCGAGACGATGTACACTAACTTCTACTGCACGTATCGTGTTGTAACTTTGCATACGAATGTAGATAGAGACTAACCGACTTTTAAAAGAAGAAGAAGTACCTACATACGTAACGAATTCTCGCTTGAAATTTCGTGTTGTACCCTTCTTACAACACTAAAAAGTGAATTGAATATACCTGTCCGACTTCTAAGTACGTGTTAGAAGTCGGGAAGGTTTATTATTTTTACCTTTTGGAAGTCGGTTTTTTTTAAATTTATTTTTATAAGATAAACTGTACGAATCTATTCCTACATTATCTAAAATGCCCAAAAAAAAACTAAAAAGAAAAACATTACCTACTTACTACAAAAATAATATCTTCTAATATTCAAAATCTTTTATTTGTCGTCGGTCAGGTGACACGACCAACCTGTAAAAAAAAAATATATATATATATATATATATATATATATATATATATATATATATATATATATATATAGGTAGATACCATATTTTTATAATACCTTTTCCCTTCTTCCATTATATATTAACAAAAAAATGTTAATAAGTGTGCCTAACCAATTGTTCTTATTACGAGAATTTTGCAGTCGGCAACCGAACAAAAGGGCTACAGAGCGTCAGGTAGGTATTTAAAAATACGAGCTCTATATTGCATAAAAGGGGTTTTATGATGGGATAGATAACACTGGTGAGAGTTTTCGGAATGGATTAGTATTTGTTAAAATATTGTTATTTAAATGTAATTGTTAATTTTAAAAAGACAATGTAAAAAGTTTTTAACTTTGCTTTTGTCGGCATCATAACGCAAAACCACCCTTCTTTTTAAAAATTATGTCACATATTTTGCATAAATGAAAATTTAGTTGACTTTTCGCTCGCGATCAGGAAACATCTCTACTATCACTTACTGTAATCACTTTCTGAACATTTGACCCTTGCTCGTGATCGGATTTGTTGTTTTGCCTACGATTTGGATTAGTTTATCATGGATTCTACTTGTGAACCTAGTAGTTCCAGTCAGACTCAATTAGTTTTTGAGCAATCAGAACGAGGAGGACTTCTTTTATTGCGTGGTGGCTATCAGCATAACAAAAAACGCGAAAACAAAAACGGTACAACTGTTTGGTGTTGTGTGAAGTGGCAAACTCGGAAATGTCGTGGACGTGTAGTCACAAAAAACAATCTAGTTGTGAGTGATGATCCTCATACATGCCAACCAAATTTTGCTGCCAACATAATAAAGAAACAACTGAACCAATGCCGAAAATTAGCTGCAACGAAATCAGACCCAATACCAACGTTATTCAACAATGAGATGTCTTCGCTCGCTGATTTTGGCCTCGACCTAGTAGCAACAATACCGAAGTTTACATCAATAAAGAACAGTTTATACCATTCCAGAAATAAAGCACTGGGAGTGAAAAGAACCACATTTCAAACTGCTTCTGCCGTTGAAATCCCAGATGCATATAAAGACAAAATATTGCTGGCTGACTATACAGACCAAAGGAACAGAATCATAGTATTTGGAACACATAATGCGAAGCACTTACTAGCAACAGTTGAACATATTTTTGCAGATGGTACGTTTAAAATATGTCCTAAGCCCTTCTACCAACTTTACACAATCCATGGAGATTTGGGTAGTTCCGAAGAAACATCTAACGTTGTCCCGCTGGTATACGCGTTATTATTAAATAAGAAACAGGCTACTTATGAAATCCTTTTTCAAATAATAAAGTCGCAAGTGCCGGATTGGAATCCAAAAAAATTTCAATCTGATTACGAGGCAGCAGCTATGAACGCAATGCAAAAAATAATGCCTAATTGTAAAATTGTAGGTTGTTATTTTCATTTTAAAAGTGCTCTAAGAAAAAAAGCAAAAGAATTAAAATTAAATAAAAATCCCGTACATAAAGCTCACGTTGCAATCTGTGGCGCTTTATCACTTCTGCCACAACACTTAATCAGTGATGGTTATTTATATATAATGGAAGATTGTTCCAATAACGGGCAAATATTAGCTTTTAATGACTACTTTGTGAACGCCTGGATTGAATCTAGTTTTTTCGGAAAATGGTCATTCTACGGTGAAAGATTCAGGACCACAAATCATTTAGAAGGGTGGCATTCAAAGTTAAATAAAGGAATATCGAATGCAAAACCGTCATTTATTAAATTTTTAGATCTCCTATTGAAAAATATAAAAGAATTTGATCTCAAAATAAAACAATTTGAACAGGGTATTCCAATTTCATATAGAAACAAAAATGTCATAGATTTTGATAAACGTCTCGCTCATATAATTACGCAGCATCAAAACTGTGAAATTACCTTGGGTCATTGCTTAGAAAAAATTTGCAACTTAACGTAGTTATTAATATTAAAGTCTGAAATTTATACATCATAGGCTTTCGATTTATATGTATCAAACCTATACAGGAAGAATAATAGATAAGTCCTAAAGTTGATTTTTGTGTGTATTACTTAAAAAATATTATTATCCAAATCTGTATGTATCAAACCTATACAAAAAGGGTAATAGGCATTAAAGTTGATTTTGTAACACACTTTATTACTAATGTAGTAATTTAAATATTGTATTTGTTACTGTTTACAGCTTAAAAAAGAATTAACAAATAGTTGTATATCCAGATTTATATGTATCAAACCTATGCAGGAAGAATAATAGATAAGTCCTAAAGTTGATTTTTGAGTGTATTAGTTAAAAAATATTATTATCCAAATCTGTATGTATCAAACCTATACTTACAAAAAGGGCAATAGGCATTAAAGTTGATTTTGTAACACTTTATTACTAATGTAGTAATTTAAATATTGTATTTGTTACTGTTTACAGCTTAAAAAAGAATTAACAAATAGTTGTATATCCAGATTTATATGTATCAAACCTATACAGGAAGAATAATAGATAAGTCCTAAAGTTGATTTTTATGGTACTGTATTACTGGTGTTATATTATATGTTACATCTTACTATTTAAAGTTTTACAAAGAAATAATATATATTTACATAATTAAAATATTTGTTTTATTTGTCAACCCTCCATCACTTTTTTTATTAATAACTATCTTTAAAACTCTCGGATGAATCGGACATACCATTTACTCTTCGGATGAATGGGGAAAATATCATAGGTATTTCAATATTTAATCAAATTTATCCGGATGAATCGGGAATAGATCTAAGTAACACTATGCTAATGTTTTTGGCTTTTGTTGATATGTAAATTGTTCCTGACATACTATGTGGTTTTGGTATATAGGTACAATTTTTTTAAGTTCAAAAATGTTTTCTAAATAAAAAAAATTAATTACGCGAGTTATCGCGTATAACTCATAATCACTGCGAATAATTGATGTCAGTATCGTTAAATAATTTTACCTTCAGTTTTTCATTTGTCTTAATTGCTTTGCGTATAAAATGTAAATATTAGGATGAATTCTATTTATGAAATATGTATTGTGTTGCAGAACAATAAGAACAGAAATTCTTATTTTTTAATTGTTGTATTATTAATCATATTATTTTAAATTTTGATTAGATAATATTGTTTACATAATTATTATGTATCACATTTCATGTTAAATGAGTGACTTAGCAGAATAATAATTGATATAATAATCTATAAGCATGATAATTAATAATTATGAAAAGGTTTATCCTGGAGTTGTGAAAAAAATAATAAAAATCATGTTTTAAAGTAAAATAAAATTGAAACAATAGTATCTATGTATAGTTATAGGTATTAGGTAAAACGTTCAATTTATTAGAATTTTGTTCGACCGTTATTTTCCCAGTTTTGACACAAGATGTTTCCCCAACAAATATCTTGTGTTATTTTACACAAAATGTTTGAGGGGGTAAATTTAGAACTGGTTTGTTTATTTTTCATTGTAATTAAAAATTATATGCATTGAGTATATACATATAAATATTGAGACAAATTGTGTTAGGATCGAAAATATTGATGGCCGATTTACTTTTTTTTTATTTATTTGCACTCAAACCAATATTACGAAGTTCACCAGGTTATCCACTTAGCTTTGAGTTAAAAAATTATTTTTTGTCAAATTCTCAGGGACTTTGCTTAAGTATGATCAAAAATGATTATAAATAAAAAATAAACTACCTGTTTATGAAGGAATCATAAAAGAAATAGATTTTTATGTAGGATTTAAATAAATTAATAGGTAACTTACTTTCTATCTGTTTATTGATTTGGATTTCCTCTTTAAATATTTGTAGTTACAAAGTAGTGTATATAAAATGAAATGAAATGAAAATCCTTTATTGCTATAGAAATAAATACGAAAAGCAATAGACAGTACATTGAAAATAAAGAAAATTGCGGCCTTATCGCTAGGTAGCGATCTCTACCAGGCAACCTTTACAGTATAGGAAAGAAATAAAACAAAATGTGGATTGGGTAGTATACTGTATATCATACTTGTTTATGTGTTTGGATTAACTGTTTATATACCTACAAAGCGAAAAATAAATGCAAGTATTGAAACTAATTTTATCGCTTCTTAAAATCTTACATGAAATGTTTTGTTGCAAATAAATATTGTAATCTATATAAAAACATGTTATGCTATACATAGTTATATTGTGGTTAAAGTTTATATTATTATCTAATAATTATGCGCCTGTTATCCCCTCATTGGTAAAGTTATGTATGAACATATAGACGGACCAAACATTTGTTGTATATTTAAGTTTATTATTTCCTGCCTAGCTCTTTGTATTTATTTAAGAAAAAATATCGCGGGCAAACGAACGGACGTTTGCCCGTGATAACAATTAAAAAGTCAAAGGGCGATGTGGTAATCTCTCTTGAGTGTCATTACGTATTATTGTAATATGTAATAAGATACACTTGTTAACGCACATTTTGTTTATTTATTGTTTTTATATCCACCAGGGCTCAAATTATCCTTAATCCCACGCTTATTAAAACTAATTATGTAATAGCCCGTACATGCGTGATGTAAACTAAAGAATTGATTTGGAAACTGCGCATTCCTTCTTATCGGGTTGTTCACGCCTCCAGAGCAAGGTTTATCAATGTGTATCTTCGTTTTTTTATATGACCGTTTCGTCCGTGTGTCGTAATCAATTTTCATATTATCGATGTTAATGTGAAATGTGAAGGTTGCTCAAATTCAGTTTATATGTTTTATACTAACTCAAACTCAAACTCAAACATTTATTTATTCAATTAGACTTCTTCGAGAAGCACTTTTGAAACGTCAATACATATTTTTTACATTTACCACCGATTCGGAAAGCAGTATCTATGGAGAAGAACCGGCAAGAAACTCCATAGTTGCTCTTTTAAATCATATCAGTATTACAATTTAATTTTACAAAATATGTAACTGTATATTATCATAGTATGCCAGAGAACTGTCCTGTGGTTTTTACGCGATAACCCTCCATGGGTTTTTATCTTCCATATATTCCTTAATGCTGTAATAGGCTCTCTGAACTAATACGTTTTTTACATAATTTTTAAATTTAGCACTACTAAACTCTTTGTGCTTTGATACTATGAGGAATTCTGTTGTAAAAAAGTATACCTTGGCCCATAATACTAGGTACTTTTATTGAAAGTTTTCTTACAAATAAAAAAAAAAACAATGGTTAAATAATTATTTATGCTTTTAAGCGAAAATATTGTAGAAGCTTGACAAGGTAATGAAATTATCGGCCTAAAAGATTTTAATACAGCTTTTTAGATGTTCGCTCTATAGATACAAATTATAGGTTTTATACACGACGAAGTTTAAGCTTAATATATATACATATTTACATACATATATATAATTACATACATATATATATATTTATATACATATTTCAATGTTAATATAGTCTGAAACTCGTTACGCAAAACTCAAAAGTTAATAAAGTTGTACTTAATATTCCTGTTTTATGTAAAATATACAAAATGAACTGTTACTTATAATTATGAATTTACCAAAATAACTTAACTCCAAATCGATTTTTTTTTCTTATTAATAACAAATAATTATATTTTTTACGCCATGGACCGAGAAAATAATACATTGAGTAGTCCGTAACATACAAACGATTTATTGATATTATAATATGATATAACTATCTTATTCTTTCTTCTACATCTCTATGTAATATCGCTCTATTGTGTTTAAATAGTTTGTTTGTCGCTTTTAATTCTATTTAAACATTCTTAACATCTATTAATGAGCTGCAACACAAATAGTCTATTAACAAAACGGGGTTACTAGATAAACAGCTATTTAATTACTGAAAGTAGCCAATCATAATTAAAAGTCTTTGTTTGTGTTCAAAGATTGTTTTACGGGAATTGATTATGGAAAAATTAGGTAGGTACCTATTCCTCATAATATTATGAAAACAACATTCTTTTCGAGATATTATTCGACCCCAATTCGTTGACCTTTAGATACCATACATGTAATATCGAGAAAATAAATAGGTATTAAATTGTGCTGTAAATTCTCAAGTAAATGGAGGTCATATTGTCAGTCATCGCTGGTATCTTGACCGAGTTCTAAAATTTGTTCCTTGCCCTTGGCCACTATGGCTCATATGAGACAACGCAGGTGAATTAATTATCCTGACTAAAGTTTTTTTTTATAATTAGGAAAATAATGAAAGACGACAAGCATGTATATTAATTATTTATAATAATTATTAGTCAATAAACATTAAAGTTTTAACAGAGATGAGTCACGCAGGGTTATGATTGTACCGCTTTGTATTAAGGACATGGCATACTTTTAGAGAAGTCCAGCGATAGCGATTTGTTTTTATGTAGCTCTCTATGTATTTTTTTTAATATAACAATATTGGTACATGTTCAAAATCAAGACAGTCACAAATGCATTCATATTTTAAAACTCTCTTCTAGGTAGCCTAGTGCTTTGATCAAGAATATTCCAAGTACCTAGATAGTTGGTATTCATCGTGTATGCAAGGTTGTAGGGTATTTAGACCATAAAAGGTCAATAATAATTGAATACAGTGCTCATAAATAATTCTCGTCAACCCAAGCGATAATATCGATAACTTGTTTATATCACAAGTATAATATTATAAAGAAAATCTATAGGAAAATGTTTGAATGAAATCTTGTGATATCATTTATTATTATTTTTTGTATAAACTGTACGTAGGTAAGTAACCATAAATTTTGTATACACTGTACGTATAGGTAAGTACATGTATCTATAAACTGTTATTTTCTTTAGTTATTTCGTATTTAAACTTTAAATTTATCTACATTATTACGATTCTGTTTAATCCCGATTCGAGCTGGCTGCTGATGGACGAGTAGAATTTTAATATCTAAATTTTGTACATAATAAATGGTTTTTCAAAATATTTAATACCTACTATCGATTTTGGATCGATCTAAAGAAGGATAAAAATTATAAAGGTAAGCTCTGATGGTAACCCGGTTTGTATTATTATTATCTACGATAGTACCAGTATATTAAATGGTTGTTATTACAGTGGTGCTTATTTCTTTTTATCAAATAAACATATGGCGGTTCCCACGTAGCGCTCACCTTGGGATTAGTTACAAAATACCTAATTATAGGAAAAAACGCACAATCGATATTGATGTTGACATATCTTATCGTATCTAAGTAAAACATTGTTCACATGTCGACAATTTTTTTATACGTACTCACTTTACCTTATATAGATCACGTTGCTGATTGAATTTTCCATGCACTGATGTGAATATGTCGTGGCCATATCGTAGATTTGCTCATTTCATGAAATGGCCAACATAGTTTGATCAGATCGTTAAATCGTCAACGTTTCACGATTTGGTCATCGACATTTGGCCAGATCGTATAAAATATCTTAGAGAGTCCATAAAACATTAAAAAATTCAGAATATTTTAAGAACTTGTTTATTGTCATTTAAGTAAGTGCCGCGGTAGCGCCAGCGAATACCAGAAGCGAATGGTTTTTTCAATAGAAAACAGTTAGGTTAGGTTAGGTTAGACTTTAATAAACAATGCACGAGCCGAGCGAGCAAAGCGAGCGTGCCGCGGCAGCGGCCGGCGAGTGCCAGAAGCGAATCGCTTTTTAAAAAAGAAACAAAAATGGTCGCATTTCGTGAAATGGCCATCCACGTTTGGCCAGATCGACGATCTGGCCAAACTAAATTGGCCATTTCATGAAATGAGCAAATCTACGATATGGCCACGACATATAGATGAGTATAGATCACGGATGATAGATCTTATGATAATCTGTATCATTGTATAAAATAATAATAATATAGTGAGATATTACCATTTTTTTTTTAATAATTTATACACGGTATTCCCCCTTATCAAATAACCGGAAAACTATTCCAGATATCTGCTATCTTATTATTATAGGTACTTTCAAAGAAATTTCACACAAGCAAGGCTTAGGCGATGTTATAACATTTGCATATATAAATCATAGGATTCAAGTAAGTAGGTCAAATGCAAGTTTGAAAAACGTACCTCATAATGTTTCATTCGTCAACAATAATTCCATAAAAATATGGAAGTGATTTTTTAATTTCTCTAATAATTTACAATATTACATAAATTGAACTGTATTTATTATATTTATTATATTATGTATTTATTATATTTCTATCCTTCCAGCTTTGTCAAAAATTTTAGAAAGAGTCATGAATAAAAGGCTTGTTGACTTTTTAGAGAAGAATAAGCTTTTGTCTTCAGCTCAATTCGGTTTTAGAGCTAACAAATCGACTTCAGATGCTGTACACGAACATACAAATTTTATTGTGACTAATATTGATAAAAAAAAGAAAACATTAGCAATATTTCTGGATCTGGCCAAGGCTTTTGACACAGTCTCTGTCCCGATCTTGATCAACAAACTTGAATGCTTAGGTGTTAGGGGTATACAATTGAATCTGTTCATAAGCTATTTGACTGATCGAACGCAATGTGTAATAATTGACGATGTTATCAGTGACGAGGCTCCTATCCACTATGGTGTCCCACAGGGCAGTATTTTAGGCCCTACTTTGTTTCTCGTCTATATTAATGATTTGTGTCAACTTAAATTTCCATCAGCTAAAATCATTACCTTTGCTGATGACACATCTTTGGTATTCAGCGGTGATACGTGGAACGAAGTATTTTTAAATGCCCAACAAGGACTAAATGAAGTTACCGAGTGGTTACATGAAAATTCCTTAACATTAAACATAGATAAAACAAAGTATATAACTTTCTCTATGAAAAATACTGATAAAACTGATATGCATAGTTTAATTACACATTCTTGTAACAAAAATGATCCATACTGCACATGTCCTAGAATAAATAGTACTGAATCAATAAAATACCTGGGCGTTATTATAGACGATAAATTGAATTTTCAATCACACACTAACTTAATAGCCACTCGCACACGTAAGCTTATTTCGATTTTCAAACATGTTGCTGACGAACAGCTCATTATAACAGTATATAAAGCCCTATGCCAGTCACTGTTGACCTATTGCATAACATCTTGGGGTGGTGCTCCTAAAACTTATTTTATTATGATAGAAAGAGCACAACGAGCTGTCTTAAAAGTTATGAAATTTCTGCCTTTCCTTCACCCTACAAAGGACGTTTATACGATGACCAGGGTACTAACTGTACGACAGTTATTTATTCTTCACACAGCTGTACGACAACATTCTCTTACTACCTTCAGCCCTGAGCGGGCAAACGCGTTACGCAGAAGGGGCAAAATTTGTGAAACGAACAAGTTTAGTACAAAATTATCACATCGCTTCTTTTGTTACCAGGGCCCTAATATCTACAATAAATTAAACGAAATTCTCTCAATTTTTTCACTAACAACCGACAAGTGTAAACGTGTGGTAAAGGAATGGATACAAAAATTGGATTATGCTGCTACCGAAAACTTGCTTTAAATTGTGATGTGTATTAAACTTATGTATTAAATATGAAATTAATGTCAACCTCTTTGGATTCTGGTGCTTGTTTTTTCCACTTAATCCAAATATTAATTACAGTAGATATAAATGATAAAATTGCTTTCAGTGTAAATTATTTATTTATTAAAAATATAATTAAACAAATGGATGAATTGAAAAATATGTATTACATACACACATATAGGTACGCGCACGCATACACGCACACACACACACACACACACACACACACACACACATGTAGGTATATTTTAAATTCTAAATAACAATAAACTTATGTCGTCCTCACTACCTAACCATAAACTTTTGAATTATGTGAAACATATTTTATTTCTGTAATTGTATTTTGTTTCCGAGGGCGGGGGACCTGGTGATCTGTGATACCGGTTAAAACCCATTTCAGACACCAGCTCCTCCAACTCCAGCTATGTTTTATAATTTTGTATGCATGTAGATTTTATGTGATTGGGAATTGTGAGGAGAAATAAATAAATGATTTGATTTGATTTGATTTGATTTAGCCAGTCAAGTCAATAAAAATTATAATTAATTCAAAAATTGGATTGTAGAACTAAAATAGTGATAGGTACGTTTTTGTACTATATTACAGTACTCCAAAATTAATAATGCGCATGCAAATCTTCGCTAATTGTCGTATTTCCGAAAACACTCGAATCATTGATTCGTAAGAGCCCTAAAAAATGCACTTGCATTTTACACCTTGTTTAAAAGAAATAGAAGTCAATTGACGGTCATACACAATCAAAAACAAATCGAGCGATAGGTGACGGTAGCCTGTCAGTCAAAGAACTGAAAAATCCGTCAGTCGTCTTTAAATATTGGTGGTGACTGCACGTGTTCTCTCTGTGTGGAATTATATAGAGCTGCTATTACATACCCTTCTTGGGTTTGTTTTAAAGGTGAATTGAATTAATCGATGAAATGATTTACACAGGTCTAGGTGATGGCAGTAGGGAAAGTGAAAATGAAGAAGAGATGTATCTAAAATGTCAGAAATAAAGATAATCCCTGATTTTGATTGTTTTTATTTTAATTTTTTTGTAAATGTCATAATATTGAAGAATGATCAGTACTGTAAATAATTTTGAACTAAGATTTTAATGATTAGATTTATATGGTTTAAATCTAAACCTGTGTTTGAAAACCATATTTTATACAATATAAATTTTGTGTTATTTTAACCTTCTTTTTTTCCATCATTACACCAGCTTCAGTAAGACACTTTAAAAATACTATAAAATTTTCCAAGTAAATCAATCCAACGAAGATATATTCGCAAGCGTGGGGTTATCCTCGCTATTTACTTACAAGGAATTATCGAAACAAAATCGTTACTTACAAATCAATATTAATTTCTTTTAGCACAAAACACATAATTTTACTAAACTATGCATAAAGAAAATGCATTTAACCACTCTATATAGATATCGTCTTCGGACGCTCCGGGAATATGACAGTTGCCGAACGGTGACGAAGATTTCTATGCGCATTATTACTTTTGGAGTACTGTAATTTCCTTTAAATACATCACATGTTTTTAGATAGATAATACAGTAAAAAAACACACTTATTTCCTGTACCTTTTGAATTACTTTATTATCAATTATTTGCTATACAAGGACGTAGTATTTAATTCATTCTTAAGAATCATGGGAATGAATGAATGATGTCAACTACTATAATAAGCAGCCCATCGAAATCCACCTATGAATTATTTGTAATTTTCTTCAATACTTTCAATTTAAATCGATCGAATGCCTTTCTTATAAGCAAATAATACATCTATTATAATAGTAATTTCGTTGAGTTACATACGTTAACACTACGTATAAAAGGTATTTCTATCGACAAGCAAAATAGCTTTTAACACGAGAAGACATAATCCGCACTCAATGTTCAGTGAGTACAGTTCGCGCGGAATTTATGTGACGGGTAAGCGAATAAAACAACTCTATTTCATAGGGTTGTTTTTCTGAGAAAACTCGTTGCATGTTGCGTTGAACTTTTTATAGATGTGGTGTATTTTGTTGCTGCGATTTTCCGTTTTCATATGAAATGGATTTATTTTGAGCGTAATCAATGTACAATTCACAATTTTTTTCGCGTTTTATATTTTAGATATGTAGGAATATTATCTATGCTTTGCTTTGAATGCTTTCATCGTAATAATCTAAGTACCTTCTAAGTACACAATATATAATTCAGCAATTACATTATTTATTGTACTTGAACGGAATGTCGAGCGAAAATTGTCAACATGATCATTTGTTTGATTTATGATTGCGTATTGAAATACGATATAAAGTAATCACTTTCATGATTGGCGTACATTGAACTACGACATAAGTAATTACATTATATTTTACTAGCTTTCCGCCCGCGGCTTTGTCCGCGTTCTCAAAGAAAAAACAGCATAGTTCCTGTTCCTGTAGGATTTTCGGGATAAAACCTATCATATGTGTTAATCCAAGTTACCCTCTATATGTACGCCAAATTTCATTGTAATCGGTTCAGCACCTAGTATTTGCGTGAAAGAGTAATAAACATCCAAACATACATACTCACAAATTTTCGCATTTATAATATTAGTATGATGGCTATACATTAATGGTTTAGGTGTGTTTAATAATAGGTGAGAAATGATTGTCAAGATTGTGATAATCCCGTAGCGCTACAACCCTTAGTAAACTGGATTATGAGCGGGTGATTGCCCATCTCGCCACATTGCCTAGGTCGCTCTGATTATTTACAATCGATTTGTAACAATACAATTGGTGTATTTAGTACTTTATACCGTTTACCACAAAAAAAAAAAAAACAAACTGGAGATGGTGGGAACTTAGAGACTGTGTTATAAACATTTACGAACATATTTGTTTTCAATTAGTGATGTATGTCAGTATGTATAAACTATAAACATTTGCATCCAATGATTAATATTAAAGCTTTTTAAACATTATAATTAATTTTGAGGACATGAAACAAACAATTATCAAAATAAGGGGACACATTATACAAAATGATTCAAAAGCAGACGTTCATTAATATATAACGTAGGTATATATTAAAATCTATATTATCTAATCTAGTATTAGAGAAATTCCCATGTTATATAGTCCCCTTTAGGCTCGATTTTGACCCACATTAAACGGACTTTAAATTTTTACACATATCAAATATCGGTGATAATACTAAGCGGGTTTTTTAGTTTATAAAAACTACTATATTAATTTTATATTTTATATAAAACCTTCTATGAGGAAGAATATTAATTTTATATTTTATATAAAACCTTCTATGAGGAAGAACCACCCGCACGTGTACCACGTGTTGACGTGGTCGGATGCGCCAGCAATACCGACCAAACCAACTTCCTATCCGATCCAACCAAATTGGAACGTTTGGAAGCTTTGTTCCGACCAAATCGGCTCATTCCATAGAGTAATATAGGTAATTGGCTCATTCACATTCGCAACGCCGCGGCCGCCGGTGTAGGACGTCAACATGAACGCCGAGGGAGTTACGGTCACCGAACGTGACATATTAATAAAATTACTGGAACTATATAAAGACTTTCCCTGTTTGTGGGACTAAAGTAACAAAGATTACGCAAATAGAGATGCCAGAAATCAAGCGTATTTTATTATGTTAGAAGTATTAAAAAAAATTGACAGTGCGGCTACATTAAAAACCTTAAAAAATAAGTTATAAGAGCCGCATATGACTGTAATTTTCTCTATTTCTATAGTAGAATTTAGCCCATTCTCTTCGTACTATGGTCAACTGACATATTACTCTATGGTCAACTGACTGCTGGAAGGCCAACCGTCGGACAATCTGTAGCAATGTTGGAATGGTTGCCATGTCGGTTCCAATATGGTTGGCACCAACCAAATCGGAGCGTCTGTATATGCTCTTATATGACACTATCACGTTGCTGTGTAAGCTGCGAATAGGGTTGCCAACTATACTGTTTTAAACAGTATTCTACTGTTTTTCACTAAATTATACTTTTTACTGTTTAACAAAAAAAAAGTATACAAAATACTGTTTTCAGCATCAAAGTGCAGACACATTATTATGTGTTACATTTAGACGCTCACAAATTTTTTTTATTTAGTCAGAGGGCGCACACTACAATAAATACTGTTTGTTTTGCTAAAATACTGTTTAATAATCTTCATAGACCTAAATATACTTTATTTCTTGTAAAAAAAGTTGGCAACCCTAGCTGCGAACGTGATCCTAAAATATGAAGCACATTATTTTCTCGGAGATATTTTATTATGGTGACATACCTATTCATTTAATACTATTTTTCTATAAAGCTTACAATTTACAGTTCATAGTATATTTAATAAATAAATAAATAATAATAATAAAATTAATAATAGTCATACAGATGTTTGGATAATAATTTAATTAAATAAAGTGTGACGCAAAATAAATACTATATTTAAAACTAGAAAGTAAATAATATATATGCAGTAGGTACATAAATTGTAATGAATATATATTTAATTATTTGTTGTTGTTCTTCTTATTCATATCAATTTCATTCAAAACTTTTAGAATATAATTAATACAAAAAAGTCGCAATTTGCTTTCATTCTTATAATCTCTAATAATTCATAATATATTATATTCATATATTTTTCTTATCATAAAAACCCCTGTGTTACGGACCATAACATTTATTTCTTGTATGCACGATTGACATGTTATTCAAACATTACGTTTTATTGTATTAAAAATATCATAGACTGAAATAATCGTAAACATGACGACTCAAACAGGTGTTACTTTTGACATGCATTTTAATAATTTTAACAATTTTCCTTTAGCTTACCTTTTAACAGTTGTTTGAGTAATGATAACTGTAATCATTAAATAAATAATTGGAATCGTAAATCAATATCATTGTTTTGACAATGTTTATTGATGTACGTATTGTTGAAAATCATTATAAAATATAAGCACACTTGTATAGGAATCTTCTATTGCTATGTATTAGGAAACTTTAATTTAATATGTTCACGAATATTATTTATTTATTATTATTGGAACATAACCTAGTTATTAAGGTTATGCGTGGTGTGCGAGTTTGCCGCGCGCGGCGCTGTCGGCGACCACCGATGGGCGACTGAGCACAGACTGCGCCAAGGCGGGCGGCCAGAGTTACACAAATCCCGTAAACGCTATCCTACTTCGCATCTTGCTATCGCCAGATCGCTGTGGCTCATTCTGTACGCATGAGCGGGACAAAACATTATGTACGGTGAAATGAATTCTAATGTTCGTACATTGCATTCATTAAGTCCTGAGGTCCTGAAATCGAATCGTGTCGGTAGCATGTCATTTGAATTATTTTATGTAAAAGGAAAAAACCGAAATATAGCTTTCTTAAATAAAAGTTTTATTTAAGCTACCCAATACTCAAAATATTAATAAGTACAAGTTTCATTATTAAGAACAAA
Organism: Colias behrii; assembly: GCA_029959065.1. Classification (NCBI taxonomy): domain Eukaryota; kingdom Metazoa; phylum Arthropoda; class Insecta; order Lepidoptera; family Pieridae; genus Colias; species Colias behrii. The sequence continues at coordinate 10,562,134 of JARWMC010000003.1, forward strand.
ACTGTATGTAATTTTAAACAAAAAAGACGTTCCATTAAAAGACATTAAATAAACCGGACTCTTGTTTCTGTTACCAGTAACTATTTTATGACAGATAATACTATAAAAAAAAACATTAATTCTGTATTGGTACCTACGTATGTGTTTTGGCTATAAATTACGATTTGGGCAATAAATCCGCAATTTCAAATTTATAGCTATTTTGTAAACGCTGATATCATTCATTAATTTTTAATTATGCTGAAGCCTGCTTTCATTTCTAATAATGGTTTTTTATATGATTTTTCTGTTCGCGATACATGCTAAAATTGGAGTTTCTGAGAATCTAGAAGGCAGAATAGTAGGAGGTGAACCGGTTAAAATTGAAAGCTTTCCTTTTACTATAAAGTTGTTTAATCAAGGAGCTCTTTGTTCCGGCACGATTTTAAATAGCTGGACTGTACTTACTGCTGCACATTGCTTCGATCATAACAGAGATACAAGTGATATGTTGGTAGCCGTTGGTGAGTTTTAAAATTAATTATTTATGGCAAAAATAGCAAGCGCACATTTTATAATGTGGTCATATTTGCTCAGTTTACATGTAGCCAGAAATAAAGTTGCGTAAGCAAAAATTACAACGAATTATTACCGTGTCGAAACAAACATACCTACGTATGTTGCGTGACGTGTGATAAGCTTTTTACAAGCTTTTTACTCTAAAAACATTATCTACAAACTCAATAAACAAACAACAACAAAAAAAAAAGACGTGTGGCACTCGAGGACTGCCGCGGTAAAGCTATTGCATAGCATGCCTTCAAGCCACACCTCCGTGCCCGTCGGAGTGGGGAGCGTGAGGTTTTTTCGTTACGGAATTTCTGGATTCGGTCCCCGCGCTCAAGGCCCGCGATAGAAGCTATGCAATAGCTTAAAAATATAATTCTTTGTTATCTAAAACAAAAAGCTATTCCTATCTTTTTAGACTAAAGACATGAAAAACTAAAGTAATTATGTTAAAATTGAACCAAGGCTTTAATACTCCTTACTAATTACTATTTACTCTTATTCTTTTTCTTAATATACGAAATATTTTCGAGGTTCCAGGTACATGTATGACCTCCAAGCTGAATCCTACGATGTGTCACGTATCCTTATTCATGAGGACTACAACGTCCCTATTCCCTTCGCTTGCGATATTGCTTTGATATTTGTCCAGAAACCAATTAAATTTGGCAAAAGATCGGAAAAAGCAATATTAGTAAATACAAAAAAGTGGATGAATGCTAACGAAACATATTTTGTCGCTACCGGATGGGGCATGATTAAGGTAGGCATATTTACTAGAGCAATTTTGAATATTAAAGTAATATGATTTTAAACAATTAATGTCCCTACTCTTAATTAGGTATGCATTTCTATTAACCAATTGATTGGAAGCCAGCTAAACCTATTCACTACTGAATTTATTTAGATTGAATTTACTATATCACTGAAAAAATTCTGTACATTATAGTACGGTGGACCGCTGTCTCAGTTAGGGCTAATGCAGACAGAGCTCCGCTACGTGCCTAAGGAGGAGTGTGAAAAGATGCATAGAATGAAGTTCAGTGCAGACATGTTTTGTTTGTATGGAGACGGGGATCGAGACACCTGCAAGGGGGACTCAGGCGGCGGCGTGATGTGGCATAGGTACATTCAACTTTCCATAATGGATAAATAATTTTCACCCGTGTAAATAAACCTTAAATGTAAGCTAAGGGACGCGAGCTTTTTGTAAGGTGGTGACTTTTATTTGGTTCTGATTTATGTTAATTTGTTTAAAGTGGTGATTGAAGATCTTTATAAGAAATACTAGCAGTCCGCCCCGGCTTCGCCCGTGGTACATATTTACGTTTTCTCTACGTAAGAACCATCCTCGTACTTCAAGGAATATAATAAAAAAAGAATTATCGGAATCGGTTCAGCCGTTCTCGAGTTATGCGCTTACCAACACATTTTGCGATTCATTTTTATATATAGAAAACATTTGCTGGAATAATATTTCTTATAAATTATGTGTTCCAGCAAATGTTTCTATAATAAATAACATATAATGACTGTACGGGGTTGTAGGGCCCGTACAGAGTAAATAAAAGAATTAAGTACAATAAAGCCTTTATTGCCTTAACTCTATAATATGGTATGGTTAATGGTGATGGTCATGAGCACGCGCGATTGCTGTGGTGATCGAACGCGAACTGGTGAAATATGTATTAAAATGCCGCGTGTCCGCGTAAAACGCTGACAGCGCGCAACGTTATGTACGAAGATCGTACATGCTCCCACAACGAGAAAATGGATGAAAAGCGATGGGCATGAATGATGATGAGACAAGGTGATTCAATTTCGCCTTAACTAATCCTTAGTGTCCTTATGGTTTACCACTCCTCCGTAAAGCGATGCTTTCGGAATAAGGCACGATGTACGGGGTTGTAGGGCCCGTACAGAGTAAATAAAAGAATTAAGTACAATAATTGCCTTTATTGTCTTAACTCTATATGGTTAATGGTGATGGTCATGAGCACGCGCGATTGCTGTGGTGATCGAACGCAAACTGGTGAAATATGTATTAAAATGCCGCGTGTCCGCGTAAAACGCTGACAGCGCGCAACGTTATGTACGATGAAAAGCGATGGGCATGAATGATGATGAGACAAGGTGATTCAATTTCGCCTTAACTAATCCTTAGTGTCCTTATGGTTTACCATTCCTCCGTAAAGCGATGCTTTCGGAATAAGGCACGATGTACGGGGTTGTAGGGCCCTTACAGAGTAAATAAAAGAATTAAGTACAATAATTGCCTTTATTGTCTTAACTCTATATGGTTAATGGTGATGGTCATGAGCACGCGCGATTGCTGTGGTGATCGAACGCGAACTGGTGAAATATGTATTAAAATGCCGCGTGTCCGCGTAAAACGCTGACAGCGCGCAACGTTATGTACGAAGATCGTACATGCTCCCACAACGAGAAAATGGATGAAAAGCGATGGGCATGAATGATGATGCGACAAGGTGATTCCACTTCTCTTTAACTAATCCTTAGTGTCCTTATGGTTTACCACTCCTCCGTAAAGCGATGCTTACGGAATAAGGGTGAGGTGGATTCACTAACACTAACACATGGTTTTTCACTAACACTAACGCATGGGTTTTCACTAACACTAACACATGGTTTTTCACTAACACTAACACTTTGGTCATTTACACTAAACCTAAAAACCGAATCGAGACCGTTGCGGGAGCGTGGTACCGCAGCCGCTGACCCCAGGGTCGCGGCTGGCGGCACAGTAGATGCGGCGCGGGGGCGCGTGCACCGGCGCCGCACGCCGTACAACACTGCTGCAACTGCTGCTGCTCCCACCAGCAAGTAATATATTAAACTTAATAATTTTGAATAACTTTAATTATATTAAACTTATTCAAAATTAAATATAAATCTTTCTGTAAGTTGATCGCCTCGTAATCTGATACTGGGAGTAGGGTGACCATGTTATTATTAAGTCTCTTTGGTACAGATATTATAATATATAAGTAATTATTTTATATAATCGTAAGGGTCTCTATTTACGACACGTATTTTTTATCTCGATAATGAGATAATCTGCGATAATTTTTGCTGTGTGATATAATTTCGGTAGTTCTGACAGACTAATTTGAACGAGTAGAGTAAAATCCTTTGATAATTTTCCCGAAATTAACTTCAATTCTTGCATTAGCTAGTGTGGTTTGTCTTAGTCCTTAGTATTGACAAGTCATCTTTTGAATTGTTTATATGTTACTTTATATGTTTATGTTTTATTGTTAATTGTTTATTACACGCTTTTTATTAGCTTCACCTGTATGTTTGTTTGTAACCGACTTCTTTGGGCGCGATTTTGACCCACTTTAAACGGCCAGATTTCGTTCAAACTTTGTAGATTTATTGAGGACCGATGACAATACACTAATTTGATAAAATTATTCCATTTTTCAATTTACAAAAAGCGTGTTTTTTAGTTTTTTTAAACTAAGTATTATATGTTACTGGACTGGCTTGTATGAATTTGATTGTGTTTTGTATTTTCACCAACTGGTAATAAAGATAGTTTAACTATCGGTCTTTTAATGATTCCGTTTTTGGTTTTGACGGATACTACTCTCACGAATCCATCTTTTCCTGGGTGTAGTTCTACAATTCTACCCAGGGCCCACCTTCCAGGTGGTAGATTAGCATCATGTATTAAGACTATATCGCCTATTTGTATACTTGGTTGGGCTCGCTGCCACTTAGAGCGAACGTTAAGCTGTGTTAGGTACTCAGCTCGCCACCTCTTCCAGATATCTTGATATATCTTCTGCATGAGTTGCCACCTAGTACGCAAGTCCTTTTCCGTTTCAACTATGGTCGCTGTCGGTCCCCGAGATAGAAAATGTGAAGGTGTCAGAACGTCAAGGTCTTCCGGATCTTCATTCAATGCACACAGAGGCCTAGAATTAAGACAGGCTTCTAATTGCGCAAGTAACGTTGAATATTATTCGTATGTTAACCTCTGTTCCCCTATGACTCGCTTTAGGTGGTATTTTAAAGACTTGACGGCTGCTTCCCAGAGACCGCCTGCACTCGGCCACGAAGGAGCGTTGAAATGCCATTCAATCTGCATTTCTGTTATTTCGGTATAGAACTGTTCGTCAATTATTGATTTTAGATGTAATATCTCTTCTTGTAATAATCGATTTGCTTTTATGAAGTTGGTTCCGTTGTCACTATACATATGACTAGGCGAAGCCGAAGCGGTCAGGTCCGACACAAGTTCTAGATGTATGGCCTTGGTTGCCATACACACAAAAACTGCGATGTATCCCTTGGTACACTTTACTTTTAAGGGGAGAGCCCCTTTTGAGATTTTATATCCACAAAGCCGGTAAAATCAACCCCCGTATGGTAGAAAGGTCAAGTTATATTGGTTCTAGCTGCAGGTAAGTCCCCCATTAACTGGTCATGTTTATAGGGGCTGAGTTTCCTACAAATAACGCATTTTCTTAACCTCTTCTTAACGGCATTATTTCCACCAATAATCCAATATTGTTGCCGCAACCATGTCAAAGTTAAACGAGCACCTCCATGAAAGGTCATCTTATGCGCATGGTCAATCAGCATGTATGTTAATTGACAACTATGTGGTATAATCGCAGGATGTTTCATGATATGTTGAATACTCGCTTTTGAAATTCGTCCCCCAACTCTCAAAACTCCTTGTTCATCAATGAATGGATTCAACTTAGTAGTGGACTTTTAGAATGGGGCTGGTTATGTTTTTTAATATAATCTATGTCATCTGTAAACGAAATTGACTGTGCGTGTTTAATTAATAAAATTTTCGATTTTCTTAATTCTTGAATCGTTAAATAATTAGGTTTATTTCGTAATCGTGTCGTCATCGCCGTCTCGTGACGCTCGCGTAAAATCGCTATGTCTGCGAAATATCGAGTCAATGACTTGGTTCTCATATTTCATGGTTGATGTATTTATTAAAACAGTATTTTTAATTTCTTCATTAGTATTATAAATAATATTTTGTGTTGTTTCTTCATTGAAAGTTAAAAGCCAAGTTGGTCCATGCCACCAAATATTATGATTAGCTAGTTGATCAGCAGTGATTCCTCGAGTAGCGCAGTCAGCAGGGTTGTCCTTAGACTTTACGTATCGCCAGTTAGTTGATGGAATCACATCGACTACGTTCTTAACTCTGTTAGCAACAAAAGGCTTCCAACGACTCGGTTCGCCGTTAAACCAACCGAGAACAGCTGTTGAGTCCAACCAGCAATAAATCTTTATGTTAAAGTTTGACAAACATTGCAACGCAGGTTTCATCAACTTTGATAGTAAAACAGCTGCACACAGCTCTAGTCTTGGTAGCGAAATGGCCTTCCTTGCAGGTACTAGACGTGATTTTGCCGTTATGATGACTACTGATGGTTTATTATGTGGACTACCCTTTACTCTGCAGTAAATGACACAAGCGTAGGCCTTCTCGGACGCGTCACAGAACCCGTGGAGCTCTATGGTGTAACCTTTATTGCTATGCAACCATCGCGGTATTTTAATACGGTTAATATTATTTAAATCAATTTCCAAGGTCTTCCATCTTGAGATGATGGCATCTGGTAAGACATCATCCCATTTTATATCAAGTAGCCAGACTTCTTTAAATAATAGTTTAAGATTGGTTGTAGCGGGTGACAGCCACCCAAGAGGGTCAAATATCTTAGATATACTCGAAAGCAAAGTTCTTTTTGTCAGTTTAGTAGGTGACTCAGTTTTCAAATGAAACGAAAATTGATCTTCTCTTGAATGCCATTGCAGTCCTAGCTCTTTCGTAGACTCTTGGTGTTTAAAAATGTATGTTTGATCATCACCCGATAAATAACTCTCTTCCATCTCCAATCTATTTGATGACCACTTTCTCAAATTAAATCCTCCGCAACGTAGAAGTGCTATAAGATCAGCCTCCAACCTTATGGCGGATTGAAGGTCGTGGTGGCCATGAATTAGATCATCCATATAAAAGCTGGTATTCACCACCTCAGCTGCTTCTGGGAACCGGGAAGCTTCCTCTTTCGCAAGCTGATTCAAGGTCATCATTTCTAAAAATGGTGCGGCCTTGGTGCCGTATGTGACGGTGGCTAATTGGTATTCCTTCGATGGTTTTTTTGGATTATCACGCCATATAATTTTCTGTAAGGCTTGATCTTTTTTATTAACGAGTATTTGCCGAAACATTTTTTCGATGTCAGCAGTAAAGGCTACTTTGTATTGCCTCCAACTTATGATCAATGTTAATAAATCTTTTTGTAAATTCGGTCCACTGTACATAATATCATTTAATGAATATCCAGTCGATGTTTTTGCTGACGCATTAAAAACGACGCGCGTGGCAGTGGTCGTTGACTCCGCACGTATGACACAATGGTGAGGTAAATATGATTCCGGTGTCTGGTTACCGGTGCATTTCAACATATGTTTCAAATATATGTATTCATGAATGAATTGTTTATAACTTTCACAAATCAATTTATTTTTGGTAAATCTATTCTCTAATTGACGAAATTGAGCTTTGGTTTTAGAATCACCCAATTTGTCTTTCATATCTGGTTTTAGTGGTAATCTAACAACATAACGCCCATCTGACTGGCGCTTCGTATGCAACTGGTAATGTTGCATACAGTATTGATCTTGACTGGACATATCACATGAATTTTCTGAGATATCCTCTATCTCCCAAAACCTTTGAATGTTACTTATATTGACTGTAACAATATTACAATGACTCTGTGTTGCAACAGAACCGCTTAATATCCAACCCAACTCGGTATTCTGGGCAATCGGTTGAGATATGCTGTTACGAATAAAATCGGAAAGTAATATTGACTCGTATACTTCTACACCCAATATCAAATCAATGGGTTTACTTATATTGAACTCCGGGTCCGCCAGAGATAATTTTTCTATATGCGGCCAGGTTGGTTTTCTAAATGACTGACTTGGTAAATTGTCGACAACATGCTTCATAACATATGCTTCCGAATCAATTGTAAAGTCACTGTAAAGCGACGATATTGTAATTTTAACAACTCCTTTACTGTTGTTAGCCTTTGAACCCACTCCCACCACCATGCAGTTGCGTTTAACACGGGGTAGTCCTAACAATTGAGCTGCATTTTCTGTGATTAATGATGACTCAGCACAGGGGTCAATAAGTGCACGCATAAGATAATTACATACAGCCATCTTCCGATTTAATATTGACCTTAGCGGTGGCTAACAACTTCGGTAGCGTTTCTTGAGGCGCCTTTGATATACATAATACGTTTGATTTCGGCGTCTCCTTTTGGTTAGTAGCGCAAGAAGTAGACGGAGCGTATGTCACGTAGGCATTGTGTAGCAATGTGTTATGGCTATCGTTACAAAAGCGACATGTTTTTTCGGAAGTACAATTTTTTCCGAAATGATTTATTAAACAGTTTTTACATAAATCATTATTGTCAATTATTTTTCGCCTTTCTTCGGGCATTGACTCTAAAAACAATTTACATTGAAACAATGCATGCTGGTTATTGCAGATTATGCATTTCCGGTGTTGCGAATTCCTTATGGTTGACGATTGGTTCACAATAATGGGTTTTAATTGCGAAGTTTTATGCATAAAATTGTTATTTTGTAATTTAAATGAAATTCTATTTTTAGTATAGTTGTCTTGATATTGTAATTGTTTAGGCTTGATTAAATCTTGTTTTCTTCGTGAAGACTCTAATGATATAAATTTTGTTTCGAGGAAATCTAGAAATTCGGTAATTGTTGATAAATCTCTAGGGTTCTTTAGCGACTCAATATAATCATGGTGGGTTTCTGCATCCAATTTCTGCGATAGTATATACACTATAAGAGGATCCCAAGACGTTATGTTAACCCCCATGGCTTTAATGGCATTGAGACACTCGTTGGTGGTGTCATGAATTTTCTTTATTTGCCCAGCTGATTGTTGTTGCATACTAGGCATCGATAAAATAATTTGAATATGAGAGTTAAATATAATTCGCATATTATTATATCTATGGTTTAGAATATCCCAACAAATTTGATAGTTATCGGAACTTATGGTCAAGTGCTGTACTAATTTCGACGCTTCTCCTCTCAATTTATTTTTTAAGTGTTGCATTTTCTGAGCATTCGGTAATGAATTATTGCTATGTATGGTTTCATTGAACAAATCCTTAAAAGATATCCATTGTTGGAAATTTCCGCTGAACGTTGGTATGTCCAAATGCGGGTTGATTTCTCTCTAAATGATACCGAGTTCATTTTATTGTTTACTGCCTTTTTATGTTATTATATTTTATCTCATATTGAATATAAGCTTGTTCATATTCTTCATTCTCTACGAGGCTCTCACAGTCGATTTCCCAATGTAAAGAATCGATGACTGACCATCTCAAATTTATATTTTTTAATAAATCTTCCAATTCCCATCGTTCAGAAAGATTCTCAAGGTTAGCAGAGTCTATATATAGTATGCAAGAATGCCCTAAAATTGCTTTTCTGCTTACGAAGCATTTCGTCAACCCTACTGTTATTCCCTTGAGTGGTTAGTGGCCTTGAAGGTAAAGCACCCAATTCGGGAGGCGAAGAAGCTGCCCCCTGACGATCGGAAAATTGCGATAATGGTGTCGCTGGTCTTAATAATGGTTTATTTTGATCATATTTATTAATGAGAACTTTGGTGTCATTATAAAATTTTAAAGTTGAATGGTAATAGTTCTCTTTAAAATATTTGTGGTTAGGATCATCAAATTCAGCAGTTAATCTCGTATGGTTAATTTGGGATTCCTTCCAATAAACATCTAAAGTACTTAGGCGTTTCTCAATGTAGGCGGGCGTTTTACGTTCTGGCCCATCCTTCTTAAAATTATTGCGAAGGCTTTCCATCGCAGAAATAATTTGCTCTTGCGTGGCTAAAATTGCTTCCATGGTTGTTATGGTATATATGGTGTGTTAAGTAAAAAATTAAAATGTAAAGAAATTTATAATGGAAAGGGCTCACTCAGAGACTGGCACTTGGTAGCTGGTTTATTGGTTCATCTCACACTGGTTAATATATATCGTAAACTGAACTCACTTTTACGTTTTAACTTTATCACACGCGCAAGTCCCGCTTACGACTTAAGCTCGAAGGACCACGATGTACGGGGTTGTAGGGCCCGTACAGAGTAAATAAAAGAATTAAGTACAATAAAGCCTTTATTGCCTTAACTCTATAATATGGTATGGTTAATGGTGATGGTCATGAGCACGCGCGATTGCTGTGGTGATCGAACGCGAACTGGTGAAATATGTATTAAAATGCCGATCTATTCCCGATTCATCCGGATAAATTTGATTAAATATTGAAATACCTATGATATTTTCCCCATTCATCCGAAGAGTAAATGGTATGTCCGATTCATCCGAGAGTTTTAAAGATAGTTATTAATAAAAAAGTGATGGAGGGTTGACAAATAAAACAAATATTTTAATTATGTAAATATATATTATTTCTTTGTAAAACTTTAAATAGTAAGATGTAACATATAATATAACACCAGTAATACAGTACCATAAAAATCAACTTTAGGACTTATCTATTATTCTTCCTGTATAGGTTTGATACATATAAATCTGGATATACAACTATTTGTTAATTCTTTTTTAAGCTGTAAACAGTAACAAATACAATATTTAAATTACTACATTAGTAATAAAGTGTTACAAAATCAACTTTAATGCCTATTGCCCTTTTTGTAAGTATAGGTTTGATACATACAGATTTGGATAATAATATTTTTTAACTAATACACTCAAAAATCAACTTTAGGACTTATCTATTATTCTTCCTGCATAGGTTTGATACATATAAATCTGGATATACAACTATTTGTTAATTCTTTTTTAAGCTGTAAACAGTAACAAATACAATATTTAAATTACTACATTAGTAATAAAGTGTTACAAAATCAACTTTAATGCCTATTACCCTTTTTGTATAGGTTTGATACATACAGATTTGGATAATAATATTTTTTAAGTAATACACACAAAAATCAACTTTAGGACTTATCTATTATTCTTCCTGTATAGGTTTGATACATATAAATCGAAAGCCTATGATGTATAAATTTCAGACTTTAATATTAATAACTACGTTAAGTTGCAAATTTTTTCTAAGCAATGACCCAAGGTAATTTCACAGTTTTGATGCTGCGTAATTATATGAGCGAGACGTTTATCAAAATCTATGACATTTTTGTTTCTATATGAAATTGGAATACCCTGTTCAAATTGTTTTATTTTGAGATCAAATTCTTTTATATTTTTCAATAGGAGATCTAAAAATTTAATAAATGACGGTTTTGCATTCGATATTCCTTTATTTAACTTTGAATGCCACCCTTCTAAATGATTTGTGGTCCTGAATCTTTCACCGTAGAATGACCATTTTCCGAAAAAACTAGATTCAATCCAGGCGTTCACAAAGTAGTCATTAAAAGCTAATATTTGCCCGTTATTGGAACAATCTTCCATTATATATAAATAACCATCACTGATTAAGTGTTGTGGCAGAAGTGATAAAGCGCCACAGATTGCAACGTGAGCTTTATGTACGGGATTTTTATTTAATTTTAATTCTTTTGCTTTTTTTCTTAGAGCACTTTTAAAATGAAAATAACAACCTACAATTTTACAATTAGGCATTATTTTTTGCATTGCGTTCATAGCTGCTGCCTCGTAATCAGATTGAAATTTTTTTGGATTCCAATCCGGCACTTGCGACTTTATTATTTGAAAAAGGATTTCATAAGTAGCCTGTTTCTTATTTAATAATAACGCGTATACCAGCGGGACAACGTTAGATGTTTCTTCGGAACTACCCAAATCTCCATGGATTGTGTAAAGTTGGTAGAAGGGCTTAGGACATATTTTAAACGTACCATCTGCAAAAATATGTTCAACTGTTGCTAGTAAGTGCTTCGCATTATGTGTTCCAAATACTATGATTCTGTTCCTTTGGTCTGTATAGTCAGCCAGCAATATTTTGTCTTTATATGCATCTGGGATTTCAACGGCAGAAGCAGTTTGAAATGTGGTTCTTTTCACTCCCAGTGCTTTATTTCTGGAATGGTATAAACTGTTCTTTATTGATGTAAACTTCTGTATTGTTGCTACTAGGTCGAGGCCAAAATCAGCGAGCGAAGACATCTCATTGTTGAATAACGTTGGTATTGGGTCTGATTTCGTTGCAGCTAATTTTCGGCATTGGTTCAGTTGTTTCTTTATTATGTTGGCAGCAAAATTTGGTTGGCATGTATGAGGATCATCACTCACAACTAGATTGTTTTTTGTGACTACACGTCCACGACATTTCCGAGTTTGCCACTTCACACAACACCAAACAGTTGTACCGTTTTTGTTTTCGCGTTTTTTGTTATGCTGATAGCCACCACGCAATAAAAGAAGTCCTCCTCGTTCTGATTGCTCAAAAACTAATTGAGTCTGACTGGAACTACTAGGTTCACAAGTAGAATCCATGATAAACTAATCCAAATCGTAGGCAAAACAACAAATCCGATCACGAGCAAGGGTCAAATGTTCAGAAAGTGATTACAGTAAGTGATAGTAGAGATGTTTCCTGATCGCGAGCGAAAAGTCAACTAAATTTTCATTTATGCAAAATATGTGACATAATTTTTAAAAAGAAGGGTGGTTTTGCGTTATGATGCCGACAAAAGCAAAGTTAAAAACTTTTTACATTGTCTTTTTAAAATTAACAATTACATTTAAATAACAATATTTTAACAAATACTAATCCATTCCGAAAACTCTCACCAGTGTTATCTATCCCATCATAAAACCCCTTTTATGCAATATAGAGCTCGTATTTTTAAATACCTACCTGACGCTCTGTAGCCCTTTTGTTCGGTTGCCGACTGCAAAATTCTCGTAATAAGAACAATTGGTTAGGCACACTTATTAACATTTTTTTGTTAATATATAATGGAAGAAGGGAAAAGGTATTATAAAAATATGGTATCTACCTATATATATATATATATATATATATATATATATATATATATATATATATATATATATATTTTTTTTTTACAGGTTGGTCGTGTCACCTGACCGACGACAAATAAAAGATTTTGAATATTAGAAGATATTATTTTTGTAGTAAGTAGGTAATGTTTTTCTTTTTAGTTTTTTTTTGGGCATTTTAGATAATGTAGGAATAGATTCGTACAGTTTATCTTATAAAAATAAATTTAAAAAAAACCGACTTCCAAAAGGTAAAAATAATAAACCTTCCCGACTTCTAACACGTACTTAGAAGTCGGACAGGTATATTCAATTCACTTTTTAGTGTTGTAAGAAGGGTACAACACGAAATTTCAAGCGAGAATTCGTTACGTATGTAGGTACTTCTTCTTCTTTTAAAAGTCGGTTAGTCTCTATCTACATTCGTATGCAAAGTTACAACACGATACGTGCAGTAGAAGTTAGTGTACATCGTCTCGCAAGTTCGAGAAATCGACCGATTGTCTCCGCCTGGAAACTACTGGATCGATTTCAAATATTCTTGAAATGGGCCCACTCGGAATATATTTCGGGTCGAATGTAAAAAGAATCACATCAATCGGTCAACGCGTTTGGGCGCTATCGATGTACAAACACACAAAAAAACACAACTCGGCAGTTGAGACCCTCCTCCTTTTTGGGAAGTCAGTTAAAAAGTGAAAAAATATTGTAAAAAAGTGAGTACTTGTATTTATACATACATATAATTTGTAATACCTAATACAGTATATTAAAAATATGAGTTAATATATTTTAAAATATTTTTTCTGCTATCTATACTTTTTCTTGTCTTATTTAAGGATATTTTCATGCCGGATGAAAAGGGAATATTTTTTCGGATGAATTGGTAATTATATAATTATAATTTGGATTTCGGATGAATCGGGAATATTTTTTCGGATGAATCGGGAACTAAAATAATTCGGATGAGTTTTGCGGATGAATCGGTAATAGATCAAAATGCCGCGTGTCCGCGTAAAACGCTGACAGCGCGCAACGTTATGTACGAAGATCGTACAATGACAATATTTTATACATTTTTTAAAACTACACAACGGATTTTGTGATTAGATTTTTGGCAAAGTGGATGAAGCCTCGGGCGGAAAACTAGTATTATTATATACAGAATAGATTACCTAACCTACTTAATTAGATACTAATTATAGATAAGAAATTCAAATAGCGATGAGTTACGGCTTCGTCTACTTTACAAATTAATTTCAGAGTAATTTATCCACTTGAAAAGTTAGTTTTAAGGCAGTTTGAGTTAAAGAAGAAAGTTTTATCTATTTATATTAGGTATTATTAAAATAAAGAGATGTCTGAAATATCTCATTATAATCCAATTGGAGTTTTTGTCACAATATATTTAAAAGGAATTTAAGAGGTATTCAACTGAAATTGAAAAATAAGAAGATTAAAGTGTTTTCTTCCTTTATTTTAGCATGGTAATTGGTATTGTGTCACACGGAGATGGGTGCGCGAAAAAAGGAAAACCAAGTTTATACGCAAACGTCTGGTATTTTCGTAATTGGATACGAAAGAACGTGGAAAAATTTGTATATAATTATTGTAAAACAAAAACAACAAGCAAGTTACACGATGATTCATAAAAATGCAAAACACAATTTTCAATATTACATACATAATATGTTTTTATTTATTGTCTTTTAATGCATGGATAACTAATAAAAATTGTAAAAAGTTTAATTGCCCCCTTATTGCCCCTTTCACCCTGTTTGAGATCCATTTGTCACTAAATGACGAGAGACGACACTGACAAAGCACAACTTTTACAGTAATCGTCCCAGACTTCAATATCCAAGTTTCCTAGTCTAGGAGCTAATTCAAATAAAATGAAAAGGAAATAATATAATTTTGTCCATCCATTAAGGTGTTGAACACTATTTTAAATTCGTAACAAATAAATATATCCACATTCTACATTCTTCAGCGCGCAGTTTCACACTTTATAGAAACATGTATCTACGGATCAAGCTTCTGGGAATTCTACAGAGTCTATATGATAATAGTCACCGGAATTATGCATGGAACAGTACTTGTTCAAAAAATTCTTCGTGTTTAGTTTTATCCACCTGAAACAATACAAAATGTAGTTTTATTATAATTTCTGTTTTATTAGAATTACAAAATTATCCTCGAATTTATTTATAAGATGTAAATTTGAAATTTAGTTTCAGAGAGTCTCCGTGTTTGTATTTATTGATATGATTTAATGTAGGCTCAGTAATTAGAAAGATGGATGAATAGAACTGTAAGTATTTGTTATATTAAATCAGGCGATTTCTGACGTACCTACATACCTATGGATACTAAAAACCAACACCCCGCATTGCGCCAACATGCAGTAGGTACCTACGTACGGTCTACGCCAAACATAAACAATGGCAAAAATTATCAAAGTTTACTTTAACAAAATCACATGACTTAAGATGTGACCTGTCTCATATAATAGAATTATTATTACATAAATAGAAAGCAAGATGAGTTAATATTTACACTTTGGCTTCTCGAACTCAATATTTTAGATAAGGTAGGTACGTCATACTTGATAATTACGTCCTGCTTAACCTGTATAAACATAGACCATTTGTGACAAAGTTTTAGTTCATGTATTACATTAATTGTTAAATATGAGACAAGTTTTAATAAGGAACATAGAGCTGGATATACATAGAATGTTCAAATAATTAAAAGTTTTATTTATTTGGAACAAAAATTGCTATGAAAACATATTTTAATCAATGCCAGCAGGACTCCTTTACATTATTAATTGTAGTACTTACTTATTAAAGTAAGAAATATTTGTAACGATAGCGGAATATGGTCCCTTGCTACTTGTTCCACCGGCAGAGAGGATACCGACAAGGGATTTGTTGAAAATCGCACCTCCACCGTTGTCACTCAGGTTCCGTTGCTGAAAAATAGTACCTATTAAAAATATATTTTCATAAACATACATTTAGTAAGGTAGAGTAATTAAGGTAGTAGAAATATGACTTTTCTCATAAACGTTCGTGTTTAGATCGTCCAACCCATCAAGTGAATGTCGTTAATTTAGTAATCCATACTAATATTATAAATGCGAAAGTAACTCTGTCTGTCTGTCTGTTACTCAATCACGCCTAAACTACTGAACCAATTTGCATGAAATTTGGTACGGAGATATTTTGATACCCGAGAAAGGACATAGGCTACCTTTTATTGCGAAATATGTACCACGGGCGAAGCCGGGGCGGATCTCTAGTATTATATATATAAGATGAATCGAATCGGTGGTTAATGTTAAAATTAATGTTACGACAATCCATACTCATGGATAGGGACGGGCAGGCTAATCTGGTGCTTTCAATTATCAATAACATCTAAATCATAACCTAAATTCTTTAATACACAATATACCTAATAATAAGCGACTAAATTTCCTACTGACCTACTTACTGGATTATATCTCACACAAAAGTTTGAAGGCGTTATCAGATGTCCGTACTGTTTCTGACATTCCAATTTCTCCATGACTGACATCACGGAACAGAGCGGCATATTTTGGTACTTAACTGCCTTCTCCTATAAGTGCAATATAAATATGAGTACCTATTCGACAACATTTAGATCTGGGAATAGACTAGAACATCTACTTATTATTTTGTTACAACGATTTTAAAACTAACGAGCGTATTGATCTAATGTAAAGCATGAACGCAAGTAACACGAAGCTTTTTTCTATTGCCAAAGTTCAAACTATTAAAAAAAATTACCGCAAGGTATAACCCATGTATAACCACATGTTACATAAACAAAAAAATGTTTATAGATTAGCACATTAGCTTTGAGCTATGCGCATTTCGCCGAACATAGCGCCGAGCATTCGCATGAACGTTGCATTTCGTACAAGGAAATGTATTTGGAGTTTGAGCTTTTACCTGTATAAGTATTTAATATGTCAAATTACATGGAAATGCTCGACAAAATGCTCTAGTATAAGTAAAGGAATATATAAAAAAATTGAGTATCGTGTTCTAAATATGGCTACATTTTATTTGAGACCCACCGACGAGCCTCTAACCCTATATGAGACTTCTATTGCCAAAAGGTAAAATGCTTCCCTTGTTATTTCGCCATGTCGGTACTTATGTGTGACAATAGGCGCTGTAAATACTGAATTATTTATAGACCCCTTAGCTTAAGGCCGTGTACGCGGTCCGTGCGCTGTTTGGCTCAAATATGTGATTTTTCAAACCAGATTGTCCATCAACCACTTATCTTACAAACATATGAATTACTAATAACTTTAGGAAATTTTATTGTCTATGTAGTTAGTTAAGAGTTTTTTTCAATTAATACAGTATTTGTGAATACCATCAAGATAACTGAGCCGATGATTACTTGATTTCACTTTTAGTGTCAATTTCGAAGCTAAAAATATCTGAAATTGCTGACAGATCTAACACACAATTTTTTTTAACTAACTGCAAAAATCCTTATTAAAATAGTTAGTTAAAAGATTTTTTTATTTTGGACTCCTAACTTACGAAATTAAAATCCGAACAATGTGAATTTTTTTAGAAATTATAGTCGACAAAATGATTATTTTCACCAAGATATTTGACTTAATTGAATATAATTTATACATATTGCAATAAAAGAATGTTTTACTTATATGATAAAATTTAAAAAATCAACTAAGGTACCTCTATTATTTTTCTACAGTTTTTTTTAAAGTACTATAAAACACTGCGCGCGACCCGATTCAAATCAGTCGGCACTCGGCAGCGAGCCTTTCCAGAGAGAGGACATGTTGCTCGGCGCTCTCCTGTGGACCTATGCTGTTCATAGTAAAAGGATAGCGCAAGCCGCGATCTATCGTAATAGATCGCGGAGATTTTGACTTGCGTTAAATTGAATAAGCGCTCTTAAGCCAAACATACTTTTATCTCTGAATTTGGCAAGAAATATTGTTATTTTTATTACAGCGCCATCTAGTTACTGCACAAAGAACTCATAGAAATTTATTGGCTTCGAATACTGAAAACTTTTACATCATAGTAATCTTCGTTATTTATAAAAGATGGCGCTGTAATGAAAAATGCTACGAGATTAAAAACTTCACTAGAGATCTCATAACGTACTGGGCCTCCCCATCCATAAACGTTCAAAGGAGTATTAACATGAAATGCGACATCTGCTTCGATTAGCATGACTTTCTGTACACCACCACCGTCTTCAACATTGACATGATCCTGGAATGATTAATGAAATTATTTTGCAAGTACATTTAACTATATTATATCATTACAATCCCAGTAATAAGCGCCGGTGATTTTACTTCAAATAATAATCGTGTTCTAAGTTCATCTTTTGCTACGTTATTTGTATCATAGAGTCGTAGGGTTGTGCTACGCAAATAATATTTAAATAGTATACTAGCGGTCCGCCCCGGCTTCGCCCGTGGTAAATATTTACGTTTCCTCTACATAAGAACCATCATCGTACTTCAAGGAATATAATAAAAAAAGAATTATCGAAATCGGTCCACCCGTTCACACGTGATGCCGTGACAAAATGTTTTTTATAAAGTATCGTGAAAGCCTGTTAGCGCACAGGTGCTATACACCGTTAAAAAGTTGGCAACCTTTGTACATTGTGCTCAACAAATAAGATCAACTTTTTAGCATACATTTTTAGGAGCTTATTATATAGGTGGCATCTCTGAAATTATAACAAATGGCATAAAATAGTGCCTACGTTAATTAATATGCTTACCGTTTTTCGTTTATATTTTATAATATTATATTTGCTACTAGATACGGTTTCATTTCTAATACGATTATTGTACATAATTGGATACAAAATAATAATAATGGTAGAATTATGAATAAACATTTTAAATATTAAGTAAATTAAAGATTTTACATTACTATGCTATTTCACTCTATTTTTTATCATTAAATTTCAGGGAGGTTAATGACCCCTTTACCACATTTACCTACCTTTAAAACTAACATTGCAATGTCATTATCGATTTTGTTCAAGTGTCTAAAATATTCGTGCGTTTTCATTTCGATAACTGTTATAACTTGTCTGAAAAAAAAATCATATCAATATAAAATATATAGGATACTACAATATAAAAATGTTAAAGATAAAATATTTCGGAAAAACCTCGGTTTATTACATTTTTTTCCTTTCGCCATGCCAGGATCAAGATCGGGCACGAAGGAATTAATAACATACGTGAAAGTTTCATCGTACTTACAGGGATAAGGAAAAACTTGGGCAAATAGAATCGTGACCATATTTTGTATAAATCAACGTCTCCTTCACCTTCCTCTCGCACAATTTAATCTCATGTCAGATATTTTTTGTGGGGACACAAAGATATATCGTTATTTATCTTTTTTCTGTGATTAAATATTGCAAAAATATTATAGTATGATAATGCTAACTTCTTTCACTAAATATTGGCGGCTATGTTTAGAAACCTCCTTCTCAGAAATATTTAAAACAAAAAAATATTGACCGATAACGTACATTATACGAGAATAAATTAGGAAGAAAAATATAATTATAGAATATAACAAAATTCTCACTAGAAATTATAATAACAATAAAATCTAAAAACTAAACATGAACTCAATAATTCACAGAACAACTTATTTTAGACAGGAGTCATTAGTTTCGCAAATTGCCTATAGGCTATACTTATATATCTACATTCTAATCGAGTTTGAGACATCTTTATTGTCATCGGAAATTAAGGCCTTCCCTCTAAATGCCTTACCCATTAGCTGTTATCGATTCAGCGCCTACTTTCACAGTAATCGTCTCGCCTTTGTATCTTGCGAAGCAGCTAGCCGCCGTAACAACAATCCTGCTGCCCGTCAAACTTCCAGAACAATACCATGTACTATAAACTATTAAAACGTGATGCGGTATTTCTGTTATATTTGCGAGCAGATCACGTTCCGAGGTAGAGGAATATGGAATAAGTCCCGGCGCTGGCAAGTAACGATACGAGGACGCTTCAGGCAGTATGAATAAGATATACGCAAACCTGAAAATAAAGTTAGTGTTGAATAAAAACTACATCTTATATTTTGTATTCTATTGTATAGATATTCCGGGACTTGTTATTGTGGTGAAATTTATTCGTTAGAACGATTTTCATAATATTCTATAAATTTCTTTACTTATTATAAAATTTAATAAATTTTTGGCATAATGCTTAAAAGACTTTAGATACTTATTAGTAACTGAACCAAAATATTTATATCTATTTCTATATATTTGCAATACATATCTAATTAGTTACTAATTAGATATTTTTGTAGAATTGCTTGTAAGATCACACTGTTTTTGTTTGATGTGGATTAATTAAATAATTAAATTCCTGAGATTTATATTTGTTCCTGTTCTTTGATAAAAAGATAAAATTGAGCCGCACCTGTTTGATAAAATATCAGGAGACTAATTAAAAGTGAATAACAAAATATGTTATTTATGTTATTTTTAATGAGGTAACTAACTAATATAAAAAATTGAATCGTTGTGTTAGTTAAGAAAAATTACGAAACATAAAAATAAAACCATATTATATTATGTAGACGATTGTGTGAGTTTTCATCCGATTCCGATATATCATAAACTTGGGTTCGAAACTGCTGAAGATTACATGACAGTTGGGTAAATGGAGTATGAAAGTTAGTATCGGAATTTGGTTATTTTCCAAGTAAATTTCGAAACTATATTTCGATTTACAGTTTCCATCAGTGTAATTATATTTTTAACGTTTCTTGGTTTGAATTTCAGGGAATCGTTTTAAGTTACCCAACCGCTAACGATGGTTTTACACCGTGTTAAATGTATATAATATGCGTATTTAATGTCATAATATTTGACATATAAAAATTATACGGTACATACAATAAAACATGAATAATTTTTTTTGTCACATCGTTTCACACTTACCTCCGTTTTCGACGAAACTTCACATTAAAAGTCAGCTAAAATCGAATTTAAGCAGGCAACGACGCGCGTCATCTTATGTATAAATAAAGTTACAGCATGTTTAATCATTGAGTTATTTCTTAGAAAAAATGTGTTTTGCTAAACCGATAATATGATATTACAAAATAATACGAATCCTCTCCGTAGCCTAAAGTAAATTTCGAGGCTTAGACAGTAATCCCTTATGAGTTTTTGTCCGGAACGTAACAGATTTTGTTCAGAGCGGCTTCTCTTTTATTTCCTCGCCATTCCAAGTGGAACTAATCTAGTGTGCCTATTATGTACGGCGAATGAACACAGCTAGTGTTCACGTTAAATCAATATTCATTTAAAAATAAACTATTCCCCCTTTAATACAAATGCTGTTCAGGTTAGTTTATCAAGCGAGTAATATGGGAGTGGCATAGGTATAATTATCGTTAAAAGGTCTAACAATATAGTTCACGTCGTCTATGTTGTTATGTATGAGTGTTTATAATAATACAGTATATTTTATATATAATATATATACTATAAGAAATTAAACGCGAGGCCGGGTTAAATATTAGTTTGAATGTTATAAGAATGCACTGCGATTCTAAACAGCTACCCAATTGATTAACAAATCACAGCAAGTCAACGACTATTAGCAAAGTGAAGGTAGTTGGGTCAAACGTCGTATAAACAACGTCCGAGACCCTAGGCACGATCCGTACGAATATAAAAAAGTACTCTGTGGTACGAATGCGCCACGAGTCAAAGGAACGCGGCATTTTATACTATTCGACAGCTAAGCATGTTCGGACAGTGACAACTAAATTGACAACTATTCATCCACTAAAATATTAAATCAAAAGATACGTCTAACATATGAAATATATACCTATTAGTTTTAATAAATCAGATATGTTTGGGTTCTTTATCAGACTCTTCTAAATATTCAGTCTATACCCATTTAAGTACGCCTTTCCATTTTCAAGCAACTTATATTGTGATCTCATTTCGACATCTGTTTGAAATCTGAATAGCTTAGCTATGCGAACGTAATACCCGTATTATAAGCTTTGTATCGCAATCATGTTGTTTACTTACATAGTCATCTTCAAAGTATGAATTTTAATGGTATTGATTCGTTTCAGTCGTTCGCCGCATAATAGCAAATATTTTCAAGAGTCGCTTGTTAGCAGCGAGATCTCGTCTCGAGACTTGATTTAAGTATGGAAGCGATAAACAAAGAGCTCTATAAAATTCTCAATCATACTTTGTAAGCTGTATAGCTGATATGGGGTTTATGCGTTCTGTTCATTGCGTAATATTTTTATTCCATGCCAGTAAATCGAGTGGTTCTTAATATGTGAGTGAATAAGATACAGTTTCGATTGCGGCGCTTCGGATGAAACATGTTAGTCACGCGTTATTATGAGTTGAAGAATTCAAGGGTACCCTGCACAGTTTGGGGGAACGTGTCTAAAACTATGTGCGTCTTTGTGCCATAATATTCTCATCACGTCCGTGGAAGGAAGTCGGACGGATTTACTTTTTTGTTTTATAATACTAGAAAAGTGTATAAGTCAACAGTGTACTGCGAAGCTCTGGCCCGTTTATTAAATTACAATACATTACTCATATTTTATTTACTGAAACTTAGGGGTGTTTTAAGAATAATTTTCATTCGAAAAGTAATATTTAACAAATAAATGTTTTCTTTGCTCTGCTAATGTAAAGAAATCTGCCAATGTTCAATCTGAACCTGATTCTGAATTCAATTTTTTCAATTCATATTTTACCTCTATTTAAATTCGATAGAGTAAGGTAATAAAGTGCAAATAAAGTTGAATTCATATTCAATTTATCTGATAAATATTTTACCCATGTATATTAATTAAATAAATACGATTCGCAACTGCAAAATAGTAATAGTTTCCAAACATTCCCGTTATTAAAAGGATAAAAGAATCATGCAATAATGTTAATCGTGTTGGCTCGGTTATTTATCGTGATTGCCCCAACACTTCTGTTCGTTCAAGATAAAGGTCAGTCACATCGATCAAGGATCCAGTTAGCCTTAATGATTGCAGACAAATTACCCCAAGCTTTTACTAATCGCGTTGTGGTAATAACGGGCAATTATCGAAATTACAGCATCCTGAGAAACGTCTTTACAAGCGCTTTGATTTTAATCTGAATTTTAACGTTATCAAAATTGTTTCATCAAGTTATTTTGGTTGCTCAAAAAACGGGATTGGATTAATTAAAAAAGTTTTGCACGAGGGACCAGAATATTTGATTAGGTCAGGATTATAACAATTTTCCTTTGTATTAATTAATATGAAGGTTAAACTTTATATATGTGTACGCATTTTTAATATTTACTCGTATATTTAAATTAAACTACATTAAACCTATTTGATATAAAAAATAGCGTTATAAAATGTAGGTAAATAAAGTAAGTAAGCCATCCTCAGTCGTATAAAATAATTTGAAGGAATATTACATTTATTTTTTCTTGGATGATATTATTGTTCTATTTGAAACAGTAGTTGCAACTTCGTTGTGCGTTCTATATGTCTTTGAGTAGTGCAGTTAACTTGTAAGTTTTATCTGCCCAAATAGTAGAGAAAAACAAATGTTTCAGTCTAGCAGATCTTAGGTCAATGAAAGCTGAATGGACTTGCATCAAATGTACCTACAACTTAAAAATCTTTTAAACTATTCACAGAAAACATGTACACTTCGATGTTTATAGACATCTGTTTCATTTGCATATGGAATATCTACGAATAATAATATTATCTTGCACAAGCACTTTTATATAAAACCTCAGTTGTATAAATTGCATCTATGCATTAAAAAGGTTGAGTTTTTCTCCACAGGATCATTACTCCTCTGCGCTCTTCCAGCTATTTGGTTCGTATCTCGAGTGTTTCAAACAAAAGTTTTTAAACAAAAGCTGCTGAAGTTTTTGCAATAATATGAAATGAATGCGGGGCTTTTGGTTCTGCCGCTTTTATATCCTACCTGTTTCATCTTTGTTTATTAAAGTATGTATTAAAAATTAATGATATCGTCATTGACAGAAAGATATCCTATACATGTTTTAATTACATAAAGATAACTAATACAAGATAAGTAGAGCATACGAAAAAATATTTATTGTTTTTAGATTTATTTTGCCATGTTTCTTAGCAAAATTGATGTTCATTTGGTGATGTGGTTCTAATAAATAATAAGTACCAAGTTTAAATATGTTATGACATCATAAAATAAATACTATAACTTACGAGAGGCGAAGGAATAAGATGTTTCCACGAAAGTGTTTTCCTTTCATTGAACGATGAAAAGCAAACTAAACAATACGAATTAACTTTCTAGCGCTTTCTTCATTTAAAGACCGCGTTGAGTTGATTAGTTGTTTTTTAAGTTCATTTATTATATGATATTGTCCAGTAAGTAGTTCCAATAAAGTTATAGAATGAACAAAATGGACCTTTAAATATAAATATACGATAAAAATACATAAAGCTTAATCTATTGCTTCTATTGTCAATATTGCCCTAAAAGTATTATTTTCCTTGGTATAGAGATTACGAACTTAGTCTTAATCCCTTAATTTATAATTTTTAAACAAATAGAAATTGTTGGATAGAACGATATTGAAGTCTATTCATTTTTATTTGCACAAGATAATTGGGTTATAATTCTATGATCTTTGTTGATATATGTATTTCATATAGCTTGACAAAACATGTTGCAGTCTTCATACTTATTACTAAAACGAATTACTCTGAAATGATAATTTCAGTGTGGTTTCAGTTTGAAATAACTTTTAGAAGCAGCATTTTAGAAAATTGTTATTTATATTCTTCCTACCTACTTAAAATACAACATATGAAGAGTATATATGTTATTACAATTACAATAATTCTTCGACGCAGCTGTGAGATGCGCATAAAAAAGGTATTCTTTGAAGTAGCCTATCGTCGTCTGTGTTGTCAAATATTTTGTTTACAATATAATGTGGGCGAGCTACGCGGCGACACGCGAGGTCTCGTAGCTTGCGGCAGTCACGCGAAGGCCTTCGACTGTAGCGGACCGCTACGTCAACCGCCTACGAGGACTACGCGGCTACGTGATGTGGACTTCGTGCCTCTTTTTGGCACTGTTCGTAACAGTTCAAGGACGTGCGGTAAGAATGACTTTACTATTTTATTGTTTTCTTCAAATATATTTTGTAATATATTTACTTGGTAATATTTCCGTGCAAAATATTTTTATTTGTGTCTGTTTTAAATCATAAAATTGCTTGGAAGGACTAACTCATATTAAATAATAATTTAGGGTGACACGATAAAACAAACTAATTTTTTTTTACATAAATATTTATTTTGAAAGATTAAATTCTTTTATAAAGTTATTAATATAAATGTTGTAGCGTTATACATTTAGCATTATTGGAATTAGAGCAAGAAAAAAAGTATGTATTCAAATAAATCTATACTTAGGCATTATAAAAAAAACAATATTTAAGATAAAAACATCAAGTTTAAAATTAACATTTAAGGAACCTTATGCTTATAATTATTATTTTTATATTATACACGTATGGGAACACGTCGGGGAATTATTGTGTAAAATAAAGTACCTACCTTAAGATTTCCACGTGTCCTTTTTTGATCCTGAAAAAAAATCAATAATTCTAAAAATATATATCTATAAATATAAATTCATCCTATTTAAAAGGAATATGTAAGAACAAAAATAAAATTAAGTTAAGGACAAACAAGATGTATAATAAAGACGTAAATCAGATGCGGGTACGGTACCTCTCTTCATACGGGTTACGAATCAGAAATAAAAATGAAGGCCTCAAAAAAATCTTATTATGATAATAAGAATATTGAGATTTCGTCAATCCTTACATCATTATAAGCTTTTTGATTTAATTTGAGTTGATTTATGGACGTGTCGCTTCTTGGACACTTAGAAATTGTCTATAAAAGAATATTTATAAAGAACGTACCATCTCAGTAACATTATTAGACATTAGACAAATTGGACATTAAAGAAATAAGGAATAAAGAAGTGAAAGAGACGAAAATGAAAACAGTTCATCCAAAATATAATTAGTAAAGAATTCGTTCAAAAATAATAATAATACTATTTAATCTTATATTGCTTTCTTAGCGATATCTGCATGCGCTCAATTGTTTTAATCCAATTAAATATTCTCTTGTACTTAACTATTAATAACTAATTAGCAAGGCCGACATGATAAACTAATGTCTCTTAGAGCACATTATATGAGATACCTTGAAGAGGCTTAAGCGTCCTCCATACATGATACAGCATCTCAAAAGGAATTGAGTCAATGAATATGTAGCACTTAAAACTGAAACGCTCTTCAGAATTTCATGCAAACGCCATTTATAGATAATTATTATGCGTAAAGTTTAACATGTAGAAGTTGTAAGCATTGAAATGTATGAAATGAGTTGACTGTAGACTAAGGAATAGACTAGATAACGCGTTTTGAGATAGACATTTTGTTTGATAAGAATATCCGAGAAATGTATCCGTGATTTCTTAAATTCAAAGACTTTTAAATTGTCAGGAGAACGGGTGGAAACCTAATACAGCAAGAAGGCTAATATATTTTGTTATAATCTTAATCCTAGGTTCTTCTAAATAAAAAATCTCCATTATTTATTTTTTATATAATCCGAAGCTATAATCTCTGATAAAGTACTGGTTTATTTCTTTTATATTAGATTCTATGAATATTAATTTCTATCCGAACACATTTTCAATCAAATTTAAAATTACTTATGCCAAGTCGATCGTTAAAAGCTAAACTGCTATCAGTTTCTATCAAATCCATTTTCAATTTACCGGAATGGATCAATCAGAAATCTAAACCTCATAACAAACATCACATTGTTACTAGAATGTATGTCAATTTAATTATTAATTTTAAAACACAAGCACACAATAATTGGCTTTACTATATGTAATAAGTATTATGATTTTTAATAGTAGCTGTAAGGTTAACCCACCTTTTATGAATTAAAATGAAATAAGCTCAAGCCTAATAACCTTTAAAACTACTTACTCCTTGTTTCATGCTTAATTCAAAACACAAACAATAGTATCTTCAAATTTGATCGCCATAGAATCGATTGTTGAGTTTGCTTTATGGGATTCTGGAAAATTGAAGTACAAACAGCGTCTCGCGCTCCGATATCGTCAAACGGAAATCCTGTTTTATAGCGGAGCCGAGATGAAATCATAAAACAAAAACTGATGAAATGACATTGCTCCATTTATCACATTTTCTGTCTTACGCCCAAATTACTTATTTCATTTCGAATTCTGGATAAATTGCTAAATTAAATTCGTTATTTAGTACTTCTTTGATACTTCATTTAGTACTCGAAGGACTAAATGTTGTTTAATATAAATAAAGAATTACGCTCTACATGTTATTATTTATTTATTACATTTAATTCAGGTTACAGACAATAAATTGTACCGACCCATAGAATAAATACCTTACAGACTTACATACTTATAATAAATGTAATTATTAGAGTATATTGTATTTTATAGTACATATTAAAAATGACAGCTTATTTTTCAGGTCACAGAAATTTAAACTAAAATTACATGTATATAATATTATGCGTCTTACATTTGCAGACTTATCAATATTCAGGCCTCATACAAGTTGGTTTTGGCATAAGATATTTTGTTCAAACTCCATTATAATATTATATCTTATTCAAATACAAGCTTTATTTGAAACAGAAAAGATGATTTCAAGTCTTATGACGGATATAATGTGATTATAATTCTAGACCAAGAGAATAAACTAATTAACTATGTACATTAAAAATATTTATATAATAGTCTTATAAGTAATAATTTCTAGAAATATTCTGTACATATACAGGGAAATTTAATTAATTATGAGTATAAAATTAAACTACCTGGTCTTTGTTTTCAAATGGTTGTTTCTTTCCAGTCTCATCGATACATCAAAATTAATCCATATCCGTTCAAGCTGCTAACATACATTCAGAAATGTTCAGATTGTATTTGTAATATTAGTATGGATTGCAACATGAGCCGACGCGATAACGCTACGTGTAATCTGCATAGGGTTTGAATTATGCATCGTTTTGAATGATAATGGCTTCTAAAATTACAATGACTATGTAGTAGCGACTTGCTCAAATGCCGCATGCGTACAATTAAAGTTATGGGGGTATAAATGGAGCACGATAAACTATAATTGGGTAATTTAGACTTAACCGACTGTTGCGGATTATTTGCTTATCTTGTATCTAGCTTCTGATAGCAAGTTTTGTTCTATATTTTACATTTATTGAATTATTCCTATTATATAATATTATGAGGGCTCTAAAAGATATTCGAACACATAGATGGAGGTATATTTATTATGTTATTATCACTATATTTTATAAAACAAGGTGGAGGACCTTCGTGCGGTTATTGTATGTCTTTTCGCAAATCTAAAACTACTGCACTAATTTTCATTGTTTTCACAAATGGATAGCATGAAGGTTTTTGGTAGGTATACAATATGTAAAGTTTTGGATTACTAGGACGAATCCGTGGGCGGAAAGCTAATTTAAGTGTATAAAAGCTCAAAATCTATTAAGCTTAAAGGAGCGTTAAAAAGCCTCTATATAGTAAAAGCATTAAGATTTCTCTCTTATACCACACTTTTACTAAACCAATATGGCTTTGAAATAAAAGTAATCTTTAGTAAATGTTCCATCCAGTTTTCCTCAGAAGGCGTAATTCCAATTCTCTTCAAGGTGCAAATACTACAAACAAGGTTTCTTAGAAATCGACTGTGTATTTCTAAATCTATTTTATGTATTTTTTAAAAAGGTGTTGTTTGTTTTTAAAACACTGTGTGAAAAAAAATATATAGTTTTTATAATCTGTCTGTGAATTAAAGGCGTTTTAATGGTATTTTTTCGTCGGGGAAGGATATAGATTTTTTAGTGTTTGAGAAATAAACCATAAGAGGTTAAAATAGTTAAAAGGATTTGTTTGGTTAATAGATATAAGGCGGAAAAGCGCACTTGAGTCAAGTTGCAGTTGAAAGCTTGTAAATACAGAATTAGGTACTCATAATTTAGTCAAGCACAATGCCAAGTCTGGGTTATAATAGTGTAGATTTTTTTAATAATTCCCATATCTATGTTAAACTTCCCATTTCATATTTCACTCACTAAATAATAGCATCCGACGGCCTATTTCCCTTTACTTTCATCCGTTTCTTTTGCCTTCTGCCCTTAAATTAGCTTCGTCACATGCATTCTGTATTCAATTCTTAAGAAAATATATACATAAGTATAAGTTCGACGTAATAATAAGGTAAAACGTTAAAAAATAAATTTCCTCCGTCATGAAAGAAATGCTTTTATGCAATTACCTAAATCGAATAGCATAATGTTCCAACAAGATGTTTTAGCGAAAACATTTTCATTTATTAATCCAAAACAGTTTACATTTGGCTGATGCTGTAAATTTTACATGAGTTTCTGTGTCGGTGTATCTTTTAAAGAAAATTTTTTACCTTATACCTGCGAAATATTTTAAATTGAAATTGTTATTTTAGAGTGATACATGTGATATTGTGATATGTGAAAAATTGTGAGGCTATGTTAGTTACTCTTACACAGAAAAACCACTGAATGAATTTTGATAGTACTAGGCAGTGATGTAGCTCATGTACCAGAATTATACATGAACTATAGAAATACCTGAAAATTTTTCCCACGGGTTCGTCCGCGAGTGAAACCGTGCGGAACAGCTAGTGTAGTATAATTCTAATGTAATCACGTTTGAATCAGTTGAATATAAAAAGGAACAATTTACTCAGTCATCAGCGAAAGCGTAAAGACTTAATTGCTAAAGCAAGTGTGGATACAGTAATTGGATTAGCATATCAAAGCGATTCGAACTAAGCTCGTTAATTATATCTAATTGAGCTATTGGCGATCACTCTAGATCAGGCCTTTCATAGGTTTAAATTTAGATAGATAAGTTAAGATAAACGTAATTGTGATTAATTATATTGTTATAACGTTAGATCGTATTATCACATGTATTATTCCATCTTATTCTATTGGTGAAGCTCTACAGTCATGAGATTACGATATGTCGATATAAACTCAATTTAAATCGACATAAAAAATACACGGAGCTAAACATTAAAGAGTTTTCAAATTTAGCAAAGCCGTATAACAAGTGTTTAATCGATCGTAAGGAATTCCGTAGTGAAATTCCGAATTACGTGAAAGCATGTTACCTTCTGGCATCATGGCATGTACGTGATTTAACGTTAATTAGCTACGTGTAATCTTTTCCCGTGTCGGCGCTAAGTTTAGTTATTTACAGGGTATTTTATGACATCGATGCTTTGATACAATGAACCCGCTACTGGATAGCTCTCATATAAGCGTAGAGATTAAACTTTCAAAGAACAAAATAAAATAAATTTTGTGTATACTGTTTAGTGTATGTATAAGAAATCAAAATTGTTATTCGTGAAAATATAACCATCGCGATGGAAGTGTGCGTATTTCATAAGCGTAGTGTACCCATTGATTGATTGATTGATTGATTCAATCAATTAAGCAATCAAACCATAGTCTAAAATATTATGGATGGATTTTATATTCAAAACATACGTAAAAACGTTTACTTTTTCAGTTTAGTCTTTTTCAATTATTTACAATACGTCATAGAATAAGTTCAGATAAGATACTTTGATTTTGTAAAAAGTAATCGGTGAAATCAAGTTAGATCTGCTCCCGCTCCAGTCTACAGGGTGTCCCGTAAGTAGTGGACCAACGGGTTATGGGGAGTAGAGGGACTTATTATCTAACAAAAATACTAAAATTTATTGTCCTAAACCATAAAGTTTTTGATTTATGCTTTATTTTCAAAATTTGATAAAAATATCATCCACGTAAGCTTAATATGAACTTTTACCATTTCTGTTTTTATTTTATTCTTATTTTTTTGTTCAAGGTTGTTAAGAATACATAAGTCTTCCTAATTAAAATGATACTCATGCATAATTAACAACAACAACAAAATTAGACCAAAAAATAGGTAAAATGTTACGTTTTAAAAATTTACGGACTGAAGTTTGAACAAAGCTGGTGTAAAAAAAATGTATGGTGACCCTGTGAAACTTTATTTTAAAAACTTCTACATCTCATACAAATTACAAAAAGGTATAATTGTGTGGTATAAAGTATTTAAAAAAATGTTAAATTGGCGTACAACATTCAAATTAGAAATTATCAGGTAGTCAACTCATTAAGTTATTCCGAGAATTATTGCCTTTATGGGCGCGCGCTGGAATTCTTTTGTATTGTTTCTGGCCAATCATAAACGATACTTGAACCCACTATTATTTTCTTTGACTTTCAACTATTTCAGTGACTTGCTTATAGCTCGGAACTACACGCGTGTTTAGCTTGAATCCGTCATTACGATATTATTCTTTGTTGAAGTGCGCTTGAATTGGACACTGATTTTGCTTGTGATTTGGATGTTGTTCGACTTTGGTTTTTTGAAGGAAAATGCCTAATACATACACTCCACGTGAATATGCAGAAAAATGTTTTTTATTTATGGACTCAGTGATGGAAATGCTCGACAAGCAGCACGTGTTTATCGTGAGCGTTATCCCAATCGGGATTGCTATCCTGATCACCGATTTTTTCTCAGAGTAAATAACGCATACCATGAAGGTCGTATTCCTGGAATTGGAAATCGAATAGGAAGACCTAGATCAGTCGATGATCGTCTAATATTGACAGAAGTAGAAGAAGATCCTTCAACTAGTACTCGCCGTATTGCTAGACGCACTGGTGTACCAAGAAGTACAGTGCATCGCATATTGAAGAGAAGTGATTTGCACCCGTATCATGTACGAGTGAGCAAGCATTAATACCAGGTGATTATCAACGACGAATTAATTTTTGTCGAGAGATGCTTGATGCTTGGATCAAAATTTTTTTATCTCAATAATTTTTTTAACATTTCTGCATATTCACGTGGAGTGTATGTATTAGGCAATTTCCTTCAAAAAACCAAAGTCGAACAACATCCAAATCACAAGCAAAATCAGTGTCCAATTCAAGCGCACTTCAACAAAGAATAATATCGTAATGACGGATTCAAGCTAAACACGCGTGTAGTTCCGAGCTATAAGCAAGTCACTGAAATAGTTGAAAGTCAAAGAAAATAATAGTGGGTTCAAGTATCGTTTATGATTGGCCAGAAACAATACAAAAGAATTCCAGCGCGCGCCCATAAAGGCAATAATTCTCGGAATAACTTAATGAGTTGACTACCTGATAATTTCTAATTTGAATGTTGTACGCCAATTTAACATTTTTTTAAATACTTTATACCACACAATTATACCTTTTTGTAATTTGTATGAGATGTAGAAGTTTTTAAAATAAAGTTTCACAGGGTCACCATACATTTTTTTTACACCAGCTTTGTTCAAACTTCAGTCCGTAAATTTTTAAAACGTAAAATTTTACCTATTTTTTGGTCTAATTTTGTTGTTGTTGTTAATTATGCATGAGTATCATTTTAATTAGGAAGACTTATGTATTACTAACAACCTTGAACAAAAAAATAAGAATAAAATAAAAACAGAAATGGTAAAAGTTCATATTAAGCTTACGTGGATGATATTTTTATCAAATTTTGAAAATAAAGCATAAATCAAAAACTTTATGGTTTAGGACAATAAATTTTAGTATTTTTGTTAGATAATAAGTCCCTCTACTCCCCATAACCCGTTGGTCCACTACTTACGGGACACCCTGTATAATGATCTAAACCACTGGACTGCATGGATAGCACGCGGAGAATTTCTAGAACAGTTTGAACTTTTAAACTTGTACATTCCAGATGTAGTTCATTAGCACACAGCGCTGGCGCATTCCGCTTCTAATTTTCCACTCCTTTGTGTCTACCGCTGACTTGCCGGAGTTGCAAGCAATTTTAGATACGGACAAATTTGAATGGACTTGGAAGTTGCCGCAATTGCAATGTTTCTATTAATTTGCGTTTGGAATGTACTTTCCGGATCTAGTTCTGATGTTGGCAGAACAAAATTTAAAGTTATTTTTTCGACTTTTAAGTATTCACAAAGTTTAGCAAGAAATTTATTAAAGTTTTTGAGTTATTTATCGTTACTGGATTTATTTTATATTTACTTTATTGATATATGATATATGTACTACTATTCTACCAAACAATATTCATACAATACAATGTTATAATACGAGATCTTACGAGATACGATGACAGCAAGTTATTAAATATTTATTTTCTACAGGTGAACATCAGCAACACATGGGTGCTGCCTGAGGAAGGCTTCCCCGTCTTCTACCGCTACTTCAGGGACCGAATCTCTTGGTACGAGGCTGATGCTGTCTGCCAGTTCCATCATGCTAATCTTGTTACAGGTACGTTTCACGTCGATAATTATTTTATTTTATTGATATCCAAACAACTTATACATAATTGTAGTATCACGAACAACACGAATCAATATTCTTCGATAAAACCGATAAAGAATAACCTTGACAAAGGTTTTGTCAATATTAAATTTAGTCATATGTTGAAAATATATTTTATTAACTATTTAAAAACGCATTATTTTATCATTAAAATTATTAATAAAGAACCATAAGAGCCTTAGCTCAGTACGTGAGAAATTAAAATGATATCACAGTAAATAAAGGAGATTAGAAAAGTACTAAAAGTAAGTATGAAAAAAATATATAAATAAGACGTGAGTCTAACCGTGATAACAACTCAAAATACCGTAAGAAGATGCTATACCAGGAACCATTTAGTAATCTGTGCCTTTACGCTTACAGCTCAACGTTACAAGTCATCGTCCACAATTAATCATATACCCACTCAGGTTTATTTATGATACACATTTAGATTTATATTTTTTTATAAAAAATAAATACAGATCATGCACACTTTTGAAAAATGCTCTAAACCAGAACGCAAACACTAATTAGAGAGGTATAATCGTGATTTTATTCTCTTAATTTATTCATACGTAAAAGTAAGTTTTTTCTATCACAAAAACAGAAGAAACACAAGAATATTTTTGTATAAAATGATATCGAGTTTAAAAATGAAACGAGGGCTTTTGCAGGAAACAGAATTGTTTGCTGTAATGAGCACTTAAAAGCAATTGGGACCATTGTTTTAGAAAAAAATGGGTCAGAGTTTGTGAAAATAGAGCTTCATTTCATGCTGAGGGCTTAGCATTTAATTGGATGAATATTGTAATTTTTATGTCGGCAGTTCCAACTGCAAGTTTAATTTCGCTAAGATATAGGACTGTGTATAATGGAACTTTTTATTTCTTGAAATGTAGTTCGTGTGGTAGGATGCCCAACTATAAAGATAGATACTATTAAAATATGTTTTCTTGTTTATATAATAATGAAATATAACATCTAAAAGTCTTTTAATCTCTAACTAATAATTCATGCAAGAAATCTTTCAAAGCCAAATAAGCATTATCATATTAACATATGAGGATGCTGTATTCAATTACTCAACATCAAAAAGAAACAATATCAAAGAGACCGTATAATACTGAAGTACATTTATTATATTATTAAATAAAAAAACGTATAAATATAAATTTTGGATCACTAATACATTTTAAACATAATGCGGGACAACAAATCATACAAACATAATAATAGTAGAGCAATATAATATTATTATCTCGATTATTTATTTTGCTGAAAAATGATGTTGGTTTAAAATTCTAACAAAAATCCAAAAAATAATACAAAACTGCACAATTTATGAATTTCTTTCTAAAAACAAAACGACTTATCTTCTAGAAACTCGTAACACAGTTATGGTAGGATTTTACTTACACGTATATACATTTTAGTATTGGGAGCAGTCGTTAGGGGTAATCGAGGGCAGGCCAGTCCAGACCCCATTACCTTGATGTCACTCGACTCTACTCGAGATAGCAGCCAGAAATAAATGTACCGCTCGATACCATCTTTAATACTTACGTTGATGTTATATTCCAGTTTCGGTTTTACGATTTCTAGAGTATATATTTTGGGTAATGGAAGTTGTGTGTGTCGTTACATAATTTTGTATCTTTATAGAAAAAATGTTATAAATACAAATTATCTATTTAGTGAATCTTATTAAGAAACAATAATGGTTCATTATGTATTTGTAATAGTTGCTAGAATATACTGATAACTGCTGATTGGAATCTTATAAATAAAGTTAGACTAATATAAGTAGGTACTTTTATAATATTGTGTTTAACGTTTAGGAACTTTTACGGATTTATCAAGTTGGTTCTATAATAATTGATGCCTATAAGACGAGAAAAATCTGTTATTTATTAATATTTCATATACAAATATTAATATCAATACATTGTTACTTATTTCATATACATTACATTAATATCATTACATTGTCATTTTATTTAACGTTTTGTTGATTTGTGCTCTCATTTCTCCGGCTGGTTGATGTGGTGAAATTGCTAAACTCCAATCAGATTCACGTCGAACGACGGTCGCAAGCGTCGCTGTATTTTACTGGCAGACAGACAGCGTTGAAATATTGCTACACTGGAATGACATTTAGATTTACAGATCTTTTAAACCTTCAGCCTGCTTAATATTGACCGCCAAGTGCTGCAAATAGTCCAATGTTTCTAACAACAACGATAATTTTAATCAATTGATGTGTTAATGAGAGAATTGGAAAATGTTAATGAGAGAATCAGAAAGACCTGTTTCAATATCTTCTTATTAGTAAACAATAACTATTCTTACGGTCCATTTTTTTTTTTCTTATTATAATTTTGTTTTAGATCTATTTGGATATGCCAAATAGCACACTCTTAAAAGTACCATTTAAAATGATCATCTCTCTACGAACAGTCATTGTACGTATTTTTGTATAGAAAAAGGGACAATTATCAAAAAATGTTATCGCGAATAGTGTATCATACAAAATACTATAAATATTAAATATTTAACTGCTGCATGCAGATCGAGAGGGTTAACAGTTGTAAAGCTCGACGAAACTTTAAGCTGGCCGACTGGAATAAATACCGTAATTATATTGAGGAGTCACTTGTTAATTTTGGTCTTGATGACAATCATCAATCTGCTTATGATGATTTTATAAATATTATAAATAGAGCAGCCCAGTTATCAATTCCCTGTAAAAAGATTTTCCAGGATCCAATTCATCATCGAAAATTTACCCCTAAACCATACTGGAATCAGGAAATATCGAGGGCCATAGCGGAGCGTCGTAAAGCATTAGGAGCATTTAGGAGAAATCCTACACCGGACAATCTTACGTTTTTACAAGCTAAGATTAGTTTGGCACAAAGACTGATTCGCGATTGCAATACTAAATTATTTAGGCGGTTTTGCGATAGTATTGATGAAGTAACAAGTGCCGGTGAAATGTGGTCCAAGATTAAATGGATTAAAGGTTATAAAGCGTCGAGAGATATTTTAACTCGTGAGAAAGCCGACGCTCTGCTATGCTCCTTAGCACCTGATTACGTTACACCTACGGTTCCTGATTTTGGTGGGAATAATCCTGAGTTGTCACTGCCGGTTTCGTTACAGGAATTGAAAAATTCAATCAAGATATCAGATACAGCGCCTGGAATGGATGACATATCGTATTCTATGATAAGTCACCTGCCAGAATCTGCTCAGCAAATAATAGTCATATTATTTAATAGATTTTTAAATGATAAATTTGTTCCGAATCAGTGGAGAGACGTCAAAATAGTTCCTGTGCCGAAACCTGGCGTACAAAATAGTCAATCCTCGGATAAAAGACCCATAGCCTTAATCTCCTGCCTGTATAAAATTTTGCATACGATTATAAACCGTCGTTTAGAATGGTATTTCGAGAAATCTCTTAAATTTCCAGAGGAGATGGTAGGTTTCAGAAGATCGCGTTCTTGTATTGATAACTTGACTAGATTGGTTTCACGGGTTCAGAGTGGTTTTTCTAAGGGAATTTTAACGGTAGCGTGTTTTTTGGATATAAATAGTGCTTACAATAATGTATGCCTAGTAAGTTTAATAAAGGCACTACAAAAACATAAAGTGGGGTCATTGATTTCTGGTTATCTTTGGGAGATGTTACATCTAAGGCGGCTATCGATCGAAATTGGATCAGAATCTATCACTCGTACAGCTGGAGTTGGATTGCCACAGGGTGACCCTCTCTCCCCGTTACTATTCAATGTCGCCACCATGGATATCTGTAATAGCCTTCGTAATGTGTTTGTATCGCAATACGCAGATGATTTTGTTATCTATGCTAGCCACAAAAATATTAATGAATTAGCTCAATTAGTTCAAACAGCCTTGGATACATTCTGTACAATAATATCTAGTATTGGTTTGGATGTTTCTCAAAGAAAGACTAAATTTTGTGTTTTTTCAAGGAGTCAGTGTAGGAACAGTAATTATAATAATATTATTTTAAAAATTAATAATCAGGAGATAAGCCAAGTAGACAGCGTTAAGTACCTAGGTTTGTGGCTAGACAAAAGACTAAAATGGGGCCGACATATAAATGAGACTCAGGAGAAGACTCTTAAATTTCTGAATATTTTTAAAGTTTTGGCAGGTGCGAAGTGGGGGGTCCACCCGAAACACCTTAGACGTCTTTATTTATCGATTGTAAGAAGCAGACTAGATTATTGTAGTTTCCTGTATGATAATAGTATTAAAAGCCATTTGTATAAACTAACTAAAATTCAAAACCAGGCAATGAGGGTTATCGGAGGGTTTGTTAGAAGTACGCCAATTCACGTAATGGAAAGTGAACTGTGTATACAGCCACTGGAAATGCGTAGAAAATATCTAGCTGCTAAATTTTACTTGAAATCAAGATCTATTGACAATAATCCTACGTACAAGGTTTTAGAGGATTTGGATTCCCTTTGTTTAAACTCTTATTGGCGACGTAAAAAAATTCCGCTGTTAATAGAAACTCACCGTAAATTTTGCAATAATCCCGTAGCTTCAAACTCACTTTTAGACTATTTTTCATTAG
The DNA here is from genome assembly GCA_029959065.1 of Colias behrii. Lineage (NCBI taxonomy): Eukaryota > Metazoa > Arthropoda > Insecta > Lepidoptera > Pieridae > Colias > Colias behrii. Next base: position 10,600,003 of record JARWMC010000003.1, read on the forward strand.
ACAAATGGATGAATTACTGTGATGTTTCTGGGAATATCTGTGTTGTTATTGAAGGTTTGAATATGAGTAAAAGTAAACTATGTAAGGCTAATATTAAAAGCATATGTTCAGAATATTTATTTAAAAATTATAATACATGTTATAAGTTGTTTACAGATGGTTCAAAGGATGAAAATGGATGTGGATCAGCTTTTTATGACCCACAAAAAAATACACGCCTTGCGTTAAAGATAAATGCTAATTTATCTGTTATGCACTGTGAGTTAGTTGCGATTTTGGAAGCGTTGTCTTATATGTCAACGGTGGATTGCAATAACCTTGTCATTTTATCTGACTCAAAAAGTGCTTTGTTACACTTGGCTCGGCTACCTTCGAGAGGTCGAGGGTTTCCGATAGCCTACACTATTCTAGACACCATCTGTAAACTTCAATCCCAAAATAAAACCTTAGTTATCCAGTGAATTCCTTCACACGTAGGCATCCCGGGCAATGAGGAGGCTGACACTGTGGCTAGGCAGGCAATTAGTGATGGAGTATTATTTAATAGTCTACCGGTTTATTCCGAAGTACTTTCCTGTGCAAAAAAAATGTGTCGTAATTTATGGCATGAATATTTTAATGAGCGCTCACTCACAAAAGGTATTTGGTATAGGACGATTCAGTGTCAGCCTCCTACATCGCCATGGTTCGATTCTGATAAATGTAATAGAAAAAATTCTGTTATTTTGATGAGGCTTCGTTCGGGGCACATCCCGTCAAATAAGTTTAAATTTCTGTTAAAGCTAAGTACATCTCCTAATTGCCAAGAATGTGATGTCATTGATGATGTTACACATATTTTGACGGAATGTGTTCGGAATGAGGCCTTACGATCTCAATTAATGTACAATATTAATATAGATAGTGATTTAAATCTGGGATGGTGTAACAGCATCTTGGCTTCTCCTCTTTCTCGAGAAGCAAAGATGCTGATAAAACTATATTTAGGTGGTAGTAGTTAATTATTATTATGTATGTTAATATCGTGTTATTTGCTTTTACGGGGGTGACATTTTTTATTTATTTATTTATGACACTTTATTGTACATATAACAGGAATTTAAAATAAGAGAATACATAAAATTGGAAAGTGTACAATAGGCGGCCTTATTGCTTAAAAGCAATCTCTTCCAGGCAACCATAAAAATAAAGGACATGTAAGACATTGGTAAAAAGCGAGGGCGCATCAAAAAGATTTAAAAAAAGAATAGATTATTAGATAACACAAATAATTCATTACTAATTAAAGAATAGACATAGATAATTCAGTATATATGTATTAATCAAGTTATATTTATATTATACATACAAATTAAATAAAAATAATAAGTTAAATACAAATTAATAAATATATTTAAATATATATATTTATATATATATGCATATAAATACATATTATACATGTATATAAATACATATTATACATAGTATATATAAAATATAAATACATATTTATAAGATAAAAAGGAAACTAAATACTGGAGAAAAAGTGCTCTTTTACAAGTGACTTGAAATGATGTGGTGTTTTGGCGCGTCTGATAGTCTCAGGAAGAGCATTCCACAGTCGAATCGCTAGGACGGTAAAGGAGGAGTTAAAAAAATTGGTATGGTGAATAGGGGTGGATAGGAGAAGGAGATCAGAGGAACGAAGGGAAAGGGAACTATTGGAGTTTAAATAATGAAACTGATTTTTGAGATAGACAGGAGTTTTGGGGTTAAACAGGACAGAGTACAGGAGTTGAAGGATGTGAGTATTCCGGCGAAGGCGAATAGGTAGCCAGTGTAATCTTTTGCGAAAATCAGAAACATGATCGAACTTGCGCAAGCCGAAAATGAATCTGATGCAAAAGTTTTGCAGCCTCTCGAGAGCATCAAGTTGATATTCGTGAAGATCGGGATAAGAGGAGTCGGCATAATCTAGGAGAGGAAGCAAAAGGGATTGAGTCAACGCAATTTTGGTAGAAATCGGCAGGAAGTTGCGTAAACGACGGAGAGAAGAAGCAGAAGCAAACACTTTTTTCTGCACTTCCTTGATTTGATCACACCAAGATAAACTTTCGTCCAAGTGCAAGCCAAGACTTTTCACCTTCTTACAGAAAGGAATCACTGTACCGTCTACCGCAATACTAGGTAGGGTTTCCCAGTTTATACGACCTATAAGCTGTTTACTGCCTAAAATAATAACCTTGGTTTTGTCAGGATTAATTCTTAAACCATGGTCTTTACTCCATTTAACGATGGTGGCTAGCTCAGTATTTATACGAAAAATCTCATTCGGTAGTTCTGATAATGAGGCGTGCGAATATAATTGGAAATCGTCTGCATACATATGATAAGGAGAATTAATATTACTGGATATAGAGTTAATAAAAATTGAAAATAAGAGAGGAGACAACACACCACCTTGCGGGACGCCAGCAGATACGTTGCACCAGGAAGAAGACAAGTCTTCAACCATGACACGCTGCCGTCGTCCAGACAAGTAACTTCGAAACCAGTCAATAACCGTTGGAGATATGTTGAGAGAGCGTAGCATTGCTAACAAAACATCATGATCGACGGTGTTAAAAGCGTTACTGAAGTCAAGTAGAGAAAGTAACGTTAGCTGCTTGTTGTCAAACCCCCGGCGAATGTCATCTGTGATCTTAACTAGAGCAGTAGTTGTGCTGTGACCTGGTCGGAAACCAGATTGAAAAGGATTAAGGAGATTGTGAGTATTGAGGAAGCGACTTAGTTGCTCTTGTACTAAGCGTTCTAAGACTTTGGCCAGGAAAGGTAAAATAGCAATTGGACGGAAGTCTGAAGGACTAGATGGTTTTGACATTGTCAACTGTTGACAAAACCCCTTTAAAAAAAAAAGTAAGAATAAAAAAAAAAAACTGCTGCATACAAAGTAAACCATTTACATACCAACACGTGTCAGTTTGTCGGTAATTGGTGTTAAACTGAATAAATAACAGCTAACGTGCAAACTTTGTGCATTAGGCAAAGTGCAATTAGTACCACTGGTACTTTAAATTCACCAACGTAGCCATTTACTTTATTCAAATCTGTGATTCAAATAGACAAAACAACAGAGCCTTCTTGTTGTTTATATCATTGTATAATATATGATGAATATACTCAGGTGAGGGGATTTCAATAAGAATAATAGATTTACTAACTCAAGTTACTTATTTATATGAATAAGAAAAAAAAAAACATGCACAAGTATTATATATATCATGCACCTAGTTACCTAGTCCGTGAGTCTGAGGAGAAAATTTCATTGAAGTATTTAAGAGATCATTACATAATACGAGTAGCAGTGACAGAAGGGATTTATAAAGACACCACACCGTCATAACAATGATAGAGGTCGGTCCTCAATAAAAAATGATATAGGTAAGATATTCAACCCTTCTTACCTTCGTACCTTCATCACTTTATCAATTTCATAAATTATAATAAACGCTTTTCGTTGCCCTTACGATAACAAAATCATATTTGATGCAACTACCTATCCATTTAAATAAGAAACTCAATTTCTACATTTCTGTTTCTTTTAAAGATGTTTTCAGTTTAAAATATTTACTTTATTGAAAAACAACCTAGGACAAAATTCACACACATACAAAATTACGATTTTTGAAAATATGGTTTAAAGGCCTAGTTAAATTGGTAGCTATACTAAGTAGGTACTTTGATAATAATTAAGATAGTATTTTTTGTTTAATCAGCGATAAATAACGTCATAGTCATAACGAATCAATTCTATGAATATTCTAGAATTCCTATCAAACTACTTATTTTAAGCACTCAACTTCCATTTATTAAAACAATGAATATTTCGTCCCCGAAACAAATATCAGTGCGGGGATCCTTGACGAGTTCAATTCCATCTCATTACGTTGTTTTGTTGCTCCTTCAAACATCTTGTTAGGAAAATCCTTCGCAACATAACGCTGTCTTGTAAATGAAAACTTAAATTGGTTCCGAAATTCCAACGGAAGATTTATTAGGAGATTTGAATTCTGTTTTATATTTATTGTATTTTAGATGTAATGAGATGCTTTTGTTTTAATTATTATTTTTATTCAGGAAGTATAACTTTCGAATGTCTTCGAAGTCTATTTATGATTGTTACTCATTCTCCTAATATTTTATACACTAGGGATCTTGTAATAGAACAAACGGACTAAATATTAAAAAATATTTTAGCGTATGTAATAATGTAACCAGTCGTCTTCAAGTACGTATTTTCTCCACATGTCGCATAGAGACATTTTTTTGATCCTTCATTCCTTTTTTATACGGATAAGTGAAATGGTTAAAAATATATAATACACATTATATTTTGTCATACTTTGTATAACTACGATTTGTGAATGTTATCATGAAACCTTTAGCAACAACAAGTAGGTAACTAAATATTTCAATATATTTTACCACATTTAATACATTTTATGACTAAATTTTTCCTAAACAACAGAAGCAAACTATCGGGTTTAACAGGCTATCAATAAGAGGATCCTTGTTTAACAAGCCAAGTATATTTGTATAGGATAAAATGATGTTTTTGTTTGTGACACGAAAATGGAGATTCGTCTGTAAACCAAAACAGGATTATGTGATGTATTCAAAGGGAATATTATTAGAAGAAAATTAACTCTTTTGGTTATAAGAATAAAATACGAAATAAATATGTATAAGAGAAACCCAATCTTTCAAAGAACTGAGGTGGTGTAAAGTATTTTTTTTTATAATTTATAATTATTAAAAAAATAAATTAAATGTTATTCAGATATAAGGCAAAATGTTAAAAGTTTAATTTTGTGTAGAGTATCTAAATTCTAAATCTAAATCAAAGTGCGAGTTTTTAAAGAAAATTGTCATTGTAAAACATAGAAACATTCATGATTTGTATTTCATTATAACATTTTTCTTATTGCAAAAATAATATTGCAAGAAAAACGGGATCGTGCAGATTGCGAAAGTTCCGTGTCGTACCAGATGTATTAAATTAAACGCGACGGCTTCGAGTGACATTTGACCCTTAACCGTTTATCGTGAAAGTAAATCATTGACGTGGAGATTTCAGGCCCATTGTGAAATCAAAGTGCTTCTAGAGACATCATTCCGTTTTTTATTTATGGCATCGTGATGTACTTGTGTAAGCTGTGATAACATTATGGGGATCTCGAGAAATATTTTCCTTTTGCTTTCTTTATTATGCTTCTATCGATAAACAATAACGAGTATAACGATTTATAATTATTCTACATTCGTCGTTGGTGATGTATTGTACTTCGCATAATACATAACTAGGTCTGCAAAGACGGTCATATCCATAGATATCCACCATCGCGTTAGATCAACCAAAAACCAAAATGTCAAGTCCTGTATAGTAGGTAGTATTAGAACTAAAAATATATCAAGTAAAAATTAATTTGTACAGTTTAGATGTAGAGTTTCACTCTTATCGTTTATTTCACCTCTGTTTAACACGCCAGAAGTTTGCACTTTGACTTCTTGATGTGATTAAAATCTAGAATCCAGGTCAATATTTCTACAATAACGGCTTTGAGTCAAAAGAATTTAAGTGTACATAAACGATTATTTCGTCCCCGAATCTCCAATTAAGTCTTTCAAATATACGTCATATTTACCATTGTTCTCTTAAATCTTTATGTATTGGCACCAAAGTAAAAGAATTTTCCAAGTTTTGTCCCGCTTATTCTTGTCACGATTGAGTTTCGTGAACTCCGCTTAGTGCCTAAAACTTGCTCGAAAAACTTTCCAAGCTTCGGCAGAACACTTGGTATATTAAGGATATACTTATTAAGCAAATTGAGTTTAATTTGTTGCCTGCGGTAAATTAATTCTTGCTAATGGCTAAAAGCTTTTATTATGATTACAAAGATAAGATCTAAAGATAAAAGGTTGTTTATATCAGCTACGACGCCTTTATTGACCTACTTAAATTTATGGGCATATCGTTGAAAACGAAATGCGTTCGTTTATTATTGTAATATCATGATTAATTTTGAAACACAGGTTACGTAATGACCACTGCTTTAAAGAGATATGACAAAATTTGCACATGGATGTACTGTTTATGCAACATGAGTATTTAGTGTTATAAAATCTATTTAACTCGAAATATATCTCCCATAAATAAATTTAATATAATGTTCGCTTCAGAGTTGCCATTGCCGTTGCAAAACTTATTATACTTATATATTACTTATTACAAGGTTCTGTTAAAGTATAATAACTACATAATTACAATTTGTAAGTACATTGGAGACTGATTTTCCTTTGGATTGCGAATTGCAACTATTATCTCTTCGCTAGCAAAATTCAATTAATTTGATGATTCGAAATGCAGCTTTAAATGTGTTCATTACCGTATGCGTTTAAGCAATCAGTTAATAAGCTGAATTACTAACAATAGTCAATGCTGAATTCTGACTCATTAATTCAATTTTTTTTAAGTAATATCTATATGGACTTATTAACTTAGTAATTACTGGACTCCAGAATCTAGTCTGGTTCTTAGACATTTATTATATTCCGACTTCCTCAGCTTTAGAATGCACAAGGTAAGCAAGAACAATAGTGTTGATTGCAGGTGTCTCAAAACGCTTGTTACTGAGGGTAAAAGACTCGCAAAGTGTCGTTGGCCAGAGGCACGTATACGAGTGCAGTCTCTTGATAGAGATAAGGCCAGCTGTGGATGTGATGCAGCTGGTTGCATGTGTGAGTGTAGACTGAAACTTTTGAATCAGGACAGATGAAGCTTGTTAACAGGTCAACTTTTGTGAGTGGGCTATTCATAATTGGAAGCGGTATTTCTGTTACTTTTTTAAGGCATTTCAATCATTTCTTTATTGTCTCTTATAGATTAGGTTCTTACTAAGTTACTATGAATAGAGAATAATTTTGGCGTTAGCGTTAATGAGTACAATAATGAGTACCTAGGTGATTTTGAAAATTTATTATTTTTTGAGTTCTTACGTGGATTAAAACCGTTATTAAAGAACCAAAGATGTCAAACCCAAGATGTTGTCATACAACCTATATAAATTTTGGGATGATTCATCAAAACTATTATGCCCGTATACTAAAGACCTTGTTAATAGTTTATAGGGATACAGCCAGAGACTGATCCATAAATACGAGAACGTAATCATCGATAATGTAACCTGTATACGGTTTTCTCATGGAATACTTATCCGATCAAATCTCCAGGGAGCCCTATTCTATATTTCGTTCGTTCACGATAAGTGAGCCCAATAACGAACTTTATTATTGAAGCGTCTCGAGTCCTAACAAACGAAACTTGATGAATCGAATTATCTGCTCCCCGAACAAACACCTTCATTAAATATTAAACAATGAAAGTAAATCTTCCAGAATACGTTCATGGATCCATTCTATGTTAAAGAGGAATGGATATAAAACTTTCTGAATATATTATGTTCACGAAGTTTAATATAATCTTAATTAGCTCCCCCGAGAATTTTTTACGTATGAAATTTTGAGTGAAATTAAATTTCTTATTTTATAACGCTCCAATTATTTTATACAATATTAAATGTTTAATAATGAAGTAGAAGTGACTTGGACAATTTGTAAATTATGTTTAAGTTCGTGTTCATTTTAATATTCTATATTACTTTCATTACAAATTTTATTGTAACTAATATTAATATAGTTTTTCAGACACAACAATTATTATAAAGACAGATGAGTTGATTTCAAAAATTTATTTCGTGATAGAAACTAAATTAATGATCTTTTCAACAAGTGGTAGTGTAAGGAAAGTTGATAATAAATGACCGTGATCCCATCTCGATTCTCGGCGTTCCTTTATATAAAGTTTTGCACCCAGCAACTTTGAATCGCATCCCATTTATTATTTAAATCCATCCGGACCCAAACTTCTAATCCGTTTATGTAAATCGATAAGGTAAAATTACATAAATCTAGTACTTGTATAACTTTGTTGTCGTTAATGAGTTATCGCTAAATAGGCAAATTTATAAATTTATGTTTACAAATTTTGTAATAATATACTGCACGTAAAATATAACATTATATATGCAAAACAAACAGGTTTTGTGATTTTCATTAATGTGCTAATTAATTGATGATGAAATATTGTGTTCTAAAGTAAAAAAAGTAAATGAATATTAAAGAATATATGTTATGATTTGATAAAATGTTTATAAATTATTTCATACAGATTACAGTAGGCTCAAAGATAATAGGGCCTAGTCTAGTACAAAAATAGTATTTAAAAAGAGTGCCACAGAAAATGCAAAATGAAACAAGAGCTTTGTTTTCAATTAGGCTTAAAAGCGCCTGAAAACGTTATTTTTAAAGCTAGTTTTTATGAAAAGCTACCACGCTTTGTTATGTGTAAAATATCTACGCTTCTTTGGAAATGTAAAGCCCATATTACTATTCACTGTATTTCAATTGAAAGCCAATTTTATATAGAATAAGGAGATGATGAATATGAAAACCTTTTATTAATGTTCTTTAGTAAATGAATTCATCCCGTTCGTTGCATTAGGTACGTGAATATCACCTACCGTTTCACAAATGGACTGTAGGGATTCCATTAGTTTCACTAATTCATTTTCTATAAAGCTCAGAATATCTTATATAATTTCTATAGCCCTTAATAAACCTATGGCCCCGTTCTTTAAAAAATTAGACCAAGGTTACTTTCAATAGAACTGGTTTTGAACCATCATCGTGGTAATACAAACAAGGGTCGAAAAGCCTGTTTATTCTTAACATATATTTGAACACTTATTTTACGCCTTATCCCAAAAAAGTTAAAATTGCGAACCTTAGTAGCAAATAAAAGTTTACAATTACTATTTCTTAATACAAAAAGTACATTTTTATTTAAAAGTGGCTTATAATATACCTAGTAGAAACCAATCATACGTTTACGTATGCATGAACAAACAGGGATGCTCTATTTCGTTTTTTAGCACACGAGACGAGGTGTGGTTTTATTACCCTCATATATGTACATGTACCGTATATACGCTCAACTACCGAATGGAGTAGGTGTGCCTATTGATTATTTTGAATTTAACAACATATTTGCATAAATAATTTCATGGTTATTAAATTTATTAACACACGAAACACGATATTAATTATTCTACGTTCAACTAAAAATATATTATCCCAGTAAATAATTTTTGATAGTTTCACCATTTTAACAAGGTGTCATGTATTATAAGGTTTGTTGGTTGCATTTTATTTGAGTTTCGCGCTCGGCTTATTCGAAAAGTGTAGCACTCATAGCAGTTTGAATTCTCTTCGCACTTTAAAAGCTCTTAGATATCGTGCTCTCAATCGCAGGTATAAGAGCTTCTTTATTTAATGAAATGGCGTACCTATTATTCAAGCCATTTTTTAGAATTTATTGCGATATTCTTTTTACCAACTCCATTGTTCTTATACAAATAAGTACATTATTTTCGTTTTAATGTAACTAATGGTGCTAAAATGAGGTCTAATAACTTTTGTAAAAATATAAATTTGTAAGTCCTCGATTAAACGAGCACCATGACTTAATGGAGTCATTATTCATCGTCTAAGACGCAGGGTGGAGCCAGCCATCAGACTTATTACAGTTCATTAATTTCAAGGTTCGAATCGGGCCCTACCTTAATGGTGCGTCATTATTTTAAAGATCAATTAAAGTAAGATGGAAAACGTCTGTAGAACGAAGTTATAAGGTACTGAGCATAAGGAGAGAGATTAATTGCTGTGGGTACTTCCAGTTTTCAAACATTCAGACATGTAATATTTTACTTGTGACGCAACAGCATTACTCTTGTTAAAATATAATTTATTGTAACACGTCATGTTTTGTAAGGTAAAGGAATATTTCTAAAATTACAAAATTTGTGCGTTTTATTGTGATACAAGTGTTGCAAGAGCAAAATCATTAATAATATAATGTAATCTAAAATATAGATAACATCTTGGCGTACAGCTTATCATATATTGGACACAAACACTATGATAAACAGACCACTTTCTACGAATACCTAAGGGATTACGCGGACTACCGATAGTTTGTCAATCAATAAAATTGTTGTGGGTAACAAAATATGAAAATTTTTTCGAATGACTGTCTAGATATTTATTTATTATTAGGAAAAATGAAGTTACATTCTTGTTTGAACTATTTATATTTATGAGATACCACTGCAAGTAAACTTTTATTAAAACCTTGGCTTGGCTATGACGTGTTTGACTGTCCCTCGGGTGGTCCCCTGTAAACAATATTATTTAAGGCACACCCTAAAGGGTAAACGCATACCCGAGGGGTGACCATGTGCATAATAAAATCGATCGTTTAGTCTGGAACGTATAAATAAAATCAGTGTAACCTAGTTCCTGTTGGAGAGAAAAGGTTAAGATATTTAGTCTACATTTTTCTTAACAAATACATTGCTAGACAACGTCAAATTGCGTTACAAAATATCTACAATGGGTACGTTTTTGTTTCAACAAAAAGCAAGGACACATTTTGGTATGGGTTCCTTAAGATTTCATTTCAGATAAGCCGTTGATAGCTATAGTTATTTCAGATCCATAGCTACAAAGACCAGAGAAAATTCGTCCATAAATCCTGAACGGTGACCCACATGTAGTGTAGCCAGGTTAGGCGTGTTTTATTAGCGAGTCATCCATCACGCGCGGTACGCTCTGTTTGCTAAGTAAAGTAATAAAATAAAACATTCGTATAATGCGACGCCGGAATAACATTACCTTTATGCGTAATAGATTAGCTTTTATTTCAAGCAGTCGCAGTGGTGCGTTAAAGAAGACTTTGCGTTAAATTGCGGCCTTGGCAAGTGATCGCTGTTTCTCGTTGAATACGTAGGAAAGTAATTATAAATGTGTGCATCAATTACAATTTAGGCTTGACATAGATAAAATATTCTAGAAATTGTTGTAATTTAAAAAAATATGTTACTCACTATTGCAAGATTAACCAAATGTGCAAAAGCTTTATATTACATGATTTCATAAATCGGAACAATTAAAATGAATTCTCCTCGCAAACAATCGTGATTAAAATATATGCAAAAAAGTGCAATTAATTAAAAATTTCCAGGATTGGAGATTTATTACGGAAATTTAATAAAAGCTGCATATTTATGTGAATTGCGTCGACACGAATTATCAATACCTATGAAGCACGTACCCGTATATTGAAAAGACTGAAAATACGTATGCTTTACCAATATTAAAATGTTTGAAAAATTAAAACCTTCCGATGGATTCATTAATGGACCGATTGCTTTTATGTAAAATCGTTGGAATAAAAATGAGATCGTGGTATGGTTTAAAATGATGGATGATTAAGGGCACAGCATAAGTTCTAATTAAAATCACACAGCAAGCTTTTATTCATGCTATTCTGATTTCAATAAATGATTTAATTAAATTGCTGTTTTATCTACATAATTTTTATTACATATGAGATATTCTTATGTACCAATTAAAGAGATTCGATTTATGCTCATATTTATCTAATGAAATATTGAATCAAGTGGTTAAGGGTGTAATGTATATAGCCCCTAAATTACAATTTATAAGAGTATGTGGTCAGCCACGCGGTAGCATAGTAGCAGTGCTTATAACTATACATCAGTACATTCAGTATGATAGGATTAATAAGTATTTCAATTCTATGCAACAAAAAAATAAAAATTCAGCAGTTTACAATTTATAATATTTAAATGACATAAGTAATAAAATAAAATAAGAAAAAAAATATTTAAAGCCGCAAGCCGTTTACGCGATGTTCATTGGTACGTAATAAGTGCTTGTTAAGCCGGCTAGCGCACGCCGAGCCGTCACTTGACACCGGACAGGGCATGCAAACAACATGCCCCTTAATTGCTGACATGCGTACACAAACCGAATCTATTCTATTATATCTTTGTGACAAACGTTGTTTTCAAATGCCTTTTACATATCTGCCTAATGAAGCAATAGCACAGAATTTAAGGCGAAGCTGCCAAATTGAAACGTGTACAGAGCATAAAAATTGCTATATTGCGTCTACGTAACATCATGATCCTCATTTTCCTATTACTCTCGTATGTTTTGTATATGAATAAGGTCGATTAATTTATTTAATAAGATAGTATAAGCGTAAATAGATGTAAAATGTAAGATAATATGTATACGATGGCAAGAATTATTCCACCCAAACTCATTTGCATTGCTTATAGGGTGGTGTGTTGTTTTAGATTAAAGAAACTAATATACTTAACTAATAATGTAAAAGGAAGATAAGGGGGATGGCTTGGACTTATCGCAAATTGGGTTACATGTTGTTAATCTACTATTATCCAGTTTACAACATTGTTTATTTTTCATTAATATCTCGTTGATAACTTGTCGCAAGCATCTCTAAACTATAAAGGTACATGGTTCGGTATTCACAAAGTAATAAAAAATTATATGAATATAGCTACAGTAACGGTTTGAAAAAGAAGTGAACCAAAGAATTGTCCAACAAAAATATACTTTTTTTAGAAACCTGCTGCCTGGAGGCTGTGTATCACTATTCATTGAAGTGAATATAGTGTGTGTGAAATATTCGATATTGAGAGGGTAAGGAATAATATTATTTTGAAATATAATTTTACGTTCAAGCGCTGGGTTGCGGGCAAAAGCCGCACAACTTTTTACCCTCTAGTTAGCGTCGACTAGCGTATACTGTCATTGGAAGTTGACTTTTTGTTCGCAAAAGTTATACGTGCATTTGTACCAAGGCTACGTCTCTTCGTTTATTCCATGTAAATGGTTTTACATATGCAAGCGAGATTTCTAATATTAACTATTAATTAACACCAAAATTGTTACGACACAGAAGCCATTAATATTACTCATAACTTCCAAAGTAACATACATTACATTAATATTATGCTTCAACAAAAGCTTTTCCAACGTCTCTGTCGCGATAAACGTCAGCTACATTAATCTTATCCGAAAATCTTTTAAGCTTAGTTTCGTATTTGGCCTTTATACCTCACTTAAAAAATTCCGATTCAGATATTCAAATTAAGTAATTTCTTCAAAAGCTTTGTTCAATATAGATATTTTTTTTGTATTAGCGTCTTTTGTTTAGTATAGTTAAGTTTATCGTTACAGATAAATAAAAGAAATGGTGAGTTAAATAAATAAATAAAGCAACGTGTACGTACAGAACTTAATCGAGACGTAAAAAAAATAAAAATATCTTTTTCTTATAAAACGATATAATTTTGTAGAAATAAATCAAAATATTAATAAAATCGTTTATTTAGGAACAATACATAAATAATTCTGAACAATACAAATATAAAGTACAAGTAGGTACAAAGTGCTAAAATTCATCATTAAGAAACAACCGATATTTATATTTTAATTTTTTTACTTATTACTCTCTGTTTCTCATAATTCGATATTGTATCGTCTTACAAAGATAAATATATCTAACGACTACTACCCTTGTAGAAGGCAACTATTGACAGAGCCTATCCTCGAGGACAATATAGCCTAGTAACCAAGGCCGTTCAAAATGATGAATCCTTTATTACAATGGAATCGCTCAAATTACTAATTAATCAAAGCCAATATCTGAGAGCAACCGGAACGCTATAGCCAATTTGACCTCAGCTGCCTCGAGCTTTCTGTAACTAGCAAAGAGCAACATTTCCGAGGATATTCAATTAACAAGAACTGACTTCTATCAGTGGGAGACTATTTTGAATTTCCAATTCGTATTGGTCGTCGGATACTATTAGAATAAAAATAATATTGTTAAAACACTCCTCGCAGTAAAATGTCACGATGCTGTAACTTGATGGCTATCTATGTAAAGAAGATAAATTTATGTGAGGTAATATTATTTTGACAGACTCGAATTATATTGTTGCTTCTTAAATAATTTGAGGGATAAAATGAATCTTTTAATAGGTATACTTCCAACAAGTAACTAAACTATTCTACGTTGCAAGGTTTAATTAAAAAACTTTGAGAAAATCTTTAAGAAGTTTTATTATGGTAATAATGAAACTGGATAAAAGGGTTCCCATAAAATGAATTATAAATTAAAAAAGCTTTCGCGCGACATTTTTATTCATTCTGGGTAGGTGCTGCGATAAATGACAACGAAAATTGATGCAGATCCCCTCAGCCTTCGGCATATAAGAATAATAAACATTCATCCAAACATTGGATACATTTGAAACTTTTTCTATTCTTTATAAATTTATATGACTGTATCCATTTATTTTGATGAAGATTCACGTCTACAAGAGACTAACCTCTTGATAAAACTGCTTTTAATAATGAAGTCATTGGTATATTTCACATATCAAACTCCAAATTTGCTGCCATAATAGGTGATCTACGCTATTGTCACGTTCAAAGTCCATTTGCACATTCAATAAGTTTACTCAGGATTTGACTCGTACCGATGCAATGCATCGATTTACTCATTATTTCACAGCTCTCACGTCGCATAGCACAAAGCCTATTCATGCCACCCTTGTCAGATAATGCAGGGACTCGAATCTTAAATTAGTCGGCTACGCTTTTAAACTTAAAATGAGTTCAACGATCTTATTATGAAATTCTTTTGTTAGGATATATGAACTCTTTTGCAAGTTGAAAACTTATATTTGAACATACATGGTGAACAAAGATGTTTATGTAGAACTCACACTTTTAGCAGAAACGCATAAATTGGAAATGAAATTCAAATTACCTTTATATGTAAGTATTTTAAGCTAATCTAATGGTTATAAAATATTTTACGAATACTAAGATACAAATGATTACTGGGAAAAAAAATTTAATATCGATGATCGAAAATAAAAACTGGACCTATAATTTTGACTTTAGGTACTCCTATCATTTCGTTACCAATTAAAATTAAATACCTACTATAAAGATAAAAAATTACAGCATAATAAACATTTCCTGTTTTAGCTTAAAATATTAATGAAGTATTTCAAATTTGAATATTCCAGCCAAGAACACCTGCGCAAATCTGGTACAAAATGTTGACGTCTCCCAGGACTAAACTGCGGATGACTTCCCCGCATCACGATTTAATATAAATTTTCTTGATTTTGTATTTCGCTAACTTCGTAATACTCAGAGGAATTTCTGCGCAGACCTGGTCTTTAAATAGTGTTCTATTTTCGCTCCATTTGAACATCATAACACATTTTTGATAAAGGTGACTCGATTTAAGATTTATGATTTGAAGATTTCAAATTTCTGTTAGAGCTTAATTTCGCAAAATATAGATATCAGCTTATATTAGGGGAATAAAACATTGAAAAATGTTATTCTACCATTGATTTTATAAGCGGAACACATTGTTATATTAAGGAACTCTCACTCTATTAGTAAATCAAATGTAAACGTTTGTTATAATAAAATAAACCACCAAAAGCTCAAAAGGAAGTGAACCAAAAATTCCATCTATTCGAGAATTTATCCACATGAATTTATAATTGCGTAGCACAGTTGCCGCATTGAAATTTGAAAGTTTATGGTCACAAAGCAATTATCACTTGCATGAGTGTGTATCCGGGTAATAAATGTCGCCCGTAGATGTGTGGCGGGCAGTTAAACAGCCTCACAAATATTGACTTGGCGTCGTTTCGAAGTTTTGTCGTCGAAAGTCCCGCTGGGAGTCGCGAGTTGCCTGGCGCACTGCCAGGTCTGTAGAACCTAGACACGTCCATGAAAGGTATAGAACTCTTAAATAAAATAAAAGGAAATGTTTGTAAGAATAAACGCTCTTTTCTGTAGAACAACGTTATATGATAAAATGTCAGAGTTATATAAACGAATGTTTCCATTTTCATTAATTATTGGCGGTATTAACTTGAATTTATTCCATTAAACGATTATTAAATTAATTATTATTGCTTTCATAGAATAGAGGAACAGTCTATTCGTATAATACAATTTTCCTTTACACAAAATGTGAAGAAATAACCCTATGACGGGATGATAAATGACGTTTTAGTAAAAACTGGCTCGTAGATAATGCCACTATATGTTATTACAGCAGCACTTAATCTTCTTTTGTTATGGCCTGAAAGGGTTTATCGGGTTTTCTTTCATTCGCGCTTTTCTATATCTTATTTTCATTTAATCAATGGCTATAGTACCTAGTAATTTTAATTCAAAGATTAATATAATTATGTCAAGTAAAACCGAACAAAATATTCTATACGAAATTATATAAGCTTTTGCAAAGCTTTAAATTTTGCTATAGGTACAAAGCATACTGAACTGTATATTATATTGCAATATTATATTTTAATAAAAATGCCATGTTGAACGGTTTATGAAATTTTATATAAACTCACCATTTAAAACTTTACGCTTCATTGAAAAATCTTAAACGTACACAAAGAAAACATAACAAGCTTTTACAAAATTTAGAAGTACCAACCAAGTCTGTAGGTTTAATGATACTAGATCTTTATAAAGATATTTTGAACAAATATGGTTGTTGTTTTAACTACGAACTTTCAATTTATCTTAAAATATTTATTTATCTATATTTATTGTGTAGATAAGCACAAACTGGCATCGAATAATAATTTTGGTGAAGACTGAAGTATGTCCTAACAGAACCTTCACAAATAAATACCAAAACTTTTTATTTTAGTTGATATCCAAATTATTACAACCTAGCAATTATTATAAACATCTACGCGAATGCCACTGTATCTATAATTCGATCACCATAATATATACATACATACAATAACCAATTATTTCTTATCTAAGAATAAAACTAACGATAATAAACGAACCTTAATAATTCAAATTTATAGCTAGCTTGTAGACTTGACATCACTCAGCGTTAATGCAAATTTCCTACTCGAAAGATCCTCGAACATCGTAGTTCCCGTTGTAATTTGGTGCTCGAATGCTGCTGTCAATCACTTCGATTGTATTCACATTGTTGGAGGTAAAGCCTTTATTCTCAAAGGCTACGTACAATATCAAAGATGAATAGAAACCTTCAGCGTACTTCTAGTCTCATATAAAATGTAAAATATACGACAACGCATTAAATATTTCACCATAAAATGTACCCTATTTTAACATATTCAAATATTGTAAAATATGCTGCCAATCAACAATTATAAATGGCTTCTTTGAAGTCTTCTATAAGCGAAGAATTGGCAAGATACCATAAAATAGATGATGATCGATCGTTACTAAGAAAAATGAGATAAACTTCACAAGACGGCAGTGGAAATTCAAATTATGAATAATGACATTTTAACAGACGAGAACTTTAGAATAACCATGAATAATTTGAACAAAACTTTTAGTCGAACGCGTAATACGGTGTATGTTTTTCCGATTGGTTTCATTCAGCGTATATAAGGAAATTGCGAACGAAATTCCAACAATTTTTCCTTCACCGAGTTTGGCAGGGCGCTATAAATCTGCTGACAGAGATACCAACTTTATTGCGAAGCTAAGTGTTCCATTAAAATGATTATTTATTCACGAAAGGTTTATGAATTCACTCCAATTTTCGTTATAACTGTATTTCAAAAGATACTACGGGTAACACTCAAATTCAAAAAGTGATATTTACGGTTATAGGTTCATATACTGGTATTAGATATAAATTGAAGTTTTTATTGGTAATGTAATAAGAAGGGCTGTTTTATTAAAAACAGTTGAAAATATAAGAGGCTTCAGAGGAGACATAGAAACAAAAAAAATATGCAAAAATCGACTGTTTTGAGTTTTTTTCTACTAACAGTTGAATCACTTGATATTCATAGACATAAATACTAAAAATTAAGCATTAGTTTTTTTTTGTATTGAGAGTTGAAAAAAAAAACAAGTAACTATACCAAACGGACTAGTATGAAACTGTTTCTTATAGTTAATCGATAATTATACGATTTTAATGCAAACATGCTCATTTAATTCATATTATTTTGTTGCAGTGGACACTACGGCACAATATGACGCTGTTCGAGCATACCTGAAAGA
This sequence comes from Colias behrii, assembly GCA_029959065.1. Lineage (NCBI taxonomy): Eukaryota > Metazoa > Arthropoda > Insecta > Lepidoptera > Pieridae > Colias > Colias behrii. The sequence continues at coordinate 10,618,120 of JARWMC010000003.1, forward strand.
GTTAGATATTTCCAGTGCAGTTTGGGTTGGTCTCATTAGAAGCAACCCAGATGGGGATTTCACATGGACGTAAGTTAATCATTATTTCTTTGGTTTAGTTTGTACTAAACCTACCAATGTTAGAAAGACTTATATGCTACGACATCTGATTGTTATGAAATCTCTGTTAAAATAATGTTGTTTCCTACATCAACAGAAAAAAATGCTTTCTTTATTCATCCGCTTTTAATCATAAATATAGCTTTCTGAAAAAAATATATATAGTTAATATTTTGCATAATACTGTTTTAGTGACTATAGAGGCTTAAGTGGTGAAGGGTATTGGAGTTCAGCTCCAGACTCGCGAACTGCACCACTTTGTGCAGCTGCTGACCCCGCAGCGGACTATCGATGGGATGCTCGAGCCTGTGGTGGACCTTCTGTTGCCTCCTTTATCTGCGAACTGCCGGGTAACTTATTGATGAAAATTTTAAATATTACCTATAAAAACCATAGTGATAATAATAGACATGTTCATAAACTTGTTAATTTTCTAATTAAAATGTATATTTGTGATGTGGGAAAGCAATTTAGTAAAATCGAAAATCAAAATGAAAAAATACATGTACATATATTCCTTGTTAATTTTCTAAACGTATGTTTGTTATGTGAGAAAGCAATTGATTGAAATAGCATTCCTTTATAGTTCCTCAATGGGCGCTTGGTAACGAAGGCTGTATGGTAAAAGCGTTGCCAGCTCTTACTGTCTTGTACCTTCCGGAGAGTGCAGCCGTTCAACTTACAACCGACTGTGGTTTAGCTGGTGTTAAACGCGTTCAATGCACGGGCAATGTGGTTCGTATCAAATTCATTTTAAATAAAAAAAATATTTAATCTATAACTTATAAACTAAAATCACACTTTCTTTCAGAAACGTGAAGATTTGTTGAAAGATTTATCGTGTGCTGAAGAAGAACAAGCTTCATCTACACTAAATATACATTTTACCAATTCGGATTGGCAAGTTACTACTGATGTTTCCATTGACCAAGATAATGATGTTATGACTGAGGAGGCTATTACAACCGGACATGGAGATATAGAACAGGCTAGTTTTATAAAATCTACTCCTGTTCATAATTTTATTTTAGGAGAGCGCAATCAATTTATAACCAAACAATATGAACCAACCACTAGAATTAAAAATAATAACCCTGTGGAAAATAACAATCTAAATAATAATATTCCCAGTATAATTTTCAAAGATGACATTGCAAGTAACGAGTATGCGGATAAGTTAGAGGATGAACGCCACATTCAACATAAGCTATTACATGATGAACTTGCTCGGCTTGGTAATTTGGAAACGATATTTAATCAACCCACTGATCATTTTGTCCCACCCCTAGTAATGGCCAAAGCTAGATTAAGCAATGATATGACTGCAATGTCTTTTGAAGAAAAGCTTGCACAAGAGCATGATGATTATAAAGATATAATGCATCCAAACAATCAAGTGACGAATTTGGTAAATGTAGAAAATGACAACACGACAAATGAAACTCCGACAACATTAGCAAACAGTGTTTTAATTAGTGTCACCCAATCAAAAAGTAACAACGAGAATAACGATAAAGATTACACGAAAAAAGCAATGCCGAAAAAATATACTTCAAAGTATGCAAAATACGATGATTCTAAAAGAAAATCAATTTCAATAATAAATGTCAAAAGGAGTTCAAATAAATCTATATTATCTTTAGCACCATCCTACACCACTGTAGAAACTCCTATCTCATTATCAGATACAACAGAACAAGGTGAAAATCGGGAACAAAATATTCAAAATGAAACACAAATACTCACTGATGACAATGAAAGAGATGAATCCTCTATAGAGCTGACCGTGATTATTAGAGAACCTAATGATTTTAGAAAACAGGTTGTAGAAGATAAAAGTATTTATAATAAAACAATTAACATACCCGCGACGAACACGATTATAAATTCTACAAAATACCAACAAAATGCGACATTACCAAATGTTTATGTCTTACATGATGAAATTATCAATATAACTTTTAACATAGAACATAATAACCACTCAACTGACGTTCAGGTTATGGAAGTTTCCACAAAGATGCCCATCTTTAGAGACAATATAAGTAAAGTCGAAGAATCAAAACCAACTTTGGAGCCACTCAATAATAGACCTTACAATTTCTCAGTTGATTCCGATTCTACCGTAACTGAAATAAATAAAAATACATCCGAGTTTACAGAGCACAGTGATATTTCTATAACATCATTAATAAATACATCTGATACCTCTACCAATTCAGATGATGATGCGCATAATTTTACTGCCTCTGTTCAATTGATGTCAGATACCCATACTTTTAATAATTCTGAAAAAACTACTGGCGCTGACATCAACGATAATGATATGATAGGGCCAACAATAATTTCTGACACATCAGACATTGATATCCAACATGGTGATGATAATTTAAGTGAAGAAGAAATTGACAATTTCCAATCACGGTTACTATCTGGTGCGAATGAACCAATCCACAAACCAATGAGAGGCCGGAGACCACAAAATCAGAATCACGCTAAAAAATTCAACCCTTTTCGCATATTAGGTTAGGTTCGAAACACTAGTCTATAAATCTGTATTTTGACTGCCAAGGAATTCTACCCTTAGATATTAAAGGACTGAGAAGACGATACACAATTTCACCATAGTATTAGATTTAAGACACAGTTACATAATGTGATCGCACAGTGCACTTAGCAGAATTACATGATGATCCCTTAATCGTAATTGGTATTTCATTAGACTACATATTCATTACATTAAGACATTATTTGTTAAGCGCACCCTTAAGCTGACTGTCAATCCCACTAGCGAGCGTTAGCGTAAATTACTTCTCTAGAGTTTCTAGTGTTTTACCCACATTAGATGATATATTTTAAATGAAGTCTAACCGACTTCTAATAAATGTTTTAAAGTGATTCTTGTCAAAAAGATTTGAGGTCGAAAAAGATTTTGGTTGGCACAAAGATTTTATACATAGTTTGTAAGATTTATAGTAAAAGCGCGTGTTGCTTTATATACTCACGTTATTTTGTGCTGCTCATAAAATAAAATATACATTGTAATAAAATAGAATTATACTCTTTTTACTTAAATAATGTTAATACTCGCTACTGGGGCATGGACCTTACTTTCACGAAGAAATTTAATCGTTCATTACACTCATAAATCGATTAGTGTTCACGTATTTTAAAATGTCAAACGGCAACCTAGTCAATTCGTGTATTTCGGAGTATAGCAAAGCTATGTTACATTATTTTAGATCTAGTCACTTAGAAAGTAGCATTACTGTAAAATCATTGCCAAATTAAAGAAGATACTTATCAGACACAGTCCGAAACATGCTAATCATATCATTATAGTTTAAGATTAATTAATTTTAATTATGTTCGTTAATTTAAAAATATCGTATTTAATACATTTTATTTCTATTCATCACTTTATCGCATTCCTTTGAAATATTGTTCCGAGATTAATTACCTTCCTCGAACGATGTTCGTTTAAATTAATCTCATTTAAGATGAAAGTGGTTAGATATATCAACTCAAGATGCTGGGGAAAATGGCTGTTTTACAGAAAACGAGAATTTTATAATTTATCACAATGTAGTATGGATTTTATAAATAAATATTAAATATAATATTGGTGTTTTATTTTAGTAACCAAAAATGATGAAATAACCTAAATTTTCTATTTGTAGTTAACCACGGATATAAACAAAGCTAATCGATTGATATTCAGTCCATATGTATTTTGCGAAACCTTTCCTACACTGAAATTTTGTAGGTCATTTAATTTTGGGATGAGAGAGATCGTATCATATGTACCGATAACCTGATTTTCATTTAGTAGTTAATGACTCTAAATCGATTTTTTTATTGGAACGACGAATATATTGTATTCTTTTAGTATTTTGGGGAGTGTTTATTAAATAAAAATAAATGTAAACATATCAAAATTTTTAAAAGGTAATAAAGCCGGTAAAAACGTAACGAAAAGATATTTGCAATATATGAGTCTTAAAGATCCATAAAAACTCAGTTACGATATATATGTGCCAATGAAACACGCTGATACGCCGTAAGTTCAAGAGAATGCACAAAAACACTAGGTGAGACAGATGCAAGAGCGCTACACAAAACCCTTCAGGCGTTCGCATTTCACTCGAAGGTAAGAGTCATTTACTCATTTCACACTGCTGCGGGAGCCAAAGGAATGAGCGACTTATTATGAACAAGGGCTCTTAGTCGTTCAAGTTTCTATATAATATATCACGTTTCCTCTACATCGAATGGAGACGTTACCCTTCGAACATTACCAAAATAGAGATAGATACATAAATTAATTACAAACAATTCAAAACCTTTTAAGAAGCTTATCAGGCAGAACTTACGCCATCCTGCACCCTGCGCCATTCTTTATTACAAAATTGATTGAAATCTGTTAACGATTACAAACAGAGAACGAATTTTGAATAGAGTTATTGTTCAATTTAAGTATAAGTATACATTAATTTCACAATTAGGTACTTATCACCGTCTTGATGTAATGGTATATAAGTTAAAAATATATAAAATATAGGCCTGTTATACATGGCTGATTACTTACTTTATGACCGAGAGTACTTCATTTGCTTCCAATACCGTGAAGGTATAAGAGACTACAATTTATATTATTAGGCAAAATATTGTAATCCATACTTAATATTATAAATGCGAAAGTAACTCTGTCTGTCTGTCTGTTACTCAATCACGCCTAAACTATTGAACTAATTTTCATGAAATTTGGTATGGAGATATTTTGATACCCGAGAAAGGACATAGGCTACTTTTTATCCCGGGAAAATGACGCAATCACGGAAATCCCACGGGAACGGGAACTATGCGGGTTTTTCTTTGACTGCGCGGGCGAAGCCGCGGGCGGAAACCTAGTTAATTATATTCAGTAGGTTTTCAACCAATTTTTTTTTCAATAAATTCAAATTTAGTAACAGAAAATACTTTATAATAAAGAATTGCATTCTCGTAAGTTTTCTCAACACTCCACACAATCAATATTTGCGAAACGCTTCAGCTTCGACTTGTACAAGTTTCTGGCAAACCTCAACTTTTTGTTTACTTAGTGAGGTAGTTTTTAATTTAATTTGCCATATTATTGAAGTTATAGCTATTAACGTTTATAGATACATTAATTTTTTAGACGGAGGAGAAAAATTATGAATACCGTAATAGGAGTCAGTTTAATTTTAAAATGGTTTATCTGAAAAACTGAAATCTTTAAAATGCTTGATTTTGTATCGATAAAGTTTACGAAAAAAATAAAATATACCGGCCGAATTGATAACCTCCACCTTTTTTTTGAAGTCGGTTAATAAAAGTGGTCACTTTCTTGTTCTTATTTCTAGGTGTTAAATTTTAAACTTCTTATCTTATTTCATAAAAATTTTAATATTTAATGACGAACCAAGATCATAACACTTAAAACAAAACAAAGAGCAATTTATATTGCTGTTTGCTATCGTATTGCCCATTTTCAATGAAACGACCGTTTTTGTCCGCATCACGGGACATAAATACAAAAGTTATGGAACCTCGTGTATCGTCGCATTATTGTTTACATATCTAGTGACATAAACAAATGTTTATACCTTTATGTGTGCGGAGGGATCACGTCGTAAATCATCTGATCCTTCCTTCTGTCGTTTTACACCTTTAGTACGTTTGATGTGTGTTTACCTAGTTTACCTACCATGCTGATACATTCTCTCCTTATTATAGGTATGTAATCAAAAATAGATCGAATAATTTATAGTTTTTTTTTTTTTAATTTTAAGACATAGATGTTAGAGCGTAGTTTTATTACGTAATTAAATACTGATATAATATTTCTTAGACATCTTTACTCGACCTAAGTCAAGACAAGAATGCCTCGCAACTGCACGCAGACGAACGTTATTTATAGGACGATCAAAACAACTATTCGAGTGGTGTGAGTCAACGCAAGTGTTATTGTGTTGTTTTGATCGTTATTTTGAATATGACATGTAATATTATTATTATTTGATAATTAAATGATTACTAATACTTTTATCCATTTGATTATTATTAAAGTAATTAATTAAGTTCATCAATTGATTTACTTTTGACGTGACAACGTCTTAAATTAGGTTGCGACTGGGAGTCACTTATGAAAAAGTGTAACGCTCGGTAACGTTACGATGAGTCACCGAACGAGAGAGAGGCCCGCGGTCTGCCGCGCGCGCAGCACATAAATATTCTACCGAGAAAAAGACGTTGTCACGTAAAATCTTCGCCCGTAAAACCGACTTTACAGGCAACCATTTTTTTAAATATAATTTTATCGTTAAATTAAACGCGCTAACACGGCCATTCTGAAAAAAGCTCGTGCTCTGAGCGGTAATTCAAAACTCAAAATATCAATGATATAATTCACTTCAGCTGGTGACATTCAGACTTTGTTTTAAGTTCATAATATTCAAATTATTCGTTTCTTTATCCAGTTGTCAGACTAAACCACTGTCTGGATCCATACTGACAAGTGACACTCAAGTGATTATTATTTTCCGCCCAGTTGTAAGACTAAGTCACAGAAGACCCATACAGACAAGTGGCATTCGATTGTATTATTATCTGCCCAGTTGTCAGACTAAGTCACAGAAGACCCATACAGACAAGTGGCATTCGAATGTATTATTATCTGCCCAGTTGTCAGACTAAGTCACAGAAGACCCGTACAGACAAGTGGCATTCGATTGTATTATTATCTGCCCAGTTGTCAGACTAACTCACAGAAGACCCGTACAGACAAGTGGCAGTCTATTATCATAATTCGTTTCCATTACCGCTAACACGGTCATCTAAATTTGGCTTTGGTACTATTCTTACACGTACATAGGACACAATAGTCTGGCAGCGGAATGGCAGCGGTCATATATTCAGATACATACATGTTGAATTGTGGTGTAAGACAGGGCGGACTGACTTCTCCGATCCTATTCAATCTGTATGTCAATGCACTGATCGAGGAGCTGAGTTCAGCCCATGTCGGCTGTCATATCGGTGGGTTTAATGTAAATAACATAAGTTACGCGGACGACATGGTGCTCCTTAGCCCCTCGATCAAGGGTCTTAGAGTACTGGTAGATATATGTCAAAATTTTGCTTGCGAACACGGGTTATTGTACAATGAGAAGAAAAGTAATGTCTTGGTATTTCGCTCGGGAAAGGGTCCCGATAACATCCCACCTATTTATTTGAACGGAACGAAACTAGCAGTTGTAGACAATTTTAAATATTTAGGTCACTTTGTCACCAGTACTCTAAGCGACGAAGTTGACATAGAGAGAGAACGGCGAGGTTGCAGTGCAGTAAAAATGTTAAAAAGCTTCTTTTTACCTCGTATTGTCAGTCTTTTTATTCGAGCAACCTCTGGGTTAATTATACACGTAGGACCATAAACATTCTAAGAGTTCAATATAACAACGCATTTAGGATGTTTATGGGCCTGCCGCGTTACTGTAGTGCCTCCTTGATGTTTACATTATATAGGGTAAATGACTTTTATGCGATAATGAGAAAAAAGATTTTTTCTATTAGAGATCGGATAAGTAAAAGTACAAATATTGTTTTAAAGGTATTAAATTATTTTGATAATGTTATTAGCAAACATTGGGTTTGTAAATTAAGCTGTAGGAATAAATGTATGTAGGTAATAGGTAATTGTAATACTAACACTAGGATAAGATTTTACTAATACTATATGGGCTATGTGGCCTGAAATAAATGAATTTTATTTATTATTATTTATTATTTAATAGTAATCTTGCAATTGCTTGTACTTTTGGCTTCATAGCAATCATTGTCCAGTATTTTTGTGACGAGTTTTGCCAGCTGCAAACAGCGACTTCTGTATCTCATCTGTAGGTATCTCAATTCTCAAGTGATAACCATAACTGCTGGAACAGAATTAAAAGTTAAAACACAAGTTATATCTGACATGGCCATAATAAAACAATAACGTCCTCGTACTTTCATTTGAAATAAGTACGGTAATTTATCTCGTGATGTCAAAACAATGTTTTAACACAACCATGACCGCTCGGACACACAAATTGATTTATTCAACTGTACTTCGTTTAGAAGCGCTTTTCAATCGTCAAAATACAGGAATAATTTACCACCATAATAGCTTACACTGGGCACCATCGAAGGCACCACATTGGATTCAAATTCCCTGGGATCAAAAACTTATTATTTGTGACATAAGCACGTCGTTCGCTTACCACAATTGAAGGCTCAAATATCCTGGACAACCGCCCGGATTGCACATCACATCATAATATTGATGAACTACATTACCGTTACAATATTCCACACCACAAACATTTACTTCACACAACGCACAAGAAAACACACATTGTGCGAGTTCCTTCATCCTTGTTTACTTGAAGTCAATTCAATTCAATTTTTTGTGAATTTTTTCGAAGGTTGAAATCACACAAGGTTGAAATCCACAGTCACATACTGTCATGATGGTGACAGTGACAGTTGCACACTGTCACGTAGTATGATGGAAGAATTTGTGCCAGCCTGTCAGGATTCCGAGTAAGGGCTGGTTCATCCTCTGCTTCTGATGTTAGAGCGTAGTTTTATTACGTAATTAAATACTGATATAATATTTCTTAGACATCTTTACTCGACCAAAGTCAAGACAAGAATGCCTCGCAAAGCAAAGCAAGGGTCTTCACACACGCGGCCTCCGTTAGGAGGCTGCCACACGACCGTTATTTATAGGACGATCAAAACAACTATTCGAGTGGTGTGAGTCAACGCAAGTGTTATTGTGTTGTTTTGATCGTTATTTTGAATATGACATGTAATATTATTATTTGGTCGCGCCAATATAAAAATATACGTAAATATATTTCTTCGATATCAAGCGGACTGTAAGACTCGATCTACGTGGTGTAAGCAAAGAGGGAAAAACGGGAACACATGGCACATACCTCGTCAGAGGGAGTAGCGTCCAGAACACGCGCCGCGCCACGCGGTCGGGGTCCTCCAGCTCGCGCCGGGCACGAACGGGTCCAGTCCAAACACTCCACACGAACACACACGCGGCGGTGAGCGCGACCAAAGGCCGGGGCACGGGATACCCCGGGTGTTACAAAAGCACAATGCCTGAGATCTAGAGAGCCTCGTGGAAGCTCTCCGGCGGTTGAGTTCCGATCCTCGTGAAAGATCGATGCGAACTATCGTATGACATTAGTGGCATAGGTCACGTTCACGTCCAATAGGACGCGACGGGCGCTAAAATAGCGCGCGGTGATTGGTTGTGCTCGTATGTAGGGAAGGATGAAGGAATACACCACGAAATAATAAACATTTAATTTCTTCATTTACTATTTTAATTATATTGGCGTTACCATTATTATTTGATAATAAATGATTACTAATACTTTTATCCATTTGATTATTATTAAAGTAATTAATTAAGTTCATCAATTGATTTACTTTTTAAATATAATTTTATCGTTAAATTAAACGCGCTAACATAGATATGTGTTTTATTAATGAAGACTCAAAAACCAAAGTATCATAAGAAATTCAAACAGTATTGAGTATGTAGGAACCAAGGTAGGAACTTACCATGCTGGACATTGACAACGAAAATTAGGACAGAGGTCACACGGGTTGTGTCTCATCCATTATTCACTGTGATTGGTGGATCCATCGCATTGCGTTTGACTCAATCATATTAATGAAACTTTATCTCATGGCACAGCTGTATCATTGTTGTTCTAGCGCTTGTTGAAAAGTTGTTGTTGAAAAATCTCTTCAAAAACTGTTTTATTGAATGAAGGAAATGTATGTGAAGGATAATTGGACATTTTAAGTAAGTATATTTCAGTGAATTCAGTCAAGCATAAGTTTTATGAGTTTCAATTTCTCTCGTACTAAAAACATGAACATTTCATATTTTTACTTTTTATTAATTACAACACAACCATCTTAAAATGCTCTACCATTTCTTCACGCAAAAGTTAATGCGCTAGTATTGACGATGCTCCTAAATATTTATTAGTTATAGTATAGTTATAATATCCATTTATATAGGCATGTAGCTACTATGTTCTATAACATATAGCTCTGGTGATATGACGTGTACGAACTAGCGGTATTATGCAAATTGCTGAGATCACCTGGAGCCCGTCCCGGAGATTCTATTTCGTGTTAAACACAAATCACTTTCCGTCCTCGGCCTCTGTGGATCGCACTAGCAGAGGTTCGCAAACCCTTTGCATTTAATAGACTTTGTAAATAAGAATATTTTAGTAAATAAACTCATTTATCGCTAAGATATACTTATATGCCATATGTATGCTTAGATCTTTAAAACTATGCAACAGGTATTGATACGATTTTATTTAATGGATTAAGTGGACCAAGAGGAAGGTAGGCATACAATTTGCTAAGGAAAGCTTTTTTTTTTTTTTTTTATTAATATGTACAAGAATTCAATTCTTGTTCTGCTGAATAAGGGTATTTTTTAAACCTGTTTTTACAAAAAGCTACCGCGGTTACGATGTGCTCACAGTATTAGATATTTAAGATTAATTAGTATCTAATGTAAAGGATTGAAAAAGTGCTTGCATTGAAGAATTATTATTGCTTACGTGTGAAGTGCTACTTTGAGAACCGCAGCCTTAAGCAATGCGTTCGGATTATTGCTAAGCCCACGGCTCCAATGCATATCGATCTATGGCATAAACCAACTACGTTACCTCCTTATATAAAATAAATTTATAAAAGGGAACTGAAGCTGGCAATAATTTACTTAAATAATTGATCTATTGATATAGCCTTGTTTCTATTTGTCATATTCTTGCGTCTTTTAGATAAAATCGTATCGAAATATAAATTAAGAAAAAAAAGCAAGCTTAAAATTTTTTTAAGGCATTTAATTTATATCTAATGGCTTCTATATTTTGGTTCAGTGCTTTCATTCTATGGCTCTAGAGATGTACAAGTTGTTATTTATGTTTACTATGCTACCGGGAAGTTGATATTATGCTACATTGGTTTTAGGCCAAAGAATTTCTCAAAACTGCAATCTCCGAAATATTGTGCCGCGGTATTCCCGGTAACAATATAAATTCCATTGTTGTTCCTACGTAAAATTCTATGTGCCCTCCATTTGGCGCAATATTTCAAAGCGTGGAACACAAAACGAATAATCTAATATGACACTGCAGTTGCATTCTGCATTTGCTTTATGTTTATCTTTCGGATAAACATTGTTATCGTCCAATTGAACCCGAGAGTGCTTAACCACATAGGTACACAGCTCGGATTCGACCAACAATTTATTGTTGTACGATAATCCGAGCGCTCCTGATTAACTCAGTATTCCTGTTATCTACGGACGCTTGCTATTGTTGCTCCTCTTATAGCCAGAGAATGTTTTAAAACTAAAAGGATGTAGAAGAGATAACAAAACGTTTTAAAACTAAATTTTCCCGGAAGTATTTTCTTTCTCTTTCAGGAAAACATTTCAAGTATAAAATGTTGTTTAATACTGTTAAATCGTATATATTTTTAAAGAGCTCTATAATATTTAGTAAATATTGAAAGTATTCAATTAATATTTAAATGTACATAATTTAAAATTTATCAACGAAAGAGGAGAGAAGATGATAATAATCATAACTATTATATTATACAAGCGGTACTTGTGCTATAAAATATTATTTATTATGAGTGCCATTTTAAGGTAGATAATTACCTCTAAAGATCATGAAACCGCTACAGAATTACGTCGGTAATCAGAGGGTACAGTAATTTGTCGTTGCTTTTATGAAATAAGGACGAAATTAGTACGGCTAATTAAAGTTACAGCGTAGTTTGCAGACCCTCGTCAAGTGCTGTCTGTCCGCCTGTGGCGTAAGCGCTGTTTGAATTGTCTCTACTTCTTGGATAATTCTGTATGAATGAAAACAGGTAGATTGAAATATAAATAGATATAATTTTAAACAGCGAGCTTGAGTGGCAAGAACGCAGTGGAAATGAGTAAAAATATCGAGGAGCAATAAATGCAACTAAATGTTGATGTTTAATATTATACGATAAAATATAAGACGAAACAGATGTTTCATACAAGTTAAAGTATTCAGTGTTGATGTTGCTCTCGAACAACAAAAATATGTAAGTTAAAATGTCTATATTCAGTAATAATTCACGTTAGTAATTTCATAATATCAATTTATCATTCACCAAAATATGCTTCATTACGCAATATTATATTAAAATTTGATTGGGTTTACTTGTTATATTCAAAGCGGTATTTTCATTCGAATACAAAATTTGTTACAGCATTCCAGTTCGCAATCACAATGCAATTCGTCATTCACAAACCTAGAAAGTAAACCTGAAGTAAAGATGATAGTAAACTCTTTGAAGACGACTAGCTCTGTAGGTTATGATGGATTGACTACTAAAGTGATAAAGTCATGTATCGATGAAATTCTAGATGTTCTTACCTATCTTATAAACGTCTCCTTTTCATTGGGAATTTTTCCAGAAGCGTTAAAGAAATCTATAGTAAAGCCGTTATTTAAAAAAGGCAACAAACATGACGTAAATAACTATCGACCTATTACTTTGGTACCCATTCTATCAAAAATCTTTGAAAAGTGTATGCATAAAAGACTAGTAAATTTTTGTGATAAATTTAATATTATTGCTAAAGATCAGTATGCGTTTCAGAAAAATAAATCAACCACATTGGCTATATATTCCCTGATGGATAAAGTTTTAGGCAGCATTAATCAAAACAAATTAACTACAACTCTTTTCTTTGACCTTTCCAAAGCGTTCGACTTCGTGTCACACTATAAACTATTAAAAAAACTAGAATCGTACGGTATAAGAGGGCAAACGCTTCACTGGATAAGATCTTACCTTCAAAATAGGCAGCAGTGTGTAACAATTTCTGAAGTAAATAAAAACGATGAAATAACGCATTATTTTTCTGACTACAAAATAATAAAATATGGCGTACCGCAAGGCAGTGTACTTGGTCCAATTCTTTTTGTATTATATGTAAATGACATAGTTAATATAACAAATCACAAGTGCATCTTATTTGCTGACGACATTTCTTTAATTGTAAGTTCTGACAAAAATAATATAGATGACCACATAAATGACATTAATTATAGTATTGACAACATAATAAAATGGCTTGACATTAATGATTTGAAAATAAATTTGGACAAAACAAAATTTTTACAATTTAATAAATTTAACTTTGACATTCCTAAAATACAAGCAAAAAATGAAATAAAGTTTCTAGGTGTGACAATAGATACAAATATAGACTGGAAACTACATATAGAAAATGTGTGTAGTAGATTAAATAAATTTGTTTTTGCATTAAGGCAAGTAAGAAGAGTTACAAACTTAAAAACCGCACTTACTTCTTATTACGCTTACGTGGAATCTGTTTTGCGTTATGGACTTGTTATCTGGGGCAATAGTACCGATATAACAAGAGCATTTCTGGCTCAAAAGAGATGTATACGGGCCTTATGTGGTATGAGATCGGATCAGTCCTGTAAGCCGATATTTAAAAAACTTTGTCTGCTGCCATTGCCATCTCTTTACATTTATGATATGTGCGTGTTTGTGACTAAGCATATGTATCTTTATAAAAAGGCAAGTGATTTAAATAGCCATAGTCGCAGAGATCCAAGTAAACTAATTTTAAAAGATAATCCTAGATTAAAAAAATATAATAAAAACTGTCTTTGTATGAGTGTAATAATATATAATAAAGTGCCAACTAAATTAAAAAACTTAGATACTAAATTATTTTTTAAAGAACTTTATAAATGGCTTCAACAGAAATGTTTTTATAGTGTTAAAGAATACCTAAACTCGTAATTAACATTGTCTACTTGCGTCTTAATATTAATTTTGTAATAATGTATGTAATTTTTGTAATGAATATGAATGAATTGTGAAATATTAATTATAATAATGTGAATGAATAACAAATGAATTGATTTTAATAAAATAAAATTAAGAAGACATAATATAAAATGTAATATCTAATGTAATCTAATCTAATCTAATGTAATGTATCTAATGAAAAATGTATTTGCATGCCGTTGAATAACGGCTAAACATGCTGAAATAATGTATCTTATTCTTAACACCTATGTATACCATGTTTACTTGCAAATAAATGATTTATTTATTTATTTATTTATCTAGTTTAATGTATGGAAACTGCACACGATTTACTGGCTCCATATTGAAATATTGAACTGGCTCGTTATATATCAAATAAAATAGATATAGCTAGCAAATACAGCTATCAAAAGGGTTGTTTGCCACGTCAATCGCACTGAAAGCAATTCCAATATACCAAATTGGTTATATAGCTATATCTATGTTCCTAATATTTTAGTCGCGTGGTCACTATTTCTTAGAACAACAAAGCATCGTTTATGTAATTAAATATTTTTACTACTAGTTACATGCTAATATGTGTAAGCAAATTATAAACGAATTTGTAAAATGTGTGTGCTCGTCGTCTTTTAATTTTATGGAAGGTTGTACTTCAACAATTTGAAAAAATATATTATTATGTTGTCGCTGGCCGCAGCTACCCAATAATTAGCTGACGATATGGTAGTGGTACCCAAAAACCGTATAAAGTTTGGAAACTGTCGATGGAAAAGGACTCTAAAATATACTCTCATAATGACAATGTGTAACATTTTTTCTAAACGGTTTAATGTTACCCCCATTAAAAGTTATCCCATTCTAAAATGAGTTTTTAAGTGTAGGTATGCATTATAACATTTGGTTGATGTTTTAAAAACTCCTTCGAAGGAACCCAATTATAAGTTGAGGGATCGCTAGAAGTTGAGCTATGTATTTTTTAACAAATTTATGAAGAAAAGTCTCGAAGTACTGATACTTCATTCTCGTTGACGGTTATGTTGTTTATCGTTGCTTCTTTTCGTATATTTTCAAAAGTATGAATATATAAATGAATTAATTCAGACACGATTGAAATTTAATTAATGCGTAACAATGCACTATAATTTACATATTATATGATTTAATACAAACACCAATTACACGGTAACAAGTTTTCGAATTATTGTTTTAATAAATTCGGAATTTATTGCTATTGAAATACAGTGTTCGAAACCCTTTCATTTAGCAGAGGAAAGAAATAATTTGGGAAATGGTTTTCTTCCTAGGGTTTCAACACATGTATTTTCACCTTTAAGAGTTAATAAGTCTTAAGTAATCATAACATAACATGATTTTAATCATGATTTTTTATATGTGAAATAAAAAAAATATGTACACTGTTTGGGCGAAAGTTTTTTTTAAATGCTTGAGTTTGGTTTGTTTTTATAGATAAGTATTACAAAAAAAAAGCATCGATGATGATGATGCACTTAGTTTAAGAGCTCGAAAGTTTATCGTCATTAAATAGATGGGTATTATGTATGTATCCTTCATAAGAAATAATAATGCAAAAATACTTTTATAATTTATCCAAATGAACAGCAGACCTAATGAGTGGACAAATATTATCAATTAATAATACAGTCATTACAGAATTATTGCAGACACGATGTGCTCAGCTATAAATGTTTTAATATTGTGAAATTAAAATAAAAGTAATCGTTTTTTCTATTTAATGGAAAAGTTACTGTATTTCAAATAAAACCAAGAATTTATTTTCGTACTGAAGCATGTTCGACTTTCCCGCATTCAATTAAGTGCGCTCATCGGAATGTATAACAATTTAATTTTAATTTTGCTTGCTAAGGATGTTGGCATGCAATTTATATAATTGTGTACATTTCTACTGTGCTAGCTATTAAAGTTACCTAGAAAGTGGATTATGACACACTGACGTATAGATATTTACCTAAATGCAATGAAATTTATAAAATGTATAATTGTTATTAATAAATATTACATAATTATAATTAGGTGATTGAGTGATCTAATTTCGAAAATATAACACGAACATCGTTAAATTATTTGAAACATATATAGACTACGCAAAAAAAATTACAAGGATGTGACAAAATAATTCACTTCTTACATGAATACAATTCCCATTTTATGTCCCCACAATTTTACAAAGAATACTAGGGAAAGGCATAAAAAAGTCATTACGCGACTTAAGATGGCGATATAGATGTTGAGTAAACGGGACCTCATTTGTATCTGTTGGGAACACAAAAACTGCAAACCGTCCTCTTGATAAATGACTTTTATTTACACAGATAAAGAATATCTCGGAATAATCTGGTGTATCCTTGACATAGACTGTGTTTTAAAGACAGTAACGTCGTAATTGCTGAACTAAAAAGTCCTGTGAGATAATTATCATTTATTACTCCAAATTTAGCTCAAAAATTCCTTATTTTTAGAAAGTTGCCAACTAAGAATAGACCATACATTTTGAGCAAAAGGCGATAGATTGAACTGTCACTTATATTACAAAATCGATATCCACGAGCGCTCTTGTCAAAAATTGTGTTCCGTGAAATTAATGAAAATGGTTTGGTTGGGAAATCATGCTTGTAATAAAGATCTTGGATTCCAATTTAAACTGGTTACACACAACGTCTTTCAAATATTTCATTTAAATTATAGGATTATAAACCGCAAAATAGATTACTGTTTTATATTTTATTTTTTATACACATATTTTAACTAAGAATTAACAACTGACAATTAACTCCTAAAATGTCCTCCATTGGTTGGCCTTTAACGATCCTAAATTTAGAAATAAGAAAGCTGGCAAAGGGACAGTCCGTCACTCCGACCACTAAATAAGTACGGTACATATAAATAGAAACAATGGAAAATACGTCCAAAATCAAACCTCTCGTCCCGTAGCTCCGCCGCCACTTTGACTTAGCAATTAATACAAGGTCTGACCCTGATTGAATTACTTGCTATTTAATTTGGCTTTGTGCGCGAGACGTACTTGTGTATCGTGTTTCAATTTAAAATGGTAATTATGTTCTTGCTTTGTTCTATGGAGTTCTGGTGGAACGTTGTTTTAATTTGTGAGATTAACAATTATTTCTACGTGTACGGTGTAGCATTTTAGTTGGGTTTTATTTTCATATGAATCTGTTCTTATTTCCTTATTCAAATTTTCTCGTTGCTTGCAAAAATTTATTTAAAGATATACCATATTTATTTATCTACATGTAAAACTAAATCTTATACTTCAAATAACAAAGTAACTACTGAAGTTACATCCTACAAATACAGCTTTCAGCACTTAAAACTTAAAGCTAGATTTGCATTCCTTTTAAATTTCTTTGTTATGCAAATATTGTCCCAAAACTTTGCTTCGCATATTCTCTGAGCTATAAATGACAGAAATACATAAAGAGTTAACAAACAAAATAAAAACAGCGAAATAAAGCTTCTACTTTTGAACTTAATACTCCGTAATAATTTCTCTAGGAGAGCTTTCATTGACACCAACACACATAATAAACCGAAATAACTGTAGTGTCAGACAGGTAATATTTAGCAGTAGCAACGTTGTCATTGCGATCAATTTAGCAAAGCACTTAAAGCGCGCCACTTCGTCACACCACGTTACCTCTCATCCACCCTGAAGCCAAATTATCATCTATACGGTATACATATACGATGTACTGAAATTCACTTAGAGCTCAGCTGCCTTACCAGCGAAAGTGAACATCACTTAGACTCGCTTAGGTAAAAGCCTGCGGAAAATTTGAGGTGAACTTGTAATAAAATGTAACGGCAGGTACGATTTATGGCGCAGTGGGATGTGGGGCAAGATGATTGAAATCGAATGGATAGATAGCTCGTTATCTTGTAGATGATAGTAAAAACTTACAGAACAACCCGGAAAGATAATAGGTTACTGATAAATGTTCATGGAACATGTCCCACTTTACATTACGTTAATTAACTTTACTATTTTTTACCCGTCTGCGACAGGAGGGTTAAGTTTTTCAAGTGTATGTATGTATGAATGTAGGTATGTTCATTTCTATCGTCGTCGTTGGCTTATTTTTATGTGATTGGTGTCAAAAATTCATCTTAGTCTTGAGTGATACAAAAAATGAAAAAGGAAAAAAAATTGCGCCAAAAAGTAATCAAGACCAAAATTTTGCAGTCGAGTTTTTTGTTTTTATGATAATATAAATATATGTTTTTTCTAATGATATAGAAGATAGGTATGTAATGGAATCAGGAATGAATTTTAATTCGTTAATTTAGGTATAATTATTGAAATATTAACACAACGGATAAACAAGCTTGTGCTTATCATTAAATATATCAAGAAGTTCTTAAGTAAAGCTGAAACAAATAAAGTAGTTCACGTGTATAAGCCTCACTTCATAAGTATAAGTCATACTTGACTAATCCATAATCGTCTAAGGAGCAGGATGTTTGATCGCCGCCGCCCTGTTTGTGCCGCTCTCACAAATATTGACTTAAATGTCGGCTTATGACGAGCAATTAACTATTGAGTGACTGCTACAGATGTATTTATAATGACTTTAGTAATTGCTTTCGGTCTAGGTAACTAATTATACTGTAAAACCTTTAAGTGTGTGAGTTAATCAGAATTCAGATTTCAGAGGATTAATTACTGATGACCAAATATGTTATAGGTAACCAATTATTAATGTAATATGTATGTATAATGTAATTCTTAATATATAAATACTTTATTTAACCGTCAAACTTAAGTTAGGTACCTAGTAACTTTCTTCTCAGACTACCAATTTTCCTAATTCGCTACTTATCGATACAGCCCCCCTAGTCAAGTGGCTTTCTGTTAGCGTAGCGTTCAATAGAATAGACTACGAATGTATGAGATTGACGTAAGCTGTAGATACGTTTATCTACAGCCTACGTCAATCTCATACATTCGTAGTCTATTCTATTGAACGCTACGCTAACATAAAGCCACTTGACTAGGGGGGCTGATCACGTTATTTTGACTCAAACCAGAATCCGCAGGTCAAAGTTGTTTACTATTTATATCTTACACTGGAACTTGGAAGTGGCCATAACAGTGTGTAAATAAAATAAATACACGCGGGCAACTTGCGAGGAAGATCAGATAAAAGCACATAGACATATTGCCAGTAATTCCGTACGAGTTTAATCAAACACTAATGAGAATGCAGTTAACCAACATTCCCAGTTAAAATGTTTGCGCAGTTTCTCTGTGGCCTTTAAATTTACGTGCAACTACCATTATGTGAGATGGTAAACTCGTTTCCGGGATAGCTTTTAAAAGCCTTTTAATTACGGGTTTGAAATTAAATTTCACGCTCTACTGAGTAACTGTCTGGAGATTTTTTACCGCAATCATGTTGTTAACATTTTAGTGGCCACGTTCCAATATGATACACCTTAGGGGTGGAGAAATAGGGGTGTACCTAGGAGCTTTATCTGTTCCGAAAAATTCGAAGATTTAATGAAGCTTATCAGTTTAAAAATGTTTCAATTTTTTATGTAAAATACTGTTGGATACTATTGTATCCAAGCCTAGTATATTACTTTATGAATAAAAATTATTCTTGAATCCAGTCGAAAAGAGAGCTTCAATTCCTTGGTCTGAGGAAAACAACGTAAGTAAGCAAAATATTGATCAACTAGAGGATCTTATCTTCAATTCTTTGACCCGTTAGCTGACCATTGACGAAAGCTCAAATTATTATATTATTTTGGAAGATATGAAGCCTCAACTTTGCGAATATCGTTACTAGGTGAGTTATCTAAATTATTATTAACATAATATATTTATCAATTAATCAAAATTCAGTAAACTGTTAAAGACTTCAGATATTCACGGAATAAACAGTCCCTTGTTTACATGTGTAGTGAACCGTGTAGTGATCGAAGGCGTTTGTCGGAGACGTGTCAATTTATCCCTGTCAGCTTTAGGGTCGAATGATGGTCGAATGGCTGTCCACGTGCCATCATATTCATATAAAGTTATTGCTTATAGACCCGACCTTAGTCTATAAATAAAAATTGTATGTTAGTTATATGTATTTAAGAAAATATAGTAGGTATTCATGTGTATCACGGAAAGATAATTGTATCATATTTTTTTTTTATTTCGAATAAATTGATACTTAGATCTAATGGTTGGTTGTCAACATAAAACTTGATAAATTATCAAAAATACCATGTCGTCCGAATATTATTCTCCTTTTTTACCAAATGATCTTGCATTACTCACAAAAAAGTGTTCACGGGGTACAAATTATTCGCCATAAATCTACTAAACTTCTACAAAGATCCCTAAACGTTAAAAATGGCGACAAATTCTTCACTTCTTCCCACCATTTTTCAGGGAATCTCTGTAACTCTATTTGTAACAAATGGGTGGTCATATAATTTTATTACTTGGTACGGTCACGAGAAATAGTCGGGGAAAACATTAGCGATAATTTCATAATGTTACCTCTGCAATAAGAATTTATTACATTGTATATCATAATATAACAACATTGAAAAGATAACATAGAAATATTTTCGCATGATATGCTGTTCTTTTGTAGATGAGTAAATTTTACATTTTCCGTATGAATAGAGGTCCCCGGTGTCAGATAAAACAATAGAACCCTCAGAAGCGGCCACAAATACATGTAATAAGTTTATGAAAAATAATTTATTCGTTGAAACACGATCCCGGGGTTGTTAAATGTGGGTGAGATAATATTTATTCCTTCCTTGTTCAGTAATTACATATTTTGCTCATATAACGTAAAAATACAACATGTATGTTCAATTTGTTTCAAAAATATAAAATCTGGGAAATAAATATGTAAATGTTAATGTATTGTATGTCGAATTAGGTAAAATCAAATTTTATTTTATTCTTATCTTGAGAGAGTCGTCCGTTTGTATAACAAAAACAATCGTGAGATAAGAATGAAAATATAAAAAATAACGAAGAAAAGAGTACACGGGCTCGTCCGGGATTTGAACCCGGGACCTCTCGCACCCAAAGCGAGAATCATACCCCTAGACCAACGAGCCGCTTGTGAGACAGTGCCAAATATAGGTTTGGGTTTTAAATGATCGTAAACATGTTTCGTAAGTACCGTTAAGTTTAATGACCTCATTATATTTTAGTTTACTTTGCTCTCACTTGTTATAATACCTATAATAACAATGTCTATATGAGAACTACATGAAAAAGTTAAATACCTAATCACTTTTCCTTATTTTACATACTAGCTTTCCTCGCGCGGCTTCGCCCGCTTTGTAGAAAAATAATATTATGAAACATTCTTCAAGAACCACTCTATCTATTAAAAAAAGAGCGTGTGTGCCGAGCACACGTGTCAGAAGTGAAACTTCATTGGCAAGATTGACGATGACTCCATGACGCGACCCTGAAATTTTACTCTCAACGCGCTTGGAGTTCAGTTTTAAAGAAATAAGCGTTTATATAGGTAGCTTGAAATTACAAAAACCCATACAAAAAATATACAGCGGATCCTAGAACTTAGATACTTTAAAAGCTCAGGTAAAAGAATAATAATACTTTTTGAAGAATTAGATAACTTAAGAATAATATACTTAGTTATATTTAACTCGAACAAAAATATCAAGAAATCTGTTACATTTCATTTCAAAAGTTTTAAAGCATTTCTGAAGAATATAAACAAAGCTCTCGCATAGCTAATAAAATCTGTTTAGTGCTAATATTAAGAAAAGATCCAGATAGCATAGCTTGTAGATTTGCAATTATTTATAATAGTCCAAGATCCCAGAGCGATAAGACATAACTTATTTTCTAAAAGATGAATCTTTAAGTTCTGAGTAGTGTCTCATGTACTTTGTATACCTGCGTGTTTGTGAAGTTTGCCCAGTGACACCTGGGCAGGTACCAGGTGAGAAAGGTGACTAAAAATAAGAGTTACTTTACTTAATTTTAGATGGCTGATTTTTAGATATATTTTATAGAATATCATTCTCAAATGGTATCGCAAGTATCAGACATTTTTCATGGACCAAAACTTTTGTCAGACGCTTTAAAGCTCCGCCAAAAATAAATAAACTTTACTTATTTTTTAATGTCTGATTTTTTAATATGTTATCAACATAACTATTACAAAATTATATTTAATCAGTCAGACAAATTGGAATGACCAAAAATCCACTAAACACAAAAAAATATTTGGCCGTGAGTACGAACGCGAGAGCATTATGCATGCGTATTGCGTTTCAGAGCGAGTGAGACGTCCATAGTAACCCGGTTCTCCTCTCCGGTTAAAATCATTTGACTTTCGCTATTTTTCCGACGAGTTCGACTAACGCCCACGCGACTAAGCCGCCGGTACCAGCGTTCACACCATCATTTTTCTTTTTGTCATTGCGTACTAAGACCCCTGTAGAACCGTCATCCTGTTACAAATGACTCGAAATTTTGTGTCAATATCTCCCGGTCTAATACTATACATTGCGGGCACATACACAGTAGACTGAAACAGAATGTGAGTTAAAGAAGGAGAACCGGGTTACTATGGACGTCTCACTCGCTCTGAAACGCAATACGCATGCATAATGCTCTCGCGTTCGTACTCACGGC
Organism: Colias behrii; assembly: GCA_029959065.1. Taxonomy (NCBI): domain Eukaryota; kingdom Metazoa; phylum Arthropoda; class Insecta; order Lepidoptera; family Pieridae; genus Colias; species Colias behrii. Next base: position 10,640,882 of record JARWMC010000003.1, read on the forward strand.
CAAATATTTTTTGTGTTTAGTGGATTTTTGGTCATTCCAATTTGTCTGACTGATTAAATATAATTTTGTAATAGTTATGTTGATAACATATTAAAAAATCAGACATTAAAAAATAAGTAAAGTTTATTTATTTTTGGTGGAGCTTTAAAGCGTCTGACAAAAGTTTTGGTCCATGAAAAGTGTCTGATACTTGCGATACCATTTGAGAATGATATTCTATAAAATATATCTAAAAATCAGCCATCTAAATTTAAGTAAAGTAACTCTTATTTTTAGTCACCTTTCTCACCTGGTACCTGCCCAGGTGTCACTGGGCAAACTTCACAAACACGCAGGTATACAAAGTACATGAGACACTACTGAGAACTTAAGGTTTCATCTTTTAGAAAATAAGTTATGTCTTATCGCTCTGGGATCTCACTCTATAAAATAATTCACAAAAATGCCAGAACTGCGAGCAAAAACACGTTTGGTATTCATAATTTGAATTCAGGAATGTTTTTCATTTGTTCTCTGAGTGGAATATAAAATTGGCGAAATACGCCGCTTCACAAGTGCTCAAGCGGATACCTATTCTGTAAATATTTCGTATCCCATTTAATGTACTTTTACCCTTGATGTATACAATTATAATGTAGGTATGCAGTAACGCAATACATATTTTATCAAAATGTGTTGAGTAGCTGCTTACCGAAACCGTTTCAAATCACTTTGAAAAATTCGCCTGAAAACAACACTCGGACTTTTTGTCAAAAAACAATAAAAAAAATCTTTCTGGTTCGTCGTTCAAGACATAATTTCAAATTGTGGTTTCAAAGGTTTACAGGTAAATGTTATCGAAAATGTTAAATCGTGAAATAATTAATAAGCTTGCTGTATCGTACTATTTGTGAATACACAACTAATGTATAACATTGAAAAGGCTCGTAAAGTTTCAAGATAGCGAACTGAGAGCTCGATGCACCGCAATAAATGTAGCTCGATGTATTTCTACGGCTCAATTCAGAAGGCATAAAAAGCTGAATCTATCTTGCCTGTTCAATATTGTACGCCGTCATTGATTTTCTATAAACTTGTATTTTGGTTGAAAACAAATTTGTTTTCGAATATATTCAATGCGTTCTTACTAAGCGTTCTCAAGTTAAGAACCTTGTCAAACAATAATAATTATCACTATTATTTAAAAGATGATATTCCAGATTTTACAATGGCGCCGATTTCAATCTCAAATAACATTTAGATAATAAAACCTTTTTTATCGATAGGTACTACAATTATAGAGCCTGTCTGGTCTATTCTAAAATAAACAAGACATCATTAAATAAATCTGAAGAACTTAGAGCGAGGCAATAAAAATATGATTAATAGAAGAATTTTACTTTATAATGGACGGAAGACATAATCAAGCGCATATTACACTCGGCAGTCATTATTCACGCCATTTGTCGCGAAAACGTCTTCGGCTAATGGCCGTACAATTCATTTGTTATCGTTCTTTTTTATTTATCTGCAATGTTAAAGTCTTTTAATTGATTATATAGGTATAGCTAGACATTCTCTGCAATTATTTTATTCCATACTTTTCAATTCAAACAATTTATTATGATATTTTACTGACAAAACATACCGTGCAAATAAATATGCTGTGTATACCTCTTCTCTTATTGTCCCTAAGGACCTAAAACGTTTATTCAACTTATTGACTGATTATCTCTTTACAAACAACGCATAATAAGCGAGTTTTATCTGAACGAACCGTCTGTGCTTTTGCATAATCCGTGCTTTTTATTTCCACGCCTACCCTCGCTTTGATTATTGTGTCCTTTGCATACGTACTGTGCGCTATTTGTATTTGTTGGATAACGAACCACCAGTATTATGTTAATCACAATTTTATTTTTGTTTCTTTAATTATTCAAGAGCTGTTTAAAAAATATTACTGTATTCTTTATTATTCACATTATAAGTATCTAATTTGTCTTCTTTGCTCTAGTCGTTAAAAGTTAAACACGACAGCAATAAAGTTAGTGCAAAATATTTATATTATTATAAATAAAGAGTTGAAAATATTTAATTTATCTCGATATAAATGTAATAAAACTATAACTAAATGGCTGCTCTCAAAGGATTACTACTACACAGAAAATGTAATTATCTCTAAAACCCGCTGTTAACGTGAGTAGTTTATATAAGTTATACAAACGTAAACACATTCTACTCATACTCTTCTACCAATACATGAACCCACACTCCTCCAATCATGCACACACATAAAGACATGACACACACACACACCCACACTCACACACTCATACACTCACAAACACACCCACAGACACAACTTTTACATTATATATGTTTTTTTTTTACTTTATTCTCTGTTTAAATTACGTCAATAAGGTCATCGGTACCCGTAATACAGACTATAGTCTAGTACGGGACCATCGTTTTTGTATATTTTGTAATTGTGGTTGTGAAATAAAGATATTTTATTTATTTATTTATTAAAAGTTTCCCCTCCGTGTTCGCACTTGATGACTAAATATAAGCGATGTTCTTCGAAAATCAGTACTATTCAATACGAATTGTGAACAATTACAATAACTATAATATTTACACTTAATCTTTTGTTGTTCCTAAAAAATATACTGTATTTTTAATGAGTACAAAGGAAATAAAAGTTTATAAAATTGGTTGCGCAGAGCAAAACGTGCAAGCAATGTAGAATTAAAAGTTGACAAAAAACGCAAGTAATTAAAGAGTATAATAGGATGTACCTAAACCTGAAAAATATCCATTCAATCGTTGGTTTATTCCGGTCAAGTGGGTCTACAACAAAATAACAACAACTCTCGACGGTAGCATGAATGAAACAAAATTTCAAATAGCAGAGAGGATTCGTAGGAGCACTCTCTAGTACTGCAAATGAAATAAAGCCACTCAACGCTGTATCATCCATCAATATGGTATCTGTAGAATAAAAGGGCCTCAGTTTTATTTGTCAATGTTACAATGACTCAATAGTAAATAGATTTATTTATTCTAGCAATCAAAATTTATTTAATCTAGGTATAGAATAATATTCAATAACATTTTGGAGATTCGATTAAATAAATATTTACTTATTTAATACAAATAAGGCGTTTTTTTTATTTCTGCTTGAACGTCTTTTATAAAAATCAAAAACGTTTCTCAAAGGCTTGCACTTAGAATATTTTCACGGTAGGTACTTATCAATTTATAATTTAAAATGGTTTGGAAAGTACAATATGATACACTTGTGGATACACCTAATTAAGTCAACACAGATGATTCTATTCTATCAGCCCATTTGAATACATAATATGTGATGTATTAGATTACGTATTCAAACATTTCATTGGCAATATTGTTATATTCATATAATATTCGTCATACATAATTTTTATTTAAACAAACGAAAAGCTATTTGCAAAGGAATGCTGTTTTATTAGTGTACCCTTGTACCTACCTATTTATAATTTATATTCAATTTTTTGGATGTCAAAATCAAATTGTTAATTTAATTATTAGCATCCAAACGAAATGCTTCTAATGCTTATTTTATAACTTGAAATCAATAAAAACCTTATTTTGTCCAGTATTTTAAGAAGCATGCAATTTATTTCTTTTCAAGCCAAACAAATTGGTAACAAAACAGATCAAAAATATCATTTACGTAAAAATAAATCGTATTAAAAGTGTCGGCAATGATTCGTGGAAAGCTATCGTATCTGCGGGAAAATCTCATTTCCCTTTGCAGAAAAACGGACGCGGGACGGCGTCTCGCGTGTTGCGAATTTGGGACGAGGAGGTACTTCTAACTTGAGACGTTTTATATTTTTAGTGCTATTAATAAAGCGGAGTACATCTTTTCGTAATTTAAACTAGACTTATATAATAATACATGTCTTTTCAAGCTATATCAATAAAAAAGGCTATAAAATAACTAATATTATGTTTGTAGAAGTCATTTGTACTTATTTCGCTATAAACATACATACGTGATACGTCGTCGTATGTAGGTACATCGTATGTACGTCGTATGTTTCACATTCATACAAATACCCCATGAAATGGTTTGACTGATTTTTATGAATTTTCTTGTGTAATTTGTAGCCAAAAGTAGCAGGCAGTATGTCAGAACAACGACCACGAAAAATGTAACCATGAATAAAATTACTGTTTAGTAGCTAAATTTTTTGAAGTATAGTATTGTATTATCTGTGCCTTATGGACCATAGTACTTTTATTCAGTTAAGGCGTAGGTAAAAAAATACATTTGATGAGTTCAAAAATATTCCAACGCGCATGTCAAAGAATTTTGTCATTGGAGGGACTGCAATGTGGTTACTTCACCACTATTCACAGTATAGGTACTAACGGCTATCACCGTCCTTCATAAACCCACCTCGGTGGAAATAATGTGGTTATTGAGAAATATTTCTTCGAAACATTTAACTAGGAACATCTAGACACAACTATTTAATATTTCAGCGTGATAATGAGTATGCGGTAACAAGATTTAATATGCTCGTCGAAATTTTGCAACCTACTTTTTAAAGGCTGGTTACATACCGTACTTATCTGTATGTTATAAAAAATAAGATTATGTTTTATATTTCATTATACACTGAAAAATATTCTTATGTTCAATAAGTCTCACGATTTCACATTCTTGCAGAAACATAAGAAATTAATAATCTTAAAAATAAAAACGTGTGTATAACTCACTTAATTCGAAATCAAAAAAAATATTTAAATGTTGAACAATTCCCACAGGAAAAAAGACTTGGTAGGGACACATTAGTTACCATACTTCCCTGCACTGCAGACGTCAAACATTTAGCCAAGTTGACATGATGGAGCACATATTAATTACCTCGCTGTATAAACGCAGCCTAAGCAAAGTATCTCTGTCATAACTCCCATTCATTGTACTAATTATGTAAGAAGCGCGGTGTCCCAGCTTATGTAAATTATGCTTAGGTCGCTTATCTCGTTTAACCTCCCCGGCCTCTGTAATTATGACTGTAGGACTGATAATTGTGCCGAGATTTGGCCGTACCTTTTACAGTTTTTCTGTACTTTCCTTCATAAAATCTTTTAATGATCCTTACATAACAATTCCCACAGTGCTAATGTTAAAGCTTTTGTTGGGAGCGACTTTTTCTAATAGATTTTTAGACGTACTTGACGCTTGTTAAATCTCTTTGTGCTGCTCGCTAAAATTCTTTATAATTTTAACACAAAAAATAAAATGGGAATATTTTCGGATTTGTACTTACATATAAAATTCTACCTAAATAACAAGAAAAACCTCTGATAGTTCGCAGGTTCATCCCTCAATCGCCCAAGGCTCCGGCCGTCTGGATTCTCAGCCGGAGTTTACATACCACCGCAAGGCAAGGCACTTTACTCAACACAAAAAACCTTAAACAAGAAAAAATAATGTTACAAGTTCGACAAAGGCTTTGAAAAGAATATAAAATATATAACTCATGTATGTTTGAACGAATATGTGTTTTACTTAGTATGTTAGTTATTAAACATATAAATGAAAATAGACTTTTATTTAATTTTAAGTTTTTCCTTTGTTGGAAGTATATTTTACACTTTCTTAAACTTTCATACGAATTAAAATAAAAACCGTGCTTCTAAAAGTGAAATGTGAAGGGCTCTACATCACGCTCGCAATTTTTCTCATGACAAACACTTTTGAAAACATCTACCGTTGCTCAAGTTGCTGAGTCAAGGTTTATATTATGTTCATGATTTGTTATCGTAATATCCAAACAAGGATAGAATGTAAACATCGTTCAATAAACAAAGGCTGTCCTTACATTGTGTCCTATCTCAATGTGTATAGAAATCGAGTAAAACAACCAGTTAATTCCTTTTCTTGCCTTAAAGACTCGCACAATTTTTATCTTGTAAAGATTTTCAGAAACTAACGTTGGTCTTTAAAACAAATTCTAACTTGAAAAGTATTTAGAAGTAAATTCTTGTTGAGGAAAATGTGAAGATATCGTGCATTTCATATCATAAAAAAATATATTCAAACGGCAAATGCTGTCTACACGTTCAATATATGTGACAAAAAGAACACAAAACAATGCCGATGATTACTCATTGAAATTATTTGTTTGTCTGTTTGTTCGCATTAATCTCTGAAATAAGCAATATGGTGAAATTTTCACAACATACTCTTGAGGTCCTTAATTAAGCTTGTGGTTAACTAAGTAGAGTAACTTTCATTTACTACTTTAAAATATTGTTTTATTCCACCCACTAGATAAAATAAAAGTTACATCTTTGTGAAAGAAGTCGTGGCCACTAGCTAGTTTACGAAACATGTCTAAAATGGTGTTTGCATGGGCGTATACGTTGATCATATACCAACAACTTAGAATCCCTGGCGAGTACTTTGCCTGCGGCGTAATGGACGAGCGTAGTCCCTGACGTGGCGCAATGTAGAACATGTGACCCATTTGCTTTTCCCCCACCGATGTTCAGCACACGATGCGTTTTAATATTCCAGAATTCTGAACACTATTTGTCATAACAACGTCGATGTTGAGAGGTATAGATGCGAGTTGAGTACACAATCAAATAGATGTATGAATTTAGGAACAAATCGAATCTATCGGTCGAATTTTATACGATGCCAAAATCGTTGTGTTTCATTTGTCAAAATTAAACCATGAAGTTTAGTCCATGTAGCTTGAAATTATCATCATTATCATATTATGTTAACTAAAAATATTAGAGAACTTGAAACGATATCGCATTTAAAATGTTTTCTGTTTAATCTAAATTTATATACAGTGTATAGATGAGTACATTTTCGCTAATAAACTAAAAGCTTTTAGTACTTCGTAACAAGGCTTTCAACGTGGAATTTTAAATCAATATCATTGAAAGTTTAGTATGACGAGTGTTCCAATGTTTCAGCTTACTTTTAAGTAGTAGAAAGATATTATAATCCACATTTAGGTCACGTCACATACATCCTTGGGCGCCCTATTTTTACTAGTATATTCTTTTTCTATTTTTATCTAATAAATATGAAATAGATTTAACCAACATATTCGTGTTGATTTTATACCTACGTTAGATATGTTATATCCTTAGGCATTTCGATCATGTCACGATCCATATCAAAGAGATTAAACGAACTCGTAGGTGGACAGTTTTACGGCTATTTAAACGGGATTTATTTAGGCAGGATTGGATATTAACGAGATTAGTGCTGATAATCCGCGACCCTCGCTGCTCTTTATCACGGTGTACATGCAGTTTTTCAGCTGAATTAAGGGAGATTTTTTGCCGCTTTACATATTATAAATACGAAAGCTTAAGACTTAAGTGTCAGATACGACTGGTAGAGATAATTTCTTGTTATAATAATCCTTAGTGCAATATACAGTTTCGTATCACAATCAATCTTATCGATATATTATCATGTAGTATACCTACGTTGTTGTTGCTGTGGTATTACATTGCAACTGTTTGAACCCGATATATTATGTAAAGTAAGTATCGGCTAGCTACTAGTTATTATTCTGTGGTATCGGTCATAAGACAGAATCGAATTTCTACCACAGGATGATTCTTGTCTATTAATTAAATTTTTATAAAATATAAAATCATCCAAATATCACAAGAAAAGTACTATTCGAATTCTTTGTAATAAGCAATATAATCCCAATTATCGAGAATACTTCTCCCTCCCAATTTATTCCTAATAATTGCTATTGAACGTATTTTTCCTCGTGGCTCATATTTCAACGCTAATTATGAGTAATAACTCAAAACTGTCATTAATGTGACATTTATGATTGTTTATCGATATTTCGAATGAGTGGTACATTATGGTTATTCTCTTTTGACCCATAGTGCCCAGTAATACTACTAATTGTAACGTGTTGTAAATTTGTAACATTGGGAAGAGTTTTCTCCTTTGCAATTAGTGAAGTGGTAGTTTTCAATACAAGAAAGTTTATTTTGATTTTGAAGAGAATCCGATTCATGACTAGAACTATAGGGATATAATATCTAGTATTAAGCCTTTGAACCTATGCTGAATGAGGAAGGGTTGAAATAACCTAAATTTTGTGCAGCTTTGATAAAGATATGATTCGATTATATCACACAATTCGAAAAATTTGAAATTGTTACAACTTACAGGAAAAGTAAACTATATTTACTTATTAACGTGTCAGAATATATTATAGGTATAATATAATATACGTTTATTTTCTTACTAAATTAAGATTAATAGCTAAATGTAGAAAATGTTGTCATCTAAATTCCTGTCATTTGTGTACCTAAACTAGATGTGAATTATTATAAAATTGAATATTCCATAGTTATGAGTTTTTATCACGAGGCACCCTTTGTGTGAGCTTCTTGACAGTTGATAAGGGTCCTTTTATTAATTTTGTTATAATTTCACAGGCATTTAGCAGACATGGCCATAATGGAAATTAATAAATGTCACAAAATTCATAGAGAGTATTGGGATAACTTTAATACATATCTATATTATAGCAACAATATAAACTCTTGTTTTTGATGTACACCCAGCTGATGTTTCGCTTGATGGTAAGCTATCACCACCGCCCACGAACATTTATGTGGAAATAGGGTCTCTTCAAATGCCCGCTTTAAAGGCATAAAGGATAAGAAAAGGATTGACTACGGGGATGAAGTAATAGACTGGGAGGATCGAGAAAAAGGTATGTTAGGTTGGTAACTGAGGTGCGGTACCTTTCCCAATCCGATCTGGTCTAATTTTTACCCAAGTATGCTCCACTTCAACAATTAAATAATTTCTATAGTCTATTTAACTATTCCTTAGCTAACGGTGAATAAAACCTACGTTCAAAAGAAAAATACAATAAGAATTTGTACGATTTAAGCAAGAAATGGCGGGAAAACGACAATATATTGTAGCTAACTAGGTCCTTAAGGACAAAGAACGATAACTTTAGCAGTTACAAACTCAATAGAGGTTCGGGTAATGAGAACTCGCTCCGATTACAGACGTTATTGTTGCCAATGAAAATAATTGTTACGACATGATTTATTGTTCGAGCTATAATAATTATTCTATGGAATAACACGATAATTATACATATTCATCCTACCATACTATAAAGACAAAAGCTTGCTAATGAAAATGTTAATTATCACAATATATCACTTGACAGATATTTTAGATTGATTAATTAAGATAATTAGCTCTATAAATATCAGGTACACTCAAGTGTCATAAAAATATTATGATTTTTCTACTATACATGCTTATCCTAACGACAGTGACGTTAATAATTTCCGACGTTATTCTTCTCAGAATAAGTACATTTACCCGGATGTTCGAATGTTCTTCCAAGAATTGTAGAATGCCTAATTTTGGTTGAAAGCACTTGGTTAATTTATTAATTGAATATATGGTTCAAGTTGTAATAAAATTGAAATTTGGTTTCGATTCCATGAAAATGGGTGTTTTACTCAAGTTTCAATAACATTTCATATAAATCATAATAAACTAGAGAAAACTATTAGGTAGGTATATGAACATATATCTTATATACCTATCCCTATGCTTGTCTAGTCAATCGATTCAATCAGTTTAAGGATCCAATGTATGAGTAACACAAAGAAAGTCTAAAAGTAGAGAAAGGGGTGAATATAATATGCTTAGATACGTCACGCTGAATGGACGTTCTTTATGTTATGGCTTTCCAATGGCTTTCACATAACTTTGCTTTTGACGCCTGCGTAATAGCTGTGGTAATATATTGTAGTACCTTTTTGATTTGTAATATTTCTTATAAAGATGATTTTTCCGTGAATATTTTAATTGTAACGACTAATGAGACAAAAAGCTACAACACATGCATGTATAAATTAGTGATTCAAGGATACTTGTTTGACAGAACTAAAGAGCCCTATTTATTCACTGCCCGTCAATGGTTTGAAAAATCCATTCATTTAATTCCAAATAACTGGAATAGGGTCAAAAGTGAACCAGAAGTTGGAAATTGAATGCAGACTAATTACCTCTTTATGATCCACATTTCAAAACGATGAATTTAAAATGCTCGGAGTTTCTCACTGAATATTAAACTCACTAATTTACTCAACTAGTCATTAAAGTTATTTAGTACAAATGTAACATTTTATAGAATCTCTTTTCAAATAGGTATCACGATCAGGTTTTCAGTTCTACTTCATTTTCATTCCAGACTACACAAAATACAGCCGACGCTATTTTAAATTAAAATTTTCCTTTTTATGTTTTATACTGCAGTTTCTGTTTTATAATTATATCCCAGTAAAACCTCATTTGAAAGTCCGCTTCAACGTAAATTATTTACTTTGCGAGATAAGATCTACGACTATATTTACGAATAATTTCTTGCTTACATATTTTCTGCTTCACAAATATTTGTTTAAATTAATTTGAGTGAGATTTAATGTTAAATTTAAGTTGTCATAATGCATGATCTTTCAAATATTTTTACTAGATTTCCGCCCGCGGCTTCGCCCGCGTTTTCAAAGGAAAACCCGCATAGTTCCCGTTCCCGTGGGATTTCCGGGATAAAACCTATCCTATGTGTTAATCCAAGTTACCCTCTATATGTGTGCTAAATTTCATTGTAATCGGTTCAGTAGTTTTTACGTGAAAGAGTAACAAACATCCATACATCCATACATCCATACAAACTTTCGCCTTTATAATAGTATTAAGACTTAACTACCAATTAAAGTCCTGCTGATATCATTTTTATATGTAATAATGTTAACAGTAAGTACATACACAATCAACTACGAACAGCTCAGCTAAACTCGCTAGCTATTTCTAGTAAGCTAATCCCTATATTTTTCAGTATTCCAATAGAGATCGTATCTGTGGATCCACTAAATTGTTGCGGATCCAACACAGTACCCTCAATCTACACAGTTTTTTTACGTTTTATTTTTAAACGGATCAAAACTCTGGCAGCAAAAATTGGAAGCAATCTCAGCGAACTGTATTTTCCATGCTAGATTTAGAAATTTTGAATCACGGACTGACATCTTGCTCGAGCAATTGTAGTTATGTTGATTGGACTACGTTCATTTGCCGTTCAATTGTGCACCGAGTTTATACAGAACTTAATATTATATAGAGGTATATAGTTTTATTTTTTAATTCGATATTTTGTGTATTGATAATTAATTAACTTGATTATCAGCTAATATGATATTATTATTTTGCCAATTATGTACAACAAATTGGCGCGATAAAAATTACTTCAACGATCGACTGTAGCCGACCTTTTTGTTATTTTTATTATAACTATAATGATGTGATTTATTTATATAGCAAAAGCGAATGTAGAAGTTAGTTTACGATGCGCTTTGAACTAGAATTCTCATCACATTCTCATTTAGTCTCATTTGAAGGAACATTGTGAGAACTGCGAAGCATTTACAAACAAGCTAGTTGTACCAACAGCCATTTTGTCAAGTCATTGTCGGTACCTACGCTCCGTCGTAAAAGGAAGCTTAACAAAACATGTAACATACCCTTTTATTACGGAGAATAATGTTTTATCGACAATAAAGCACCTGTTAAATATTTAAACAATGAGCATATAATATATTGTGCATGAACATATATTAAACTCTTTTAATTAAACGGTTTTTCGTTCGTTGTAAATGTAAAATTCGACCATCGGTGACTGTCTCATATTGTTATTTCACATGCATTTCCAATGAATGCTTATATTGAAAGCCTGGGTATTAATTCAGATAAAGATACTATTTTCGAATATTTTGTTATGTTTTTTTGCAAAAAATAATAGATGTTGAGAATATCACTAATCAATTCCAATCCCAGATAGAAAAATGTACCCTATTTTAAGATAATTAATTGCTAATTCAATCGATCAACTCTATTAAATGGTACGTATAAACAAGTCAAACCACAATTTCGTTCCGTGTCACGTTTAGTTCTCAACCAAACTAACAAATGTTCTCAAACTAACACCTCGTTGCAAAGGAAATGTGTTAAAATAATATTGGGCAAAGTTAGACTTAAATTGAATCTCACGTTCGCGGAATTGCACCGCAGTGCTTCACCACCGTGTTGTGCGGCGTGCCTCACATTATGCATTGTCAACTATAAATGTGCATAATTCTATTTTTAACACGCTTATATTAGCTTTACCTTATGTTTCTATACTTGTATATTTGATTGAGAGATTTAGACCTATTTTAAACGGACAGATTTAATTTTAACTTTGTACACTTATCAAGGATCGGTGACAATACAATAACATAATTAGTTTTAATCGTGTTTCTTTTTTCAACTCGAATCAAATCAAATATGTTTATTTGCTCGTTTATGGTAATATAAATCTATACTATATACTAATACTAATATTATAAAGCTGAAGAGTTTGTTCGTTTGTTTGAACGCGCTAATCTCAAGAACTACTGGTCCGATTTGAAAAATTCTTTCGGTGTTGGATAACCCATTTATCGAGGAAGGCTATATTATAATATCATCACGCTAAGACCAACAGGAGTGGAGCACTGCGGGTAAAACCGCAGCGCACAGCTAGTGTTATACATACAATATTTTTTAACACATATACCTACTGCCATTGGCGTGCAAAAATTTTAGTTTTTATATATATTCATTATACTGATAATATTCTTCTTACAAGGTTTTTATTGATTGCACGTATGTAGGCTAAGATTTCAAACCTGAATAACATTTAAGTTAAACACAGTCATTTTTATACTAGAAGCGAGGGATCACCGTATTAAATATGAATAATTCTACGTCCTTTTCCTGTAATAAATTGACAGGTATTTTATTTTCTTTGCCGGTAATCGTAGTGGTTAAGTTGAATGAATGTCAAATACTTAATTATATTTTATTCGTTGTGAAATAGGTTTAGAATTTAGATAACATACAAAAATAAAATCAAAATATTAGTGACCAATGTAGATATTCAAACCAACGGCTTTTATGTCAAAATGTGATTACAGTGCAGTCTGAAATCATATAGATGAAATCAATCTCTCGTACCCATAATAATATAGTACCTACTTATAGCTAAAACGTAAAAATGTTTTCAAATGTAAAAGCCTCTAAAATATTCAAACAAAGTAATAGAGTACGCGCCTCAGCTATAAATCACGGATGGCAAGAACAATTTATTGCCTCTGATATACGTTTAAATAACACGGCTTTATTACTTTTGTCACACTCAATATAATTCATGCTGAATATTTCACGAAATCGAGACAGTATTATGGCGCAATACGTCTGCAATAAAATTATATCTTCGAATCAAAAAGCAATATTACGGTTATTAGTTTCGATTTATTACTTTTATCAGAGTAAATACTTTTTATGGACACTTACTTACAGGTATAATATGTATCAGGCGGAAATAAACGCCGTAAATCTTCGATACCTCCCCGATCGTCTACCTATTATCAGTGGATAAGCTAAATAAGAATCTTTATAAAAATAACAAGCGACGGTAAAAGATTACGAAGGGACGAAGATTAAATTTATTGGTCAGACAGATCATATTATGAAAATCTCAAAGGTAGAGTTCGGAATATTTACCAATGTTTCATATGTGTTATGCCCCGAGGACGCGCTATCTTCAGTGTTAAGTCTATATAATATATTAGAATATTTATTGTTTCAAAGGTAAAATAAACATCATAGAGTTAAACCATTTAATTACCAAAGTTAACATCCAGCAAAATTCGTTATTAGCGGTAAAAGTTTAATATTTCAGCAGCATTAAAATTTAATCGCAAAATGAGCACGCATTCGATAATTAGTTTTGATTAAAGGGAAAAACATTTTGTAATCACGTTTAAACAACCACATATCAAAACCCCAGCGGCGTACATACATTCGAAGTTGGATTTATGAGCACAACTTCCCCTGGGGCAGTCCTGATCGAACTTTACGAACGGCTTTTTCGCACAATTATTTATGAGTGTATTACATCTGGGATGCAGAGAAAGGTTAAGGGAAGGATCGTTTTTCTATCTTCACTGTCTTGAGGATACGATATAAATTTTAAGGCAAACATTTGCTGTGATATCTGAGCAACTATAGGTACGTATGGTGAAAACAGAATACTTATTGTTGTAAATTTTCTCTAGTAAGATCAAAAGAATTAACATTTAACCAAATGTAGAGTCGCTAACAAAGTCGGCGTTTACCATTATAATAAAATGTGAAATATTATCGATCAAACCTTGAGATGATAGGAAATAAAATGGCAAACTATTTCATTTAAATTGTTCTGATAATAACGTTTTGCAAATATGTATTTTCCGTTTAATATAAATCCCAACTCATATTGAGAATTTTCCGAGATTCTTATTTGAAGTGCTAATGTGTTACTTTGACCAATATAAGAGCAATGTTGAATCTTTTGTGAGCCATGATTTGTGAAAACGGAACACAAAACAAACCAATTTACACTATTTTCCTTTTATCACGGTTGTAGGTGGTACCGAAAGAATTTATTTATTATTGTAGAAGGTTGTTTTAGATCATTTAGTAATATTTATGTTTGGTGTTGGGCATTTTTGATAGAACTTAAAGTACGCTTTATAGAGGATGAGAGGGTTTTTTGTATGTTTGCAGTGGATGATGATGGACAGACTATACCTATGTATAATTCTAAATAATACTTATCTATACCTCAATTATCTATATTAATCAATAATGTATGGGAAAATTAAAACTCTTTATTACTCCTACATAGTGAATTTTATTATTTAAAGAAAATTCAAATAATAGCTATTACAAGAGATAAGCTATAAAAGCCTTTTGGCAACTACTCAAGAGGACTTGAGCGGGCGTCCGCAAGACGTTGCGGTTGGGTTATTCGTACTATTCGTATTATTCGTACCGTACTATTCGTACCTATGTAAGTTCTTCGGGGTTTTGTGGGTACGAACCAATGATGCTTTTGATAAATGTTAACTGTATGTTGGAACTGTTCACGCTATGTGAGCGCTTTGATAATGTAGATCAATTCACGACTTTTCCTTAAAATCTTGATCAATAAATCTTGTTTATTTTTATTTCAGTTTCTTAAATCAATTTATGTTTGATTTTATATTTATTTAGGTTAAAATAGCAATAAAAAATCATAATATACACTCCAGTAATACCATTATACAACATCAAGACCGAGGTTGACTTAGATAAATTGGAAGCACATAGTATAAAAATATGTGTAAATATGCGAACATGCTTTTCCTTTTCATATTTGAGTCATATGAACGTACCCGTGTCTCTTTATTAACTGTCAACTAGAAATATTTTCGTACTCATGAAATTTGTACGTTTCATTAGAGAATAACACTTGAACTGGAAAAGTCACGTTGGTATCAATTTAGCGGAATTTTCCTGCTTCTCTGCAAACTTTTTATTAACATCATAAACAATTTTTTGAATCCAAAATAACTTAATAACACTGGAAACCTTTCAGCCGTATATTATTGCATAAAAATTTCGAAGTTTTCGTTGCCTTGAGTACCTACCCTATACTTAATGTGTTGTTTTTCGAATATACGAGTACCACGACACGAACGTGTCTACGTCGGTTCGTTTATAAATTTATAGGAAAATGAATAATAATAATTATATGGGTAAAAAACAAAGCGTGTGCCGCGCACACGTGTCAGAAGTGAAACTTCCTTGGCTAGATTCAAAGATACCAAAATCGCTTTAAAATTTATATGTATAAGCTTAGTACTTAGCTTAGTATAAGCTTCTATATAAGTGAGTATTAAGAAATCACTGTTAATTAATAAACATTAGGTATAATAATTATTTGAAAGAAGATTTTATCGATGGTATGCTTTCAAACCTGATGCGATCACTTGAGCAAAACTATTAGAGGCAGTCTAGGTTGCTATTTAAGGCGCTACCCGGCAATTTCGACTATGTTCAACCTCTATAAAGTCTGGTACAACACAAAGCACAATACCGAAAAAAATATATAAAATAGGATGGTCTTTGATCTTTAATTGCTCGCGAGGACTTTTTTCCAAAGTTAATAGATTTCTAGAAAAAAAATGTGCCGTGGTCATTGATTTTTCCGCAAATACTCTATAAACTTCGTAACCTGCTGACTTAGAGCTCTGAAAATTTTATGTTTAATAAATTATCAGTTACACAACATTCCCTGACGAGGATATTTTGTTTCACTGATTAGTATCTTTTTAAATACAAAATGCGAGGAAAAAAGAAGGTGCAGCGGGAGAGGTTTGAGATCCGTCAAGTATGGTCAAGGTTATTAGCGCATGTAAAAGCCTTAAGGACACTCGTAAAATCACGTCTCATTTCCGAGCTATCACGGAACAACTTCTCTTTCTACACAGCTGAGAAATACAGTTTCTGCTACGTTTTGAACTGTTACAACTTTCTTACTTAGTGTGTAATGGATGTAACGTCGTGTAAAGTTTTTCTAAGTCATTCTGCCCCTCTTTGGATTATTATGTAGCTCGCTGAAGCGCATAATGGACTTAGGCGCACGTTCGCGCAAAGAATATGAAATTATTTCTGACGTTTTTGCAGCATAATACCGTGATTATACTCATCTCTTTGCTAAAGATATTAACCATTACAATTTTCAATCAATATTTTAAAGTGAGTAACACAGTGTTATAACATTTAGGAAATTTTTCCTCAATAGATATTTTTGGTCTGTTTTATTTTCAAACACAATACAATTTTAGCCCTACACTCGGATTCAAGTCAAAACAGATGGATAATATGATTTCTTTTTTGGCTTAAATCCTTTCTACAAATATTTATATACATTAGGGATACGGTCAATTAAAAAAAATAATTTTTGATTTCACCTTTACAGCCTACAGAACTTCAATATTATACAAAAAACATTCTTAGATTCAAGTGTTATTATTTACATAAAGTTTTGAGGGCCGGTACGTGCCAACAACGTAATGAATATTGATCTCGCCATGGTATGATAAAACATTGCAGGGGAAACTGAATATTACAACAGCCCTGTGACCTGCGGGCTTCGGCAACCCTTCACAACAACAATGCGTATATTGTACTTGAAATTAAAAACGGTATAGAGTCTAATTTCCTAAAAGGAAATCCGTGTCGAAATCCCTTTGAGACAATTTACAAACGGAGAATATTATAGCGAGTTAATCTTCATTATTGCGGCATTAGTTAACATACTATAGATCATTATTACTATTGTTTCGCGTTATGGTTTAGCTATTCATATTATTTAGTTTGCTTAACAAATACCATTATATAAGAATATTATATAAGTAGATAATAATCACTGTTTGCTATCATATCCAAAAACCTACTATATATATATATATTGTGAAATTATTTCCTTCAATGAAAAAAAGTCTTATAAATATCAATTGCTGTGCATCAGATATGAAACGCTACACGAGACAGGTCACATCGGGCGGAGATGGATGGAAATTGCAATATTCCAGTGAGCAGAATTAGTCTCGCTGCCGCGCCAACTCACGGGACACACCGATGTATAATAACTGATGCGACAACAAATAGACGAGCGACCTACTTCTGCGACGTGAATAGTAAATCCCCAAGTGTATTGGTGTATCGATATCCAGGTACAATTGTATCGAACGCATTTTCCATATAAATTTATCAGAAAGTATCTGAACAATAAACACTAGACATATTTCTTTGCACATTTTCGATAAAACATCAAAACTACAAGCGAATATGAAGATCAGCATGGTGTGTTCAGGTTTAACCATTTACGAAAAACGTTTGTCAATATTTATGAACAGAATTTAGTTTTCAGTTAATTAATTATAAGAGAAAAGATAATGAACAAAAATTTAATGTCACACGTGTATACTGCGTATTTTATAGAATTAGTGTAACTTAACGTCCAGTAGATTGAACTACATATAGCTACATAATGAAGTTAAGCTAGAGCTAGCTTGTGCAACTAAACCTTAATCCAATAAGTCGAGTAGGACCAGCTACATACTGACATACAGCGAATCTGACATGATAACAATTGTTAAGCTTCGTCTTTACCGACTTTGAATACCACTACATTTAAATCAATAAAGAATGCAAATAATATGAAAACATTTACATATAATGTGTATTTGATGCCAAACATCATCAAATTTCAATTTTCCAAATGCCTTATTTTCTTTCTTACTGCTGCATTGCTATCTTTCTTTAACATCTGTTTTTTATCGTTGAATTTACAGCTTTGGTGGACTGTAAATTGTTTACCGGGAATAATAATGGTTTACGGTTTAAAGGTAAAAAAAATCAATAGGTAGAGAACATTAACCCTAAATTTTCAGTTCTCTTAGCTTGAATAATGTGATGAAGAATAGTATGAAAAAAATAAAAAATACAGTTATAACTTATAATTAGTAGATAATAATATAGTGCCTCACTTACCAGACGAGTACGGAGTAACTACATTTGTGTTTGAAGAATGCAATTGAAATATAATTTTAACAAGGAAAGAACAAAACATTTAAACAATTTACAATATAATATGCATATTTATCATCCATACTGACGGAACATATCATAGGGCATCCGCACATGTGATACTTCACAGCACACGCGGTTCTTATTTGTCTTCCAGCAGTCATCATTTTTGTCAATCAATCGATTCCACGGACATGACCCGCTTTTAATACATATTCCACGATCGTTTTCACATTTAATGAGAAAATTTCCTAAAATAATTCAAACGATATCAAAACAAACGTACCTACAAAACAAAGCACTTTATACAAAAAATTATTTACCATGTGTATTTGCGTGTTTGCTTTTGAAGTGTTTTTTATTAAATTCATTTATTGTTCTACCACCAACCGATGTAAACTTTATACAGCCGATTAAAACGTGAATAGCAATGAAATTAAAAATAAAATGCTTAACCATAGTAGCAGTAACACGCAATTGTTTCTTGATAAGACGCGAAAAGAAAATAGAATCGTTAAATGAAAACAAAACACCTAATTCTGGTGATAAATTTAAAAAACGACCTTTTGATAATTGCATTGCTAATTGCTATTATGAGAATTTCCAGCGGTTACAGTCTTTCTGGACAATATAGGATAATATAGCTTAGATCTATACTAATATTATAAAGAGGAAAAGTTTGTTTGTATGTATGTATGTATGTATGTATGTATGTATGTATGTATGGTTTTCACGCATAAACTACTGGACCGATTTTGATGAAATTTGGCACAGATAATCTTTAGACCCTGAGAAAGAACATAGGCTACCTTTTATTGCGAAATATGTACCACGGGCGAAGCCGGGGCGGACCTCTAGTATATAATAAAATGACGGAAATTACACGCATAATATTATAAGTAGATAGGTACCTAACTAGGTACCTAATAGAAATCTGAAAACTGAAAATTACGTTATTGATTTTTTTAAAGGTTAACTTACACCGAGAACCTTGAATACCTTATCAAATGAATGCACTATGAATAACATTGTAATTTGTAATATACCTACAGGTAGTTTGACGAGCACATCGTCTAATTGAGCTGTTTTAAAAAGGACAACAAAAAGAAACATTTTATTACTATACTATAATTTCAGATAATGGAGTAATACAATTCAATCCTTTTAAATAAAGCACTAATGTAATGCAAATTCAAGATTTGTTAGAGCTATCTTTGGACAGGCGGGCTTTAATTGTCGCTTTCTGTGATTTATTCGTTTATCGTCCGCGGTACAATTGCTCATTGTATTACTACTAATATTTAGGTAATTGTGATAGCACAAGCTCATAATTACAATATTATTATATGCCGTTATTTTTGACTGTAGAATTTTATAATAGCACAAGGGCTTACCGAGGAATAATATAGGTACTACGTATATTAGTCCTTCAGCCTTCTTAATCAAATTTCGGCCACAACAGCTAATATTGACAGACACTACAAAGTCAACATTTCAGGAGACAAGTTCTCTCCCTAATCCATAATTATTACAATCCGATTAGATCTAGCACGGTAGGAGCGATTAGGTACCTAAATAACAAATAAATCTCCACATGTATATATTTTTTATTTATTAAACTAAAATAGATTATATTTATTCCAACCTGGGACCTCTTGATGTAGAATCGAAATGTAAAGCAAAAATAATGTGTTACTATTAAAACATTAAAGAGAGTAAACGTACACGATATATTATTTACAAAAGCGGGTTGTTGCTGAAGAAGGCTAAAAGCACTTCGCCTTATGGTTAGGGCTGACACAATTTTGAAATTGTTAAAAAATCTACGGTAACGGTAAGTTATGTTTTAATCATAAATTAATTAGAAACCTGTTTGGGTCGGATTTGGAGAACGTTCATTGGGGTATGGAAGATTTTTATGAAATAAAATATAATAGCACTATTTCTTAAAATTAACAAACATTTACTTAATTCGTTTTAAAGTAGGTATCTATTTATAAATATAAACTTCAGATAGAAAATATGAAAGCAATAAAAGCAAATAGTGAGTCTGACCGATCGCAGCCCTGCTCCTAGTAGTTGCAGCACACATACATGTTGCACATACAACGTTGGAGCACACATGCACACGTGGTAAGTAGAATGCAGCGGAGCGTTCCGGGTGTGTAAGTAAGCGGCGAACGTAACACTTACGCGAAATGCATCACTTTGAATATTTAGGTTGGAACTCTAGAGAAAAATTCAGTAATTGCTGTTGCCTCGCGTAATTGCGGCTCGTTTAGGATACCACTTTAACTAATTGAAGTAGCGGTGCCATTTATTTATATGGGGCAGTGACATTTCCTGTGATATTTTTATAATTATTTTAATATTTTCATAATTATTATAATTATATGTAATTTTCTTCATTGCGAAATATCTAAACCTGCACGTTAAACACAGAATAAATTAAAATAAACTAGCCTACAATTTTGATAGTACACGAAAACAATTTTAAACAATTTAAAACATTTTTAAGCTGATTACACAAACTGAATCTTCATGATAAAACATTTTATGGCGCGTAAAATAAAATTACATTAAGCCTCATTCGGAGATTTTAAATTCGTCTCGCGTTTTTACCGTGGTAATACAATCAGGCGTGAACTTTGCATTCCAGAGACTCGTATGATATTTACTTATTATGGAATACGTATATGTATAGGTACGGTCTACGTTTTCACACTCTACGATGATTAGATGCTTCAGCGAGTCTCAAGATGATGTAGATATAAATCAACAAATAATAAAAAAAGACGTGTGGCACTCGGGGACTGCCGCGGTAAAGCTATTGCATAGCATGCCTTCAAGCCACACCTCCGCGCCCGTCGGAGTGGGGAGCGTGAGGTTTTTTCGTTACGGAATTTCTCGATACGGTCCCCGCGCTCAAGGCCCGCGATAGAAGCTATGCAATAGCTTAAAAATTACACAAAATTTTAAATTACTAAAGTACTTCAACGGTATGTGAAGCAGATATAGGTATGTAATAAAACGAAGATGGTTTCGTAGATTTCAATAACATTCTAGAAGTACTCATCGAATATAGGAATATAATGATATGATATTGAAACCAAAAAAGTACATACCTCATCCCACTTATGCCGATATTGCGATCTGAAAGTTTATAAACGAATTATATTGAAAGTTTTTGAATTTGAATAAGGGAATACGTTACGACGAATTAAGCAAAAACTATGTAGAGCCAATTAATACACGGACACATTAATTATACATTTTCAAAATTTGCAAGTGAAATGATGATTATCGATATTCCTAAGGGCTAGTATGGCAGTATGCTCTTGGCTTATGGCTTTTACATATATATGATTGGAATCTATCTAGTTTCAGAATATTCGAATCAATGTTTAGAGCCACTTAAACAATTTGGATGTTTATATGATAGTTTTTAGATCCTGACGTTTGACCGACTTGTTAACCGTTCAATTGCAGGTTCACGAAGCCTCGAGGGTACGGAGGTCCTCTACGACTAAAAAATTCAATTCGCTTGGAAAACATGTTTTATTTAAAAACCCTGCGCATTGCGGCCTCTTGAAATATTTAGCAGCGGTCATGGGTTGTCTGCTTAAAATATCTGATTTGATTAAATAAATAATAAAGAAGTTAATAGTAAATGCATTGCATTTAACAATTTTAAATTAACTTTCAAAAGATATCATTTTGGATTTTATTAATGCAAATTTGGGATCAGTGTCGAATGTAGAGTTCTTCAAAATAATATTAAACATTTTCGATAAATCCAAATTGACCTTTTGTTTGTATTTGAATTTTTACTCTGAAGCTGCCTTTTAAGAGGAAATGGGGCCGGAGCCCACTTGAAAATTGGATATTTATAAAACTCGCTCTCACTCGATAAGGACAAGAACAAAGCAAACTAGATATTGACTGTCATCTTTTTATCTGTGTCGCTATGTTTTTATTTTTTCGGAAAGGCAACTATGACAAGCCTCTATTGACAACGCATTTTATAGGCAATTTTGAGCATTTTTTAAGGTTCTATTGCTTATAGAATTAAAGTACCTACCTTATCTAACAACGAAAATATTTGGTTAAGAACAAGTTGATAAGTATTAATCTGTAAAAAAATCATTGCTCTATCATTATAGATCAATGCCCTGGAAGAATATAGACCAGGTATGTTTATATGAAGAAAATACCCGCCACATTTCTATTGGAAAAATTCGAGTTTCTTTTTATTACTTCTAGTCCAAGGTTACGCAGACGATCACGAAGGAGCGTTCATAATATAATAATGAATAAACATTCATAAAATAGTAATGAATAAATCACAATAAATTCTGTTGAAGGAAATTTAATAGCTTTTTTTATTTAAACATTTGTGGCGTTACCACTTATATTATCTTTATTTTATTATCTGTGGCGTTCCGAAACGGAACGCACTTGGTCGAATTTCGAATGGGATTCGACCGTTAATTTTCACTAGGGAGTTAATACGCAATACGCGTATCTACGCAGTAGATACGTAGCCTTATTCATTGTCTTACACTTGCTGTTAACTAGACTCATTGTGACATCGTATAGATTAACATTATTGTAACTGAAAGGTTTATTAAAGGTTTAACACAATCTACCACTTTCATTTACGTGGGTAACAAAACCCCATATTGGTGACCCCGACGTGATCAACTCCTTCTGTCCATCCATGATGTCCATGCTCACCTATCCCTTCCCCGCCTACGATCACTGCCCGCCAGCCAGCGCACACTTTGCTTCAAATGGAGTCCTGTCCACTAGCATGTGCGATCGCGCATGCCTGGTCAGCTCCACAGCCATCCTCACTGCACACTCCGACTCACTGGAGCATTACACGCAGCATCACCGCACTCAGTTCCGACTCACCGTGAACTTAGCGGCTTCCTGTTCCGACTCACTGGAACACACCTGGCACTGGCAAGGCAACTCGTACTACGACCTCCGGTCTCGGAGGGGAGTGCTGTAGCGACACCTCGCTCTGAATCGCGCAAGCGAAATGTTTTCGCTACAGAGCTATATATACAACTTTCCGACATCATCCATTGGGGCCTTCACGGCCGGCCAGTCGAGTAGACTGGTCGAGGATCCTCCCTTTTTCGATGGAGGAATTCCACCTTCCTTCCTCCATATTGGTGACCCCGACGTGATCGTCGAAAGCAATCTATACGTTTCACCATCAGTCACCTCGTACTTTCTTCACGGCCTGCTTTTCGGTTGAGCACTAACGAGCTCCCGAGAGGTGGTCCACAGAATCTGTTGCTACGCAATTGCAACTTGGCATGCCTGCCTGTTTCACATCTTCACGTCGCTAACTGTCGACCTGCTGTCGACACACTGCTGCGCATATTTGCACGTGCTGTGCCTGCTTGCTGCCGGCCTGGTGCTACTGCTTGTGCCTAGGTCCAGGCCCCTGCCTACGTGGTGCACGTCTCAGTTGTGTTCAGTGTTGTGTTATTGTGTAGTGCTTAGCATGAGTGAGAGACAACTTATATTAGACTAATAACATGAAGCTTATGGGTTTGGACTTTTAATTCTAATAATACTTACTAATTATTACTTTGTAGGGTCTTGTTATGTGCGGGTGTAATAAAGATGAATAACTACGCAAAGGTTATATTTCTTTAACTACATATATTTATCCGTATGTAATTAACATTTGACCTAATGCGACCAACCCGCGTCCCGACAAGCCCGTGACTGTCCATGCATAGCGCACGAACTGTTTATATACGAGTTACCGTGTGAACCGATGGTGTGAACTTTCTTAGTAGGTACTACACTTGAAATTCGATAACTCGTAAATTGGCTTGTCGTCGCTACATCATTCCCCCCTTAAAATAAAAAGGGTATACAAGTCAAAAAACTTACAATAAAACTAAACAATAAACAAATGGGTGTATATAAAGTGTCGCTATATAAGGTTACAAAAGGTTTACAATATAAAGTATAAAAAAATGTTCACAATATAAATCAATCAATACGTATCGTATACAACTGGTTAACAGTTAACACCTAATTTCGTTAAAGTATTTATGTTATTACAAAAACTTGGTTGGTTCTTCTAAGTGGCGTGCGATAATTGTTACACGTCAATTAACACTTAGTAACATCAACATTTCAAATCTCAATACGTTCTTTACACTTGTATCGTTTAATATTACAAAGGCTATTACTGTACACTCTTATGCCATAAATCAAAAGTACTTAAATTTCTAAGTAGTAAACATTTCAATAAAAACTTAACACAAACATAAATTTGAAATACCATACTTAAAACGTTAAACAATTAATAATGAACTCGTTTCAAATTACATGTGCTATTATTTATTAAATACGATGTGTTGATTACTAAGTATTTATTATACATTTCTATGAAGTCTTATGAATACTTATAATCATCGTAATTCTAATAAATTTAAAATAGTTGAAACAATTACATATACAATACTATTACCTAAATCGTACTGGTAATCGTATAGCTCTTCCACTACGCGTGGTATGTGTATTAGGCAATTCGCTACTTTGAATTTGTAATGGAACCTTAGTATCTACCCCAGATGTCGTATCACTATCATCATTCAAATAATATGCAGGTTTTAGACGGTCTACAGATATTCTAACTTTCCTGCCAGTCATTTGAATGTAAAATACCTTTTCCTCTCGACTCAACACACGATAAGGACCGTCGTATGTTGGTTGTAAAGGCTTACGTACTGCGTCGTTTCTTACAAAAACATAATCGCACTTTTCTAAATCGGGGTGAATAAATATGTTCCGTCTTTCATTCTGCCTAATAGCTACTGACTGATATTTCCTAATAGAGTCTCGTAATTTACTTACATACTCAAGACTGCTATCTATTTCAAAACTCGACTTTTTATCGTAATAATCACCTGGTAATCGTAAAGTTGTTCCGTACGTAATTTCTGCTGCGCTTATGCCGGTATCACTTCTTACTGCTGTTCTAAGTCCTAGCAACACAGTTGGTAATTCCGTAACCCAAGATGATGATATATTGCATAAACGAGCCGTTAATGCCGCTTTAAGCGACCTATGCCAACGCTCTACCGCCCCGTTACTCTGTGGGTGGTAAGGTGTCGTACGCAACTTATTAATACCTAATAACTTCATTAGTGTAGCAAATAATTGACTTTCGAATTGGCGTCCTTGATCGCTTGTTAGCTTTTTCGGACAACCAAAACGAGAGATCCATCCTTCATATATTACACGCGAAATCGTTTCAGCAGTTATATCTTTCGTAGGAAAACATTCTGGCCATCGCGTCCCCCTATCACTATGGTTAGGCAATACGTCCTAAAACCTTCGGGTGAAGTGGGTAAAGGTCCAATTAAATCAACATGAATATGTTCAAACCTATCGCACTGCAGAAACGATCCTAAACCTGACACTGTATGTCGATTAACCTTCGATCGTTGACATTCAATGCATGTTTTAGCCCATTGGCCAACGTGACGATTCATATTTGGCCAATAAAAACGATTTTGAATCAATTTACGTGTAGTCCTTATTTCGGGATGACATAAATTATGTACACTATCAAAAGCAATACGTCGAATTTAATCAGTCAAATAGGGTCTAATTTTATCATTATCTAAAATATTACAATTAATAAATGTACCGCTTTCAGGTAACATTATTTTCTTTGACCTATTATTAGCGTCTTTCGAATTAGATAATTGTAACATATAAGAATCTTGTTGTTGTTCCTTAGCAAGTTCCGCGTAATCTATTACAGTGGGACAACTTATTGTTGCGACTCGTGATGACGAATCTGCAACGACATTATCTTGCCCACGCGACGTTGTGAACTCGTAATGAATATCAAGTGTCGTGTACGTCTGGGTAACTCTTTCTCGCTATTTACTTTAGAAAACGCGTAAATTAACGGTTTGTGATCCGTGTACCTACACCGTTAACTGTCGTCCTTCGACCATATTCCGAAAATGACGAATAGCTAAGTAAATTGCTAATAACTCCCTATCGTACGTACTATACTTGCGTTCAATCTTAGATGGATTCTTAGAAAAATAACCTACATGAGTATCCGATGCGTCCGTCATAAGTGCGAGCGATGCATCGGCCCTAGGGTGCTAAAAAATCTGCACCTTATAAACCAAAACATAGTTTGAGTTACCTCGGCGATAAATGACCATTTATACGGTCGCCGTAAACTAAAATCTAAAGTCATTAACTTAGTACCAAATGTCTTAATTACACTACCGTTTGCCGCGTAAGGTTTATAATCACTACACAGTACACTCACTCGCGGATCGGTTATTTTTCGACACTGGTAAAATTAAAACATTTTTTAGTCGGCTCTCCTGCTGCTTCTGCCACGCACAAGGTTGAAGATAGTACAATCTGGCGTTATGCTTAAAGCAGTAATGAAAAAACATAACCAATTTGGTTTTCTCTGTTTTGAGCTTCCTGCACGATTGTGACTTTGCGATGCGGAACGATGCGTGCTATTTCCATACCTTCGACTGCTAAACGATTTGCCTCTCGAGCCTGCACATTCCAGCTGGTTTATCCGCTGCTTTAGTTGTGCTAACTGCTCGAGGTTTAACGGTACCGACGAAACTGCTCTAACTGGAACTGCCGAATTCATTTTTAATTGTTAACAAACGATATTTATGCAATTCACTATAATAATGTTCACTTTTCGTCGGGAGTCACCAATGTAGGGGCTTGTTATGTGCGGGTGTAATAAAAGATGAATAACTACGCAAAGGTTATATTTCGTTAACTACATATATTTATCCGTATGTAATTAATATTCAACCTATGCGACCAACCCGCGTCCCGACAAGCCCGTGACTGTCCATGCATAGCGCACGAACTGTTTATATACGAGTTACCGTGTGAACCGATGGTGTGAACTTTCTTAGTAGGTACTACACTTGAAATTCGATAACTCGTAAATTGGCTTGTCGTCGCTACAACTTTAAAATAACAATTTCAATATAACATCTAACTGTCATTATTAATTGCATATATAACATTGAATAATTAGTTGTGCATTAAACTAACATTGCATATTCTTTCTTATTTGTTGATCATTTGTTTTGATTCATAATAATATGTTAAAACTTACCTTTGTTAGATTTAGTTAACATGCTTGTATACTAACTGTTATTATGTCATAATTTCTTGTTATAATTTTAAGACTTACATTATATTGTGTGCATTATTTGTTTTAAAAATTCTACAAATATATGTGTTGTTGTATTGTTCTTATGTGGCATGAGTAATGTTTTAACTTTGTGTTTATTGTAAAATTTTATATACAAGTTGTTGTAGCTAATTTAAGTATAGAAAAACTTATTTTTAATTTTATCTGATGTTTGTGCATATGAATGTTAGTTTTTAATATTGTTTAGGTTTTTATACAAGCACTACATTAAGATAGTATTTTGATATTTACAAATAATTGATTATATTTACACCCATCCTTCAACGGTTTCAATTTTTAAGTATTTCCTAATTTCACTCTGTCTATCTGGCTGTTACCATGGCTGATGAGAAAGCGCAAATTGAGCAGCTTAAAGCTGATAATGCTGCTTTGCAGTTACAGCTTGCTCAGGGAACTCAAACGTCTCAAATTTATAAAGTTTCCGCTAAAATACCACCATTTTGGCCTCATAAGCCTGCGGTTTGGTTCGCTACAGTGGAAGCACAATTTGAGATAGCTGGGATAGTGACGGATAGCACAAGATATAGTTACCTTGTAGGTCACCTCGACCAAAGGTATGCTCAAGAAGTGGAGGACATAATTACCAGGCTTCCGCCAGCTGGTCAACGGTATGAAATATTAAAAAGAGAACTTATTAGAAGACTTTTCATGTCAGAAGAAGAGCGAGTGAGGCAGCTTATATCTGATGAGGAGCTGGGTGACCGTCGTCCCTCCCAATTCCTCCGGCATCTGCGTTCATTAGCTGGAACTACGCTTACAGATGAAAGCATTGTGCGCCAATTGTGGATGCGCCGCTTACCTCAACAGGTACAAGCTATTCTAGCATCACAACAAGAACTTGCTCTGGATAAATTGGCAGAATTAGCTGACAAGGTCGCAGATGTAATTAGCCCGAAACAGGTTTTCACATCTTCTGCTCCGAATCCTTCCGAACCTTCAGACTTGGATAAATTGACACAGCGGGTAGAGGAGCTGTCGAGACAGGTTTGTGCTTTATTATCCTCTCGCCCCACTACACGTTCTCGATCTTCATCTTCCAGACGATCACATAGTTCCACACCTTCTCAAGAGAGTTTGTTCGTATCACAAGAAATTTAAGAACAAGGCTAACAAGTGCATCAAGCCTTGCAACTGGAAGCCGGAAAACTAGAAAAACAATCAGTAGAGGCGGCATCTGATTGTTTCTCTCCCGGCCGCCGCTAATTTGTCACCGACCCAAATTCTAAGAATAAATTTCTTATTGATACTGGTTCGGATCTATGTTGTTTCCCTCGACGCCTATTAAAGGGTCCACTCTCTTCAGCAGACTATGAACTCAGCGCAGCGAACGGGAGCAACATCAAGACATACGGTAATATTCCCCTCCATCTCAATTTAGGGTTACGCCGGGATTTTCACTGGAATTTCGTCATCGCCGACGTCAGCACGCCCATCATTGGCTCCGACTTTTTAAGTTATTACAACTTGTTGCCGGACTGCAGACGCAAGCGATTGATTGATGGAAACACCAGCCTATCTGTATGTGCTTCCATCGCACAATCTCAGCAGGACAGCGTGAAAGCTGTGTCTTCTGCACACTCGCCGTTCGCTGAAGTCCTTGCTGAGTTTCCTGATACAACCCGTCCACCAGGGTTGCCCAGGGTCGTGAAACACGATACGGTCCACTACATAAAGACCACAGAAGGACCACCCGTGTCGTGCCGCCCTCGTCGTTTGGCTCCTCATAAACTGGCTGCTGCAAAGCGAGAGTTCGAGGATATGGTGCAATGCGGTACGGCTCGTCCCTCTAAAAGTTCATGGGCATCTCCTCTGCACATGACAACAAAGAAAGACAACACCTGGCGTCCATGTGGCGATTACCGCGCCCTGAATGCCAGAACTATTCCGGATAGATATCCTATGCGGCACATTAATGACTTTGCCAACAGTCTTGCTGGAGCTAAGGTTTTCAGCACAGTCGACCTTGTGCGCGCCTATCATCAAATACCAGTATTTGAAGGTGATATTTCGAAGACGGCAATCGTTACGCCGTTTGGCCTCTTCGAATTCCCATTCATGACATTCGGTCTGCGCAACGCGGGACAAACCTTCCAACGTTTTATCGATGAGGTCACACGAGGTCTCGATTTCGTTTTCCCGTACATCGACGACGTGCTGGTGTTCTCACTTAATGAAGAACAGCATAAGGAACATCTTCGCATTCTTTTCCGACGTTTTCAGGAATATGGAGTTGTAATAAACCCCTCTAAATGCGTGTTTGGTGTTGGCGAGGTCGTTTTTCTGGGATATCTCATCAATGCCGAAGGCACACGTCCGCCACAGGATCGCATTCAAAATCTGCTGAATTTCCCGCCACCAGAAACCGTGCAAGGGATGCGGCGATTTCTTGGAATGATAAACTTCTATCGCCGTTTCATTCCACAAGCTGCACGTTTTCAGGCTCCATTAATAAACGCGATAGTGGCTATTAACGGTAAAGGCGCACAACCTTTCCCTTGGTCTCCTCAGCTGTTGCATCAATTTGATGCCTGCAAAAAAAGTTTATGCGATGCCACGCTACTCCAGCACCCCATCGCTGGTGCGGCACTTGGGCTTTTCACCGATGCCTCTAGCGTGCATATCGGCGCCTGTTTGCACCAACAAGACAAAGGCGAGTGGGTTCCTCTAGCTTTCTTTAGCAAGAAACTCACTCCGCCACAGTCGCAATGGCCGGCTTACTACAGAGAACTTTTAGCGGTGTACGAAAGCGTACAACACTTCCGCCGTATTTTAGAAGTTCAGCACTGTACTATTTTTACAGATCATAAGCCCTTGTTGTACGCGTTCGTACAGCGCCGGGAGAAGCTTCCTCCTTCGCAACTTAACCAGCTGACTTTCATTAGTCAATTCACAACTGACATTAAACACGTTAAGGGTGAGGACAACATCGTGGCCGATGCTATGTCGCGGATCGATACCATATCCCTAGATCAGGAGTATCAACGCCTGGTACAATCGCAAAAAAGTGATTCTGAGTTGGCAGACCTTCTTCAGTTCGGTTCTTCCAACCTTAAACTGCAAGAAGTGTCTGTCCCGGGCACTGATATGGCATTGGTTTGCGACATTTCCACCGGAAAAGCTCGTCCTTACGTGCCCCCTGACTTACGACGTATAATTTTCGCTAAATTTCACAATTTAAGCCATCCCAGTGGTAGAGCCACTGTCAGACTCATCACCGAGCGGTACGTCTGGCCTTCGGTTAACAAAGATTGCAAGGAGTGGGCTCGCACTTGCGAGGCATGTCAACGTGCCAAAGTGTCGCGCCACAATTCTGCTCCGCTTGGAGATTTTAATCTTCCACCTGGTCGGTTCCGCCACGTCCATATCGACATTATTGGCCCCTTAACAACATGTGACGGGTATCGATATTGTTTAACGGCAATTGATAGAGTCACCAGGTGGCCAGAGGTCTGGCCAATGCGCACTATAACTGCGGATGAGGTTGTCGAGACCTTCACAAGAGAATATGGGTGTCACGTTTCGGTGTCTCTTCCATCATCACGACGGATCAGGGAACGCAATTTGAGTCCGATCTTTTTCGTCGACTGATGCAGCGATTTGCCACAGAACGCATTAGAACAACAGCTTACCATCCTTGCGCTAACGGCATGATTGAGCGAGTTCACCGGCAACTTAAGGCCTCTCTTATGTGCCACAGTGACACATGGGTCCGCTCTCTACCGTTGGTTCTTTTAGGCATGCGTGCCGCGTTTAAAGAAGATATAGGAGCCACTGCAGCCGAAATGCTGTATGGCGAACCTCTGCGTCTTCCTGGCGAGCTTCTTGTGCCAGCTGCCGATACTGCCACCATATTTGATGCCGCTGATTTTGTTTCGCAATTAAAACAAAGAATGGCCAATTTACGTCCAATCGCAGCCTCTCGTCACACGCAAACTCCTAGTTTCGTTTTCAAAGACATGAAAACAACGTCACATGTCTTTCTACGAGATGACAGCGTAAGACGCCCTTTGCAACCGCCTTACTCGGGTCCATTCCAGGTAGTTGATCGAGCCAGTAATGACAAGACGATTACTCTGGAAATAAAGGGCAAACGCACAACCGTCAGCATCAACCGCGTGAAACCGGCATACATAGAATCTGCTCCACTGGAGCAACCTGCCGAGATACCTACGGCAAGAAATTCTTCTCAATCACCTCCGCAACTTCCCGCGCCCATTCCATCTTCCCAACCTTATGTCACACGGTCAGGTAGACGAGTGAAATTTAAGCATCCATAAAAATTACTTAATTGATTTGTTTTATTGCTTATTTTTTTTTATTATTATTTTAATTACTTATATATATTTTTTTTTTCACCGTAGCCTATTTCTCTCCGTAGGGGGGTGGTGTTGCGTTACCACTTATATTATCTTTATTTTATTATCTGTGGCGTTCCGAAACGGAACGCACTTGGTCGAATTTCGAATGGGATTCGACCGTTAATTTTCACTAGGGGGTTAATACGCAATACGCACTACGCAGTAGATACGTAGCCTTATTCATTGTCTTACACTTGCTGTTAACTAGACTCATTGTGACATCGTATAGATTAACATTATTGTAACTGAAAGGTTTATTAAAGGTTTATCACAATCTACCACTTTCATTTACGTGGGTAACAAAACCCCATACATTTATATCTTACTGAAGCACACACTAAGATTAAAACGGATAAACACATAGAACGTAAAGAAGTATAGATAGCCGTAATGTGGTACTTACACCGTGGTCGCCATCCTGAACTTTATGGAGTGTATGTAAAACGCCTATAAAACCCGTAAACGCGATGCTTATCCAGGAGAAATAAGTATAAAAATATTCGTAGGAAATCATAATATTTGTGCAGTAATAAGTGTGTACCTAGTTGTAGTAGTAACTTTTTTAACTAAATGCACAGTTATTGAGCACCGGCCTGTAACGTAACGCGCATCACGGTGACAGAAAGCGCTGTGGTAGTAGTAGTGATATGTGAGTAAAAATTATTGTCACTTAATGTTATGGTATATAAGATCTGAAGCTATCGACATAGCAGAAGATACATTATACGTACTGAGAAAACACTACTTCAGGAGGAGGATAAAGTAAAGCAAGTGGATATTTTTGAATAGATGCATTATTTATTTGTTTCCAAAATAGTTAGAACTTGTTGTATTATACTTGACGCTTTTAATAGATACCAGTATACCAGTCATTTTCGAGAAAAAAATTATGACGTCTAGGAAACTGTGTGTACCTAGGCAGGTATATGTTTTTTCTGTTGATAGGTATTTGACTATTCTTAAGTGTAGGTAATATGGAAAGAGCCTATAGAGCACAAAAATCTAAAGATTTTTGTAACCGATATGGGTAAATTTACCTACGCATAAAAATTAGTTCAATTTTTATTCTCTGTCCATCTCTAGCCGCAGTCAATATTCTAATGTCGACTACATACCACATATCGATCATGATTAAATAACACTGATGCACCGGCAGCTTGGCTAATGACCTGTTCGTAGCGCTGGACACAGGGATATTGCATAATAGTGCAAACCTCGCGGCACTGGATATCATAAAATTGATGCCTCCGGTAACTGTATTACAGGAACCACCACGTTATCCTCTATATGTATTTATATCATGCAACCTCCCCAATTTCGCTACCATACACCATAATTCTATTAATACGTAATAATGATATTAGTATGGAATAGCTGGTACTGGTCGTATTAATTTCCATTCTATTAGTTATTTTAACAAACTTTGTATTTGTGACCATGATACTAAGAAACATAATAGAAATTTAGGTAAGTAAGATACTACAAGTGCTACTGGTTCTTATAATTTTTAAGCTGGCAGTTGAAGCCTGTTCCACGCGAATAAATAATGAAGAAATAGCTAGGTATCTTATCATTTTATCTTTGTTTTGGGACACACCAATTACTGAAAAGCACTTTTATTATAATTAAAGGACCGGCAAGAAAACTGTACAAGGTACGCGTCTGTATTTCTTATAAAATCGAAACCTCTAGAAGAAAAATTTAAATAACGTTCCCACCAATTAGTCTTCCTAAACTTACTTGAAAGAATTCCATTAGCACTCTGGCACATTTCATTGTGCAAAGTTAAAATTTCAAAGGGTCAAGTTTCAGAGCGGTATTGTTGCTTCCAGTTTTAATGAAAGTATCACAAAGCAGCTTACGGGGTTGCTGCAGTGCAACTTTTTACCTTTCAAGGAATATAAGGAAAACTCGCAGAGTAGCATAACTGGCTAACTTTTGCACTAAAACTTTTCAGGTTTCAGGTGGGTTTCACTTCCACTCCAGTAAAGTTGTTAAACGAAAAATTTTACAATTTTACACAAAAAATGCGTCTTCTCTGACCATCTTTCCGGAACAATTAACGTAGTTAGGTACTAGGTATGTACGTTTATTAAAATTATTCTGCAATAACAATTTGTGTTTTAGTTGCATTTTTTAACCAACTTATATATTTTCTGCTTATTACAAATCTGCAACGAAAAGGTGTTTATGTTTTAATAAAACATCACAGTCATTCTTGTGATTCTAACATTTAGTAGACACAAAAAAAAATAAGTACTTATTAGTCTTAGCAATTAGTTATTACTTTCATTCACATACCTATTCTGCGAGCTCTGATTTTATCTCCCTTGCTTTTCTTTAAAGAAAGCGCCATCTAGATCTAATTAGTTCAAGCTTCGGCTGCAGCTCGTTTTAAAAGCCAGGGCATGGATTTAAACGCTCATAAATTAATTAACTCATTAATGGAAC
Source organism: Colias behrii (assembly GCA_029959065.1). Classification (NCBI taxonomy): domain Eukaryota; kingdom Metazoa; phylum Arthropoda; class Insecta; order Lepidoptera; family Pieridae; genus Colias; species Colias behrii. The sequence continues at coordinate 10,675,512 of JARWMC010000003.1, forward strand.
GAATACGAATTATAGATCTCTTTATTTTTTTTGTTTATATTTAAAATTTTATAGTCCAAGATGTAGCTGCCCAAATATACACTCCACCGAAGTATATCTAAAATAAAAACGATTTAATCGATAGGTTGATGAAGACGAGCCCATATTATTTATAATTGATACAACTATTAACGATGCATGAACAAAAAAATGTAATAAAAACTAGATATTAATCTTTTCTAACTAAAGATGACTGCCGGATCGCATTGTGCAATGGAAATATTGAAATATTTTATCTGTCTAAACTGTCATGTCAATGTCAGTGAGTATGTCAAAAGTCAAAACAACGTGAATCAAAATGAAGTCAATTGCCCGCACGATAACATTTCAGTGAGTATGTCAAAACTCAAAAGTCAAAACACCGTGAATCAAAATGAAGTCAATTGCCCGCACGTCGCACGATAACATTGTATTTTTTTTAATTATTTTCAATTCCATCTTTATTATAGGCATTTGAAGTGCATACACATATGTATTGAAATGTTTATAGAGCAATATTATGCTCAAGGATCGTTCTGTTAAATCAAAAAACTAAGTTCTTATTTTCATTATGTTTACGTTATGGTCATGGGTGAATACTTATTTTATTAAATATGTATACAGTGTGTCCGGACATGACATACCGATATTTGAAGGGGCTATTCTCCAGGTATTTTTATCGACAATTCAACCCCTCTACAGTCCCCTACCTCACCCCCCTCAAAATGGCCGCCATTTTAATCTTTACCTATCAATTCGGAAAATTGTAATAACTTCGAAAGTGAGTGTCACAAAATACTAAATTTGGTTTTATTCGAACAATAACAAGTTATTCTAGGGACCACTAAACAAATTTAATTGATAAGAGTGATGAAACATACTTTAAAAAATTCGAAAACCATTTTGAGGGGGGTGAGGTAGGGGACTGTAGAGGGGTTGAATTGTCGATAAAAATACCTGGAGAATAGTCCCTTCAAATATCGGTATGTCATGTCCGGACACACTGTATATTTAACTAAGCTATTCCATAAAATATTAAACAGGTAGTCTCTTTCAGGGTGCAAATTCTCATGGCCAGCTAGGCCTTGATAAAGTTAGTGAACAAGTGGATACACCTACTAAAATCTTATCAAATGAGTGTAGTAATGTAAATCAAATTGCTTGTGGAGGGGGGCATACCCTTCTTTTAGATGATGACGGAAAACTTTTTGCATGCGGTTGGAATTCCAAAAAGCAATGTGGCCTTGAAAACGATGTGCACAAATTTCAAAGGGTATGGTCTTTGAGCGGTATCAAGTTTACAAATATCTCATGTGGTTGGGACTTCAGTTGCGGTGTTACCGACGATAAATTCTTATTTGTTTGGGGTTCCAATAGCCATGGGCAGTTGGGATTACCTAAAGAGCAGTTTCCCGAAGCAATAAAACCTATTAGATTACATGTAAATGCATGTTCTGTATCAATGGGCTTGAGGCATACTGCTATTATTAACTCAAAGGGTGAAGTATGGATTACAGGATGCGGTAAGCATGGACAACTTGGTCTTGGCAAAGATGTGCTTATTTCAGATAGGTTCCAAAAAGTACCAATAACAAATAGACTAACACATATAGCTTGTGGGCAGAATCACACAGTAGCTTGGTGCTCAGATGATAAAGCTCTGTATGTTTGGGGAGATAATAGACATGGTCAATTATTACTGACTTCTGAAAAGTATAAAAAGATTTACAAACCTGAGAAAATTGATATTGATGTCAAGCAGAAAGTTAAGAAGCTTCTTAGTGGATGGACCAATGTTTTGTTGTGGTTAGAAGATGGCGAGCTTCTTACATGGGGTAGAAATAACTATGGCCAGCTTGGTACAGACAAGCCCTTTGATGGGAGCATCATTCATATTAAGTTACCAGGTAGTTATTTAAATTTTAACTTTTATTTGCTGTTCCATTTTTGTCCAAATAATTGTATTTTCAATATAAACCTAAAGCTATATTTTATCATGTATCAAGCTCCATCTTACTACTAAGATTAACTAAATTTTCTGTTGTTTTTTTTACATACACAACCCCAAATCTGCATCTATTATAATTTTACAGATGGTAGACAAGTTAAAGACATTGTGTTAGGGTCAGAACATACAATTTGTCTTGCAACAGACAATTCCCTGTGGGCCTGGGGATGGAATGAACATGCAAATACAGGAACAACATCAGCAGATTTAGTATATTTTCCAACATTAATACCTTTAGATCATGTTAATTTGAAAGTAAGCCAAATATATGCTGGAGGTGCACATAATTTTATAGTAACTAATGATGAAGAAAAGGAGAATGACAAAAGCATGAGTTAAAATTAGTACTGATTTATTTACTTTTAAACTGTTTTTTTTACTACATCTATAGCAGAGATGTTTCATTATTATCAGTACAAAGTTGTGTTAAACAATGAATACACTTAATATTTGGTGATAACCTAGTCTTTAATGTTTAACATTAATACTAGTTACAATTAACTTATCTGTTTATGCTTGTATGTTTTTATATATTTTTTTCTAAAAAATAATGCTTATAAAATAAGTTCGAGTTATTATCAACTGTGATAAACTATTAAATTTATTAGAAATGCTTATTTCGTTTTTTTTTTTACATAATACACTCCTTAGTGTAATAATCACGACCGCTCTGTTAAGAGTGCACAACTAAGAAGAAGAAGAAGACTTGATATTGACCAAATATTACATTAACATTTAATTTTATTAGCTGTTAAGATATTTTTTTTTTATATTTTGCCAGTTCCATTCTTGAATAGTTGTATATTTTTCATAATCTTTAGCAGCAAAGATTTTACTTTAGTCTACTCGGTACATACAGATATGAAAATAAGAGGCCTGAAACTGGTTAGCATAGTTAATGTAAAATTTGAAGTACATTACAATGTCATGATTGGTAAATAAGAAATGAAAAATAAATATTAAAACTATATTCAACATCAAATAATATTGATATGGATAATTTGTAATTTATTCATACATTAAAAATACTTATTTTAGAGAAATCATAGCTTTTATGACAAGGTTACATTTTTATCACTAGCCATTTTTAAAAATACATTTGCATTGTAAGGCGATACTTAATACTTAGAATGTTTATAATCAGTTTTCTGCTAAGATAACAATTAATAAACAAGGGTAGTCGACCACTACTTCTTGTTTAGCAACCACTGTTTAGCACTTTCACCTTTTCCTTTCAGACTTTTGTGTCTTACGTTTTTCTTTTTTCTCTTCTTTTAATTGTTTTTGCTTTTCTCTGGAAAGGTTAAACATATTATGATATTAATGCTATGATGAATAGGTTTTAAGATATCTAGGGTCAACCGGGGCAAATGCAACTATGGGGCTATTGCAACTAGTTATCATAACTAATTTATTAGAGTTGTTGTAATAAATCGCCACCTATGATTCAATAACTCAACGACTAATAAATCTTACAAGTAATAGATGGTGCCCCTACGATGAAAACTATTTGATTGATAGGCCATTTTGTCAAACCGCTATTTTGAAGTTGGTGTGCGTAAAAACAGGTGTCGAGTTTTACAGACAAAAAAATTGTTTAGGAGTGATTTTTTGCAGGTGTTTTTGATTGGACACGATTATCACAAGCCGTTAAGCTTATTTCATTTATATTTTTAGTGCGTTAGTTGACTCTATTTTGTGTAATTGATGCAGTTACATTTGCCTCATGAAAATTTCACTGTGGGGTTATTGCAACTGTGAGGTTAGTTACAATAGCCCCTTATATTTTTGTATGAAACTAAAAACACTAGTGATGTGACAGTGTCGATATTTTTATTATGTATCCTTCTTGGTAGTCAAAATATACTTTCTTTATGATTAATTAAAGAAGAACCATCGATTATTTCTTTGATATTATACCCAGAGACGGGTTCATAAGTAAAATTCAAATTAGATAAAAAAGCGTGGTTAAAGAATATAAGTAACTAAAAACGATAGGTAGGATAGTTCTGTGATTGTTCAAGTAATTTTTAGTAAACGGTTGATTAACTAATAAACGTAATTTGTTTGGTTTACGTTTTTAACAATATTTAACACAAAGAATATTATTTGTTCTGACCAAAAACTAAAATTGACTTAGTAGGTAGTACACTGTAATTTTTTTTTGTTGCGATTTAAAGTGGTAAATCAAAGTACCTACATGAGTTTTTCCTCTAAATAATGCGGCGCCATCTACGATCGCAACGTTATTGTAGCAATAGTTCCCTTATACACAATAGTACGATACAAATCACACGCAGAATAATAAAAAAATATCGATGAATAAGTTTTTTGCATTCCCCACACTAATTCTCTAACAAATAGTTGCATTTGCCCCACATTTAGAAAAATAAGATTTTTCCTGAAAACTCGTCCTTGCTACACGGTAATCCAGTTCAAAATCCTATGAATAACATGAAATCTCATAAATATATTCTATATTCGTTGTTTTATATGAAATAGAAGAAGAGCTATGGCAGTTAGTTGCATTTACCCCCGACTAGGGGTTAATGTAACTTTTTCTACCAATTTTAGGAAATATTCTCACTACCAGTTATTTATAAGACTACTGTATTGCTTGTTTGGTTTAAAATAATCTTGAATAAATACAAAAAACAATAAATGGGTCAAATAAATCACCAAATATAAAAGGAGATAACTGCAACCGATCAAACTTGAGCCTTATTATTTTTTAGTTGCATTTGCCCCGGTTGACTATATATAGTATAACCATAATATTTATTACTATTGCAATTTATAGTGTCACAATTTTAAAAATTATTTTTTTTTAGCATCAGGCTGGCAAATGTAAAATTTTTAGTAATAAATAAAATACCTGTCTTCTCTATCTTTTTCTTTCTTCTTTTGTGCCTCGAGTCTTGCTTGTTCACGTCTCTCTTTAGCTGCTGCAGCTACATCTAAGGCGTTTGTGTTCTTAACTAAATCTCCACCCTCGGAAACATCCACTGTTCCTACTTCTTCCTGTAATTTGAAAATAGTTAAAGTAACAATATCCATATTTTCATAATAATTAATAAATAAAGTATCTGCACTAACAATGTAAAGCTGAACAGTTTATTTTAACACAGCAATCTTGGGAACTATTAGACTTGTATCAATTTTTATTTCACTGTATATGACATATATTATTTCTATGATTCTGGGATCACATATACTATATGTCATCCCAGAATCAATAGGCTATCTTTATACCACGGGTGAAGACGACGGAGAGCTAATTTTTTATATAAAGTTTTAATAAATAAATATTTTAAATGCACCTCATTATCAGAGAGCTGACTATACTGTGATAGAATGGCCTCACGTATCTTCTTTTCTTCGTCTGTATATTCTTTTCGAGTTGTAGTCGCTAGTGACTGAGATTCTAGCATTTTGGTTAATTGAATATCGACATCTATATTGGATACTTGCTTTGGACCCTCCTGATTTGGTTTGCACGACTCCCATTTCTCAATTATTTCGTTAACGTGTATTGTTATATCGTTTTCCTGTGGATTACAAGATTTGATTAATAAATATTGTAGCAATTAATCAATGAAATATATTATATCCTTATTAATATTAACCAATAAATGTTCCTTGGAGGCTTACCACAATTTCAGACAATAGGCCTTCTAAAGCATCTTTTTTTTCATCTATGGAATCTTCGCCTTCTAATATACCTGAAATATAGGATCCAAATACTCCTTCATCAGTTTTTAAAGACTTTAATTTATCGCTTAACCACGGCTCGAAATCCGTCATGACAGCCGCCATGTTGCTCATTTGACAGTATTTTTTTATTTCAACATTATTTTGCACAGATGAGATGTTTACCTTATTGTTAACTGGTTAACTTATTATTGCAAATAAAAATATAGAATAAATTCTACGCATAAAAATATATAATTTATCATTTTCATAATACGATTATAATATTTTTATATTATTTTGAATTGATACAGAAACACATAATATATTGAACATCCGTCCTTACTTCAGTCAGCATAGCACTATTACAAATTTGACATTTCGCCTTGTCATTGTATTAGCGGTGCATCGGTTATTACTAAGCAAATTCAATACATACGTTTTGTTTTACTAACTTGTAACTAGTTTTTAAACTAAAATGTCTGCTCGTTACGATAGAGCTATTACAGTCTTTTCACCAGATGGCCATTTGCTGCAAGTAGAATATGCACAAGAAGCCGTCCGCAAAGGATCAACTGCTGTATGTACTTTTGTAGTTGCTTGAGAACAGGAATTTATTGGATTATTATAAATGTATGGTTTATTTTAGGTTGGCGTAAGGGGTAAAGATGTCGTAGTGTTGGGCGTTGAAAAGAAGTCAGTTGCTAAACTTCAAGAAGAAAGAACAGTTAGAAAAATCTGTCTTCTCGACGATCATGTGGTAATGGCTTTTGCCGGTTTGACAGCAGATGCTCGTATACTTATAAACAGAGCTCAAATTGAATGCCAGTCTCACAAATTGACAGTGGAGGATCCAGTCACTCTGGAATATATTACCAGATATATTGCTGGACTCAAACAGAAATACACACAAAGTAATGGTCGTCGCCCGTTTGGTATCTCATGCCTTATTGGAGGTTTTGACTATGATGGTCATCCTAGATTGTTCCAAACTGAGCCATCAGGTATTTATTATGAATGGAAAGCCAATGCAACTGGCCGATCAGCAAAAACTGTGCGAGAATTCTTAGAAAAGAATTATACTTCTGAAGAAGTTGCCTCAGAAAATGGTGCAGTAAAGGTGAGAAGACCCATATTACTTATTTAAATTGTTTTTCAGTATAAACAGTATTAGAATGGTGGCAATACAATATCTGTGAAAATTCAAAATCTTTAGCAAAGAATAGGTATATCAAAATATAACTTTATTTTTCAACACCTATGTATATTAAAGCCTTCTTCACATGCATTATCAGGATAAAAGGTAGCAAATTATAAATCTCACACACAGTACTATTTCCATACATTCATCCACACAAATACTCCTTCATCAGTTTATACACTCAATAAGTAATAATATTAGCATGATTAGATAAAGGTTCAATTTACATAGAAATTTTATTACTAGCTTTAAGCTGCATAGACTTATAAATATTTATACCTACATTCCTTGACTTTTATATATTTTATTATTATATGCGACTGAGACTAAATATTTATTATTAAATTTTCCATTTTGTCATTACAGCTTGCGATTCGGGCCCTCCTTGAAGTTGTACAATCTGGTCAGAAGAACCTTGAAATAGCTGTCATGAGACGCAACCAACCCATGCAAATGTTAGATTTGGACACTATCAACTCATATGTTACTGTTATTGAAAAAGAGAAAGAAGAAGAAGCTGAGAAGAAAAAACAGAAGAAGTAATTTTATTTTGTATTTTTTATGATTAATACATGGCATAAGGAATATAATAAATGTTTATTTTAACCATATTATTGTATTGAACTTATGAATTAAGTAAATCAATAGTTTGAGATATTTGGGAATACAGCTCCTTCAAATTGGAGACACTGTCTTGACTGGAGCTCTTATTAATCATAATGTCATTAAACATCTGATCCCATTCTCCATGGTAATGATTAGAGTTTTCATTGGACTGTAAAGATGTATCAAAATTATTACTTTCAGTATAATATAGCTTCTCTATAGTATAAAGTTTAACACTCTGTTTAAAACTTCAATCTGGTTAAAAAAAATCGCAGTATTTGAAAATAGTAAAAAGTATAACACTATACCTCAACAAAGCTGATATCATCATTTTGGTCATTGCTCACAGATGGTAAGACACAATTTAATGAATTATTATCTTTTTCCTTTTTCTTGGTAATACCTTGATCAATATCATGACCAATATTGAATTCAGCAAGCAATTCAACGCCTGAATTCTCTCCAGTGTGTTCAGAATCAAGGTCAGGCATGTTTAGAAATTGAGCTGAATAATTATCATTGACTTGCTGACATGAATCATCAGAGAAATTGATGAGATTATCTTGTGAAATATCACTATAAACATATTTTTTATTCACATTAATTAATAATGATTACTTATAAAAGTTATGAATCTTGTGAAATTAAATTTACTTGAACTAAAACTTTATCTTACCCATAAGCCTCTCCACCTATAGTAACATTTGGCTTTACCAATTTCTCCACACCTGTAAGGAGTGACTAGTAAGGGATTGGGTGCAGAAAGGATTTAATGATTGGAAATTATGGTAAGTGAAGGATAAATATATAAACAAATGGTAAGGATTTAGGTAAGGACCTGTATGTTGTAACTCTTTCTGGATATCTTTGGCAGTCTCATCACATGGTATAAGCCAGTCCAGTTCAACACTTTCTTCATCTTGATATTCATCTTGTTCATCTATATGAAATATCAAATAACATTTATTTAAAAGAATATTATTTTTAAACATGATAAGTAATTAAAAAGAGTTTTATTAATATACCCTCATAATCCATGTTACATGCTGGTTTTGGAGAGGTTTGAATGTATAAATCCTGAGCTGCTTTTTTGAGTGCAATTTGTAAAGCTCTTCTAGCTTTTTGTAATGGTGTAACATAAACATTTTGGTCATTACCATATAAATTCTGCCAAAAAAAAAGAAAATAATAAAATCAAAGCTACAAAGATAGTTTATAGGTAACAATTTAAAACGACAACAAACCTTTGGCTTGAAGTTTTTTTTAATGGTTAGCGCCTTTCTCGTGATCTTGTTAAGTAATTCTGGTCTACCAAATTGAAAATAATCATGAATATATTCATGCATATATGGATTACTCGAATTGCAAAGCGGATCTTGTAAATGTGAAGTAACTTTGCGGAATCCATATAAATTTAATTGTCTTACAAAGCTAGAGATATTGGTAGTTTTAAAAATGGAATGATTACATTGTAAATAAGTTTGCAAAACGCGATAATTCAGGAGAATAGTGCGCCCAGTACCACCCCATAATATTGCATCGGTATGCAGGTCCAATAAATACCAAAGTTTTTGAGGAAACCGCATCTGTCTAATAGCATTTGTTACTTCTTGCATGATAATTTTTTTTTAATTTCCATACAATTCTAAAGGAAAGGCGTTTCCATAAATTAATTAGGTACGTGTAAGTTAAAACTCGCGCCTTTGCATTGGTCAGAATGACATGCGTCATGCCATTGTTTCATTTCTTTTTTTTTTTGTTGCACATATAGCCAATGGAAGCGTCACGGAAGCGTAAAGAATAGTTAAAATTTAACATATAAATAATTATCAACCTAGATTTTTTCATTGTTTCCTCATTTATTGTATGTAAAATAAAATATTTCAATATATTATGGCTGTTTTCCAATTACAGAGCATAACGCGACTCAGTGGCGCACAATGCCGAATTATGTTGATGCTTAATTGGAACGTGAAACGCACCAGCAGGTTGCGCTAATTAGTTCAGTGTTGAAAAAAAAAAAAAATATTCATAGAGTTAAGCGTCTTATTCACGGTCCATCCCCGACGTACGTCAGCTCAAGGCCGCGGTGCTGGATGTATCCTACTGACGATCGTGCGCGCATCAAGCATGGCTAGGGTTGCCAACTTTTATTTGAAGATATAGAGTATATCTGATTTTAAAGGAGGTAAATAAAGAGTAAATAAATATTTTTAAAAATGTATTTTTTTTTGTACTTTTTGCAGTACCTAACAATTTTTCATTATTTTTAAATGAATTATATGAATCTAAACATTCCAAATCTAAATTTATATATTTCAAGAGCTCATTTTTAATTAATTTTTAATGAAGCTCGGTTTCTCTCTTCCCGCCACTTCACATTCATGACCGAAAAGACTCTTTCAGTAAATGCTGAAGTGGCGGGAACAGAGAGTATATAGCTAATCATTTTTTTAAACAAACAAATTCGTTAGGACATTTTTTTTAAATAAATTGCTATTTTTCTGCAGTGGACTTTTGCATAAAATCTGTGTTATTCATCAATTCGCCTTGGAGTTCTTTTAAAATATGTAATAACTTCTGAATATAAACTGTCCATGTGTACTAGGTTGATCCAAAATTAAAGATAATTGGGTACTTCCTGTGTACATAAAAATATAAAATAACTGTTTCTTGCTTGCTCATGTAGGTACTCACTAAGTTATCACAAAAAAATCATATCAATAGGCCACGTTTCCAAGTACATATTTACATTAATTTCTGTTGGCAACACTGATCTGCTGTACGTCCGCGCTATTCACTGTCCATCTGCACGACGTTCGCGGTGGTGGGGGTGCTTGCTGGATGAAAAATTGGTCGTGCACATCCAGCAAGATAATAATAATAATTATTGACGTACGTCAACACTATTCACTGTCGTTTTGCGTCGTGCATCGTGTATGACCTTGGCGGGACGTACGTCAAGATGGACCGTGAATACAACGCTTTAGCAATAACCTCATTAATGTGTAAATAAAGTGGTATACATAATAATTGGTTGAAAAATATTTACGGTTATTTTAAGTAATTTGGATTTTGATTATTTCATTAACATTTTTTTCAATGTTTGTACCTTCATCCATACTTATATTTATTTTTTTAACACAATTTGAATTAACTTTAATTATTTCGAAAAAACTACAATGAAACGAAAGCTTTAAATTTTTTTCCAACAATTAATAATTACTAACGATAAATCGATTGCACGCATCAATTCACGTGCATTACTTTTAAGAGTGCTCGATTGTGCGAAGCGTTGCTGTAAAGTCCATTTCAAGAAAGAAGTCCCGCGGACAATTATGGAACTAATTTAACAGATGGGGAGATCGGCCAATACATTACATATATCAATTTTTTTATCTAAATATTCGAGTCGCAGTAGTTTATAAAATGAAATTAAATGAACGATACATAATTTCCCTCACAGATTTCCCCACATTTAACCCTGCCAACATTATTACGCGCGCATACAGCGCTGCGTCTGCGGGACTTCTTTCTTGAAATGGACTTTAGTTGGAACATTCAACGTTAAGCATTATGCCGCATAATGCGCTCTAGTGCTGTAATTGGAAAACACGGAATTTTAGCAAGTGCTGACACTGAAGTTATTATCTGTAAATTTTAATGACATTAGTGACAAATGACAATCTACAATCTACATCACCATCAGTGACAGCCACAAGGTGACAGCAGTGTTTTTGTGTTCCTGCAAAAAAGAATTTTAGTTTGTTTATTTCTATTTTCTTGGCAATTTAATCTTATTATTAATGATTTAATAGTTTTAACTTTAAAATATAATATTAGTCACAGGGCCGTCGCAGCTATATATGGTTTCTTCGTAAAGAAATAAGACTGAGTCATAACAAGAAATAACAATGAATAAATCTAGGTAATGATAAAATATTGTTTTGTCAGTTTTTGTTCAATAACTTTATAAGACCTTTCACAAATTGATTCGCTTTTTATGTAATTTTACATTGCAGGTTCTCTATGTTGCTCTTAGAGCCAGGAGAAATATATTTCGAAGATTATTCTTGTACTATGAATGATAACAATACATTAACAAGTGGAATCTTAACACCGGGTCGTTTAAAAATCTGCTCAAAATCTCTTGTATTTGAACCTAGGGATTGGGTGACACCTTTAATAAAATTACATTTAAAAGAATGTATACAGATATCGGAGGTAAATGGCTGTGATAAGAAAAATGTGATAAGAGTTGAGATGAAGCAGTATTGTGAAATGTTAGTAGATAATATTTTAGCTCCTTACAAATTTAAATATGAGAGTAAAGACTTTTATTTCTTCTTGGACTTTGTTTCTGTGGACGAATGTTTGTCCGAAATGCTGCAATTGCATAGAGCATCATCTTTGCATGCACCAGAGCACAACAGTATGATAGCTACAATCATGCACTCTAGATACATGAGGATGGTGTTTGATCCTGTCATGATGGATGATTATACAGAAGAAATACTATGTGAATTTCAAGTTGAAAAAATATCACCTCTAGTTAGGCATCAAGGAAAATTAGCTCTTACACCTACTACTCTTTATTTTCAACCCTTTAATAATATTGAGTGTGTAAGTATAGAATAAAGTATAGAACATGAATCCATATTATTCTACAATCTTATTTATATTCTTTTTTTCCATTTCCTTTAATTCCAGAGTCCTATTCTGAAAGTGAAGCTTGCACAAGTTAAGAGGATGTATAAAAGAAGATTTTTGGCAAGGCAAGTTGTATGTATCAATATTATGGTGTTTGTTTGCTTTTATCTTTAACATTAGAGATTATTGATAAAATTTTATTAATAATTATAAGATATTGTTGCTTTATCATTAATATAGTATTGGACTTAAAAAATAGTTTTGTATGTAATTTCAGGGCCTGGAAATATATAGCTCAGAAGATAGTTCAATACCACACATTTATTTAACATTTCAAAGTACAGAAGATAGAAATAAGGTATACAATATTTTAGAAGGGTTACCTGATGTGAAGTTAGAGAGAGTTCATGTGGAGGAGATGACATTGCAATGGCAAAATGGAATTGTATCTAATTATGACTATCTCACATATCTAAATTGGTGTGTATTTGAATATCATAGTTTATTTAATCTTATATATAAAAATGAATCGCAAAATGTGTTGGTAAGCGCATAACTCGAGAACGGCTGAACCGATTTCGATAATTCTTTTTTTATTATATTCCTTGAAGTACGAGGATGGTTCTTATGTAGAGAAAACGTAAACATGTACCACGGGCGAAGCCGGGGCGGACCGCTAGTATATGAATATAAATTGTATATATGTAGTTGTCAAAAACCAACAATTTTTTAAATTCATAAGACTGGGATATACATACCAGATGTTTGTATAGTTTTATTATTTTTCTGTTAAGTTAAAAAGAGATGTATAATAGAATACAAATTTTCACAATCTCAGATAGAAAGATCCAATAAATTAATGTTTGCTTATACCTAATATAAAATAAATTCAGCCTTGCAGATCGGAGTAAAAATGATCTCACACAATATCCAGTCTTTCCATGGGTAGTTGCGGATTACACTTCAGATATATTAGATTTAAATAATATAGAAACATTTAGAGACTTATCAAAACCTATGGGAGCTTTGAATCCAGAACGGCTAGAAAAATTACTAGAGAGATATCACGAAATGTGTAACCCAAAGTTTTTATATGGTTCACATTATTCTGCACCAGGTCTAGTTCTCTTTTATTTGGTAAGAATATGTATAAAATAATTATATTTGAATACACATCTAAACAAGCTATATATTCTTTTGGATCTTGTATACATTTTCAGGTCAGAAAATATCCGCAGTATATGCTGTGCCTTCAAAATGGAAGGTTTGATCACCCAGACAGGATGTTCAATTCAGTTAAAGACGTTTATAGTAATTGCTTGAGGAACATGTCTGATTTTAAGGTAATAAATTGTTTGGATTTCAAGAGAAATAGTATAATTAATTATAGTTAATAATACCTAATTATAGTTGATGCTTTACAGGAATTGGTTCCAGAATTCTATGATACTAGTGGCAAAGGTGACTTTTTGGTTAATAATTATGACATTGATTTTGGTGAACGTCATGATGGGGCCAAAGTGGATAGTGTGAAACTACCAGCATGGGCCAGCTCTCCGGAGGACTTTATTAGTAAACTGCGAATGGCGTTAGAATCTGATTATGTTTCCAGGCATTTGCATTTATGGATTGACCTCATATTTGGTTATAAACAGAGAGGTGAAGAAGCTGTTAAAGCTTATAATGGTGTGTATTTAATTAATTGCATGTGAACAGCTTTTTATTTTTAAGTACCTATAACACTGTTTTATTGTTTAAAAATGCAGTTTCTTTCCAATTTATGACTTAAAAATGGGTAATATTACAAATAAGGACATAATATCAATATATATTTCAGTCTTCCATCATGTTTGTTATGAGGGATCGGTCGATCTCGAAAGTATATACGACATGAATGATAAGCACGCTTTAGAGGTACAGATTATGGAGTTTGGACAAGTGCCTAAGCAATTGTTTACGAAACCTCATGTACGGAAAATTGTGTCGAAAGTAGCAAAGCCACTACCTAATTCATTGCCTCATGAATACAAAATGGAATGTGTCGATGAAATCAAGCTGCATAAAGAGGCAGTAACGTGTGTGCTTCGAGATGGTTCTAGAATTGTTTCTGTTGGAAAAGATGGGACGTTGAAAGTATATGATATAGAAGGCAAGAAGCAAATAAGGAGTGTGATACTTAGTACCACTCCATTGAGCTCTTGTGTGATGATTGACGAACATACCGTTGCGGCTGGCGCTTGGGATAATGAAATGTAAGCATACAAATTTAATAAAATATTATAATTCTTCTATCCTAAAATGTTAAATTTATATGCATTGAAGTTTTTTACTTTTTGTATTTAATAGTCGCAGTACTGTAGGTACGCCTAGGTGTACCGCTTCATAAAAAAAAGTGAAGCAGACTATCTGATACTTAGTGACAATTGCTGACCATAGGATAGTTAAGGCGATTAACACACGGTACCGCGTACCGCCGCGGTTGGCAGTGAAGCGGTTCTCAAGTTGCATTGGCTTCTATTAAATCCGTTGATACTAAACACACATACACCGCCCGACCGCGCGGTCGAACGGTCCGTACCTCGTAGGGCTTCACTGCCAACCGCGGCGGTACGCGGTACCGTGTGTTAATCGCCTAAATGTGAAAGACGTTGTTCTTTTATAACGTTACTCATGTAATATTATTGTTTTAGATACTTATATGACGTGGAATATGGACGGGTGGTTGAAAGTTTTCGAGCTCACGATGATTCTGTTAGTTGCCTACTGTGGTTGGACAGAGGTAATATAATTATTACATTCATGTAGAATAAAAATCATTTATTTTTTTTATTTAGCTTGATTCGAAGTTAATCAAGTTTAATAAAGAAAAACATCTTATGTTTTTCAGAACGGCTTTTAATATCAGGAGGGTGGGATTGCGTTGTACGTGTATGGGGTAGTGTTGGGAAGATGGGGCAGGCTTTGAAAGGGTTGAAGGCAGAATTTGACCACGATGGGAAGATTACCGTCCTTTCTTATAGGTAAGCCTTATTTACATTGCCTCACTATACTATAAGAAAGAGATTTAATTTTTGAAAGTGTATTTCAAAACGTGCGTTTTAAAAAACAAAATCGCTTTATTATTAACGTAAAAAAACAAATGAAACAAAAAAAATACATCTATTTTCCAGAGACTTCAAAATCAATTACTTTTTTTTCTTTACAGAAGACGAAACTACGAATTGGACATACTAGCAGGCACGACTGACGGTGAAGTATTTATTTGGGAGTACAGGTCGAAGGATTTGCTGAACAAAATAAAGATCCATTCGTCTCCAGTATGCGGAGTATCTTTCCTTTCTGCTGATAGGATAGTTACTTTATGCGAAGATGGTGACATGACAGTGACAGATTTGAGCGTATTGAATGCGGTAAGTTAAAATAAAAATAATCAGGTATCTCACTAGAAATTACAATTAACGAACCTGCCAATTGATAAATAAAGAAGAAAGATTCATGTTTTATTTTAATTTGTTTACCAAGAATTGGTACGAAATCTGTTGCGCTCTTTTAAAAAAAGAAATCTCAAAAATGACTTTTCGATTCGTTTCAAAAATTTTTCGTTCGGGGAATTGTGGATTCTTGGATTCATTGAGGTTCGTGCTTTTCACAAGCACGAACCTCCATTGTCCCTTATCAATATTTATTCTTCTTATATTTATTATATGACATTAATTATATAGGTGTTCGAGAAGCGCGCGTGCGTGGCGGGCCGCTCGCTGTGCAGCGACGGCGCGAGCGCGGTGTGGCTCGGCGCGCGCAAGCAGCTGCTGCTGTGGGACATGCTCACGGCCACGTGCCTCGCTGAGCTCGACGTGCACGACGGTAGGATATATTTGATACACAGGTGTTCGAGAAGTAATGCTAAGTATCACCAAAATTCGTTCAGTCATTTTCGCGTCAAAGGGTAATAACATATATTTTCATAGTCCACACATTCTTACAAACTTTTGCGTTTACAATATTCATAAAATTGTATACCTTCAGCTGAAGCCTACAGAATTAGTTAAATCGGTGTAGTAGTGCTGTAGTCTAACCGAAACTAAACATAAGGATTCTTCGAACATAAAATATGTGAAATGTACGGTTAAAAGTATTTCTTTTTGTATGTCAATATGGAGCATCTTACATGGATGGATTACATAAAAAATGTCTCGGTCTGGCAGGACACAGAAGGCTGATCACCTACTTGTCCCTATATAAAATCGATCAGTGAAACAGATGTATAATGCATCTGCCCCTTACCCCACCACTCCACCACCACATGGGACTTCACTTTTTTTACGGTTAAAAGTATTTATTTTTGTATGTCAATATGCTACTTTTATCTTTCACGTAACTCGAGATATCGTTGTAATGTATTCAGATGACTTGCATTTATTTTAAATTATACATATCTCTATTTTAATTGTTTCAGATATGGTGCAGAGTATTTTCTTCGATGAAAAATCGGAAACTTTAATAACTGCCAGTGCGGATAAGACAATAAAAATATGGAGTCTCAATTAAAATTCTTGACAACAAAGTTATGCTAAAAATCTCCAGAGTATTGTTAGATTAAGCTATGATATTATCCACATGTATCTCAGTTTTGTATAACTATAAAAATATAGTATTTTTTTATATATGATGGAGTTTTATTGTTACACACAACATATTTACATTTATGAATGCGTAAGAGGTGTAAGAATTTTTAACACCTATTATATTTTATGGCATCATTATATGAAACAAGTACCTACATTTTATTTTATTTCATTTCTTAAAAGTTCAGGTACTGATGGTTATAATATATTTTTGTTTTGGTGTATAAAAATATTTACGAAAACGTAGACTGGCTATGCTCCAAAGTTCCTTATACCAGCTGCAGCGTGATATTCTGACGACCAGGGTCGGAAAATCAATCTACGTAAATTAATACGTTGATCCTGTTTTATAATCATTTATTAAATTATTTATATCTATACCTATATAATTTATATATTACATTTTACTGTCAAAATTCGTAATGATTGGATTATTTAAACATTCTAGTATTAGTAGTTACGTTCATTTATTAAAATTCAATTTCAGATGTAATTTTTTTATATTATATGTAAACTGTATTAGTTATGGACCTATTTCTTATTCATAGACTATATACTTATTACAGATTCTTATTCTTATCAATGTCTTAAATTCAGCCCATATAACAATATCATACTACCTACGGGTTGATTAGTAAATCAACCTATCTACAGTATTGTAGAACGTAACCTTTATGTATTTACCTAACTTTGTTTCTCTGTATCTTATGTTAATGCATAGCAAATAGGCACTATCATAATCATATTTCTAAACAGCCCCCCTATGCAAGTGGCTTTCTGTTAGCGTAGCGTTCAATAGAATAGACTACGAATGTATGAGATTGACGTAAGCTGTAGATAACGTTTATCTACAGCTTACGTCAATCTCATACATTCGTTTTTAATGTTCTGTGTACATTCGTAGTCTATTCTATTGAACGCTACGCTAACAGAAAGCCACTTGCATAGGGGGGCAGGTTTTAATTATTAAGCCTTTAAATAAAATTATACTTTAACTAATTTATTATGAATAAATGTTATTATTTTAATGATATCTGTATTACACTCACTGGTGTGATAAAAGTTAAGGAAACTTAACTTTCACTTTATTAAAATAAAGAAAATATGTAGTTAACTATTTATTAGGTATGATTTTTTGTATTATTTTCGAACAGTAAGTGTTAGGGCGCAAGTCGCAACTGTACACGCTATGGTCTAATTATTAGAAAAACGTATCTATTATTATTAGACTCTAATAATAATAGATACGTTTTTCTTTAAAAACTTTGTTATATGCAACGGATAACAATTACTTTTTCAATATTATTTTATATGCAAGAAAACAATTTAAATATGTAAACGTGAATTTTTATTCAAGTCCTAAGCATTAATCTGCATCTTGTCAAATTGTTTTCTCAGAGGAACAACGAATACCTGCCAAGAATGACACAAATAAAAAAACATAGAATGTCCAATTAATATAATTAAAAACTTAATAACATGATAATTCACTGAAATTATTAAATACAACAATTAATTCATCTACACAATAACAGACTCTACCATTGTCTTCTTGATGAGTTCCCCGAAGTTTTCGGTTACCTCGCTGGCGTCACCTTCTGACGACGTTTGCGTCGGCTGCGATGACGCATCGGAAGCGTCCTGCGTCGTTTGCTCGCTGCTGTCCAAGTTTAACAGCGTATTTTGACTGAACCAGTTCTCATCGTTATCTACAGATTGCAGCTTATTGCTAGATTGATATGGCATCGACATGAGCGCTGAATAATTTGAGTCAGATTTATTTTGGGTACTTACACACGCAGATGTATTTTTATACATATCGTAGTGATTTTGTGCTATACCGTGGTATTGTAATGTGTTATGCTCCAAGCTTGAATTAGATTTACACATATACTCAGTTGTATATGTGTGCCCATAAGGGTTGAACATTGATATGTGAGAATTTTGAGCAAACTCTTCAAAGCTTGTTGCTGAATAGCTCTGTAATGATTTAAATGCATGGTTGTCATGCGGCTGTTCATAAGTGTAATTGAGATCACACGAATATCTTTGTATGTTATTAGACATATTAAAGTCCATATTGTTGGTCAGTGGATAAGGTGGGCCTTTGCCTTGAAGTATGCTAGACGTATAGGGGTCGTGATTACGATGATCCGATTTGTCACTGAAATTTAAGACATTTTGGTCCTTTCCATTCTTTTGATTCACGTTTTCTTCGTGAATACATCTAGATGCATTAGAGCTATTAACATCACAGTGAATATTGTTAAAAGCTCCGATATTAATGCAATTGTCTATTTGAGGAGTATGTAGAGAATTTCTATTATGTAATGTATTATTTTCAACATTTTGTGAATGACCTTTATTATATGATGTGTGCGGAATACACGGAGGTGAATTATTGATGTTATGAACCGCAGCCCACTGTCGTTTAGCAGCTTCCTGGTTTTCTTCATTTTTCTTTTCGAGTCCTAATCTCATTAGAGTGTTTATAAAATGAGTTCTCACTCTTATTGGGTTAAACTCAATTCGGCCGGATGTATTGCCGCAGCCATCCCTCGTACAGCCACATGGAAAATTAAGTCTATCAACTTGACATTTTATGCCTGCCATGCTACATGAGCAACTATCGGGATTGCATACACCTTTACAAGCACATCCACAAAACTCTCTCGATGTTCGTATATCTCTACATTCATCTTTTTCATATCCCTCTATTTTTCTCACTCCAGCAGCACGTAGTAAGACCCTTCTCTGTCTTGTGGGAACAGGCTGTAAAAAATAGTAGCTATCTAAATCTAGCTCTGATTCAGAAATGTCGCTTGTTTCTTCTTCCGTGTCACTGTCTTCACTCGATGATAGAGATACGCCTTGAACTGAATGCCGTTCGCTTTTTAATTGTTGCAATATCTGTCGATGCAATCTTCTTTGTTCTAAAGCATGTTCAGCTAAAGTAAATTTCTGTATGTGACTATGTTCCCATTCCATTCCAAGCGTAGAACCCCCTTGTGACGGCACACACGAAAACCCTTGTGCTCTTGGAAAATAAAACACTGTAACATTATCGAATTTTATCGATTCCTTTTTCTTTTTAATAACAGGGCCATCAATATTTTCTTCTTCGCATTTCCTCTTAAGACATCGTTTTAGGGGTTTCTTCAATTCTGTGTCTGGAATTTGACTATTGTTTTCCTCATCAATATTAATAGTTATAGAACTCTCCTCATTTGCGACTTCTTTACAGGTACTCTCTTCGTTACTAGGGCAGGGCAATGCCAAATCGAAACTGGGTAACTTAACATCTTCTACTGTTTCTGATCCAAGACCGGAATCACTTCCATCGGAACGGTCTTGTCCGTCCTCCTCTCTATCAATAAGTGCACCGTCCGGTGGAAGACTGCCTAGGGCAGAGTCTTCACTATCAGCGGATGCCGTGTCCGTTTTTATGTCATCAATATCACTTAAAGTGTCATTATCGTCTAATTTTTCAGCGTAATCTACTTTACTATCACTACTCTCATAAAACTGAGAGTTGATATTATTCACAATGTTTTGATCGTCATTACTGCTAAGATCTTCACTGTTACCATCACTGTCACAATTCTTATCATTTATCACAGGTAGAGCCGATTCTTTTTCTTCAATTATTGTAACTGCAGATTGATGATTATTTTCTAAATTTTGCTGGTCATCGATGGTTTCCATCGTCTTGGTAGTATCCATTTTAATCTGAAATTTAAGAAGAAATAACATTATAATTTGAATAACCTATTGTAAAACTAATAAGATAATTAAACTAAAAATAAAGTAATTTTTTTAATATAATATACTCATATGTTAGTGCATGGTGCACCTGATGCCACTGGGTGTCAAGGCACGGGGAACATTATAAATCAAACAAAATGATAAATCCAAACCGGTACCTGTTACAAAGGCTGTGTCCTCGCCGCACTTCATCGGCATGCATTTGATTGTATTTTCCAATCCATGATCGTCAAACGGCGCGCGTTCTCTACCACACAATTCGTACTGTTCATATCATAACTCAGCATTGCTGCAAATATTTAGTCATAACTTTTAATTTGTACGTCAACGTTTAAATTTACACAAATAGTACTTTAAAACACTGCACAATAAGGTTCTTTTTATTATTACAAGTCCTGCGACGCGCCGAACTGTTCTCTATTTATTTATTTTCAACCTTATTTTGATAAAACTGTTCCACTGATACACTGTCTCGTTATACGTAGAGAAAAAGATAGATTACATTTCACGATTTGCACAAGTGTAATTATAAATAATATTATATAGCACTAAAATGTCATGATTTAAAGCTACGGAGAGAGCTCACTTTTACTGCACCCGAACACGGTATTCCTACCTCGCGTAATCGTGTTGGACGACTCTCGAGCGACGCAGTCAAGTTTTAATACGGCATGTATGAGGAATGTTGTTATAAGTCGTAACGTCTGTGTTCCAACAGCCCTTTTTAACTTGGCAGCGTTATACTTGGTTTGTTCGACGTGACGTTACGTCCCCCTTCACGCTTCACCCCGGCCTTGCGACCCTCCTCACCGCGTTTACCCGTCGGTCTCGCGCAAGCGCGAACCGTTTCTTGACTTAGTAATAATACCAAATCTTAAATTAAATTTCCCTTCATACAATCTCGTTCCGTTAATAACGTTTTTATTTTTGAGTCTTGTTTTTGTATAGAGTTGCAAGAATTTCGTTAAATTTGAACGAATAGATTCATATTCTAATACTTTTGTACACCTATCTATTTAATTTAATAATATACCTAAACTTAAGGCATATCTTTAAATAGATAAGAATGTATTACTTTTCTTATGAGCGAGCATTTAATATAGGAAAAGGAGATTCGAGATAGAGTTTTGTAGGTATATATGACATTTTCTAAAAAAATACTATTATTTTAAGTATGTTGTATTGAGTAACCACGAACGTTTACCTATATAGTAACAATTTTTACTACAACAATATTTACATACAAGCTTAAGTGTGGTCTTAAAACTAAGTTTTGCCTATATTCAGGCAAAAGCAACTGAGCAACAAGAGTTCACAACCTTTCGCTCTTGGAGATCTCGCTTATATCATTGCACATCACTTTTATTGCTCCATAGCTCTATACAATGAGTATAATTCAGTATAATTCCATTACACATTGCTATGATGTTGCATTTGCATTTAAATCATATTTGCCAAATTTTTGACATTCAATATTAAAAGATAGATGCAACCGTTCAAGGAGTATATTATACAAAATATGTCTTGAGACTTATATCTGAATCACTATTAACAAAACAAACATTATTATTTTTAGAATATTCGGAAAGTGTACGTAAATTGGATGTAGTAGCGGTAGAGTTATGCGATAGGTGTGCATGAGTAGAGCGGCATGAGTCCGTTATAAAAATAGCTTTTCGTTACTCAAGGTAATCGACTTTTGTGAACTACATATTTTCAAATATTTGTCTATCACGCTTTGATAGGCGTGAGCTTTATTGTTACGGTATTCAATATTATTTGCAAATTATGTTTTGATAGAATTTATAGAGATTACAATGTAGAGTCTAATATAAAAATCTAGAAAAAATTAAAAATACGTTACATGTGTCTTATGAGCTTTCTAGTAAGTGGTGTTTATTACACCTTTTTGTTGTTTTACTTAGTTTGCTTTACAATATGCGAGCGTTCTTCAAATAAATTGGCACTCGACGTCGGCAGTCGACATAATATAGGGCGAGTTGGCGAACTATACATACCAACAGGCATGTATACGATAATCAATAGATATTTTCAGGAGGCTTTCGCGGAGGGTGAGAGCGACGCTCGCATAGGGCTTTCTCACTCTTGCCTGTAATTTATGAAGTATATGGTGGGAAATCAGATAAAACACTTCGGATGATTTATTACTTTTATAAAATAATGGTCTACGGAAAGAAATGGTAAAAGTCCCATCATAATATATTTCTGTATAACACAAATGTTTTCACATCTATTATTTAGCAATATAATTTGATGAAAGTATGTTCATTATAACAAAGTATAATATGTTATATTGGGGTCTCTTAAAAATTGATAATGCAATTTACGGCACAAACAAAATTATGTAGAGCTATATTCAGCAAGTTCTGTTTGATTAGCGAACTGTACCTACTTATTATTTGAATCTATTTGAATCTAATATACTATAAGATTTCATAGATGTTTTCATGTTATAAACTGAAATGCATTTAATGTTTTTACATATACTAGCACGCTGTCGCTCTCTATAGTGTGTAGGTCTGTGTTTATATGTAGTATACCATCGTATCGCTTGGTGCCTAGGTACTAGGTAGGTACCAAATAGCGGGTTGCGTCTGCCTGCATCGAACGAGCCTTACGTTTACATGGAAACGTCATGGAAAAACAAACAACACACCCGTATTACGGTCATTATATTAAGTGTGCCGATTAAACCCGACTTGACATGAATAAATGATTTTTATCACACATATAGAGTACGTAATTTAGGTGTTTCTTTGTCGGGAGGTGGAGGGAGGTAGACGGGGGTAGATTAAATTTCGAGCTACATAGCTAGCTACGATGCTTGCGTTCATCAATGTTAGAGTGCATTTGTTTGATTATATAGATGTATGCACATTTGAATATGATTTATTGTAACAAATCGTTCTCAATAATTACGCTGACGGAGAAGCAATGTTTCGCTGTAAAGCTTATTAAAAGCTGACACATATTTTGTCCTCACATTTCATATTTTCTGAAATATAGCATATGCATAAGATATCTTTATGAGTAATCTGGTTAATAGTAAAAATGAAAACAATGAAAAGACATACATAACTCAGACATTTAATTTTAGACTTCATGATATTATACTCATTTTTTTCGGTGTCTAGATTTATATGGCAATATGGTTATCGCACTGATAAAAAATAGGTTCTGGGTTTTATCCCCGCGATCAATCGCAAATAAACCACCACTTAGCAGAATAGAAAAAACCCATCACCTACTTGTTCCTAAAGTTGCTTTTGAATCGATGGCGTCATCAAACGTCTACCTAAGTGCGTCTTCTCCTAGCTAATGTGAATTACAATAGAGACGATTAAAAAAATATGATAGTAATATAGGGGTACCGGCATTAATTCTGTGATACTATTTCCATTCTATATCTATACTAATATTATAAAGCTGAAGAGTTTGTTTGTTTGTTTGAACGCGCTTATCTCAGGAACTACTGGTCCGATTTGAAAAATTATTTCGGTTTTAGATAGCCCATTTATCGAGGAGGGCTATAGGCTATATAATATTATCACGCTAAGACCAACAGGAGTGGAGCAATGCGGGTGAAACCGCGGAGCACAGCTAGTTCGTCCATAAAGATAATAATTAATTAGTCATGACCATACACCACTTATCACCACATGACCATTAACCATTCAGATGCATTCACTTTCCCATATGTACTATGTAGTACATGTTTTTACTACTATTTGTTTGATTTTGTATGAAAAACTACTGCATCTATAATAATTATATAAATTATCAAATAGTTAACGTAAGATTTGATTATGGCATAATATACGGAAATTCTTCAAGTTTCAGCGCATTGTTATGAAGCTTTATGTTGGTTGCACTGACAATGAGTTTGTTCCGGTTGGGCGGTAACGGACCGATGTGACAGCCACAGATTTATTATTTGATACTTATAGACTACAAGCCGGTATAGGAAAAAAATATGGGTCAATTGAACCACCACGGGACATATCTAGAACGATAGAAGAGCATAAAATAATAAGATTCATCACTATATGCCGTCACTTGTAAGCTGTCCAACTGAGTGCAGATGAGAATTCAAAAGTACAGGTAGACTCGGTAAATTTTGGTCATATATTTTTGTACGGCATTCTTAACCATCGATAGATCCATTAAAAATAATAAGGAACCGCTCAGTGCCGTACAAAAATGGTGGTCCACAAAGTCGAAATTTTTATTTAATTTCCGAGAGTTACCGGGGGTAAATTTGGTCATTTGACCATGTACGGCATCTGTGTCATACTATTTCTATACTGCTTTTAATCCATTATTCCGCAACGCCGTACAAAAATCATGGGGACAAGGGGAAAAAATCGAGAGTTGCAATCCCCTCTCTTTCACCACTCCAGGGGATCATTTGACACAACACGAAATAAATTTATTTTTAAAGTATTTTATGCATAGATAATATTTTTTCATGTGCCGTACATTTTCGTTGGTTCAAAGGGGAAAAATCTGAAAAAGAAAAAATCCATATAACGAAATGTTTGCTTTATATTTTGATAATAAAATATAAATATACATTAATATTAAGAAGCTTGAGGTGGTTAATTATCACCTTGGAAAGTCGGAGTCAGGTGGAATGGACTCCGTTAAATTGATGAACTAATAAAGAAGCTATGTACGAAAAGATGTGAATTATATGCAATCAGCCCATGAATACAGGTAAAGTCACAAGCAAATGCTAGTAATATATTATAAGAAATAACACGCGAGACCGGGTTAAATATTAGTTTGAAATGTAATAAGAATTTACTGCGATTCTACACAGCTACCTAATTGATTAACAAATCGCAGCTAGTCAACGACTATTAGCAAAGTGAAGGTAGTTGGGTCGAACGTCGTATAAACAACGTCCGAGCCCCTAGGCACGATTCGTACGAATGCGCCACGAGTCAAAGGAAAGCGGCAATTTATAGTATTCGACAGCTAAGCATGTTCTGACAGGTGACAGTGACAGCTATATTGACAACTATTCATCCACAAAAATATTAAATCAAAAGTTACGTCTAACACGGCCATACTGACAAACGTACGTCCTCGTACGCCTTTTCTCGTATTACAATACAACGGTAGTTCATCTCGGGATTTCAAAAACACACTGCCTCGGCCACACTGACCATACTTTTCTACGCACTCGTTAGTAAAACAGCGACTAGATAATACCTCAACGCTCAAATCCGACTAGCGAGTCAACTCACTACGGACATACAGACGGCGACTTGACGGTATATCTACGCTCGTACGACTAGTGAAATACATCACTACGATACGTCAGCGACTAGACA
Organism: Colias behrii; assembly: GCA_029959065.1. Classification (NCBI taxonomy): domain Eukaryota; kingdom Metazoa; phylum Arthropoda; class Insecta; order Lepidoptera; family Pieridae; genus Colias; species Colias behrii. The sequence continues at coordinate 10,701,435 of JARWMC010000003.1, forward strand.
ATACCTCAACGCTCAAATCCGACTAGCGAGACAACTCACTACGGACATACAGACGGCGACTTGACGGTATATCTACGCTCGTATGACTAGTGAAATACATCACTACGATACGTCAGCGACTAGACAATTCCTCAACGCCAGGGTTCGACTAGCGATTTGAATCACTACGAGCCAATAACAATCATCGTCAAAAAAATTCGGCACATGCTTCGGGACACCACTCGCCACGCCAGGGCACCATATTATGCTGTGCCGCGGCTTGAGTCTTCTTTCCGTAGTCACCACAACGAGTTTCAACTCGTATCGACCACTAGGCAGGATGTTCACTACTTCGTAGGGCCCTCGCATCCCTGAATCTAATTTACCTGTGAACTGAGAGGTTTTTATTACAAACACTGGACCGCAGCCCGGATAGCACACACAATTTCTTCGATGGACTACATTCCCGTTACAATAATCCACGTAACAAACTTTTACTTTACACAACGCACGAAAAAGAAAAACACAAATGCCAGTTACAAAACTACGTAAACATAAACACATTTAAAAATAGTGGGCTTGAATTCTATCCCACTTCTGATATAAGAAATAACACGCGAGGCCGGGCACAAATATTAGTTTGAAATGTATTAAGAATTTACTGCGATTCTACACAGCTACCTAATTGATTAACAAATCGCAGCTAGTCAACGACTATTAGCAAAGTGAAGGTAGTTGGGTCGAACGTCGTATAAACAACGTCCGAGCCCCTAGGCACGATTCGTACGAATGCGCCACGAGTCAAAGGAAAGCGGCAATTTATAGTATTCGACAGCTAAGCATTTTCTGACAGGTGACAGTGACAGCTATATTGACAACTATTCATCCACAAAAATATTAAATCAAAAGTTACGTCTAACAATATACATATTCAAAATGTACAAGTAAAGCGCTTTCAAATGATACCAAACACGGCATATTTATCTTAACTTAATTTTTTTACTCTGTTTGTTTTGTCCGCTAGAGGGCGCCACATTAGATTTTGTGAAACCCCATATAGCCTTTAGCTAGCTGGTCGCTGGTTATCCAGTGAACAATTCAGACGCTTCTAATGATATGTCATTTGTCGAATTCTGATAAGTAGTTTAGAAGTTACGAGGGAATAGATGAACATACATACATGACCTGTCAAAATCATAACCCTCCTTTTGCTTTGCCGTAGTCGGGTAAAAATATGTTAATGCCGTACTGTATCAGATGGCCATAAAGCACCCTTAAAATTGTAGCTTTCGTCGCTTTCATCAGCCTAAAAGATGTGGTCTGCACAAAAATGTACGGCATCGTTTTTTCCTAATTTATCTATAATGTTAATACTATTTAAAACAACGAATAAAGTGTAGAAAACTATTATATTTCATTAATCTACGATGTTTAAACTTTTACAAAATTTCAGTTTTTGCATATCTCTATAACTTTTTTTAGAACGGTTTCTTTTGAACGGCAATACTATACAACAATTGAATTTTACAATATCATGTTAAAAAAAAAGTTCCCGTACAGGGTCAAATGACCTTACAGCTCTTTATATCAAGAATTCGATGAAATTAAGATGATTATTGGTATACATTTAAAAGAACAATTATTTTTTGACGGCATTGCTTTTAATAGTACTTTTGAGTGCTAGATAATGTTTTGGAACCGAAGCCGTACTTAGTCAAATGACCCCCTGGAGTGGGGAAAGAGAGGGGATTGCAACTCTCGATTTTTTCCCCTTGTCCCCATGATTTTTGTACGGCGTTACGGAATAATGGATTAAAAGCAGTATTGAAATAGTATGACACAGATGCCGTACATGGTCAAATGACCAAATTTACCCCCGGTAACTCTCGGAAATTAAATAAAAATTCCGACTTTGTGGACCACCATTTTTGTACGGCACTGAGCGGTTTCTTATTATTTTTAATGGATCTATCGATGGTTAAGAATGCCGTACAAAAATATATGACCAAAATTTACCGAGTCTACATGTACTTTTGAATTCTCATCTGCACTCAGTTGGACAGCTTACAAGTGACGGCATAGTGATGAATCTTATTATTTTATGCTCTTCTATCGTTCTAGATATGTCCCCTGGTGGTTCAATTGACCCATATTTTTTTCCTATACAGGCTTGTAGTCTATTATTGATATAAACATTTTATTAGCCTTCGAACTTAATAGAATATAATAAATTAGCAGTGTCATACAAAATGCAACATTGCAACAATGTAACAAAAAAATATCCATTCTTATTTCCTATTAAAAAAGGTGAAAGATCCAAAAGAGGTTCTTTGTTAATATTTAATTATTTATGTATTTTGTTTATTTAGTATATTAGTACCTAACTATATATTTATCATAGTAGTTGACAGTTGTGCATATAAAGTAATTAACGAAAAACGATTTACCACTTAAATTAAATAAGTCCCATTAACTCAATAAAGTCTGTCTCATTGATATTTTTTATTAATATAGTGAATAATGGATTGGATTGGATTTCTGTTGTCGCTTTTGTCCCGAAAGAAACCAAACACCCAGGGTATGTAATATATCTACACATGTTGCTCTATCACGCAAAAACTAAGTAATCGATTTGTTGAAATTTGATTTACCTACTAAAGATTATGCTAGTTCATTATTATAAATTTTTAACATATTAAATATGTCTCATATCGTGTTAGATCCCTGCTTCGTATCCTATCTTCAAATTCATAAGACGACTCTGTCGCGTCGTCAGAGATTCGGACTCTATCACATATAAATTTATAGAGCTATTTTAATAAGGAGTTGGAGTAACATAAAGTATAATATTATCATAACAAGAAAAAAACTATTGTTTTCCTGATTTAATTTTAGCCACAATCGCGGTAGTGGCGGTCAATCGCCGTGGACATTACGACACATTACTTAGTCAGCGGAGTAGGAAAAATATGACACATGTATGCACGAGCTATCTATTCTAGTATTATAAAGCTGAAGAGTATGTTTATTGTAAGAAACCATGGCTCTGATTTGGAAATTGTTTTTAGATGTCCACTTATCGAGGAAACCTACATAGGGCTAAATATGATCACGCTAAACCAGTAGGAGAGGGTAATGCGGGTTAAACGGTAAACCGCTGGGCTAATCTCTATGCCACAACTCTTTCAGATGAGTGACACGATAGGATAGAGATCACCTGAAGTACCTGTATAGCTATTAACATGCTCAATAAAATGTAGTAATAAAATAATTAAATAACATATATTTATATAAGTAAATAATTTGAATTTATTATCGAATGTTTAGCGAGAAAAAACTTTAATGCAGCTATTTAATATACCTAATCTACATGAAAAATAAATAAAGAGAAGTGAGTGAATGCGTCACAGAGATAAAACAGAAGGTGATAAGGTTATGGCTACATTATAGGTATAATGATAAGTATGAATTTTGTTGTTTTATTTTTGAACGTAAATACCTAACCGCAGTTAATTCAAGTAAATAAATGTTTTTCTAGGAACTTACTACTAAAAATCATTGTGCTATCATAATTTAAACTTATCTTACCTTTAATACCTACATAAGGTTTAAAAAAAAGTGAAGTCCCATGTCCCCTAGTGGGGTAAGGGGCAGATGCTTTATTCATCTGTTTCACTGATCGATTTTCTTTAGGGACAAGTAGGTGATCAGCCTTCTATGTCCTACCAGACCGAGACATTTTTTTTCTTCGTCTCCACCGGGAATCGCACCCAGGACCCCTCGGTGCTACGCTCACACGTCAACCACTGTACCAAGAAGGCGGTCAAACGAAGGCTTGGTTTTCATTAAATATTCAATCTTATTTACTTATAATATATTACTTAATATTCACAGCTATGTAGAATAATGGTTAATTTTGAGGTTAGATGTGTTGATAACTTTGTGTATATTGAGATAAGCTGAACTCATATACATACTAAACATATTATTGTAGTGACTTGGCAGATATAGTTTTTGTACGATAGACACAAAAAAATTATTCGATAGCTACTATTTGAAATTGATTTATAGATACTATGAGAATCACATGAGAATGTACTTTGGTGTACCTACTGTTGCTCGAATAGTATGTTATAAAGAATATATTATAGAACCTAGATATAAAAATATTGTAATAAAAAACTGTTTCCCAAAATACACACCTATTACATTACTTAACCGTTATAAGTTAATATTATTGCCGTTTCAACACAAATGTTGAAATTGTTTAATAAAATTACATATTATTATATAAGCCTGAACGAGAAAAATATCGCACAATTTTGACTCTACACATCCATGTTGGTAATGTTCGTACATTAGATACGTACATTAGATAGATATACAGACGATTGAAACTTGCATATTAGACATAAAATACATTTCTTTATATGTCTAATATTAAATATTATAATGAACTTAATCATCAGCTGCTACAAATATTATGCGCCTACTGGTTTTATAGTCATATTGAAATCTTTCGTAAAATTTGGCGCGTGTGTGTAATGTTTATGCAGTAGGTGCATACAGTGCTTCCATCTATAAGACATTCGGTTTTCAATTTTCATATTTGCGCTTTCAAAGAACCGAATATAATATAATGAAACGAATTATTAATTGATATTCATTTAATAGTCTTGGCATTATATTGACATGTTATGTATATTATTCATTTTGTTATTTTCAATACTACATAAGTAGCTGTGAATAAAATACAATAGCTGAAAGCACCATCAGGTCCTGGGCCTTGATAAAAAACAATGATGTAGGTACAACATATAAAATTTCTATCTATCTTGATTCTGTCTCTTGGGTGTGGCATTTTACATGTTGGTTACAACGCCATCTGTCTTTAACTGAGATCATCTTCTAAGCTTTATATACCTCTTACAACAAATGCTTCTGAAATTTTTTTTACACGACGATAGGTGTCTGTATACTAAATTTACAGAAATATTCCCGAAAATAGGCGTTCAATGCCCAAAGTAACTGAATTTTCAAAAATCTTTAAATAGAGTTCTATTTCTATTGAAAAATAGGAATGTTTCCTTTCAGCAAAATTTGCTTTCTCCAGCTGCAGCATTTCAAGTACTTAGGGCCCATAGAAAATTTCCACCCTGTATTTGTTATTAGGTAAAATTTTCATAATTTGGTGTCGGTGACATAGATCTTGCATAGATACCCACGGCCTCCGGGGAAAGGACCGTGGGTTATGTCGGATTCCTACCGACCAAAACCCCACTGTGTTCCGTCAAGCCGCATCAACGGCAGGGCCACGGATATAGGTAGAATTCCTCCGTGACCCCATCAGCGGCAGCCCGTCGCCGGGCCCAAACAAGCTAAGAGCCTGCTAGCTCTACCCTCATGGAGCGGCGTGAGCGGAACACGTCTCACGCGCGCCGCCTCATCGCACCGGACAATGGACTAAATCCCCTCTCCATCGCCCGGCAATATACCTGCAATATATACCTGCAAACTTACCAATTACCAAAATACCTACCTAGTTTTTAAATTGATTATTGTCTAGACGATATAAAAATTATATTTTTTGCACGTCCTTTTCAAATAATAAGCTCAAATAGGTTAAATTTTGTTTATTTGTTTTCTTTATGTTCTATGCATGTTTATTCTGAATCAACATGTAAAAGAAATCAGTTCATCAAACCAATAATAAATGTTGAGACCAATCGTTAAAAATATGATAAAAAAGTTCTTCAAGCCCAAATGCAGGTTTTTTTTATTATATGGGAAGAATATAATGTAACCCAGATATTTCATTAGTATTTGCAGTAACGGAAATTTCGTTGTACAATAAAATTCAAACAATTTCATTATATTTTATTAATTATAATTCACAAAATCTTAAAATAGAGTTACCTAAGTTATAATTATTATTGCTACTTATAATCACATTTTACTTTGGCTTGAAAATACGTTGCTTCTGTAACGGTGCATTATTACATGAAACGAGTGAATGCTCATTTTATCCGCTTTTTAAATGATTTTAATGTAAACAGGCGTAGAGCATTCTTTCGTTGTTCTTAGAGCGTCCGAAAAGATTCATTGCAATGTTCTAATACTGAACAACACTGAATACGAGTTTTCGTTTACAGTAAAAAATTAACGAATGAATGCTCTTGCTCTAGCTATAGCTCTTTGTTCGTTTGATGTTATGCACCGTAATTATACCATTACGAACCTATATAGTTACTTAGACTAAAACATACATATACATCTATTTCGGTAAATCAAATTTTTAACTCTACATTTGAGCTGCGTTTAATTCTTTTAGGTAAATAAAAAAATGCTTTTCTGTACATTGGAATTTAGAAGAATGTTAAATTAAAAAAGTGTGACGATTTATAATTTTCTCGTCAACAGTATCTATTAACTGAAAACTTGCTCTACATCAATAGTGTATTAAGTAATACAAATATTTCTATAATTATAATTAGAATTATATAAATATAAGATGTAATAATTCTAAGCTTACAGTTTGCAATAAAATTGCATGCAGTCCTTAATTATTGAAGCAATATTTCTGGTGTGAGCTTAGTTAAAGATAGTTTTTATATCCTATTAAATATTATTCATATATTAATTTACTAAAAATAAGTCTTTAAAATCAGTGACTATCCCTAATCATAAAAAGTTTAGTCAGAGACTAAGTCTTTACCGTATTGTAAGATCATAAATCACCAATTAAAATATAAAATGAGCTACTTAGGAATACATTTCCAAATTCATAGAAAATAAAAGTAAAATATTTAATATTATATTGTTTAGAACTTACTATATACAACTACGAGTTTTTGGCACGTTGATTCACAGTTTCTTCTAACCGATTGTAGAAGATAAATTAACTACTACTTAATTAAGTTACATCATACCTTATAAGGTCAAAAATTATATTAACTACTAAAAAATAATGTTACTTATTATATACCTAGTGGACAAAACACCATAGAGCAACTATGACTAGAAAATATATTTTTAATCTATTAATTAATTTTAGTGACTATAATAAGTAATGACTTGACTGATCATAATCGTCACTGATTTTTTTGGATGAAAAATTGTACGAAATTATTTGTGAGCTCTACATTGAAATCATGGCTGTTCATACCTTAATAAAATAATCATATAATTAATATCATCAGCTTCACTTTTTTTATTCACACGGCAGGAAAACAGCCTTGCTTTAATATGTATCCACTATAAAATTTTTACAACCTACTGTTTAATCACGATGTTTTTTACCGGTTGAAGCAGCAATATAATATCATACTCATGAAATGTGATGCATTGATAGACCGTATACATAAAAATAGAGCAAACGACATACTGGAATCTCAAAACTATAAATATTAATTATTTAATAATCTTACATTATTCATTATTTCGTACAATAATTGCTGACCTAAAACTAAAATTATATATAGTTCGACTAAACGTCGCTGCTTTACCATAAGTATAATCTAATATTTAATCAAACCTTCCTATAATAATATGTATTATAGTGAGTGTCCTTCACCACAAAAAGTTTCTTACAGGACAAATCGTGCTTGATGCACTTGGTAGTTACTTCAATTAAACTTTTATTAAAAATTTCGTCTCTTGTACTAAAGTATAACACGGCAGGAAAAATGTGACAGAATTGTTATAAGTTTATCAACTGACAAATAATAATAGGGACAAATGTATTCTTGCATACAACGGGTGTATTTTCACCTATTGTTTAAGGCTCTAGCTTGATTGCTGGGTCTCAAGAGGGCGGTTCGGGTGGAACGGGGGGGCAGGGTACAGGGTTTTGTAGGAGCTTAGCTGCTGCTGGGAATCCGGTCAAGTCGAACCCTGGTGGCGGTACTATTCCAGCTGCTGTTGCTGTCCCTTGAAGATACGCTACCAGTCTGAAATTAAAATATTTATGTGAAGAAATTAGGAAAAGCTCTCGTAATTTACATTGCACTTGCTCTACTTTTCAATTTTTAACCTAATTTGCAAATATGTTGAAGTTTACATACTAGTTTAAAAAAATATAGCATCGCTGTGCCGGTTGGAATGGGGGGCGTAAGGTATTTTCGTTACGGAATTTTTACATTCGGTCACCGCGCTCAAGGCCCACGATAGAAGCTATGCAATAGCTTAAAAATAATATTACCTACTTATAAAGTTTACGTACCTCCGTAACTCCTCAAGAGCACTGGCCTGCATGAGAATATAATTTTTAGCTAATAGTAATGTTGCTATTTTTGATAACTTCCGCACAGAGGGAGAGTGAGCGTAGGGAATGACTCCGCGTAGTTCATCCAGCGCGTCGTTCTGGAAAATAACGTTGATATTTTAAATTATTTAATCAAGGGAATGAACGCGTATGTAGGCAGTAGGTTAATTAAATGAGGCCGTCAGCGCAAAAGTGCTCTAAGGTATTAATAATTAGTATTGAGAAATTAACATTCATATTAAATGAGAATTCAGATTATGATATAAATTTATATTTTATTGTAAATTTAAATTATTAACTTGTATTTATTGACGGAGAGAAATATGATATGTTGTATGTACTAGCTATGGCTCATAGCTTCCCTATTGTGTCAAATCTAGCTGAATACTGAATATGATACTCCAGACAATATCGACTCTACATCCATACCAGATGAAGTTCCGTTCATTAATCGTACAGAGACTGTAAAAATAACTTTCGTCTTTCCATTATTTATGACTGTATGATAGTAGTAGATATTATATAGTATTAAAATTAGGTACTTACTAAATCATGCATTCTTCTGCGTTCCCTTGCATTTATGTTTAACCGGACGTTCTTGCCTTGTCGCATTTTCTGTTTGGATTTACCATCGCCCAGTGCTCTGAAATAAAAAAGAAAGGATACATTTACACTTAGTACAGTTGTAAACTTTTTAGACGCACTTTTAATTAGGTAACTCTATCCCTGTGTAACACAAATTTAATTATATTCATTACTAGCTTACCGCCCGCGGCTTCGCCCGCTTTGTCTAAAACCTAATAAATTATATACCTACTCAAACCTTCTTCTTGAATCACTCTATCTATTAAAAAAAACCGCATCAAAATCCGTTGCGTAGTTTTAAAAATATAAGCATACAAAGGGACATAGGGGCAGAGAAAGCGACTTTGTTTTATACTCTGTAGTGAAGATACATAAAATACATTGATATAAATTAAACTATAATAATAATATCAGTTGGCTGGAAGAAATCACTTATCTGTGTCTTCTTTTAGCATAAGTTTTCTTTTTGTAATTTTTGTTGGCAGTACCTACAATAACAAATAAATAAATAATATTGAATTGATTTTATTTCAAACTTAAAAGTCCTAAATAATCTTGTATCTATGTGATAAATATGTTAAAGAAAGTTATTCTATACATTTAAAATATATACGAACTAAAACGTTTTAAAAGTTTTTAAATAATGTACAATTTATGTATGATATAATTTGTACGTATGTGATTTCTGGTTGATTCGTCGAGGGTGCAGGGTCCTGTAGAGCGGAACAAGTGCCATAAATCGGTTTTGTGTAACAATGGATGGGTTTCTATGTCCGATGTTAACGAGAGTCGCGAAACAGGGGTGAATAATAATAAAGAATCAAGAACGAATAGAGTTCACCCTTTTAGTGGTTTCGTTGTAAGTCCAAATTTTAAGTAGACGTCTAAAACTTGAGGTAACTAATTAATTTTTTATCAATTATTTAAAGAAAATAAGACCAGTACGAGAGACTGAAATAAAAAGCACATAAAAATACTTAAACACGGTATGTTAAATTGAGTAGGTAATGTTTGTTTTGTTTTACCAAAAATCCCCAGAATCGAATTGGAATGTTTTATGAAAAATTAATTTAAATTTGTATTTTATAATTTCTCCTCTAAATATTGTTAGGTCTATATAGATTGCAATGATCATTGAAAATCATGGAAATATGAATAGTCTTATATGAGGGGACGATTGGTGGAGTACGCACAGATGGTGAAATCGAAATACAACTTATGTGGGGCTTATTCTATAGTAGAGTATTTAAAAGTATATTTAAAATAAATTGGAATGCTTTGGAAATGTGTCATTAATACTACATGTCTACCATATATAAGCATGCTAAAAAAATGTTTTGCAAAATATTTTTGAACGAGCGATGAGAGATTATATTTGAAAAAAACTCTCTCTAGTTTGACTATTATTGTTTTCATCCATGAATTATACGTACACTTATGTATATAGAACTTTGTTTTCCTCTGTGATTCGCGCATGCGCGTTTCGAAAACATATGTTTTTACCCCATTTTGACGTACACGTATACCGTTGTAACTCAAAATGTAGAAGGAATAGACAAATTTTGATTTGAATAATTGCATGCCAATAAGAATATCTAAGTCCTGACCAAATTTCGGGATCAAATATTCGTGTACTATCAGTAAAAATGTGTAAGTTGGCTTACCGTTGTCCATAGCTTGTTCCAGGTTCAGGTTGATTTTCGTCAGTCGGATAGCAGTGTTGCGGAGGCGGAGGCTGGCCTCCCTGCATGTAGAAGCCCCCCAGGCCGACAGCACCCAAAGGAGTCCTTCGGCCCGGCACCGATTGTGGTGGAGAGTGCGATTCGCCCAGCGGCACGCCATCCCAAGTCCTCCGCCCCTCCATTATTTTTAATTAACGCATAACACTGCCCGGAAAAAATAAAAATAAATCGGACTGGCCGGTTGTAACTTTTTCGGAGTCTGTGCGCGTGGACGTTTGAATTTAGACCGGGGCTGTCAGATAATGAGGCTAGGAGCGGCGAGAAGTTGGAGCGGTCCATAGATCGATCGGGCGACGCAGATGGGGCGCGCACCCCTCTGATCTCGCGGCCATTGTTCGGAGATGCGATTGTGATTTATTTGGCAGGTCGCAACGCGTAGGACACATGCCGAATTTGTTTTTAATATCTATTGGATAGTCAGTGATAAGTATTCACATCATCTGATGTATTATTCAAATCAAAAGTTCAATAAAACAATAAAAAAAAATGAAAAAAATAAATGTGGACAACATCAACGGGCTTGTTTTATCTGCGTTCCTGTACCTTTAAAGAAATTAAATGGTGGTTTTTTGAAATTATGGTTCTTATGTTTTATTTCGATTTTTTATTAGGTACTCATTCTCCTTTTTCAATGACTCATGAATTAAATACAGAAAAGCTAAATTATACTACTATACACACACACACATATTACAGCATCGCTTTGAAAATTATTCCGATAAAATGCTTATACTATATGTAACTTTCCAGAAAGGAGAATGGCAAACTCCCATAGGACTCTGGGCCTGATTGTTACACTGATGATTTATGGGGGATTAAATAGATAAAAATATACAGTTTCTATAAATTTAATAATTATAGATCTGTTCTATGGGATAGCAGAGATATTGGGGTGTAAAGTAACAAAAATAAAAGTTAGTTTGCTTGAGTTAAATGAATAGCATTGCCTTTTTCTAGGTCCAGGTAAGTTTATTTTCTATCTTCATTGTCTAGCTAATAATAGTATAACAGTAGAACAGTCAGGTAATAGAATTATTGGATCCAACACATATTATTCAACACACATTTTAACTTACCAAAACATCAACAATCACTAGGTAGGTACATTTCTTATATAATCTTTATAAATGGAATGAATCAGGATTCGCTTTCATAATAAGACTAATCAATTCAAATAATATCTTTAGAGTAAAAATAGACGATTAAGGCAATTTTGAATATAACGTTACTAAAACTTCACTCAAAAGTCAAACAACAAACATAACAAATCACTCATCAGTCATCACTGACACAATAATTAATAATATGACATTTACAATGGCCAGCTACCTAAATAAAAATGTTATAATTATTATTGATTAAAAAAATATGTTTTTATTTTATAGAATGACTTAAATAAATTAAGATGTGTGTTAAAAATAGGTAAAGCTTTGCTTCTGATTTTTATAGCATTTTGAATTCAATAAACCTAAAAATGAAAAATAAACATTCATTCGTATTAAGTGGTATTAATCTATATATTTGACTATTTTACTCCTGACAACACTGACATCTCTGCTTGATAAGACCGGTAGTGAACGAATTATCTTTTTTTTCAAAGATTTGTTTTCCCATAGAATCAGAAGTCAATATTTTACAAATAATTATTAAAATTAACATAATGAATTTTAAATAATATATTAAGATTTCTGTAACAGTTAGGCCCAGTTTCGCCATTCTCCTTTGCGCGTCGAGGCAAAAGCGTGTAAAACAAAAACTTATTACGATAGATGTGCCCATTTTTATGTTTTGTTTGATATGTAAACAATAAAACAAGTTATTGAGCAATTTATTATTTAAAATTGTGCCTTATTCTATTTCGATATTTTATTCAGTAACTACAAGTGGGTTAAACGCACAAACACCACTGTAAATCAACACAACGAGCTTTATCTCGAACATTTTGACTTGTTGATATTTGTATTGGGAACTGTTTTATGATTGGGGAAATACAAATGTAATTTTGTTGATTCTTAAAATACACGTTGAAGATTTGTGTTCAATTAAAATACTTATAAAAAATACACTTTATATAATACATGATAATTGATACTTATACGTTCCTACTAACTATACCTGTAATTTACGTGAGCATCTATATGATGGTATTCATCTCATTTTCTTTAAATTAATTGATAGGCTTTTAGGTTGTATGCATTGTAGGTATGTTTACTAGAGAAATCTTTTCAGCAGTTTGCATGTTGTATTGTATGCCTGCAGGTTACAAAATATATAATAATTATAATTTTATTACAGTGTTCAATAATTGTATTATAGTCTACAGGAAGAAACAAGCCTTGTGAGAAATTTGTCACGAAAATTATGGAATATTGCACTTATCTGAATAAATATTATAGAAAGAATAGACGTTAAAATATGCTACAAACTGAGAACCAGTGTCATTTACTTAATAAATTAGATTTCAACCTAAAATACTCGGACAAATGATTCGGGCTTTTTTTTATCCAAAATAGCAGCCTTTTCATCTTAGAGTTAATAAAAAATGTGAGCTTTAAATTAAAGCACGAACGCGGTCATTAATAAGACAGGACTCGTTTAATAAAAAAAATCTATTATAATTTTATTGAAGGTATGTATAAATGAGAGTAAAAAAATAAAAGCCAACATCTTGCACAATTCGTTTATTAAACTTTATTCCTTATCAATAGTTAAAAATTATTTACATCTTAACTCAATCAGTTCCTTTTCTTCATTTCTTTACAATTACATACTTACATTTAAACAATTCCATGCTTTACATTTTACAATATCTTTGGTTCCAATATCAACGTGTATGAATTACAATAAAATATATTTGGTTAGATATTTGGATTGGAAGCTAGAAATAATATGTTTTTATAGAAAAATAAAAAGTAGGTTTATAAGAAAATATATGAGACTCAAGAACTTTTTGTTACTTGCAACCTTCTCAAATTCTCAATCTACCTCAATCTGTTACGTCATCACAAAGTTTTTCATACATTTTTTTTTTCATTCATCTGCTTCCATTTACATCCAAATGTCTTTTCACAGCCTATACCTAATGACTAGACAATGACTATATAATTTATGTAACACATAATAGTTATACATTTAGATATTTAGATATTCCCATATTCCATTCATAATAACATGTATCATTTTCTATTATATTAATTGTTTATTTCTTTTTATTACATGATTTAAACTTGTGTAACATCACTACGAACATTGAATATATTTATGTAACAATTATATAACTTTGACATTTTACAATGACCTCTCCAATACCTACGTATATAATTGGATATAACTTTGTTTTAGAAATATTTAACAAATCACCAACTAAATAATTTATTGGTCAGAGAAACTAAATTAATGTTTCGTAAAAATAAGAAGAAAACAAATAAAAATTTATAAACGTTTTAAAGTTTTTATATAGGTATAGGTATTATTTTATCGTAAAGTTTAATTTGTTTTAACAATCTCTTTTGCTAAGGATCCACGAGTATCTAACATTATCTCAATAAAAAATTATGAATTTATATATTGACTCCTAAACGATAAAGGCCAACTAATATCAGAATGTTATAATCAGATATACATACATTGTTTAGGCCATTGATCGATAATCTTCATTCACAAATATACTATCTAAATTTAACTAACTAATAACTATAACATTTATATCTGTATCTGTATTTTTTGTATAATAACATAAAATACGCATAATACATATAAAGATTGGTCATTAATTTGTTTTACATAATAAATGTGAGTGTATCCTTAAATGCGTTGTAAACACCAAGCGACTATTAATTGAATTATAATAATACTAAGTAGGATTACCGATTAAGCTTTATCAACATCAAGATAGTAATGTTCACATAGATATAGTAATACTTGTAATTTGAGAAATTATCCACTGGTGATATTTTATAACCTTTGGCACATATTATACATAATTTCAATCAGGTAACTTTATTCGTGATGACTCAAATTATTAAAATTATTGTCAAACTCTATACATTCAAACGATATTTACAAAAACTATAAAGCACAATGTGCAGTATTTCAAGCAGCATTAAAGCTTAAAAAATGCACCAACACTTTATACTCACTATAAGTCGCTAATCATCTAAATTATAGCTAGGCGGCAAGGCTTTCGCCTGTAAAGTCTGGGAATTATATTTTTAATCTATGGACAATCTGGTACCCGAATCGCAGCCTTTGCAAATTTCATTATTTGCAAAATGTCTTTATACATCAATGTTTGTTTGTCTTCACACGCGTCTAGGAAATATCAATATCCGTCGTGAATGCAAGCTCAGGTACCAGATGTAGCCGTCGGGTGTTTATTTCTTTGGATCGTCTGGCTGGCTCGTGGCAGGCAAGCTGCCGGAGGGCACTCAGCTCAGTCGCGCCGGCTGCGGTGTTGGTCAGGGCGCGGCGGCGGCAAGCGCTGGCCGCGACGGCGTGGGCACGCGTGGGCAGGCCACCACCGAGCCGCGGGTGGTTTGGTTGTTATTCGTTGCGCCGCCTAGAAAGCAGAGTATTTGTTAATAATCAGGTTCGTTAGTTATGTTTATAGAAAATTAAAAGTGGTTTTAAGTGTTGAATTGGATTTTTGAGTTTCAAAATTAGTTCATAAGGATTTATCAAATTAACAACCTAAATGTACCTATCACAATTTTATTTCGCGTTTTTAATGTCCGGATAAATTGAAATACTTACAAGTATTTTTATAATTTGCTTGTGCAACTCCATAAAAACTAAAAAGGAAAATCTTTCTTGAAAATTACCTATTAATGAGCCGAGCATCTTAGTGACAGAGAATTTTCGAGTGCGCTGTGGAGTGCGTACTTCAGAGAGCAGTCTGTCCATACATCGGTAGAGGTCACCGGAATTGTCGGCCACGCTCGCTTCGCTGAACGATGCTCCAGCTGCAGCGCTCACCGCTTGCCCTTCTTTTGTTGGCACCTGAAAATAAAGTTTTTATTAACTACTACTATGCTACTACTGTTCTTTAAGCATCCATATTACAGTTTCGATGTTTTTTTCCCATCCCCCGACTAGTGTTAAAGCATCAGGAATTTATGCGTATTTACGTATTTTGAGTGCGTTTCTCTTCATATTATTACTGCATTAAATACGTATTTCTAAGGATGTTAAATTATGAATTCATATTACAAAGTTAACTACACTTGCATTGTATGCGTAATGTTGGTTCATTCCGAGAACCGGCAGAATGAATAAGGTTAAATCCTTTAGAGTTGCCAAGCGAGACGTTGACTCATCCAGACTCAGAATCGGATTTGCTTAATGCTTATAGCTTTTGTGTGGGAATAATTTCCTTCATTTTATGCGATACTTTACGATACGTTTGCTTAGATCGTGTCACGATGACTTGCAAGTGCAATGATAGTGAACTTCAAGGGACTTACAAAGAGTAATATTTTAAAAGGATATAAGATCAATACGATCTTTTAATTCTAAAATAAGATGCGACCTCAATGTTTGTTTCTTCAAACAAATAATATGCTCAATAAGTCAATACCAAAGTTCTCAAATAAATCTTCAACTTTTCGTAGATACCTGTCTCAAACAAAGCTGATTAAGTTCACGAAAGTTAAGAAAGAAAGAAATTTGTTTGATAAGTAGGGGAGACCGGGGTTCGACGTTCCGATTTTGGAGTCGGAGGCAATATAAATGTAATAGAAATGTTTAAAATCAACGGTTCCTATATAAAATGGTGCATAATTATTTATCCTTGTTTCAAATTGTAAACTTAAGTTCTTTGAAATAAGCATATATTATTGCTCAGGATATTTTTTCTGCAAAAAGTCGACAAGGAACAACTCGCCCCACAAAGGGGCTGGTTGTTCCTCAGCTGAGGTAAGTTGTTCCGCTTATCAACTCCAGTCCCTAATAATGTAGTATTAGTTGGAAAGGTATTATATAAAATAAATTAGGTGTATATTTGAATATTTATTAGTTTTATTTAGAAAAGTACAAAATCTTAATGTTATTTACAAACTTTTCAAAAAAATTAAAAAATGTAATTAACATAACTGCAAACATAAAATAATAACAAGTGTAGTACAACCTAATTAATAGATTTAAGAATAATGAACATTTTTAATGTTACTCAATCAACTTTGAAAAACGTTTGCTTGTCAAAAAAAAAATATTTCTTTTAATGAAAAGACAAAAAATAACAAATTTTAACTTTTCGAGTTATAGTTTCTTAATTCAGTCTTATAGCAATGACTTTACTGAGATCAATAATCTAAACTTATAACCTACTCTGGAAAAACAGATTCATTTCAGTTACTTAAAAAAAATATTCAGAGTCGTCGTCAGGATTACAATTTTGACAAACATAAGAATGAACATCTTCAGATTTCAGGCATTTTGAATGAGCACAATTCGTACACATGACGCATTCAATCCATTGTTCACCTGGTCGTGAGTTGGAATATAAATTGCAACGTATTAGACAATACCATTCCATGGTCTCTTGTCTCTTCTTCACTATCACTTCCATGATTATCTTCTTGCAGTAGTTTCCTTTTCACATTTTCTTTAACATTTGCGGATTTACTTGCCACTTTATAATTTCACTTGTTTTTACCAGTCACTTTATTCTTTCTGACTCTTTTTTCAACTTCCTTCGTCTTTATTTTACTATTGCTCTTTACTTTTCTTGCTTTTTCTTCAGCCAAAGCATTCTTTTCAGGCGTATCTGTCAGTATTGCTGATTTTCTTATTCGTCGCTTAGTTGTTACACACGATCTTGGCGGTGCTTTTGGTAAAGGTTTAATTGCTTCAGGCTCAAAAGCTCAAATGAAACCTTGCCCCGTTCGGTTTTTCGTTTATAATTTCTCATCCTAAAACAAAGTTTTAATTTTATTATTTACGTGTTCGTTACGGGGCAGGTTGTTCCGCGGAACAACTAGCCCCACACCAGAGGAACTTGGAACCCCAAATTCCATTTTCTAAAGTAACATCCAATTATGATAGAATACGTTTGAAAAAGCCAAAAACGATATTAAAAAGTTAATCACTGTAGTTTACTCGACAGATAATAGCAAGTAACACACAAATAGCTAGAAAATTGATTGAAATAGACCAAAAAGTATGATGACGAAAAAATTTACTTACGTGATGTTTGAGTGTCACCAATCGACTACCACACTAACACGCGGGCAGACCGTCACTAAAATGACTGACGCAATGGCGCGATGATATGACGTTTCGCGATGCACTACACACTTATTGCTATCTCTTTTCTTCGCGGAGCTATTTCAATCGGAACAACCTACCCCCGGCACTTTGAACCCCGGCCTCCCCTATTAGATATATTTGCAGATAAGCTGTCTGGGTCCGTCATGATTCAATAAAAGAAATAATTTCCTAAACTACATAAGACAGACAGATTGTATAGAAAATAACATTTCCATTAATGACAATAAAATTATAGTTATTTTCAACAATAAGTTTACATGAAGAGTACCTATGCTATTGTAGTTGTTCTTAACATTTTGTATTGTTAAAAAGCTGTCCGTAAGACTTCGCATGTATACTTTCACAATAGTCGTATTCAAATCTGAATAGTTAAGATGGTCTATTGTTAGAAAAATCTTTGCATGTCTACGCAAATGCTACTTTTCAATTCATATACGTTTATAATTTTATACTAACATTGCAAAATACAGGCGAATTCATATTATTGTTGTATTGTGACGGAATATTAAAAAAAGCACTCGTTCATAAGAAACCTACCATAACAAAATCTTAGAATAAGGGTTATCCAATTAAGGGATTAATTTCTATAAGTACGTAAAGCTTCAGTTAACTAACCTGTCTTAGGTGATCCAAATCCGTTTTGTTTCCTAAAAGAGCTAGAGGCATGCCAGATGTTGTGGTGCCAGGCCCATGTGCAGGACTGCCGTGGTGGGTAGGTTTCTTCAATAGATTCAGTACTTCAGTCGCATATTCAAAGCTACTTCTATCTGTGACTGAATATACCAGCAGACATGCATCGGCCCATTGAATCTGGAAAAAAAGTTCCTATTATTCAAAGCCGTTATTTAAACAAGGAAACAGTTAAATAAATGCGGGAAAACGAATAATGTAAATTGTAAACGATTAAGACTTATTTATAAATATAACATAAGATCATATAATATAGTACTGTCGGTTCACTGCATAATAATTTACCTAGCTCTAAATCTGTGGTCTAACATTAACCAGAGAATACAGAAGGACAATGAAAAAATATTTCTTACTTCCCTACTAAATATGTCGTGGCAGAAAATCTAATTACAGCGCCGAGAAAATAAGATACAGATGGGCAAAAAAGTAGAGAGACGAGTATTTATGATTAATTAAAGTCTCGTAGCCAACATTCCAGAACAAAATTAGACAACGATATTCGAGCGCACCCACTTCACGTCGCGATGGTTTTCATTCAACATTTCTTAAATGCTTATCTCTATGTCTCAGCATTTCTTACTAAATAGGTGCGTCAAGACAAAGGTAAATAGTAAAACTGAAAAATTATACCGCGAGGTTTGTTTAATAATTTTATAGCGGAAAATATTTTTTTTTTTTTTTTTTTTTTTTTATGTCAGAGCAAGCAAAGGAGCAGGTGGGCCACCTGATGTTAAGTGGTCACCACCGCCCATAAACACTTGTAACACTAGAAGTGTTACAGGTGCTTTGCCGGCCTTTTATGGACAAATAAGCTCTCTTCTTGAAGGCCCCAATGTCGTAGTTTTATTATTTAGAGTTTAATTATACTATTTCGATGTTATACTAATTTTAGGTTAACAAATTAAAATACTATCCACTTATTACAGACAGATAAATAAAGTTACAACGCCCTTGGAAGATATATGTAGTTTATCTCTTGTTGAGTAGGTACCTATCGATTGTAAGCCTAGCCGTCATAAGTGTTCTTGTCTATCACTAATCACTATTCACTACCTTGATGTTTCATATTTCACCCGCCTACATGTAACAAAAAGCTTCATATTCATATCGATTGTTGCTATAGCCTTGTATGTAGCCTCCGCTTTCAGTATTTTATATTTATGAATTCATTGAAAATCGTATTGACTAAAACTTTCCACGTCAGCACTGCATATGTCGCTTATTTCAATAAAGTTCAAGAACTGAAAGTCTTAAATTGTATTGTACGTCAACGCAGACATTTGGCAGTCGAGGTGAGGTACAATTAATAATGTAGCAGTGTAAACAGTCTGACTCATATTCTACGGGTCACTGGAGCGACTAGAGCCACATCTCATGCTTCTCGTATTATATTCGCGACGATTAACCCATTTACCAGCACATTAAACCATTTTAGACACTCGCAATATTTGTTTGCGGAAGGGTCAATTGATTTTGTTTTAATGTTATCCAGATGTGACTTGACAGCGAAAGAGAATTCGAACAGTAACACCCAAATAGATTTTTAACTGTAAGCAATAAATTAAGAAGTATATTGCTAGACTGTATTATTTTCGGATCGGTCAGCCTGCATGCTTTCTTAATATCAGTGTAGATCAAATATTGTATATGTCGTCTGGTATATTAGAGAATCTAGGCTTATTAATTAGCTACATTTAAAATGGCTAGTAGACACACCGCCCTAAGATTACTGTAATATAAAGGGCGGATGTAACAGAGTTAATAGCTATTATCGTGAAGGGTAACGCCGGCGCTAACTAGACTATAAAAAAATAACCTCGAAAAATGTTTTTATTTTTAAATAAATCTCTAACATCCTTAATCTTTCAGTGATTTATTAACAGATCTGTTTAGAGAAGCAAAGGTCATTCGGAGAGTTCATTCTGATCGTGAAGGTGAGTAATATTGAGTTGTAAATAAGATTTCGAAACGTACTGCATTAACCTACATGCTTGAACTACTCTGAAATACATGAATGCTTGAACTACTCTGAAATATATGAGATATGAAAAATTGAATTTGTGCGTGAGATATAATTTTACCTGTTCTGTGGGAATCTTGTCAGGATTGGATCCGGAAACATCGATCACTTCTAATTCTATTGGTGTTCCATTTATGGGCACAGTCTGCCTATAGAGTAAATCTGAAAAAGAAATATTACCAGATAGAACCAACCAATCCGTCAGGAATAATACTATTTAGACGTTATTTTATGTGATAAATACCATACCTGTGTTTGAGTGATATTCCCCGATATATCTCCGAGTGAGATACCTCACGATGAGAGCTGCAAGAAAACAGGAAAATCTATATATATAAAACTCAAAGGTGACTGATATAGTGATCTATCAACGCACAGCCCAAACCACTGGACGTATCGGGCTGAAATTTGGCATGCAGGTAGATGACATAACGTAGGCGTCCCCTAAGAAAGGATTTTAGAAAATTCATCCCCTAAAGGGGTAAAATAGGGGATAGAAGTTTGTATGAAACTTTTTATTCCTTGGATGTATTTGCATGAAATTGGGCATGTAGATAGATCATATGACGTAGACGTTCTGTTAAGAATTTTTTTTTTAAATTCATCCCCTAAAGGGGTAAAATAGGGGATAGAAGTTTGTATGAAACTTTTTATTCCTTGGATGTATTTGCATGAAATTGGGCATGTAGATAGATCATATGACGTAGACGTTCTGTTAAGAATTTTTTTTTAAAAATTCATCCTCTAAAGGGGTAAAATAGGGGATAGAAGTTTGTATGAAACTTTTTATTCCTTGGATGTATTTGCATGAAATTGGGCATGTAGATAGATCATATTACGACGTAGACGTTCTGTTAAGATTTTTTTTTTAATTCATCTATATCTATCTATATCTATATATATAAAACTCAAAGGTGACTGATATAGTGATCTATCAACGCACAGCCCAAACCACTGGACGTATCGGGCTGAAATTTGGCATGCAGGTAGATGTCATAACGTAGGCGTCCCCTAAGAAAGGATTTTTCACCGTGACCTTTGACCGATCGGGCTTAGACTTTGCATGCATAAAGCTACTATGACGTAGGCATTCCCTAAGTAAGGATTTTGATAAATTCCACCTCTAAGGGGATAAAATATGTGATGAAAGTTTTGTAGTTTTGTAGGCCCTAAGTTTTTACATACGCTAAACAAAAGTACCAAAGCCGCAAAAAATATACCTAATTAATATTAATACTTCTTAACGCGAGCGAAGCCGCGGGTAAAAGCTAGTTATTAATAAATTTGATAAAGCCGTTGGCAATGCTAGAGCAACAAAGGAAATTTATTGAAAACATTAGGTACCTAACCTTCATTTAGGTGACCGAGTTTGTAGGAATTTTACAGTGGCTTTTGTGGGCATCCAAATGGATAAGTGATAGTGGATTGTTATCTAAGAAAATAAAGTTTTCATGTGGATTACATCACACAGTAATAGGTCGCTGAAATTACGACTGAGTTTATGTAATACTTCGCTGAAAATTTATAGTCCAAGGCCTAATTCCTGTTATATAACACGAACCTAATTCGATTTTTTCAGAATGCCAATGACTGCTTTAATCCTTATGAACTTTAATGTAAATGTCAATAGTTAATAACTTTCAGAAAAAGTAACGTACCTAAATTGAGACCAAGATAACAAAGTGAGAATCTGAACTTTTCAAAATTTTATTTTTACGTATAAAATTAAAGAAGCCATTTGGACAGATTTTGTTATCTTTATAATATAAGTTTCAAATTTCGTCAAATAAAAGTAGGTTAAGTATTTTCAGATTGTAGAACCTGAATAATGATACGTTCTCTCAAAAATTTAGGTTAGAACAAGAATTTTCTTTTATTATTACAGTTATCAAGCGTTATGATCTTGTGTCATTTTTTGTGTGTCATATAAATATTTTTACAAGATATATTTTGATTTTATGATACGCTTTCTCTAGGCTCAGAAAATTATTTTATTTTGCAAGATTAAATTGTCTGCGGTAAAGTGATCACACAAAGGACGGTCAACAGGTTAATGAACGCATTTGCACTCACTTTTATTGTCGAATAAGCTCTTATGCATTCGATCAATTTTTATCAGACTGCATTGTTCTAGAGTATTATAGTCGATTATCCCATTTTAAATTTATTTTGGCCTTAGCATGTTGATTTCGTTACTTACCTGATTTGCCAACTCTCGAGCTTCCTATGACAGCGATGCGAACACGCGAAGGACTTGCTCGTTCGTCCCTCATGGCTTGAAATATATTACGCAGCTGTAACAATCGAAACTATTGTTAATTACAAAAAATTCAACATATTTTTACACCACCGTCAATTTCTGAAATGTAATCTAAGTAGCACTCTCTACTACATTTTTCTTTAAAGCCAACAACAAATTAATTACGAAGACAATTTATTGTATCAACACTTTCAAGGTATATATTAGGTTTTATAGCAATGTAAATTAATAAATTCTTTGCGAGCCTAGTTTTGCGTTCACTTTGATGCGGCCATAAAAATTCCGCTGCTTTTACTAGTCTTATTTTCATAACATCACAATTTTAATTATTATCTTGAATGCGGTCCAAGCATCGCAGTTTCTTGCCTGCGAGTGGCATATTCCTTTCATTCATTAGTCACAACATGGCCACAACCCAAACATGACGGTTTTATACCTACACACGACTTATAAGTACGTCAGAGGATTACTTTTTTAAAATAAGACTGTTTAATACGCACACTTCCGTCAGTCAAAACAAAAACAAAACATAAAAGCTCTATTTATGTAATCCCTCATTCATAGATAAAGTATGCACCAGCAAATATTCTTGGAAAAAATTAAAGTGTTTGTGAGTATTATCCTCTGTTATATTATATCGATCTTACTACTACAATAATGACGCATGCTTAGTATCTTTACATAAAACTAAAATAAATATACAATCTCGCAATCGTTAATTATCTCATATGAATTAATATATTTAAAGCTATAAATCAGTATTAGTGTACGTGTGAAAATACACATACAACGTTGCTTTGATTTATCACTAAATCGTACAATAATAACGTTACACAAGTAATGAGGCATGTCCAGTATTTTTAGAAAGATTTTGAAGATTCACGTCAGCATTCCCCGCCCGCCTAGTTGAATAACCCTAGAGACATGTTTTTGACACATACAAAACATTCTATAACCTCACTTTGCAACCTTAACTCCTCTTGTCCGTCCTCAGGGTTACACAAATTATGAATGATACAAAAATCCGAGAGTAACTATTTGAATACTTTTCGAATTTAAAATAGATTTACATTCTGACAACTGAATATATCTTGATAGTCGAATGTTGTTGAAAGCTTATAAGTAAAATGGGAAGAAAATAATATGATTAATAATATTATTTTGTTATGAAATATAATATATTATTACGGGTACGTACTTTATTTAATTTATTATTTATAAAAAATATTTAAGTATGCCTAGGAATTAACAAAAGTGGTAGCATGAAATGTATATGCGTGTTCAACAATCGGAAGTTATTACGTGTGAAAATGTCGGCTTGACACTAAACCGCAATTTTTCGCGAACGTCGCGACACCAGCCGCAGATTTTATTTATGTTTGGCGCCAAATAATAATAGTCCTGTCGCTGAAAAAACCTGAGTGTTGCCAAAAACTTTGCCGTGAATGTGACGCAGTATTCATTTTTTGTAAGGCAAAATGCAAATTTAGTTACTGCGCATTGTGTTTTAGTAATAAAATTTATCATATAGCGATGGATTTATAATAATCTGTTTTATTATGCCACTTTATATACACCTGTCTCTTTCCAAAAAGAAAACACCGCCAAGCGCGCAGAATTTTTATATATTTGAAAATAAAGTATGAGGGTAAAATGTAACCGGAAACAAACTTCAAAGGTCATGAATGTGGGTAGACAAAATGGGTACTAGGGAATCCGAATAATCTTCTTTGGTTAATGGAAGTTACATCAGCGTAGTGCCAAACGAGAGAGCGTGGGTGAACTGCTTTGGAACAGACTAAACGGGTGGGACGGGATGCACAAACATTGAACTTCAAAATGTTACTGACGTGTGCGGTAGAAGCGGCTTTTCTACGTAAGCACGAGCTAAATTAGTGAACGGTGGAATACGTTTGAATCTAGTCAGTCATTTCAAACCACATTTAATATTCACATCCTATAAAATTATCTGCGATTAAAATTTACTCCGAACGAATGCTAGAAAAAGTTCAGTAGTAACTCAGGCCCCGGAACCACAGACACAATAGAAAATCTATTGTGTCTGGGACCGATCGGGCCACTTGGGGCTCAATGGGTTAGTATTCGACCAAGTTTTCCAACGCCATAAAAATGCATACTTCGAAACCTATAACATAATTTTAAATTACACATAATATAGTTAACGATAACTTTCTCTCTGTTAATTGATTAAAGACATAAATTGTTACAATAATATCTTATCGATTCAAGGCGGCTGGAAAATTCGAAGGTCAAGACCTACGTAACAAATCCCTCCGTAGATTTACTCCCATGTCCTCAAGGATATATTTCAAGGTCTTGAAATATTACGGAATCAACACTGGCAGTGATTGGAGGACGCACTTGCCTTGAGAATGGATTGTTCCATAGAATAAACATTTGGGATTTATACTTGTTTTATGATTTGAAACATTGAAATGGTAATTTAAATTTTATAATGGACTATTTCAAATTAAGGGGTTTTGTTTATCGCGTATATAGCCTCGACTGCGAAATATATTATAAACTAGGTTTCCGCCCGCGGCTTCGCCCGCGCAGTCAAAGAAAAACCCGCATAGTTCCCGTTCCCGTGGGATTTCCGGGATTGCGTCATTTTACCGGGATTAAAAGTAGCCTATGTCCTTTCTCGGGTATCAAAATATCTCCAAACCAAATTTCATGAAAATTGGTTCAGTAGTTTAGGCGTGATTGAGTAACAGACAGACAGACAGAGTTACTTTCGCATTTATAATATTAGTATGGATTTACGGTAACGATAAAAAAGAAAATAATATTAATTTATATACTTACTTAAGCAATTCGTTGAGATTGATCCTATTTAATGAGTGCTTAAGCATTTGACGACTGTCAATCCAATATCAATCAATGAGCTGATTTCAGACCCTCAAAGCTCTACATAAAATGTATAATACTTTAATGAGAAATATTATACATAATTATAATAAATTAAAACTTATTTTGACTCACTTGTAACTATCTAATATGACATTCCTAATTTACATTTCTAAAAAAATTCCACGTTTAAATAGACACATAATTGGGAATTTTTTCTTTAATAAGTTTATGAAAGAAAAAAGCTCCAAATAACGTGACATATGATAATCAAACGCCACTCATACATATCTGCCTTAAAGTAAATGACCCCTAGTTTACTTGATCGAGCTTATTGAACTCTAAATGCACTCATATATTTTTAGTTTGTTTGCGTTTCTTTTATAAAAGGATTTGCAAGCTTGTTGATATAGGATTACCAGTTAAATTCATCCAAAGATACTATTACATACAGACATAACTGTACAACAAAATTTTATTATCATTGTTTTCTGTTGGATGTTCAATGTTCATGATTCGTGTAGATAAAATGATTAATGTAAGTTCACTATACGACGATTTAAATCCTTGATCTAATAATGTAATTTTGATTGTTCTTGACCTATTATTTTCGAGGGAACGTAAATAGCAAGGTGCGCTTTGTCATAGTTTACAAAACTTTTGTAAACATATTGAACAATGGAAGGTCCTGCTTTGAAATATATTTACCTATTTACAGTTGTAGTTACTTGGTCAAAAGTATTATTGGAAATTAAGCAGCTGCGTTTTTTCCCTATCATGAAATTGTTAGGGCAATTTAAATAAATCTCTTGAAGTGTGAACGGTAGATTTAAGAAGTTTTTAACCTGAATTAATTATTGTAAAAAATATAACCATTCACAAACACAAAATTATATCAATTTCATATAACCACATAACTATAATTGTCATTATCAGATATGAAATAAACGTTGTATGAATTTATATCAATTTCTTTACAGTAAATTTTATTTTTTACTTTACACAGTGGTAACAATAGATGTATTACTGTACTTGTATTTTACTACTGATTTAGCTTGTCCTTCACCTATTTACAATATAATAAACCTATTTCTCTAGATCAATGTATAATTTGCAATGTTTTGTCGTCAAATGTTGACATATAAAGTATAAACATCTGCAATAGTTTACTTCAATGATTTGCGAATCGTTTAATCTTACTTTTGATTGATATGTGCAAAAACATTTCGTACCTTCAAAGGTTTAGCATAAATAAAGAATGAAAAATTATTTATTAAAAAAGAACGATTAACCTTTGATTCCAATTTCTTACATTTTTATATTGAAAAATTGAAAAAGTTTCGCAAGCTTTTTGCTCCGAGTGGCCATGTTATCCATGGTTTCAATAATATATGCCTTGCCAATAATATCGAAAGTTTTGACGAGACTGCTATGATTAAAAGTTAATGAACTGTCAAGTATGGAATAGCAGGTGCCGGCTTGATAACATGGCTATCGATAATTGATTGGAAAACTCCGTTCATTGCGGCACTGAATTAATCCGTACGTTTATTTTTTCAGAGCACTATTTTTATTGGCGAAGTTCATAACCACTGAGATAAACAATCTATATTATTACAATATAAAATTAAGAAGCTTCTATACCTGTATTTTTAAAGCCAAGTTCAGTTCCTGAGTTAGGATGGCTATATATAATTTGATCTAAACTGATCCTATGAGTCAAATTAATTGAGAGTAGTTTCGGAGTTCGCGCTCATTACTCGTGGTTTTGTAAGTGAAATATTTATTCATGTATTCTCTCAGTAACATAGTTTGCTTGTTAATAACAGTGCAGTATGCAAAAATTTTACACTCTATCACCGAAATAATCTCTTTACGCGAGCAACAGTAAACATGGTTTTCATCAGATCATTTGCTAGCGGAAATTGAATTTTGTGGATTCTTGATGGATGAAAATAACAAATAGCTGACGTATTTAAGCGGGAGCTTATTTCTTTCAAAAGAAATAAAGAAGGAAACCACTGATCTTTGACTACAGTAATTACCGCTCTACTGTTATAGAAAAAGTTCCTAATCTACACTGCTGTCTAAGAAATTCAATGTATCTAATATTTGTGCAGCAAAAAGAACAAAGGCGGCTAGTTGAGTGAAAATTGAAGAATTCGTTCAAAAGATTTAATTTCAAAAAATTCCTGTACTGTTACAACTCTTTGAAGCAATACGCTCACGGAACGTAATAACTCATAAAGGCAGATACCTCATCATGTTTTTAACCTATTTGAAGCAGAGCTCTACAAGTACGAGCTCGGCGGTCAAAAGAAAACTACCTATGTAAAATAGAATTATTATGATTCTGTTCTGCATACATCAATTTTCAGAAATTTCTGCATAACAGTGTAAGATTATAGACAGATAGACGTTTATTTATACAATCTAAGAGATAATCCATTAATCATTGTATATTTTATGTCACGTCACGGAAGCTACATAATATACGAACATTTCAATGCGAGATATGAAAGCAATAAACGAGACGTGGCTTGTTATACCTATATGCTATATGAAACACTTCCGATGGATCGGTAATAAATCTAGTTAGCGATCGTAATATTCGCAAATGGCTCGCTCCGGGTGTACGTGCGCGCTTTTATGCTGCCGGGGGCGTACAGTTCCCTAGCCATCAAGCGATTGTTTGCATACTGTAACTGCGTCGTGAACCGACTGATGAACGTTCATCCGGCTATAAGCTCAGTGATAGAACCATTAATCAACCACAGCAATAAAATCCTGATAAATCACAAATAAGCGAAGTTGTAATCTAATTTGACCTGTTGTGTTATAACTCTACACCGTAACTTATAATACTTACAAAATTTATTCTTTATCTTTTCTATTATTTTTTTGTACAAATAAATAAATGATACGCACCTTACGTGGATCACAAAATACTATGCTATTATCATTAGTTTGAAAAGTGCTTAACTCTCAGTTCACAAGAGTATACAACAGAGTTAAGATTGAGTGGGATGCAACTAATAAGATAAAATCTGGCGTAGGATGATCATTTTGAACTTTTGTATTTATACACTAAACTGTAGATAATTAAATAAATAACAACAACTGTTACGCTTTATTGTTTTATTTTTCTACTGAGTACCAACAATTATGAATTATTATTTATTTATCATTATCAAAATCAAAAAAATAATATCACATTTCACTTCCACTGTAGAGAAAGACCCAGATAGAAGATAATAAAACCATATGTAACTAAATTATATACTACACTGCTTTTATCGTATTAAATTACGTTAGACAATGAGGTGCTTTTGCGATCAAGCGTCTGCCCATTCGCGTAACGAGAAAAATGTAATACGTATGATATTTCGTAGCTTATCTTTTATTTATTGCTAAAGGAAATTTTTTGAGCAAGTCCATTTATTTAAAAAAATGGTAGATATTCTAGTTGTCTATATAAATTAATCGTTCCAAAATTCCGATCGATAAAATATTGCAATTGAAATAATATAGAGCTTTGCTTATCTCAATCTTCAGATATGTCTGGTTAGTTTTAATAAATATGTTTAAAATAAAACTACATTTAATATAATATAAACATACTCCATTCAAAGGATTTGAGCGAAGTGTTTAATAAGCTCTGAAAGGAAGATACATTTCAACAATTTGGTTAACGTGGGAGTTGATTATTATCATTGGATTAAACATAGCTCACGTTTTCCCGTCTTGAAACTTATGAATTAATAATAAAGCTTGACATAGGTAACATCCATCCATGATAAATTATTAATTAGTAGACATTAATTTAATAAGTATGAAAATCTAAATAATTTACAAGGAAAGTATAACCTGATATTTTGGAAAAACGCCTCGTAGACAGATTTTTTGATAATTAATATCAATTAGAGACAATAATTTTAATAGAAGATTTATTTTTATTCTTTACAATTTTTGAGTACCTACTATCCCTTCAAAGGTATTTAATTCAGTGATATCACGTAAATTTCAGTGAGGTTTTGTAGATTTTATTCGGTTTCAGTTAGATTATCTTCGTTCGTTGGTTTATAATTTTTTAATAGAATTTTAGGTAATTGTAAAGTTATCTTACGTTGTAATGTTATATAGGAAGTTGTTAAGATGGATGCAAAACGAATACATAGTTTAAATAGTTTAAAGGATAACTTTGCCTACGATTAATTACACTGTATCCAGGCACGCAAATGAAGTTCCCTTCCGCTCAGCTCAGCTCATTTAATAAACTTTAAACACGGTAACCTAGTATAAAACTAATTAGTTCCTGTTTTAGCTTGGATCAAAAATAAAAGCGGTAAAGATGAATTTAGATGCACAGTTCCATATTTATGGAAATTTTTGCACATACCTATTATACAATATACCAATGATATATTCGCGTGTCATTTTAGTTTTCAACAGCAGAATTGTATTAGATGTATATTTATACGTTTTATAGACTGGAAGCTATGAAATATAGATCTTGCATAATAAGTAATATGTTCATGTAAATATAATACAGCACACTCAGCACCATAAGGGGAAAAACCTCAAAAGCACTGGTAGCATTATTTACGTTAAATGAAAATTTTAATTACTTATTCCGGGAAAAACTCATTTTAGTGAGCAAAAGTTTGGACCTTGGTAAATATAAATGTTATATAATGCTGGAAATTTGGAAAATTACTCTCCGTGTTAATTTGTTATGAGAACGTCAGCGTATATTTGGACAAAATTTTCCGCCACACACGGAAATCGATGTGCTTTCCAGATGTCCATGATGCGTTTATATAACAAATAAATAATGATCGATTTGCAAATATCCCCAACGTAATTATGCATTTCATTGAGGAGTTCTGGCCACGTTGCTAACGAATATATAGACTCGTCTCGTATGATTAATTTCCAATTATGCATTTCATAACGTCAATTTATATGAAATGAAATTAATGTTATGCATGATATAATAATGAAATTAAAATTATACAAAATATTTGCAATAGGTTGCTATAATTAAGTTTATTGATCTGTATATCTGAATGTTTGTATGTTACGCATAATACCTACATTAGAGTAAAAACTATTATACAAAGTTATAATAATAGACGTTCTGTTTTAGACGAGCATTGTTTATGCTACTCGTTCAACTCGGATGAGTCGTAGATCTATGTTGAGATAAGAAATTACACATTTTGGCATTTTTCTCATAATTTTTCTAATTTATAAAAATTTAAAATCGAAAAATAAGGTGTGCCATTTTTGCTTATTAATTAAAAATAGCTCTATATAATTGGTTTAACAGCTAATATTTCATTACACATTTTATTTATTTCAAATACCTATTAAAGAAAATTAATAAAATTTTTCCTCATACAAGTGTACATCCATTTCAGCCTGTCTGAATTGACCAGCAAGAGCTGTTAGACCAGTATTTACATAATATTTTAGTGAATGAAAACTCACCTGTATAATGTAAAGTTTATGTGACTGGAGCGTAAATAGCCTTAAAACGCACAAACAATTGAACAGCTTCAGCACAACACACGTATAGTTTGAATAAGCACTGAATATTGTTTATAAGCAACAAGTCTTGATGCAATAAGGGGATTGTTATAGCCGCAGAAAACACGCGCGCCTCAGCTTCGAATGTTTCGGAACGACTGGGCGGCGCGCAGCCGTGCATCCCTATATATACGTATCGTAGCTTGTTTCAGTCGCTTTCAAGAGATTTTCATACACAAAAATATCAGTGGAATCCGGAGCCTAATTTTCTCTGTCACTACCTTCTCCGACACAATGGGAGCGTTGATCTCTGATTTGCATGCATCGTGAGACAACTGACCAGATTCTTTCAATCTGACTGTTTGATGGCCGACTCTCATAATCCAGGCTCGCTTACAACGCCTTGTATGGCATGTTTCATTCAGAATTAGGGCTTTGGTCTAAAAACTTTGCTGTTCTAATAAGTGGTAATGTAGTTATCTGTATATCTTTTGTGTAACATTTTCATCCCGTTAATAAATGTATGGCTAATATGCGGCTTATAACGAAGATTTCTCATTTTATTAATTTTAATTTGCCTATTGACATTGGCATTATTTTTAATAATAACTAAAATATTATAAGATATTACAGCTACCTAGTTTAATATTAACCAATGTAAACATAACAAAGTCACAGAAAAAAGGTAAATGAATACTTAAAATTAGAAAAGAGTGTATTCGAGGAAACTGTATTGAAAGAAATAAGAAATCATTGACCTGTGGGGTATATAAATTACATTGCTTTAATAATTAATATCAGGTAGCTTGTAAATAAATTGTAGAGTTCAACAGTAGGTACAAAAATTATGAATATATTTTTTTGTTTTCTATACCTTATTTCAGTATAACATTCGCTATACACGTGATTATGCTAAACTATCAGATTTATGAGATGTTTCTATTAATCAAATTTTATTTATTATTTATTCATAATGCGACAAAATATATCTTGGTATATTATTTACATAATTGTAGCTCTATAAAGGCGCTGATCCCTTGTATGGAAAGCTTGACAGGATATGATGGCTTTGCTAACGTGGTAAATTAAAGCCTCGAGTGTTACATACAATAGAATTTTATATTAGCCTGTGCATCCTGATAGGAAACCCTATTTTTTAAGGATGATGATAAATAACATAATTTTTGTTTTAATATCATGTATTTTATGTTTAAAAAGAATAGCCGATCCATTGTAGTCCTTAAAATTATATTTTCGTAAATTATTCTGTTGAAAAAAATTAAATCCTACAAAACTATGAAATAAAATACAAATGAACTGCTCGTCAAAAATGCCGCCCTACGCTAGGGCGTAACCAGCTTGTTGCTAATTCAGATGAATTAGCAACAAGCTGGTTACGCCCTATTATATAAAAAAAATGAATCGTCTCTTGTAGGTACGATTTTTGATTATTTTATGATAATATAGTATGCTTTTTTTTCTAAAATAAGGATTTCCTGTTATGAGATAACCTGTTATATTATGCAATATGCATATGTACCAGTTCAGTCATATAGCGACATGGCATATATTTAAAATAATTATCATTACAACCTTAGCAACACGTTCATCGCTTAAAAATAACAACATAAACATCCATTGTTGCTACATTGTAGAGACATTAAATTAATTATATTTCGAAAACAAGTGTCTTGTGTTCGCTCAAGTGAGCTGGCAGGCTAATGAGAGACAGGAGTGATTGGTCACGTGGCCACGTGCTAGTCTTCGGAGAGATTATAATTTCGCTTACATAACAATTCCTCCACGTTTAATGTAACTGGGATCATGTTCAATGCCCATTTGTTAACTCTTATTGGCTTTTTGATATGTAATTTTTTGGATAAATTGCCCATTCATTTTGTGTCACAGAAAATTAATCGGAAGAAAGTATCGTCAATTACATGGAGGTGTTGAATGGGACCTATGTCTGAAAGACGACTTGAAACTATGAATACCTACCCTTTTTAATTTTTATAAAGACATATTTAAGCAGACTAGTTAAATATGCTGCATTAGAAATTCTGGGTAATACAATAGAGTTGATATTTAGTTCTTGAATCTTGAGTGATAGAGAGCATTCAGATGTGCAATGTTTTTCACTTTCAAATCCATTATTGTTCCTAGAATCTTGTGAATTATTATATTATTTGGAAACAAACTTGTGGTGCTCGGTTTGGAACCACGTGAGTTTGTATACTTGGAGATATTTGCACTGTTCCAAGGTTAACACATGTGTAAAATATAATACTGCATTACGCTCTACTTCGCTTAGCATGTTACAGATTTTATTAAGCATATAAAATATGATTTGTTTTTAAATGTTCTCTAATGTTTTATTGTAGGTGTTTTTGATGATGATTAAAGAAGTATTTATTTTGATGTATCCGGTTTTAGAGCTTTATAATGTTTGATCTAATTATCAAAAGCAAACAATTATTACTCGTTTAAATTGTGAGTTTTTAAAGAGTAACAGTAAAATTATTTAGTAGATACATAATCCTTTATAAAATAAAACGTTAATAGAAACAGGGAAAGAAAGTTTAATCACAAAAGAGGATAAATTTTTGATTTATATCAAGATCAAACTGTTTAAAAGTTATATTTTTTTGTATAAATTCTAAATAGGATGTACAAAGTAGGAAAGCCGTTACAAAATTCTGGATAAATATAGTTTATTCTTATGTTCGGTAGCAACCATAAATACGGAAAACCTATTCGATATCAGCATGAATAGCCTAAATTCCTGCCCGCCCTGCTTTCTTTTCGTAATAGATTG
Source organism: Colias behrii (assembly GCA_029959065.1). Lineage (NCBI taxonomy): Eukaryota > Metazoa > Arthropoda > Insecta > Lepidoptera > Pieridae > Colias > Colias behrii. The sequence continues at coordinate 10,735,458 of JARWMC010000003.1, forward strand.
TGTCGGTAACCGAGTCTGGCTAAATTAACGTAAGAGTGGCCAATAACGATAAATTGACATAGATGTCGTAATGAAAAGCACGGAGATTGCGTGATGCCCTCAGGGTGGAGCCTTATTGCCCGCTGGAGAGCCAGTGAACCCTGGGAGTAACGGTCTCCCTTTAAGGCTAGAAATTTGTATACTTATGATTTATGGCATTCTAAGAGCAATAGCCATGACCTGGCAGGCGTCAGCCCTGCACGTCATCAGCCCCTTTATTTTTTAAACTGTTAAAAAAATTGGTTTTCTAAACTTGTTTCTGTAAATTTGAAAATTTAATAGGATAAAGTTTATTTTATGTACATCTTAAAAAAAAAAATGACAGGCGATTACAATAAGCAGAAGTATATGACAGATCAATTAGAAAATGCACAGTTGATGAGGTAAAATAAACTTTATCCTGTATACTCGAAATTTTTATATGTCTTCAATTAAACGTCTCAGAGTAAGTATGTACAATGCCAGGCGGTTTTGAACAGCATAAGACCTTGACAGGCGAGGGGACAGTTGCTAAGGGCGGCGTGCAAATAAGAAATGTTACATGAACGCATACAGTAAATGCAATGTATTTTATTGTGTTTTATAATTCAAATCAAAAAAGCTTTTTAAATGTATTAAAATCACAATATTTTTTTTAATATTTTAAAATGCATAGGTAGGTACTTCAAATAACTTTCTTTATGATGATTATGATAAATAAATATGTGAGCAATCAATGTCTTCTTAAAGTACTACCTACACCTAGAGGTATGGTATAATTTATAAAATGTAGTGCAGAAAATATCAATATAATATAATCATTTATCGATTGTTTATAATATTAAAATGGAAGAAACGTTAAAGTGTTAGTATATCCATAAATCATTTTATAAGTATGAAGGATAAATATTTATTTGAAATGCATATTTCCATATTTTCATATTACTGTAGGAAATAATATTGTAATACTGTGCTACTAGTGTGTACGGTGTATGATGTATCGCATCGGCCAGGTTTCCCGTACCGTGGCGGCTCATATTTGTAAGAAATCAATGTCAAGATCCTAATACCTACTTAGTATGTTATTTTTAGTTTTTACACGAGTCCTTAATTATATCTCAAGTACATAATAACAATGCCAATTGCCATCGAATCAGATGGTCAAAGAAATATAATACAAAGAATATTATTTCAAATCTTAATAGTAATAAAGTACTAGGTAATATAATAAAACTGAAGAATTTGCTTGTTTGTTTGCTATGTTGAACGCGCTAATATCAGGATTCAGGAACCGCGGGTCGGATTTGAAAAATTATTTCATTCATTTGTTAGATGGTCTATTTATAGATCATGTATGGATTAAATTTGTACGTTTAAATAAAATAAATCTATACTAATATTATAAAGCTGAAGAGTTTGTTTGTTTGTTTGAACGCGCTAATATCGGGAACTAGTGGTCCGATTTGAAAATTTATTTCGCTGTTAGATAGCCCATTTATCGAGGAAGGTTATAGGCTATGTATCATCACGCTACGACCAACAGGAGTGACAGACAGAATGCACTATAGGCATTCACGCAACACCTCCCACTCGCACGCCCTTAGCAACTGTCCCCTCGCCTGTCAAGGTCTTATGCTGTTCAAAACCGCCAGGCATTATACATACTTACTCTGAGACGTTTATTTGAAGACATATAAAAATTTCGAGTATACAGGATAAAATTTATTTTACCTCATCAACTGTGCATTTTCTAATTGATCTGTCATATACTTCTGCTTATTGTAATCGCCTGTCATTTTTTTTTAAGATGTACAATAAATAAACTTTATCCTATTAAATTTTCAAATTTACAGAAACAAGTTTAGAAAACCAATTTTTTTAACAGTTTAAAAAATAAAGGGGCTGATGACGTGCAGGGCTGACGCCTGCCAGGTCATGGCTATTGCTCTTAGAATGCCATAAATCGTAAGTATACAAATTTCTAGCCTTACAGGGAGACCGTTACTCCCAGGGTTCACTGGCTCTTGGACCATAAAGTAATACTGTGATTTGTGACTCGATTAGTGGAAAGATTCCTGAAAGTCTGTCACGTTCTTCGAGGCACGTGTAGATAAACCTGAAATACATTTTATAGATTGATAATTCCATGAAAGCAACAATAGATGATTGAACTATGGATTGAATTATTTATTATTATTGACAGTGCTTCCAATGTATAATTAACACAATCCGAGAAATTCTTTTATACTCTATGACATCTTACTAATGTAACTATTGAATTCTTTGAATTTATATTATACGCATAGCTAGTTTTTAAAACAACGACTTCGTGGAATATATTGAATTAAATATTCGAGTGTTATTTCATATTCTAACAAATTATATTCGTGGTAATACTGAAGCTTTGTGTATCTTCTGCGTAGGATGACGTATCGGGTTGGGCAGTATTCCCTAAATACAGATATGAATGGAAAATTCATTTGGCGCCAAGTACTTGATATTCTGACCCTGATGAGTATTGATAACGTTCATTAGTCTATTTTTAGAAAGCGTTTATTACATTTCGCTTTTGCTGCAATATAAATCGAATGGTAACAACATCAATAACATGTTAATGCTTTATTTATAACTAACAATTTTCCTGAACAGGAGTAACTACTACATTACGAACTTTTTTACCGAGTTCACAAATTTTCTTTGTAGTTAAAACAAAAAGCTCGTGCGTACATGCGATAAAATGATAAGTAAAAGCTTCTTCAAGAAATTACGTAGAAATGTATGCAGCAAATTGTTGCTGCATATGCATTGAAAATGAACGTAATAATATAGAGAGTATGAGCGACATTTTCTTGTATTCCAAGAATCCAGATAGTGCTTTGAAATTAGTTATTACTTCTGCATGATACTGAGAAGATATTATAATAAAGCTGAATCAATATATGCTATAATGTCATTCCAGTTATATTGTGGCTCTTGGAGTTACGTATCTTTTTATAATTCCAGATGTTGCTAATTGCACGTAATAGATCATACCTAGACGTCTATTTCTGCAGTTCATTTATTTTGACAAGATTCGAACTAAATATAGCACCGCTTCCGCCCCACAGCTCAACGCTACGGAATTCTAGTTTATTACTCAATAAAATTCTCAAACACATCAAAAGGTGAAAATTTAAATTTTACTAGCTATTTACTAGCCGAGCCTCAGGTTGCTGTATAAATAACGGAGACCTTCTGCATGATATTCGAATGTTGATTTCAATCATCACAGGTTCGTTGGCTTAAATTACACCCGTTAAATGGGTACTAAACTATATTTAAATCAAATTAACTTTGAAACGGAACTGTTAAAGTAAGTACCTATATGTACGGTATCGGTCGTTTTTTCTAACATAAATATCAAAATATAATTTTAATGACAATATTTTATAACAGTATTTTAAAAGGAATTCCAATTCTGTAATAATATGTATAATGACAATACTCCTTACTTACTTAAAAATTATAACTCACTGCCATATAAGTAACTCAAACAATGAATTATGTTTACATAGCACCCGAAAACCAAATTTCCTTACGTCATAAACAGCAATGAAGTGTTAACAGTGTCACGTGAACATGCGGCGTAGCGTTACGTAGCTAATTTGCAGCTAAATGTTCATATGTTTAAGAGTATTGAAATGCAACAATGTTATTGTCATTTTGTTAAAGTATAATTATTTAACTACTATTTTGGGTTCTTACAATGTTTATTCACCGCCTCTTTGGTTATTGGTATAATGCTAGGTAATGAGTGAATAAGTAAATGATGACTAACGAGATGAAAATATCACTGATGGATACGGAAAACAGGAAATTTGTATTTAATAGAGCCAATTATCATGAAAGATGAGTAATTTTTCATTCAAAATTAAGATGAATACATCGATGTAGCCTACGTAGACGGTAGATGTAGAATCTGCATTCTCTATACATATTTTAATGGTAGAATATCAATAAATTATGTATTTTAACATTATTGACCATATAAACAAAAGCCTTGGTCATTGTGAATAAAAACATCGACATAAATAATTCAATAAGGGGGAATTTATGTGTTATAGATGTCTGCTCTGAAAAAATATGCCGCCTTAAGAAACAATTTACTATGTATTCAATTTTCAACATACATTATGTTTTACTGAATAAGCTTAACAAACGCTTTAATATTGCAAGTAATTGATCATTACGTAAAGAGGAATTTCATTTGAAAAAATATTTAATTGTCGGGTTGTTTACGCCCGCTTCCTGAGAAAATGGTAGTCCAATAATAAGATCAGACGTTCCCTCGAAAGTATCTTGAGTTCATCGTAAAATGCAAAACCACTACAGAGAAATACTTAACAGTTTAATAAGATTAGTAGAGGATTGTGTGATTGCATCGATTTCTATAATTCTGTGCTTACTGATTTTTTATAGGAATAAGTAGCTGAACTAGCGAACTTCGTCCTACTTCATATTATAATTCTCGTTGTTTATTACTTTTATTTTTTTCGCTATGTAAATAACTCGAACAAATTTTATTATCTAAATGTAAATTAGGATGTTATACTAATATTTATTTCATAAATATTTATAGTTTAATATAGTAAATAATATAGTGTAAACAAAATTATATGAGTTTTTTAATTTGTATTTATACATATAATTAAATATTATTATAACGCAGTCTTTCAAACATTAGTCACAAGCAGATGGTCGCTTATGTGCGGCTGCCTTCGAATGAGAAAAGGTCACATGGTGAAAGAAAAACATCAAATCAATGATTAATTGGAATTATTAATATGTATTTACATTTCATACAATTACTTACATCAAATATGAAACTGTTCTTATTACTCGTAGCGCGTATCGTAGGACGTAGACGCAAACTGCAAAAACACAATAAAAAAATATTTTCGTTACTAGAAACAGTTATCTTTCAATTGCACGTTTGGGATTTATATTAAACAAAATGTTACGAAGCACTTACTTCAGTTTGTGAATAACATAACAAATAACATTAAAAACTATAAAAGCAGGAAGCAACATATTGCGAGGTTAGTGGCGCGTACGATATAAAAACATAATTTGTGAAACAATAAGAAAGACGTAATAAACACGTGTGATTCTCTTGTGTTCTTTTAACTGAGTTCAAACATAAATAAAATGCTTATTACATTAAATATTTCCTATAAATTATGACAAAGATCATAAATATATTTCTAAAATATGTTGTACATTTTTTGATTATTTTCTCGCTTTGCATCAAGACTGGATAAAATTATATGTATCTACCTCTTTCCTATCATAATAATTTATACACAACCTGTACAAGGCGTATTTAAAGCCTTTCTGAAAAATACTTTAAATTAACCTGGAAGTTAAATTGACAGCCAGTAAAGCTATAGGTTACAGTTGAGTAGAAATGCTTACGAAAGTCAAGAGATATTACGTAGTTTCTACGCAAATGATTTTATTACCTAAATTCAGTTGAGGCGAAACCATTCACGTCATATAAGGATATTAGATGCACACGGTACTAAATGAGAGGAAACCTTAATTTTAATATTTTGTTTATAAATAAATTCGGGGGCATAATAAAACTGACTAATTTTAACTTTTGTATTGTATCACATTTGAATTTGTAAAAATAAACAAGATTACTTGTCGCCCACTACTTCCAAGCTGCATGATTCATTTCCACGCGACCCTGCTTGATATACTCTCACAAGAACGATTCACACGAGGTATGCGACATTCTGTTACACTAATTCGATATTTACTAATCCTTTTGTTATTTCAACACTTTCAATGAATTCACAGCTACGTAAATTTCCACCGTTAATATTTAGTGCATTACGTCATACTAATTGTAAAATTATGAATTACGGTTTGCGTTCCAGAAAAAATGACAAAACTCTTTATGATTGCTCACAAAAATAACTTTACGGTTGTTCTACTTTTTTAAAGTCAATGTGCTACGTATTATAATAAATAACAAAAATCATGAAATGCTTTATTTTCGCCGCATGGTCGTTAAATGGTTGAGGAGTTATGGTTCGAAAACAAACATTAATCGTGTGACGAGTCTGCGTCGATATATTTAAGAGATATCAATAAGGGAAGCGATTTGTTTGTGTTTACGGCACTTTTTACAGATTACCCGGTGCACAGAAGCATCCTCGCTAAGTGGCGGGTGCCATCCGGCATGGGTCGTTCCACCGACTGAATTCCTCTGTGACAAGTTAATCTTCACATCCTAATTTGTTGGGCGCCGCCTTGCCATATCTGTGGCATTTCAAGAGCCCGGTCAAAAACCTTACCTGAAAGCACAAACATTCATAATCCTCATCGATTCCGACCTCATTCTTGTAAGAAGTAGTTAAGTGGGACACATTATCATATTTAATCCTATCAGTTCAACGACCAAACCATACCTTTGAGTGTAAACATTGCCGATGATATATTGCGGCCTGGATAGAGTTCCAAATTTTGTTCGTAATTTATGATTGGTGTTTTATACAAAAATTATAACTACGATATGCGCTGAATAAACTCATCAAAAAAATAAAGAATGAATATTTGAATTTAAATTGAAATTTGTTTTTTTTTTTTAATTGAAACATTTCTATTTAATTTTTTCATTATAAACTAGAATAATAAAATTCTTGCTATCAAACTTGTATCCAGTTTCCTCACAAAAATATTATATCATAAGGAAAAATATATCATAGAAAGTTTTGTTATGGATATTAAATCATAAACTCCTTAACCATTTCGATATTATTTTCCCAATAAACCTAAATATATTTGTGAAATAATCTCGTCTTTGACTTTTTAGTTTTCGTCCCGAATAAGGGTTGAGCGTCTATTGTCCAACAAAACTACGCAAACTATTTATCCGATTACTATTAAATCCACAAATCCACGTGCTGGTGTCATTCACCTGTGAATACTTTCCGTGGTCCCTAATGAGGCTTCGGCGGAAAGTTTCGTTACTGGGTGGCCATTTCATGGGGCAAATATTTGCGGAAGCGAGTTTCCATTCCGCTACTATGTGCTAATAAAGACAATTTTGTTAAACGTTTTGATGTTTTGCTTAGTAACGAATCCCGAATGTCACAATTTCATATTATTTTATGATATCGCGACGCTTAACACGAATCTCATCCGTAAAAAAGCTTTAACTTATTAAAACAGACAATGAACTGATGAATACAAATCATTTTTAAACTTTTTTTTTCAGTCAATTAGATACAGATAGATACAATTAGATCCAAATAATAGAAAACTTGACATCATTCAACAATATGTTCCCAACCTAACCCTTGAAAGCTTCAAGCCAAAGTTTGTACTTAAGAACTTCGCTAACGAGTTAACAACACATTACGTATAGTTTTCTGAATTACTTTTGTGAGGGTAAATAATGCTATTAGCGCATAACATTAACCAACAGTAAATTTTACGTAACTAATATTAAATTAACAACGAATTTATATTACTACTAATACTTAATACTTGAACCTTATTATCTAAGTATGTGTATGTAGTAAAAAAAATATATAAAACGTAACTGGTGAAAATCTACACATAACACTTAGGGAATGAGTTGTATATTTTGCTTCCGTTTTAAAAAATACAATAGAGACCAATGATATTAATAACAACCAGCTAATTATACCGTAAGTGGACGTGTAATAATACTTACTTCATAAGAAATGACCTGCGCGTTAATTACTTGTACAGTAATTAATAAAACGTTGTATGAGAGTTAATATATAAATAGGTGAGTGCATTCGAGCCACGTGCTAGCTTCAGCGTTCAGTGCACGTTCCGCTAGAACTTTCCTACATCGATCGATAGATATAATGGAAGCGAGATTCAAAGGGTGTTTCGCTCTTATTTATATCTCTTGGTATGCTGGTTATTGTGAATGAACTGAATGTTTTAATAGTTGGTGTGAATCAGCGGTTTGAGTTCTGTCTACTATCTTATGTTGAGTTCACAGAGCAAGTAGTATGTTCAAGTGTTGAGACTGGCAATGGTGTATAATTTCTTAGCCTTTTGGTTTTACGATTTACACTGTATTACTAGTAGGGCTTTATGAGATTTCTAATAAATCACATTTGAATCTATTAAAAGCTACGACAGAACGTTGATGTTTATTTCGACAGGCTCAAATAATTAACATAATAACATTAATCAATTAACATATTAATTATCTTGAATTCAAAATTGCACACAAATTTAAATATTCATAAGTAACATTAAATATAAAACTTTACAACGTTAGTAAGAAATGGCATGTTATTATTCGATATGATTCAGCTAATGTTTACGGCCGCGTACGGTTCACGGTTGCGATATTTTGCAAGTATGTTTATTGTCCCATTAAACAATGTTAATGTAATTAAATAAACATTAGTTTTGGAGAAAGGTATAATATTATACAGTTTGATCAATGACACGCGGCACATGTTTCAATGTTTATCGACTACTCTGTTGTTCTAATGAGCCCTCTTCACAATAGGCAGTTGGACGAGTAGAGGCAATCACGTGTAGAGGACCTAAATGTTTATGATCGGCTGTCATTGTAGATGTTTATTCCAGTTTATTCATAATCGCCGTAATGGCGGCAAACATTGGCGATCATTTGTTGGGCCAACGCTGCCCATTGTGAAGAGGACTCATCCGGTTGCCTAATTCCATAATGTTGTGTTACAATGAACAATGGTAATAATAATAATAATAGGTAACTACTCTACATTATTGTCTAATGAGCAGGCAATTATTTTAGTACCATTAGTATTCAAATTACGGACTGCTACTGACTGATGCATGAAAGGTCACAATAGCAAACCTCAAAATAGAATCCGGGATTGAACACGACGGAAACACCTGGGCCTTACGTTATCTAACTAATGCTTGACAAAGGCAATATTCTCCAAACAATAATATTATAAACCCGACACTTCGAATGGATACCTAGATGTGAATTTATCCCTTGTGCTTTCATGAAAAAATATCCAACTGCTTTGGTTTAAATTCGATATGCATTAAGAATAACATTAAGAGCCAATTTACATTTGTATAACCACGTGTACCATAATTATGTACAAAGTTTACTGAATTCTTTCTCTTAAATTTTCTGTAATATTTTTAGTACCTAGATAAATAAAAACAACAAGCAGGCAAATCTTAGGCTTGAAAATCTTGGCTTCTTATTTTTGTAATTCAAGTATAAGTAGATAGAACGGTTCATTTGTTCACCATACATCATTGTTTGACGAATAAACAGTATCAACAAGGAAACATTCAGATTCGGCAAATATACGTTTCGCAATAAGTAATAAAATTGAATAACTATAAAAATATCAACATTCAGAAGGAGAGATACGTGTTGCCAGGATAAATAAATACGTCTTGTTACACGAATGATGCTTCATATAAATTGCTTTCGAGGAAATTCTAAGTAATCGGTTAAATATTGGTCTCCTTATGTTTTCGACATTACCTTTGTATACGTTACAAATAATGTTTGATTTTATGGTCCATACAGTATATTTTATATTTACTAGATTCGAGTATTGATACTTAGGTAATAGTGCATTATATAATATACTAGCGACCCGCCCCGGCTTCGCACGGGTGCAATGCTGATACTAAATACACTACAGGAAAACTGTGAACGTTGTATATAAAAACATAGCGGCCCGCTCCGGCTTCGCACGGGAATAAAATATATAGCCGGGCGGGCGGCCGGCCGGTACCGCCGCAAACGCTACGTCCCGCAATTTTTAAATCTGTAATATCTTCGAAAATATTCACTTAAATCATACGGTGTAAAGGGCCATATAGATCTATATTAAATGAACAATGTATTAAAGGTATTTAATTGGTTAAGGATTAATGCTGTATTGGTTAAAATCGCTTCGAAAATTAGCCATTATTTGTCGTAAAAAGTAAATGACAAAAAAAAGCTATTGTGGGTTATCCATAAGAGATAGACATAATATACCATCACGGACTTTTCTGTAGACCTTTTCAATGTGTATAATACTTAGTACATTATTTTGATAAAACTCGTAGGGTTCAGCCTGCGTTTGCAATGTAAGCGGAAAAAATGTAATTTTTTTACGACATCACATTAGAAACCTCAAAAATAACAGTACTTCTCCACTATTTAATGGATGTTATTATACATATAAACCTTCCTCTTGAATCACTCTATCTATTAAAAAAAACCGCATCAAAATCCGTTGCGTAGTTTCAAAGATTTAAGCGTACAAAGGGACATAGGGACATAGGGACATAGGGACAGAGAAAGCGACTTTGTTTTATACTATGTAGTGATTTGAAGATAAAGACTTATTTATTTTAACAGAATACAACAAAACACAAATGCACACGCAATTAACATTTATAATATTGCGATATCCATGACCTACAACTGAAATATTAGACCATTAAAATGTAATCGTCCGAATAATTAATGAAGTAATATCTCAAAACCTTAATGAACTGCAAAGAGCGGTAGATACATACTACATATCTACATGAAAATGTATAGTAGAGCGCGTAAAATTGTTTTAGAACTAGGTACAACAACAATGAATCATACTTGTGAGTTGTGGAGAATCCAGGTCAGCTGTGGCCTCGAGGAAGGTCGTCCACACAAAACTCCTGGTGGTAGATGCGCGTCTAGTGTCGCTCAAATACGTTCCCAATAAACTCAACATATAACACATCGTTTTACATATTATGAATTCGTTTGATATCGAGCCTTGTAATTTTTATTGGTCTAGAATAACACACGTGTTTGTGTAGGTCAAACGTTTCGACAGATGTATCGTGTTATGAAGCTGTTATGAATTAATTGTATTTGAAATGTAATGTCTTATGTTATAAAAGTTTGTGCTGAATTTCTTTAAGGCCTCGTGAATCGGGTTTGATTAATTTGTTAAGGACAAAAATAATGCAGTTCATTCAAACATACGAGGTATGCAGGTCACGTTGACAATTAATAATCCAGGCAATATTTTATTGCTTAATTTTAGTATTTGTTAACTAGTCTTTTCGTCGTGGCTTGACTTCAAGCTCGATTACATTTCACTTTCAGAGTTGATTGTTGCTAGAACACGGATTTTGAAATATTTTCAGCTAGCACGTTTTGTAATAATAAAAATCAGCGCAGAGGTCTTGAAAGTGAGAGATTTTCCCAATTCTTACATGGCTGTGAATACATGCTGTACATAGCATTGGTATTACAGCCCCCAAATTTGCGAATTATGTGAAACTAGCTTTCCGCCCGCGGCTTCACCCGGATTTTCAAAGAAAAACCTGTTCCCGTAGGATTTCCGGGATAAAACCTATCCTATGTCCTTTCTCGGGTATCAAAATATCTCTATACCAAATTTCATGCAAATTGGTTCAGTAGTTAAGGCGTGATTGAGTAACAGACAGACAGACAGAGTTACTTTCGCATTTATAATATTAAGTATGGATATAATATTTCATTACCGTGTTTATTTTGTAATGAACGACAATGTCAATTCGCGATCTTGGTGCCAGCCGGCCGACAGCTGCCTTTCATACCGCTAATTGTCACGAAACTAACGCCTCGAATATCTTTTACAGGTTGAACTTTCACGGTCATTTTAGTTTACAATGTGTAAAATATTATTTCATTGTCAGTTCTACTTATTTACATCATAATTAGTCGAAGTCCGCGGGTGTGGGGACGATTCAGACAAAGATTCGCTCAAGCTTCGAGGTCAAGTGTGTCGTGTTACTTGTAACAATTATTAAAAAATATTTTGACTTGATCATTATAATAAAATGAAATGAAATAATCTAATTAATTATAGGCCTTGTCAACGACTCTACTCTTCGATTTTCGCGATGGAGTACACATGTATAAACATTATTTAATTTCTTGTTATATAAGGTCAAATAATACATTTTTGTTATCTATTTAAACAAAAAAAACCATAGAAATCTAAATAACAAGACACATAGAAGTGCTATAATGTCATAATTCAAATGAAAACCGCTGTCGCCAAAATCAACACATTTAAACCGATAGCTAAACAGTACACACAAGTAAACTATGCCTTTTATTGGACAGCTTGATTTTACTTAAATATTTAATTAAGCTTTTTAATATGTATCCTAATGCACGAATTTACGGTTTATTTTAGAATAACATCCCTAAGTATATGAGACGTTTTGTTTCTTTTTGTTCCAATACGAAAAAATTCGGCTTTTCTACAACAGAAGTTGTCAATTTTCAATAGATATAACTTTGAACATAAACTCATAGAAATAAGGTTGAAATTTGTGTTAAACGTGATAAAAGGAATGCTAGACTGTGTCATTCATTGTTATTTCGATTACTATGGTGACACTCGTAATACTTGTAAATATTCTATAATTTTAAGGAAAAACGGCATTATTTCTAAAAAAGAAATATTTACCGATGAAATATTATTCCTTTATTAGTATAATTACAACTTGTGGAAGAATTTCCGCAATGGGATATGCTGAAACACACCATGTTTATCCACATACGTCTCCAGAGCAACTGAACAGTGACGAACACGCTGGTGTTGTGAAAGTCACCTGAGTGGCGACAAGGTCACGCGCGCTTACGACTTCTAGTGTCTTGTTATTTAGATTTCTATGAAAAAAACCTTTTATTCAAATCGAAACAAGGCTTCTTAGTAAATGTATTTATTATACCAAAAGAATTAATTGTTCTACATGTCAAACGTCAGAGGGGTCTTTTATGTTTTCAACTGGTACGCTCTAACAATATTATGTTCATGAATGAAACAGTTAAAACTTTTATATGACGGTTTCGAATCGGACTTCACATAAAGGCTTTGTTCCTAAATGAAGGGACCTTGGCCTGTGCCTGTATCATGCAAAGGAGACATAATTATTAGCATAATAATTTAGGCTTGTTCATCGCGATACATAAAGTACGTCCGACCCGCAGAACGTCGTCAGACATCATCAGTCTCTTGGACCATTTATCACTTGACTCGTAAACATACCCTATCCAACGTGCTTTTAATGTATTTCGAGAATAATCCCTGATTTAGCCCAGATCTGTCGGCTACTTTGGTATAAGCCTTTCAACAAAGTATGCCAAATTGTTTGAATTGAATGTTTAGTTTGCATATCTTATGCCCGTGCAAATTTCATCTAAAGCACTGATCGTGATCGCTTAGTGGCAAATAAGGGGATAAAATAATGAGTTTATACGCAATATTGTCGGCTAAGAAATATTCCGAAACCATTTTGAACAATATTATTGTAGTGTTTGTTATAGAAATAATGATTGCATACATTTATAGAATTTCTTCCGTAGCTGTAGGTATATTCTTATATTTAAGTTATTAGAAAGCAATTAAGCAGTTTAAATACATAAGCATACATAACAAAAATAACAATTCAAAAATTGCAAATAATTTAAATTTACGGCGGTATGTAATATATTAGATAACACAAGTACATACATAGCTCAATTACCGTCTTCCTACCAGTTTACATAAATACCTTACGTAGTCTTATTATTATCCTATTCTTAAACTCACCTACACACTCACATTACGAGATAAAGTTTACAGATAACATGAAGATAAAAGATACGTGAACAATACCATTATTTAGTTTGTACGTGAAATAGTTTCATATGTCACAAGAAACTCTTTTTCACTACCCTCCTATTTATTAAATATCCTTAATTCCTGAAGAACTTTCAAGTCTTCAACATAAAAAAGCTTATCCTAATTTTTATAAAATTATTTTAATAACTTATCTTTAAAATGTGGCAAACGCTACATTTATCCAATTTTGCATACTTTTTATTTGCTAACGATTTTAACGAGCATAAATCCCAATTAAAATAACGATGTACTGTTGCCTAGGGAATTTAAAAATTATTTTGTAGGAGAAATTATTCGTCATTTTGCGTTAAGTTACCTATTATAAGAATTTTTACTTAAGGTTAAGTACTATAAATTTTGTCATCGTTTAAGGGCCATGTATCAGTTTTGGCAACTTAAAGGAACGTTGAATCAAATAATATAGTTTAAGAATGATCAAATGATTCAGTTTGAATATTTTAAGAAAGTATTGCCGCACTACCATAATGTGTAATTTTCTTTATTCATCATAGAATATCTTAAGTCTATGCTATTATATGCTAATTTCTGTATAGTTGATAGATCGAGAGCCGGCAACAGTAGACGACGGCCGACTTCAAATTCCCGAGGAGGAAAGGCATCCGGCGCGGGCGTGAGTGCAACTGGCCCGGCGCCAACTATGCGCGTGCACAGCTAACAATATAATATGGAATCTACCATACATTTAACAATATTGGACGCTAATACAAATATTTTATCAAAACCTTAAGTAGCTCTCTTGTTCTTAACACTGAAGCAAATATAGATGTCTTCCCATATTTAGATGTATATGAAAAAAAAGTATTATAATTAAGAATCCAGGAAGGATACCTACTTGCAGAAGAAAGGGGTTACAAAGGTTTTTGTAATCATTATTAAGATTGCGGCATTGAAGCCAAACGAAGGAATCATTGTAGTAATAAAATTATTTTACTGCCCGTTTTTGGATCTCAGGCATAACTGAGGCGTGTTTCCGTGTTTACTTTGATTTACTACTGGTTTTCATTACAATACGTTTAAGAATAAATAACAAAATTATTCTCTGTATATGTGTTATTAGTTTAAAATGCATTTCAGCATATACTTTTCAGTTTACGTAGTTATATTTATACAGTTATAAGATATTTAAATGAATATTCTTATCCATGTTTTTCAAGCAGGTCGTAGTAAGCCGGTACGGACTGCTACACGCGGGCCAGTCGGCGCCGTTTCTACAATTTATTGGCTCTATCACCACTTCCGACTTTAATAAACATTGCATACATAGTTCTATAATTGTATTCTACTTACGCTTTTTGCTCACGGTAATAAAATCTGTTACCTTTATCGCTTATCTTCTCTTCGATTTTTTCAATTCACTTGTTACACATTAGTATTTTCCATTGTTTGATTTTACGCGAGTATTACATATTTAGAAATTTAAGGTTTTTAACGGATTTTAAACGCGATTCGTTCATTATATTATTTTCCCGACGTTTCGCACACTTTGCAGCGAGCGTGGTCACGGGGAGACCCGTCTCCGCGTGACCACGTTAAAAATCTTTAATTTCTAAATGTGTAATACTGGCGTAAAATCAAACAATGGAAAATTACCAATACATGTATCCACATATACAATATACATAATTATATGTTATATACATATATCGGTTATTAAGCGCAATGTATTGATTATATCAAAGCTTATTGTTAGTAAGCACGCATTGTGTAAGTGCGGCTTCAACAAAATTACGTAATAAGCAAAGTTGTTCTTAGACAAAAGTAATATCGTACTTTTCCAATATGATATTGGGATTTATTATGTTTTCATTACGCACAATGAAGATAAACATTACATTGAAAACTTTACGATATGTTTTGATTAGCTTAACCCAATTCCCTGCGATCCTCGCATACTAATATAGGTCTTTCCTATTTGAATATTTAGTGGTTCATAGAAATATACTACCCACAATGTTTGCGAGAGGAGACATTTTGAACTTTAATGGAAATACCTACGATAATTCTAGGATAAGCGCTGATAAAGTGCTAGCGAGAGTTTGAATTTCTTAAATAATGTTCTGAAGTTTTAGCAGGATAAAGTATGCGAAGTAAGTTATAATATGACACAATATATACCTAATGAGTATTAATTTATACAATAGGTAGGCGATAGTGCATAATACAGCAATCATTTTCTTTTTCACGAGTAAAACTTATTGCATTTTGTATTGATTCCACATTACATAATATTATTTAAAATTATTTGCATAACTTTAAAAATTAAAACAAATTTTAAACAAAAACAAAAAAAACATTTCATTTATTTTTTAAAACATTTCCTTTCTTTATAAATACTTATTGGGCTTGATCAATGCTTACTTTACCTACATGAAATTAAAATATTTTCTCTTATCATTTGTAAAATTCTTATACTAGTCTTTGTTCACATACGTATATTATTTTTACTACTTATTGGTGTACCTTTTAATTGGCGTAGCTTAGTATTTATTCATCTCAAAAATTGTATCACTAGCTGTAAGGTACCTTATCATAAATAAATAAATAAATAAATAAATAAAAATATATATTAAGTAAGAGATACATGTAGGCTAAAAGAAAACGCAAGCGTAGCATATCGATGACTCATTTGTGTTTTCAGCAGACAGATCAAAAACATGGATTATTATATTCGGTACTGGATAAGGCCACACTTTACAACGAATAACACATTTACGAAGCTTATAAATAAACTAAGTATGGTAGTGTTAGGCACACTGTTACTGCTGTTAATCAATTTTCAGTTTTCTTGTTTACGTTGATTTGAGAATATATGCTAGGGCTTTATTAAATGTAAGTACATACTTAAACTTCAAAATTAATCCCAATTATGATGTAACATTTTGTGTTGTTATTTTCAGATACACATTACAAGGTATTGTTTTCTTAAAAAATAATCATTAAAATCTACACATACACCGTTATTACAACATTGAAACACATCCAGAAACTAACGTCTTTACTTTTCGTGAAGAATGCGTCTCGAAGCGATGAAATAGGACGACCCTTTTCGCAATTTCCGCATACATATTGCCAGAGAATGTAAAATTTTAGAAATAAATATAATGAAGTCCGTTAGAAGTGATATTTTACTCAACATTTGACACACTTAGCCTGGATTAGAACCGAATTAGCGAAACTATGACGGGTTTATGTTAATGCTTTCTAAAATCTTAGTTAATGCTTTCATATCATCATGGTTTATGATCGACAAATGACCAAAATTGAGAAGAATTTACTTTTATTCCATTATTCAATAATATATATTATATACATTATGTGTAGTGACATGCATGTAAAAAATATTAATCACTAGATTTCCGCGCGTAGCGTCGCCCGCTTCAAAAGTCTTACAGGAATGTGAATATCGCGGTAAAAATTCCCTTTGTCGCACTCTAGCTCATACCATAATCAAATTTAAATTATTGGTACAATCTGCATGATATTTAATAGTTATTTAATAAGTAAAAACAGGTGGAAGTATAATATCAATGTAGGCAATGTTCGTAAAAATGTAATTTTAAGCAGTATACTTTAATAAATGATGGACTTCTTTTAACGATATATCATGATTAAACCCACACAAAAAAATCAGATTATATTTTAAACTTTCATTCATAAAAATTTTGCTTATTATTAGTCGAGAATAATAATAGCCCTTGCATAACAAAACCTCTTCTATGAGTAGAGTAGGTAAGCTCAGAAGCGACAAAATTAATTCATTTTTCAGAAAATCGATCTTGTCTAATTCACGAGAAGATGGAACGCTAAAAATTTACGAATGAAATATCAATGCGTATAGATACATACGCTATGGCTTTATAGGATTTTCAGATGTCTCTTAAAATGATGTGAAAAAGCTTCTTTAATGACGACTCTCGATTAAATGACGAAAATATCATATCTAAACTAGCAAGCTTTAGCTACGAGTTTAGAGTGTGTATAAATTAATGTAAATACACTTACATAGTTCAAATTCAGTTATTATGTACCTCTTGATTTGTTAATATTATACCTATAGACTGTTTCATATCTGAAAATCATCTAAATTGATAAATAAGTTTATATTGTATGTAATAAAAATATATTTACATTTTCAGCTCGACACGTTGAAAGTATACATATAATACCTGGTGCTTTGAAATTGTGTAAATCTGTCAGTTCTTTCGCGATGGAATACTCTCAGGGTGTGTTGGATTTTCCTGGATATAAGAAATTGGATTCTAGAAAATATTATATATATTTAGAATACACATGTAGGTATGAAAGCTCAATTGAATTGAAATGTTGAGATAATAATGTCAAATGGCGCATCTGAAAATTATTTATTCTATATAATTACGTGAATATGTCAACAGAAACGTTAATTTAAATGTTGTATAACGTTACGACACGTGGAGTTCGGGGCAACTGTTTTATAGACTATGAAACGAAATTTATTGGTCCGGTGAATTCGGTGCCACTCTCTTAAATATATTTCATAAATTCTCCATTTAGCTCATCGCACTTATTATTAAATGTTTTCTTATTTAACAAGTCGTTTCGTCAGTATTGAGTTTCAAAAACGTACGCAAAATTTGGCTTAATAGACCCAGAATAATATTATTTTTCGATTAGCTACTCATAAACTACGTAGGTGCAGGGTGAAAGATTTATCTTATAACTTTCATTCTATTATACTGGTAATACAAGTTAATTGTAAATTCCCAGTGTTTAATAACCTCACACTATTTATCTTTCTGACATCTCTCAGGAGTTATAGGTAAATGCTAAATTAAAAACCCACGTCCATATGTGGGCGTTCTCGTGATTTATACCGTAATTTTAAAGAATACACACCTACCCCATAGGAAAGTTTACCGCCTGAATTATAGGTTGGTTCGTGTGGGAGTTATGCAAATCTAGTATTCTGCGAAACCTAGTTAGGTACATATTGACAAATGTATTGTAGGTATGTTTAGTGATAATGTCGAGGAAATTTCTGCAGACATTTGTGCCACAATATCCATAACGTATTGTCATTTTCTCAAAGCTCATTATCATCTTTTCCAGTTTCATCTCATATACGTCACGAAAGCTTTAAAAGCATTTTTTCTAAATAAATAATATGAGCCTCGAAGTGCCGATTTGATAACTCGCACTATTACAAATTCGCAGACGAATATCTAAACAGGAGATTTATGTTTTGATTCCAGACATCTGTAATCAGTTATGTGTTTTTCAATGCCATTTCCTTAGATAAAATTATGTAGTTCCGCGCGGAAGTGAGAGTTTGTTTTTAAAAATTCACCTTGAAGACGATGCTTGAAAAATGTTTTACAGTGTAAACTATAATTACCCTTGTTAACTGACATACTCACGTTTGACTCTATTTATCTTATTGTCAGAGGAAAATTTAAAGAAAACATCTTTATTTTCTTTGAAGCAATTGAAAGAAACATTAAACAAGATTCAATGCTACGCTATTCTTGAGATTTATGTTACTATTACTAAAGTTACAGAAAAATATACAAATAAGGGTACATGCTTCGTGCAAGTATGACATCCAGAATCGGATGTTTAAAATTTGACTCATCTAATACATAAAAACCCATAACCAACAATAACATAAAAAATACTAACAAATATTAAAGGAAGAAGCTTTCACACTAACGCTAAAACTATTGGTAATACAATTATTTCACGGAAAAATGATTAAAGAGCGACATACGAGTGGCGCGAGCAAATATAAATACACGTTCAAAACAAAAGCTATGACTTCTTGAGCTTCGAGCACGCGCAATGACTCACTCATTCACAGAATGATTTCAAAAACAACAATATTCGTTATAGGCACAATATACAGATACATACAGTAAGGAAACTTCATACAAAATGTTCGAAATGGCTCCCCCCCCATCAAGCGTGTTTACGAGGGTATTGAAGGGGATCGATAGTAGCGGGTGACCACAGATCTAGCACTAGTAGATTTGCAATGCTATGGTGAAACGAGAAAGATAGCTACGCTTTCATTATGTAAGTGAAGGGGATGTAAATATCTGCGTGGCCACTTTTTAGATGGCCTACTGTCAAAACTGGGCCAAACAAACAAAGCAGATCTGATATTTAATTAGTTTTCTTGTGTCTACTGTTCTTTTTGGTGATAAATACATTTGGAAGTTAATTATAAAAGTGTTCTGAATGTCCAACGTGTACTGAGTGTTTATAATTATGGGTGGTTGCAGCGTATTAGGCTATAACAGCCGCACGGAAACAAACGCCGATGGAATTTCGTTTCATTCGTAAGTAAACAATTAAATATAGATACATAATATCAGAATCATTATAATTGACTGTTTCCTATCAACTGATCATTGTTATTGTTAATATTTCGTGGTAGTTTTAGGTTTTAAGTGTAAGATAACCTCAATCACAATGTTGCCTGCAAATGGGAAAAAAAGTCCACAAAATTGCAAAAAAATGTTTGTCCAATAGTTTTCCAACGTATTCTGGCATTCGTAAAATATGGATTGATGCTAGTCGGTAAAATTGGGTACCATCTAAAAAGCGAGAATATGTTCAAAGAATTTTAACGCAATTTTTTTGTTTGCAAACCTAAATTATCTCTCCTTCAGTCAAATGCTACGCCAACAATAAGCATGAATGTAATTACTTATCTACATTTTAAGAAGTTGATTTTAAATCACAATCAAATTCCATTGTTAGATTTCCCTATAACCCTAAGATAGATTATTTTCATATGCGTTTATTAAACTTTGTTACATATTAAATTGCTTTTTACATTAACTCTCTAGTAAAATAAAAGTAAAATATAAATCTAAGAATTTATATTTTTTAGTTTGAATCTGTGCAGTCAGTATCGGCAACACAAAATGATGATCCAAATTCCAATACCATCAACGAGCTATAGAGGAGTTAAAAGGAATAGACAGAAATCAAATGATTAAAATGTGTCCCCAGGTGCTAAAACTCGAAAACTGGTTTGTACTAAAAAATACATCTTAATTAATAAAAATAACAAGATATTTGGTAATACATACTTAATAATGGATAAAAAATTATAACCGGAGTAAATTAAGCATTAATTCCATTTTATTTGCCATTAATTGTTAGCATTTCTGTTTAAAAAATGTTTTTATTTCTAAAAGCAGAGTTGTTTTGATGCCATAGTTTCAAATTTAATATATTGAAGTATTTTTATTTCTAATTATTTGCTATATATGTATATTAATGTTATACTTTGATACCAATATATTGGTATTATAATAATTAATATAATGGCCTTGACACAAAAAATATTTTATATTCTAAAATTTATTTTTTCAGTTGCAGAAGCAAAAACAGATATCAGCTAATCGTCTTAAGAAATTGCTTGTTAAATGCTTATAAATATGGAAGAAACAGAAGTTCTCCGCAGCATCGAAAACGGAAATAAAGATTTTCTAAAACTCAAGGAAACGATATTCAAGCCAATTACGCAACTTTTCCTTATATCTAAATTTCATAAGCCCAAAAGCGTACGTTTACGTAGGAAAAACATTCGACATCGGGCTATGTAGATTTTGTACCTACTTGATTTTTATGTTCCAATATTTGTAATCGGCCCTTAGCACAGAAATTTATACATGTGTAAAATAACCTATGATAACAAAACACATTGAAACTGTATCTGAATTTAATATTCCTTTATTTGTGGTCTTCCCTTCTCGAATGTATATTATGTATATAAAAACTACAAAGGTAAATTTTCATTAAAAATACGTCCTCAAATTCACCTAATAATTATTTATTTATTACACTGAATTGTAATAAATAATTAATGTTAGAGTGAATTTGAGGACGTATTTTTAATGAAAATTTTCCCTAAAATGTAGGAATGTTTATAAAATGGCAACACTCGAAGATAGAGCGAAATGCACTGAGGTGGCCACGCATGTTCGGAATCTAGTAGTGCTAGATCTGTGCGGGTGACACATCCACAGATTTTGAATGACAAATATACATAGTATCATAGTATAGAAAAAAGTTTAAAGTGATGTCAATTCACATTAAATAAATATCGATTGTTTCAGTTTGTAGCCCTTTCAATAAATATATTTGTAAATACCGTATCTGACTACAAGTTAAAAAGAGACTATTTTTTAATTTCTATAGATATGGCAGCATGAGTTTTAAATTATGTTGACATATTTCCACCAAAATGATAGCTACAAATAGTCACTATTAGGAGTCCAGTCTGTTTAAAGATCGCATCTATTTTTTAATTTATTTTTGCATATTTTGTGTTTTTTAATTTAATTTAATTTATCGTTTTAAAAATAATTTAGTAGGTATACCTACATACAAGTATTGTAAATTCTGGTTTAAAAGAATTATTGAATATATTATGTATAATACAAATATCAAGCATCCATACTAATATTATGCGAAAGTAACTCTGTCTATCTGTCTGTTACTCAATCACGCCTTAACTACTGAACCAATTTGCATGAAATTTGGTATATAGATATTTTGATACCCGAGAAAGGACATAGGCTACTTTTTACCCCGGGAAATAGGATAGGTTTTATCCCGGAAATCCCACGGGAACGGGAACTATGCGGGTTTATCTTTGACTGCGCGGGCGAAGCTGCGGGTGGAAAGCTAGTTATAAATAATTTAGGTACATTAAAAAGCCTTTGGCGTCCATAAAAAAACAAACTTTCGAAATATAGCACTGATAAAAACGTATTTACCAAGGTGTATTAATTCGGATTGTTTCTTCTTGTAAATTCATATTTAGGCTACACCATTTTTTTATTTTAACGGGTTTTTATCTCAAAATTACCACAAAATCAACTGTGAAAAAAAAGCAAACAGAAATATACAGGCCGAATTGATAACCTCCTCCTTTATTTTTGAAGTCGGTTAAATATCAAAAAGGTAACAGCCCTATAGCTATAATAGTGCTTATGTCATTATTTCATCGCAGGGGCTTAGGGCGTATTCAGAAAGAAAGCTTGAAACTTATAAGCGCTTATCGGCGCTTGTCAACGCTGGTTCGTTCTACACAAAGGAAGCAGGTTGAAGCAGACCAAAACAAATTTTATATGGCAGCGCCCAGCGCTGACCAGCGCTTGTTGAAGCTTGTCGGAACTTGTCGGCGCCTATCAGCGCTTATCGGCGCATGTTCATATATTTTCCTGCGCGGGTTACCAGCGCTGACAAGCGCCGATAAGCGCTTAAAAGCGCTTATAAGTTTCAAGCTTTCTTTCTGAATACGCCCTTAGTTTCCTAACTGTATGTACGTAGTATATATCTGTCAACTGTGTTATAGGTGAAATGCGAGGCTCTAGCCTTCACAAATTTACTATTGGCAATGTGACGAAATGTCAGATCGAATTTGTATGAACACGGCTATTAAATTGTTGCCTTCGAGAAGTGAAAATAGCATAACATTGACAGCCCAGATGAGTGTTCTGAGCAGGTAATCTGAGGATCATATTCTAGGCCGACTTTAGAAGTCCGTTCAGTTTAAGTACTGTTTTTATAGAGTTATAAACTGTGACTGAGTGGATTGGGAAATTTATTTAAATATTAAGAGACTTGTAAATTTTAGTGTAGTCTGTGACCTTGCAGCAACATTTTGTGCTAATCTATATTTTACGACAATGTGCTAGAAAATAAAAATAAATTATAGGAATATAAAAAAAAATACATTTAAATATTGTTAAAAACAAGATGAGCTTACGATATACTTTACAAGTAACATTTTCACGCGGAAAAGTGAGATTTCAAGGTCCTTACAGAATTACTCGGTATTTGTACTAACATTTTTAACTAGAATTACCTTTTACATAATGAATAACTTCGATTTAGGTTTACCTTTACTAGTCATAATATATCGTAAATTAATCACACGTACCAGTAAAACGATGAATTGCTTCAATAATATTTATGAAGCCAAATCAGTTACATAATGTGGATTATACCATTGTTTAATTTTGCTATTATGCTTGTACATTGCTCTCGGCAATTTTCATAAATTGAAACAAAATGTTTTTTTTTTTATAAATTCAACGAATGTGAAACAGGAGAGTGTAGTATATTTTATATTATGTAACATGCGTAATTAGTATTATTGTGAAATTGTTCTTCAGTAGGTATTAAGATGAATTCCTAACTAAAGTAAGATGATTGAAAATGTGAGCTGTTCTCATATATTTGAGTATATGTAAATTATAATAGGCTATTTGTGTTTAAGATAACGTTTGTTTCTAAAATAACCTTATGCTGAAAAGTTTCTCTCCGCTTTATTTGCATATCACACAAGTACCGATTGTCCTTGTATGTGTAGACTAGAAAAAAAATGTTTAGATTCATATTCAAAATTATTGCGTTATTTTTTTGTACCTTCTTTCAGATTAACTGGGTATAAGTATTAGTAAACAATTTGATAAATAGCTTGAAACTTTAAAACTGAAAACTAATCTATATCAATAAATTACTTAAAAAAATTGGTCTAATAAATAAAACGTCGTGATTAATGTGTATTGAAAAATATCACACATTTTCATGCATAAGTTTTTTCAATAAATTGAATCTGGTATCATAAAAACTAATAACTTCCACAATATAATTAAGCCGACATAAATTGCTAAATATTGCCTTGGTTTTTTACCAAAATCTAATAACAACTAGAAATTTATGTTACGTTTACCAGAGTTGCTAATATAAACATTTCCTTATTGGCGTTATCACAGATTAGATTTTCAATGGAGTAGCAAGGACTAACAAATGATGATATAAAATCAATCACAAGCCAATCGCTCTATGGCATCTCTAGGTCATTATGAGAGGCCAAAACTAAAACCGAGCACTTACCTCGATAATTTTTAATATACGTTTCCGTCTTATAAAAATTGCAGTTATTTATTTGATAAACACCTATAATTCAGGTGGTCTTTGATGATGTTGTTGCAAGATTAAAAAGAATGATATGAGGTATTTATGGAGACAAAAGATTGTTGTGATAATTTATTGACATAGCAGAGCAGTGCGTAAAAATTCGCGGATGTGATGTATGATTTATGGAAAATTAGATATAGGTAATGTGTTATATTATTAGCCTTCTACGGCGTAGGTCTCGATATATTATGTGCTAATAGACCTGAGGAAGTAAGAATAATTATTATTCATTTTGCGATGCAACCTTAGTAAATCCAGTAGGTACATGAAATATTTTCGTAGCATTCCCTTTCAGTATTTTAAAACAATTAGGTATAAAAGCAACATATTATAAAGAATTAACAACAGATAAAACATCTCATTTTGTCCTTTTATACCATGTTGAATGAACATTATTAGTACTAAATCGCATTTCATATGTACATTATGGTATGGTGATGCTATTTTTAAATATATTAGCTCACGTGTGCATATCAATAGCAATCATTCGTTAAATGAAATATATTAGAATGATATTAATTAGGTTATTAGGCGCAACATTACTAAAACACCTACATTTTAATCTTTAAAGGTCATAATGCAAATTACACAACTTCGTTAATATTCTAATCATCTCTTTATTTCATTACTTACTTAATGTTTATTTTAAGCGTTTAGTTTTCGCATTTCCACCGTTACCGCGTAGGCGAATAAGATAAATGGTTCCTAAATAAAGCAGTTTGCTTTACACGTGTTATGTTAATCCAACCATCAATTAATAAAGTACGAAATGTTTCTCCGTACATCGACTCGAGACAATGGAAACAACTAGGTACATACTTAAAAGAGATTAATGAACGGAAAATCAGCGGGTCGACGATCGCTATCTCGTCAATATGCAATGCAAATGTTTTTTGATATTAGTTCGTTGCAATTAATCCCAAAAGCCATTAGGATTTCCAAAGATCAAAGAATGATTTAGATATGTCTAATATGGGAACTACCACAATGTTTTTAAATTATGATCACTTCAGTATCTGAATTGAGGAATCAAGAAATACTATTATTTGATTGCAATTAATATTGTCGAACTGCTTTGAATAGATAAATCATCATTGTTTCATTTTTAGTTTAAATACTGTTGTAAGGTTAAACTATAAACAAGAAACATACCTACATAGATATTATATTATATTGGAATATAATTTTTTTTGTAGCCATAATTATACATGCTATATTTTTCACTCCTCGCAGCAGTTTTTCATTTTATTTATATTTTATTGGAATATGAAAAATTATCTTCGCTTTTCTTTATTGCTTCTATCAATCAACATCTAATAACTACATTCCAGAGTGTATCTCAGCGAGTGACTATATTATACAGTTATCTATTTTAAGGACGATACATTCCAAAAAGTTCGTTGACATGTTCCTCTGGCAAATATCTTTTTAAACTCAAATTTAGATTTAAAAAAGGAGTTGATTTTTCACCTCGCAATGTTTATTATTGTCCGTAAACATAGGACATTGGCCACGCACCGTCAGACATTTTGAGAAATTTTTCACCGATTTGTTTTTACATGTCTGAAGGCATTTCTTGTTTACGCAATTGGAAAAGCGGAACATCGTTTTAAATTGCCCTTAAAAGATATAATTATGAATGTTTATAAATTTTACCTTTCACTTTTCATATCTTCTATTTTATTTATCAGTGATTCACACAGGTGATTCATATATACAAAGTAGGACATAATATAAGTACCTATTCTACAATTTCAGGAATGTCATTTACTGGAAGGTGAGAAATACCATAAATATATCAACTTTTATTTCTTTAATAGAACTTACCTACGACGTTGGCAGAGTCTACCTATATTGGGTTGAGCTATTAACAAAGAGAAGAAAACACGAACTTTAAATTATTCTATGTTCAATTACTTGAAAATATCCATTAAAAAAATGATTTATACATCGTGTTATGTCTTTACTCACGTTCAAGAACTTTCGGAAAATCGACTTACATTTCACACGTGTTTTCCATTTATTAAGCCAATACAATAAGATCGTTTCACGCACAAGCTATCCAAATTTGTTTACAAGCCCATTGGCCCCGTATTAGCTACATAAAAATAACATATATATAAACTATAAAATGGAGCTGTATTACAGCAAATTAGATTTTGGCTCTCGACATCAATGATGATTAGCGCATTTTGTTTGAACGTATAGTGATTTGTGGCCTAATAAATTAAACATGTACCAACGTTTTAAATTAACAGCATATTAACGATATTTATAAATTTTATTAACATCTTTTACGTGCGAGTGCTTTGGGAATTTACTAAATTTAACATTTTTTTTTTACTAAATTTAACTTTTAATTAGCTAACCTTTATGATTTTCTGTATACACTTATATTTATATATTACAAATGGGTATTTCAGGACTATGTTTGTTCATTCTATTCAATTCCAAATAGGTAGATACAGTTTATATAAGTTGATTGTGTAATATAGGTTAAAATTTGGTTAAGAAACTTGCAATGATGAAAATGACAAAACAAAATGCAACATACATAAAAATTTCTAATAAAAGAAAAATAATTCATTGAATGATCAGAATAATTGAGAGACAATATTTTATTTAAATTATTTTTCAGGTAAAATACTAAATTATTAAACTAGACCGTACCCTACCTCGAGCTTTCGTCCCTAAAGAGAAAAATAGTTAATAAAAGCTTCTTACCGTGTAGTATGTAGATCTTTTTAAATATTTTAAGTAGGAAATTAGATTGTTTTCATATAATACTAGGTTTAGGTGGCACCCGCCCTACCTACGTTTACTTGGCATGATGTTTTTCTTCAAATATCGGCCAATTTACACAAAACCCAAATAAATTCTACACCTAAATCCTCCTCATGAATCACTCCAGCCATTAGTGTAAATCACATGAAATTCATTTTTATTTTCATCGCGTTTGTATCGATAAACTCGATTTGACGTGTTTAATCACACTCTTTTGCATAGTAAGATAATAAGGATCTGCAAACATCGTTCTGAAAACTTTCAAAGAAGCAAATAATGGAAGCTTTTCAGATTTCAAAATAACGACACTTTTAAATAAATATTGAAGAAATAGACCAATCCTAAATACTAAACAGTTATAAAGATGGCATTTATTTATGTAAATTATTGTTATACAATTACGTTAAATATTACGAATATTTAATTAAAACAAATATGTATTTAGTTTTAATGCAAAGGCTAAACTCCACTTTACAATGTTGTTGTTATGGCCGTTATTTATGAATATATAATTAACAAATATTACACTATATAGATATTCATATTTTGATACGACATTAACGAGTGTGTGACGCAGTGGAATGAGCCACTTACTGAAACTTATGAAAACAAATAGGTTGAGGAAAATTTGGCGCAATTTAATCGATCGCTATTTTTATCTAAAACAACTTCATCGTTCCAAATGCAGGTCTAATTAAAGATTATTGAAAGATTGATTTATTGAGTTTCCGTATTCGACGTATTGGTTATTGCGAATTTAAATACGTCATCATACTTATACAAAGCGATGAAAGTACATTTCCTTTTGATTGAGGAATTAGAAAAATTAATTTATTATAAGGAAAAATACATAAATACCTTTTTTTGTATATAGTGGGGAAATCTTCCAAAGATACCCACTGCCCCCGGGGAAGGAGCCGTGGGTTATGTCGGATTCTTACCGACTAAAACCCCACGCCTTTTCACAAGCTAGAAATAGAAAAAGTATTTTAGTCTTAATTTAACTGATAGATATTAATGTGGTTTCTCATAGCGTTATATCAAAAATGAATTAGTTCAAAGCCTAGTATAGCAAAATAATATGTGAGAAGTATTCCTAAGAATCCTTAGGTTGCTTAAATACACGAAGGGCGCCGGGCGGTGGAGCGGGGAATGTAATCCATCGTCCGGTGCGGTGAGGCGGCTTGAGACGTGTTCCGCTCATGTCGCCAACGGGAGGGAAGAACAGGCAAACCACCTTTCCTATTCTTGGCTTGCGCCTGGCCTGGAGACGGGCTGCCGCCGAGGGGGTCGCGGAAGAATTCCAACCAATACCCTCGGCCCCATCATTAAAGCGGCTCGACGGAACATAGTGGGGTTTTAGTCGGTAAGAATCCGACATAACCCACGGCTCCTTCCCCGGGAGCCGTGGGTATCTTTGGAAGATTTCCCCACTTTAAAAAAAAAAAAAAAGGTTGCTTAAATAGCATTCCCACTGCTCGATTCTATAGGTATCTGTTTTTTGATAAAATAAAATTTGAAGGTGTATTAGTGATAGGTTAATACATAAATTAATTAAGGACACTTGTGACCAAATCATTACAGATAGATACATTCATTTAAAACATGTAGGTAAATCTTCATAAGCTTTAATTTATAAGACCCTTTTCTCCAATAATAAACACAATAAAAACAGAATTAGCGAAATCGGTCAATACCGAATCGATTCATTGATAAATGTAGAGCTGGAAGTTTTTCCAAAATAAATGGGATTTGAAAAAAGCAATATATCAGAGTTTCTTATCGGCTCTTTTCTACGTTAACTGATTTCCAAACTAGAAATGTTTGATAATGTATAAGTTACTAGCTTTCCGCCCGCGGCTTCGCCTGCTTTGTCTAAAACATAATAAATTATATACTAAAACCTTCCTCTTGAATCACTCTATCTTTTAAAAAAAACCGCATCAAAATCCGTTGCGTAGTTTTAAAGATTTAAGCATACATAGGGACATAGGGACATAGGGACAGAGAAAGCGACTTTGTTTTATACTATGTAGTGATGATAGTTATAAACAACATACTTTTTTGTTACAGCTGTAGTGGATGTTACTGTAACTCTCGATATCATTATTATTATGTTTCGCAGCTTCATTCTTTGCGATTTATATTGACGTGGTGTAGTAGCGTTCCTAGCCTGAGCCTTGCACGGGTTTTTTAAAGGTATAAGTATTATTAATTTAAATTTATACTTTTATAATTTTTAAATTATACTTTTTTTTTTGTGGCAACACTTTTTACCCCTACCATTTACCCCCATCATTTCTCAAACGGTTCGTTACGATGTGTAGGTCATTTTGCGTTTCCGTGCTCAAGCCTTCGCACGTCTCCGATAAAATAATTTTTAAAAAATACAACGGTTTTTTGTTTTGATTAATTAGTGATGCGTACTGCTAAAATTGGGCTGTTACTATCATCAACATTAATCAATGATTAGTGATGCGAGGATACCATACCTGGGTTTCTTCTATCACAAATAAAGCGACGCGTACTGCTATACTTGGGCTGATACTGTCACTGTTTTTAAAAAACATTTGCTATATACAAATGTTTTTGCAGGTGAACCGTTGGATGTGCCATCTCCTGGGTCTTTATACTGCCAGTCGCCACTGAGGGACCACCAAACTGATGAGGCACCTCGACCGTTATCACCATGTCCGCCTTTGTCACCTCAAGAAATCACGCCACGTCCTGACTCGCCACGACCTGATGAGGTTGTTGAACCGCAACCGGGAACATCGGTGGACAGTGATAAACAAAATGAAGAGCTGGAGCTGGGTGAAGACGTCCTTCAATTGTTAGGAGACGCTCCAAAAACCGACACTTCGCTCGGCCCTGCGATCCATAAGGATGTCGCCAGCAGGTGGCAGGACATCCTTTCCAAAGGACTTCCTAAGGAAATAAAAGATATCCTTTACAAAGAATATCTAGTTCCCAATAATTGTGATTTGTTGCTGGCCCCTGCTCTCAACCCGGAGGTAAAGGCTGCACTGCCTGAAGCTTTAATTAAAAGAGACACGTCGCTCAGCTACAGGCAAAAACAACTTGGGGTTGCACTGTCTGCTCTTGCAACAGTCACCCAAATGGTCATAGCGAATGAGACGTCAAAACAAAAAATTTTAAAGCCTTTAAGTGATGCGTGTCGTATACTGTGTGACAGCCATCATGCTGAAACGAGGACACGAATAAAATTTGTAATATTCTCGATTAACACCAAATTAAAAGACGCCCTAATAGAAACCAAGCGAGATGCGTTACTGTTCGGTGAGAATATCTCGGACAAACTTAAAGCGGCCAAGTCTATCCAACAGTCAGGTGAATCTTTAAAGAATATACAAAAACCTAAAAATAGACCTAGTGTATCTGTGGCGACTAATCAAGTCAACAAGGGCCGTTTGAACTATGTTCCTCAGCAGCGCCAGGCGGACAACAAACGCCACGACAACCGTTTCGCTCGTGTGCCCAACATAGCGTCGCGTCCACCTCCGAGCAACAGTGCACGACGACCCCCCGACCGGACGTACCCGCCTTCGAAGACACCAGCTCCGCAGCGGAGGCAATAATCGACCAGGTGCGATATGCTGGAAGACTCCAGCATTATTTTAATAACTGGCGTAATATAACTAATGATCAGATCATTTTATCGTGGGTTAAAGGTTATTCTATACCTTTTAAGTCTTATCCGTTTAGAACCGATAAGCCTAGTGTGTATCCTAAAACGGAACAAGAATGACAAGATTTCTATACGTGTTTGTCGAAATTATTATCTATAAATGCTATATCGCATTGTAACCATGAACCGGGCGAGTTTTTATCCTCTATTTTCCTAGTGTCTAAACCAAATGGTGACAAGAGATTTATTCTTAATTTAAAATGCCTTAACAAGTTCATTGAAACTAAACATTTTAAAATGGAGGATTATCGTACTGCGTCAAAGTTGATAACTCCAAACTGTTTCATGGCAACTATCGATTTAAAAGATGCTTATTTTTTAGTGCCAGTAAATAAAATGCACAGAAAGTACTTACGGTTTGAGTATGATGGAGTTCTTTACGAATTTAATTGTTTGCCATTTGGTTTATGCACCGCACCGTTCGTGTTTACAAAACTTCTAAAACCTATATTTGAATTTTTAAGAAAAACTCATCGTATGATATCAGTCGTTTATCTTGATGATGTCTTTTGTATTTGTAGAACACTATTAGAATGCCAAGAAAACATAACTTTGACCAAAACACTTTTTGAAAGACTAGGTTTTTTGATTAACTTAGAGAAAAGTTCGTTAGTACCAAAGATGCAATGCAAATTTTTAGGTTTTGTATTCGACTCCAATAATATGTTATTAAAACTACCCGATGATAAGAAGTTAAAAATTAAAGAAAAAGTTTCCACCGTCTTAAATACTAAAAAATGCAAATTACGAGAATTTGCTCAATTTATCGGTTTATTAATTTCAGCTTGTCCCGCAATTCAATATGCTTGGTTATATACTAAAATTTTCGAACAGTATAAATATATGTGTTTGCTTAACTACGAACAGATAATTAAAATTCCAGATAATTTAAAATCTGATATGTTTTGGTGGATCCGTAATATAGATATAGGTAGTTGTCCTCTCGGGATTGAAGATTTTAATTTAGAGATTTATTCAGATGCATCTAACACCGGTTGGGGCGCCTATTGTAATAACAATAAATGTTTTGGCTACTGGAAAGAATGTGAAAAAACATTGCATATTAATGAGTTAGAATTAAAAGCAGCTTTTCTTGCCCTTAAATTCTTCGCGAAGAATTTATGTTCTTCTCGAATCTTGCTAAGAATTGACAATGTCACCGCAATTTCTTGTATAAATAGAATGGGTAGTATTCAATATGATCACCTTAATGTGGTTTCCAGAGAAATCTGGCAGTGGTGTGAAATGCGTAAAATAACTATTTTTGCATCCTATATAAATACAAAGGATAATTGTGAAGCAGACCAATTATCGCGGAAGAAATTTCACGATACAGAATGGGAACTAAACCAAAATGCATACGATGAGATAACCATTAATTTTGGTGTCCCTGAAATAGATTTGTTTGCAAGTAGATGTAATGCAAAGTGTCATACATATGTAACTTGGAAAAACGATCCTGATGCATGGGCGGTAGATGCATTTACGGTTTCATGGAAAAATAAGTTCTTTTACGCATCCCCCGTTTTGTTTAATAACAAAGGTAATGCAAAAGATTATAAAAGAAAAGGCAGAGGGTATAGTTGTGGTACCGTATTGGCCTACGCGACCCTGGTTCCCAATTTTTCAGAAATTAATGACAACCAAGCCCATATATTTTGCACCTGATATTAATTTATTAACTTCTCCCTTCAGGATCAACCACAACCTACACAGAACTTTGAAGTTGGTTGCCGCGAAGCTTTCAGGCAAGCTTTACTAAGGAAAGGCTTGTCACCAAGTACGGTACAAATAATGTTATCATCGTTATCTGATTCTACCTACAAACAATACGATGGCTGCATAAACTACTGCAGTACCCACAACTATAGCTACATCTCGGCATCTGTCCCTGTAGTTTTACATTTTCTTACCGATTTATTTAATAAAGGTGCTAAATACGGTACCATTAACTCCTATAAGTCTGCCTTATCATTAATTTTATCTAATTTAGAAGATGATAGGGTAAAACGCTTTATGAAAGGAGTTTTCAAATCGAGGCCAACAAATCCTAAATATCATATAACCTGGGATCCGAGCATAGTTCTCGAATATTTAGCCCAACAGTGGCCAAATAATGAACTCAGTTTGGAAACTCTTTCCAAAAAGACTGCAACTCTATTGGCTTTGGTAACAGCGCATCGAGTACAAACACTTGCTCTTATTAAATTAAAGGACCTTGATATAAGAGGCACAAGTGAAATAATAATAATGATTTCAGATTTAATTAAAACTTCTAAGCCGTACTCGTTACAGCCTCTTTTAAGAATTCCTTACTTCAATAGTCGCTCGGAAATCTGTCCAGCCAAATGTCTAGAATCGTACGTAAATAAAACATCAACACTTCGACATAATGATCATTTATTTATTAGTTTTAAAAAACCATACTCAAAAGTTACCTCCCAGACGCTCAGTAAATGGATAAAGGACACGCTTCATAACAGCGGAGTAGATACTTCTATATTTAGTGCTCATAGTACTCGCCATGCGTCCACATCCACTGCCAATAGACTTGGGGTCAACATTGATGTTATACGCAAAACTGCGGGATGGTCTGATTCTTCTGCAGTATTTGCTAAGTTTTACAATAGACATGTAATTACTGATCCTACCAGCTTTGCTAAAACATTGTTATCTAATAATGATTCAAGTAACCTGCAAGAAAAATAATTAATGGTTAAATTATGAAAATAAGGTGTGATTAATAATATTTATAGTTTATTGATTATTGCAAATAAAATATGAAACTTACCATAAGTTTTTCAATTTTTATCACCATTTCACATTTTATTTACTCTAAACATCTACACCACGTCAATATAAATCGCAAAGAATGAAGCTGCGAAACATAATTGAAAATCAAACGAACTTACCAAGTGAAGTTCGATGACAATTATGTGAGCAGCTTCATTCGAAGCGATTTATTAATAGATACCCACCCTAAGATTACGGTTAATTCGACAACAAACGTATTACATAACATTTTTATATATTCCCTGCCCTATATAAATACAAAATGTGAAATATCTCTCAACAAATGACCTACACATCGTAACGAACCGTTTGAGAAATGATGGGGGTAAATGGTAGGGGTAAAAAGTGTTGCCACAAAAAAAAAAAGTATAATTTAAAAATTATAAAAGTAGTAATTAATAATACTTATACCTTTAAAAAACCCGTGCAAGGCTCAGGCTAGGAACGCTACTACACCACGTCAATATAAATCGCTTCGAATGAAGCTGCTCACATAATTGTCATCGAACTTCACTTGGTAAGTTCGTTTGATTTTCAATTACTCTTGTGACGGAGTAAATACATAAATTACTCGTCTCATATTATAATTATTTGAGTCTTAGTGTAATGGGAGGAAACCCACTTGCGTAGGTATCGATAATTACTGTTTATTATTCTTAGATCGCTAATCATAACAAACAATAATTTTACGATAAACGCAAACGGCAATTTCCTGAGAAAGCGATTCAATATAAATATTTGCTTATTTAATTTTAATGTTATTTAATACTTTATTATACGAAAAGAAAAACGAAAATCTAGACAAAATAATTAAACACTACAAATAATTATATATTACCACAGTATGTACTTCACATAATTATAATAATTATTATTATATTAAATGGAATGTACAAAACTTTTAAACTACTAATACTAAAGTAAATACTGGATCGAAACTTTGAAATGCGGTTGTATGTTATCGGAAAGTGGCAAACCGCTGAGGATTAACTCCGTAAATTGTGATTGGTGCTATTCAGTATGCCCTGAAACTTGCGCATGTTGGACAAAATTCGCTATGCATTAATAAATAATAAAATTCCCAAAACAGGAAAATAAATTAGAACGTCATGTATTGATTTCAATTATTTCCTAAATAAAAATACACAAACGGTTGAATTTATATTTTTGGTTTTATGGCATTCAATTGCTTTATAAATATAAATTTATAAAGAATAGAAAAAATTCGATCACGAGGCGGGACTCGAACCCGCATCCTTTCGCGCCATTCCGGGGCGGATGCCTGACCAACTCAGCCACTCGTGACCCGCCAGAGCAATCGAATTTATTCTATTCTTTCAGTTTTATGTGTCTGAAGGGACACACCGCGCGCCATCTATTGATATGATTAACAACCATTTCAACCAATATGAAGCACTTTTCAGTGAATACAATATTGTAACGATGGAACACGACCTTTTTTGTTGAATTTATATTTTTGGTTTTATGGCATTCAATTGCTTTATAAATATAAATTTATAAAGAATAGAAAAAATTCGATCACGAGGCGGGACTCGAACCCGCATTCACATAAAACACACCCTTCAGACACATAAAACTGAAAGAATAGAATAAATTCGATTGCTCTGGCGGGTCACGAGTGGCTGAGTTGGTCAGGCATCCACCCTGGAATGGCGCGAAAGGATGCGGGTTCGAGTCCCGCCTCGTGATCGAATTTTTTCTATTCTTTATAAATTTATACACAAACGGTTTTTATTTTATTCATATTAATTTATATGGATGACCTAAAAAACCAATTTGTATCACATTTCAGATCAAAACTTTCATACTGTTCATTTGCAGACTTCATTGCGAAGCCGAGTTAGGAGTTGTAAAAGCTCTTAAAAACTCAGTCTTGTTAAATGTATAAATTTTGGTAAAAACATTTTGTATTAAAGAACTACTTCTATACTGATCAGGAACGTTTCGCGGAAAATCCTCCAAATTACTGAGTAAATTAAATTACAATTAACGAAACATTATCTTAAAACGGCTTTAAATACACAAAAGTTAATTGTTGAATGGTCTATGAAATTAATGGGCGTGTTGTTCAAGTAAATGTTATCCTGCCTTTGTGAAATGTCGCCGGCCGTTAACCTTCCGAAGTTTTGCTCTACTTTTGAGCACTTATCCGAAGAGCAGAGCAAAAACGCTTCCGTCGAGTAGTGCCTATTTTTTTCGTAAGGATCAAACTAATATTTACGAGGAGAACGTCCGCTCTTTGGAGAACTTTTTATTTACTTAAACCAGGATAAGTATTCCTTTCAAACGGTCATTGGTCTAGTTAAAGGATAATGGCGTCTTGTTTTGGCCAGTTTAAAGTTTCCAGGGTGCTTTATTTGCCAAGGTACATCATTTTACACCATTTATGCTATTAATCTTAATTGTTATTAACCAAGCAACAGTAAGGTATTTTATATTACAATGATTGTTTATTATCCAAGTATTTTAGTATCCTTATTAGAACCATAATGTAATACATATTTCAGTCTCTCAGGACGCAGATGAATGCTCACTTACTTTTCATTACAAATAATCATTCAGTCGTACAGATTAACTCTGTATCTGCACCTTACAGAAGGCCACGGGATTTCTTGAATTGTATAAAAAGTGGGATAAACGTTATTTTTAACGGAAATTTGACCCATAGACTATAGTGTTTGGTTGACACTACATACAGATTTTACACAATAGATATTGATAGATAACGTCAACCAAAACGCAGTTTAGCTGAATGAATAAATTAATGAAACAAAAACACGAAAGCTGACACTTGACATTGAGCAACAAACCACACAGCTGAGCCTTGAACAATACTTCAATATAATCTTTAAATAATTTGGTGATTTGTGTTGTGCAAAGCTATCTTTCGTAACCAAAAAATATACAAAAAAAAATATGAATAGAAAAAGGTCTCCGAAATTATTCGCAACTTTTTCCGTGTAGTTTTAGGTCCATTGAGAGCAGGTAGAGTTGAAAAGGCAAGGCCTGAAAAACCTCTATAAATATTGACTCATTTTGAGACGATGCTACAAATAAAAAGGTTCATGACCGTATAAGTTGAAAACAAGCCTCATAATTTTTTGTCCTATGTTACTTATGAGTAACCGGACAAAAAATAATATCAGTATGGGGAATAGTGATTATCTGTCAAAACATGTTGAATCATTGTTTTTCTTCTATCAGTAAAATAACTAGAACAATATCCGCGAACTATGTATAATATAGCAAAAAATCTCATAAACAATTGCGTGTTGACAACTAACTAAATGTTTTTCCTATTTAATTCTTAACGTGTTTGAAAATTGTTATTATTAAATTAATTATTTTTTTCTTATCAGTTAACGTTTTATGTACTTAAAACTATTATAAAATTATTTATGAGTTTAGCTATTTTATTTCAAAGCTTTGATATTTATATTAGCAACGCCAACGATGAACCATTTTGTTATTCTCTAACAAAATGTTGTATGATTTTCAGTATGGCTGTGGTTTTCACATTCTAAAATTATATCCCGATTAATGCAAGTTTTACTTTTAAGCCCTTATGTCAATATTTTGAATGTATGTGCTCAATTCCTATCAACCTACACAAAACCATATAATTGCCTCTTAGCAATAAAATGATGGTAACAATTATCATAACCCAATTCCATTTCAGATCAGAAACTTATGTAGTCTGACCCCTTTTGTTTTACGACTGACCGGCAAACTTTGTACCGCCGCATACATTTTCTAGAAATTCTCTGGATAATTTTTTAATATCCTAATATATTTTATACTTCAGGTTGGACAAAATACATGTACTAATATTTATCATGATAAGATATGGAATTTAAAAGTTAGTAGCAATAAAACATCTTAAGATGTATAACTATTTCAAAGTACATATTTTGTTCACGTAGCATTTCGTTTTTCTGCTCATCAGGCCATTGAACGAAAACAAATAGGAATATTTGAAGTATTTTCGATGTTCAATTCAACTTTGATCACAACAAACACTAACTCTAGGGACCCTGAACTCAGCTGAACATTTCACAAATAAAAATGAGGATCTCAATCATTCACTCATTTTCATTTAATAATGATATTATAAACTCCCACGTTGAAAGTTAATCATCGCATATTACCTAGCGAAAAATATGTTTAAAACTCTTAATAAAAGGAGCGTGCTATTCATAACACATCAAGTTTCATACAAAGACACATTACATAATCTATAGGGCTCGTGGGACGCACTCAACACCTACTCAAGTAGTACACTTGGCCTTTACGACACGTAATTACAGTAATGGCAATGAATTGGTTTCTATACAAATATTATACGCTTTTGAACAATTAAAGCCACAGCTTTATTTATTGTAGACGCTTTTATTTAAATTTGATTGTAATGTCCAGAATTCCAATCTCGGGTTCTATTAGTGATGACACTAGTATTTCCCCATTGGGATTCTTTAATGGAAAAATCTGCGACTCAGCCTAGAGTGAAATTGTTCAACGACCAAATGTATTGGAAAACATTAATTAAATTAAATTCACTGTCGCTGCGACAAAAATCAATCGATTAAACATGATTGTGGAATTTTGAATTACGTAACCTAAAAGCTTTAATCATCATTAATATTTTTTTACATAACATTGCCTTTTCATTTCTAATACATATTTTCGTTATATTTTATTATACAAAGGAATAAAGGAACCATGTTGTCCCAAAATTCCAGAAGGGCCCTTAAAATTTTCAACGTAATCTAATATGACTGGAAAGGGATATAAAGCTATAACACTAAATTTACGATTTAGAAAGGTCAACAACCCTAACCTAAAGGAGGAGACTAAACTCGATTCTAAGGTTAATTGATAATACCCACCGGTTACCTCTCCCGCATTGTTGCGTGATAGTTTGCAATCAAACTAAATTAAAATGCCTAAAATAATTTAAATAATTCAAGTTGATTCTTTTTTATGATATATATGACTGTTTAAAATTTTATTTTATATTTCATTTCCTACCACTCCCTCCACCTCCACTGAGAAGATAGAAAGCACTAAAATCAATGAATCTATATGCTGAAATTTTACTAACACAAAACAAATTAAATAAAGTCTAAATATACAATTCTCGTGAAATCTTGTGTGCATTTAGGGTAGGTCTGAGAATCGAACATCACCTACTTATTTAAATACCCCTAGTGATAAGAGTAAGCGAAGAACAACGTTTGCCAGGACAGCTAATAATTTATAAAATTATAATAACGTGCATACATGGGAACAAATTGTTTATATTATTAATATTAGAACAATAATATTAATATCAAAGTTATCTATTCACACGTTTGCAAACATTATTCTCAGTCGCGTCCTTATTGACATTTCTTACTCGTCTCGCACCATTCTTGACACTTTCATCAGACTCCTCCTGTATTGCGACCAAACAGGATGAACGACCTTTATCAAAGCGTTCACATCGAGGACTCAATTTTGAAGCTATTTTAGAAACATTCGAATTCACTTCGGTCACATCCAATTGGCGCCTATACTTTCTTATAGCCGCCACCATACGAGAAAAAATACCTTGGTGCGTCTTCGGAAATGGTAATATTTGATGCATGGATAGGGACGTTCTATTGAATGCTAAATCTGAATCAAGTTCATTATAACTCGATGATGATGTGTCTCTTCCTTGCAGATCACAGCAACTCTGTGAGATACGTTCAGATTTTGTAGTAGTATTATTTGTTTTTTCTTCCAATCGTTTTTTTAGAAAATGCACACTCGCCGTATAAAACAAATTTATATCGTTTGTATCCAAAGCTGAATCTAAAGTTGGTACTACGTTACTATCTGGGCTTTTCGAGCTAGAAGCTATAGATGTGTCCTTTGGCATTCCGCGTGTATACTCCTAGATATCGCGTCTTTTGATTGCATTTTTCTAACTTCTTTCTTTTATTAAACACTACTCTTCAGTTTAAAAATAAGCCAGAACTAAACATTACAATTTTTCTAATTTGAATTTGACAAGACGTTATTTTATTTGGCAATGTCGATATCATGATGTTGATTTTTTATTGAAATATGTCAGTACGTTTTGTCTTTGATTATTATTTTTCTATGTCCATATATTTTTATTTTATAATCTGAGTAGTGTCTGAGTACAATTAGAGATGCCTTTTTAAGAGATGATAGCAATTCCAATAATTGAATGTATATCTCGAGTTGCACTGTCTGTTGAGACTTTTTAAAAACACAAATCTACTTAAATATCGTTTTCTGTTTAATAAAAAACCAACATAGAAACAATGACTCGTAACACAAGCGTGAGCTATTTTGAGTGAGTTTTGTATGATTAAGTGATAACTCCTATTTTCATCAAAAATAAGTTCCTATTTATGATAAAAACGGTTTTCATACAAATCCACACTTACTCCGACGCATATGCAACACTTATAAACCCTCTCGTTAGCGTTGAGGTAAATTATAAAGACATTTTATAAAATTATTAGTGATGGGCCGAATGTGGATTGAACCGAATTCGAACTTCGGCCGAACATTCGGTACATGACAACGTCGAATTCGAACTTCGGCCGAAGTTCGGCAGATCTTCCCGCCTTTAATTCAATGAGTCATTCATGTTATGATTACCTAACATTATGTATGATTAAAAATAAATAATTATTTCCTTTTCATACCTAATTCTGCGTTTTATTTCATTAAAATAATATAATTCCATTGACTTTGAACACTCATGAAATAATAAAGTTTGTGACTTCATAATACATTTCACCTAACTAAACCTATAATTAAATAAATTATTTTAATTGAACATAATTATTATCGATGTTCATTCTCTCTCGCAAGGGATATCGGCGTGATATGTATGTATGCTGGTCCACCTACTACTATGACGATGATGTAACGAATTTCGGCCGAAGTTCGGTATTATGAACCGAATTTCGGCCGAATGACGAAATTCGGTTTAATGTGCCGAATATCGGTTAAACCGAATGTGAAACGAACTTCGGCCCACCGCCCATCCCTAAAAATTATGACCTCCGTAAAATGTCTTGCTAGACTGGAGCGGATCACTCACAACATGTTTTACTCGTAATATTATTTTATTTATCCCTCTTTTCCTGTTAAATAGTTATTACATATTCTAATAATAGATAATATTATGCCAAAATAATTCTAGTAGTATAATATAGTAGTGCTATATTAATTTACTTGTATTCATTCAAACAAAGCGACATCGAAATACAACGTGGGTAGTGTTGCCCAAATGCAAGAACAAGACGAGACTTAGCCAGTCTTGGTCTTGGTCTTGCGCCAATACACCTGGTCTTGGTCTTGGTCTTGGTCTTGCGCTCCCAGTCTTGGTCTTGGTCTTGGTCTTGCAGCAAGAGTCTTGCAAGTCTTGCAATTACCTATTAGTCTATTACTATTTATTAAAGTTTACTTTAAATCTTAGAAAAACGTATTAGAATTGGAAAATTGTGAGCTTGAATTAACATAGCCATAGTAAAGATCAAGCAGATTAATAAATAAC
Source organism: Colias behrii (assembly GCA_029959065.1). Classification (NCBI taxonomy): domain Eukaryota; kingdom Metazoa; phylum Arthropoda; class Insecta; order Lepidoptera; family Pieridae; genus Colias; species Colias behrii. The sequence goes on from JARWMC010000003.1 coordinate 10,777,042, forward strand.
TGAAGATTTGATAAGAAATTCGAAAAATCAACTGACCTATATGTCGTTTTCCATGGAAGTAACTGTTTCTTAATAAACATTTATGATTTATAAGCTTACATTTGCTAAAACATGTAAAAAAACAAATTAATTACAATAATCAGTGATCAGTATAATGTATTCATTTTCATTCTAAGCACTCTGAAACTTATTTATTCTTTGGAACACCTGTAGGTACTCTTAAAAAAATTCGAAATTATTTTGCATGAGTATACCTACGCCCTATGGCGGCAATCAAATAGTGTCAAATGTTATGATTTCGGCGTGGCGGCAACGATTGTTTTAGATTTCAAAAGAAGCCGCCGGCGCGTGTATCATAACCATTAACCATGTACTTCCGAAAAGCGGCAAATTTCTTTGAGAAGTAAGTACAAAACCTTTGATGCCGCATTATCAAAGTGCCGATGGTTAAAACATAACTATGCATGCACTCAGTTTGATTTTAATAGATATTTTTTTATTCGCTATGTTTTTGGTATTAGTCGTAACTCGTAATGCGCATAGGTCCAGTTTTTCATATTCTTTGATACAGTTTTTTGCGTCTCATAGAATTCCTAAGCGTACCTACCTATACACCGAACTGTTACACCTAACTACTCAGTGAAATAGCGCTAAGTCCTAGCTGCAAGACGCAAGAGTCTTGCAGGCTATGTCTTGTTCTTGCTCAAGTCTTGCACGGTCAGTCTTGGTCTTGGTCTTGCTAAAAATACGCGGTCTTGTTCTTGGTCTTGGTCTTGCAAAAACGCAAGAACAAGACCAAGACTGCAAGACCAAGACTGAATTTGGGCAACACTACGTGGGCGACTATCAGATATTAGATAACATTCCTTTCAACTATTGGCGTGTAATTCACGTCCCAAATTAATATTGAAGCGACCACTGAAATAGCGTTTCACATAAATTAATACTTACTAGTGGATTTATATATTATATTAAATGTATTTTATGTACTATTAATAATGTTCTATATTATAAATATGAAATTTTCGATTAGGAACATTTGCAAATATAGAGTACTAGCTTTCCACCCGCGGCTTCGCCCGCGCAGTCAAAGAAAAGCCCGCGTAGTTCCCGTTCCCGTGGGATTTCCGGGATAAAACCTATCCTATGTCCCGGGGTAAAAAGTAGCCTATGTCCTTTCGTGGGTATCAAAATATCTCTATACCAAATTTCATGCAAATTGGTTCAGTAGTTAAGGCGTGATTGAGTAACAGACAGACAGAGTTACTTTCGCATTTATAATATTAGTATGGATTTTTTATGTAATCGTCGGCAATGGGGCTAGTAAGTAGGGGGTCGTCTGATGGAAAGCACTACCACCGTCCATGAATACTTGCAGAGACGTTAGTTCGTTTCCTTACAAACGCCTCCAGCTCCTAACATATTTTAAATCACGAGTAATAATCAAAATCAATCAAATCAAATTTCAATTCGCATTTTGATTTAAATGCTGAAATATTAATATATTGAAAAGATTCCAATATTATAATATTATGTACTTCAATTTAATTCAATCCGTATATTATTATATTATGTACTACGTATGTAGCCGTACGTGTATTATTTGTGTATACAAATAATACACGTACGGCTTTGTTACCGCGCTATACATATAGGTATGACGCGCTTTCATTTCCAACCCCCTTTTTTTCTCACTAATATTTTCTCACTAATCAGAATGAAAACACAAAGTCGAATATTTGCGGCATATTTATTGACTGCTCTTGTTTTTGTTGAAAAGGTACTTCATAATATATTATTCGAATTCAGGTAAACAGAACCGTAATCTGTACAGGTCAAGCTTATGACCGCATAGGGAATCATTGCGTGAACCCGGTGTGCGGGTCAACGACCTTACTCCTACAATATTATTATCCTTAGAGCGGAGAAAACCATCGCAATCTTTTTATCGTTAATCGTTTGTATAATCGCTTTTGTGCTTTTCATATTATATTTTCAGTCCATTTGACATTTTTCTTATTATTTGTTATTACATCACATTGTTATGATTCGATGATATTATACCTAAAACATACTGAAATGTAATTTAAAATTAAGAAGAGTTTTCTGTCATGCAAACTAACAATTCCATCAAATATTTTTGTTGTATAAAAATAGAAAAACAAATTATAATTATCATCGTTATTATTAAAAAATGTTACATATGTTAAAGGTTTTGCTTATTTTTGGAAAGCAATTACGAAAGAAACCCACGCCTGAGTGTATCTTGCCAATTTGGAAAATTTAAGTAGACACGCGAGTTGTTTTATCAGTATATATTTTTTTATAAGATATAAAATAATTAATAAGCAAAAATATTATATTATAGCTCTTTCGTCTCTGTTCATTCGTTCCCATTTAATTGTTCTCAATGAATCAAAAACATCTTATTTTGTACAGAGACGCCTATTCATATTTTTTAACATTATTATGAACAACTCTCCCTTAAGATTAAATCGTTTCCATTAATTTTAAAAATAGCTTAGGTGAATGAACCGCTTTGACGATCTACAATTTCACTGTAGGTTGATCGTAAGTAATTATTATGAATCAAATACTAAGCTAGATTCAATTTATTTCAACCGCAATACCATATTATTGAAACTACAAATCTCTGCTAAGCATTACACAATGGAACTTTTCGCAATTGTGTACATCGTGTTATTTCAAGCTTTTCTTCCAATTTTTGTTTTTATTAAATACCTAGCTAAGCTTCAGCATTGGACTTTTACAGTAGGATTTAAGTAAAATAGTGCTATTACTATATGTATTATTCCTGGCAAACTGTTATTAGAATATTTTAGAAAAATAGTACCAATAAATTGAATAACTACGACTACTACTGGGCATGCTACTGCTTAATATTATATTTTGTCAGTAATGCAGCTCAATCGTAAGTGTAAAATAATGTATTGATTTATTTTTAATATCTTCTGCTCTTTATAAATTCAGTTATTTTACCAAGAATAAAGGTCAGTGAACTTAAACAATCGTACGGTAAGACTGTAGAGGATTACGACTGTTTTTCGTATTGTGAGGAATTTTACCAAATCCCATTACGCTCTATTTTTATTCCCTTCCTTGGTTTTCCGAACCCTCAAAGGTCAATGTAATACCTCTAATCGTAAACATGTACCAAATTAAGACATTTTTACGTTACGGGTGCGGGGTAAGTGTAGCAAAGAAGTTAAATTTCAATATAATATAAACAATATTTATGAATATTTCACTAAAAAAGGATGAAATAAATAAAACAATATCTTACAAAGAATATGATTTTACTTAAAATTTAACTAGCAAATCTTATTTGACAAATATCATACTGGAATTTGTTCATTAATTACTTTAAATATATAAAACAAATCAGCTAGTACTAAAAATTGGCAATGAAGGCAGTGTAAGGTCATTTACCTTCGGAACACCAATTATATATTTTATCACAGGCATTTGACGAATTATTCTGAATCTAAATCTACTCTTAAATAAAATAAAATTATCATTACTCAGTGGCGGCGCTAGACCACACTTGGACGTCGGCGACGTTAGGTACGCGAGGCCTTTTTTATTTCACAGTCAAAACGAAAACGTTAGATTACATGAATAGACCAGTGCCGATAATTTTTGAAACAAAAAAAATTACAGTAGGATGAAACCCATTAGAAAAGGAGGGGAATGTGATAAAAATTAAAGGAAAAATAAATTACAGACAATCCGAGTTCGGGAAGTGGGAGGGGGGGAGCTTCTAAGGCTAAAAAATGGTTTCTCTTGATTTCCGACAAAACTACAAGTCCTATGGAAAAAAGTTCAATGGCAAAGTTGTAGGTAATAAAAAGTTCTACAACTTTTGTATTTGCAATTTTTTCACATAATCTCAATCTCAATTAAGGTGAAAAATTCAAAAAACCAAGTTTTTGATTTTTTATTTATATCTTTTTCAAAAAATTTTTTTTTTCTACGAAATTTGGTGAAAACTTACCTTATTATGTCCCAAATACACTGTAATTTATTTGATTGAAAATATTTATTTTTTCGCCTTATTTCAACTTAATACCAAAAAAAACAACCTAATTTTCAATCGAAAATTCTGACGTGGGGTGATGATAATGACTTTACAACACAATAAAAAGAAACTTCTATAGTTCTATTCACAGAAGGAATGTACGTATAGTACTTATTAGTCCGGGAAGGAATGATTGTTTAATGTTTACGTTACGCTCACAGAAAATGAAATACAAATATACGACACGGGGATTCCCCGTCCCGAGACTCGCGCGCGAAATTGTTTAACTTTCATAGTGTTGCCAGATGACTCTGGATAATACCCCTAAAGTACTACTCACACACTTCACTCACGCAAGTGTATAAAAATAAATAAGAAAAAATAAATAAATTTTAAATAATTTGTAAAACTTTTGCGAGGCCCCCTCAGGTGCGAGGCCGTCGGCGGTCGCCGACGTCGCCGACGCCTAGCGCCGCCACTGTCATTACTCGAACGTACCCAAGACACTTAATGTTATTTTTAATATTACAAAAAATACAATCTCTAAATGTTTTTTACATTTCTTACTTTTATTTATAAGCTTTACGAAGTTTGTTTATTTTTATATTTTAAACAAAATATGTACATTTTCAATTAATTTTATTCTCTTTGCTCTGTGTCTAAATTCTTAGAAAATAAGAAACGGACACATAATTTATCGGTACTAAAAAAATAGATAAGACTTGTACTTACTATCTTGTTTTTATGTAGGTATACATTTTTGAGCGGTCGTTGATTTTTGATAAATTATAATTATTAAAACCTTATATTTTCAATAGACTACATATAACTACATACCACGACGTATATGCATGATTTTTCTGTTGCCTAAAAAGGAATCAAATTCTACCTAATAATTCATCTGATATATCATTTTCATTATTTTAACTACATAATATTTCAATGATATAAGTTTTGGGAAAAACATGAATTAAGCGTATGCTAGCACGTATTGAAGGAGAATTGATATTCAGATTACAATGTAAATTAATTAAACTGAATATCTCTATATAATATCTATTTATAGAATATAATAGATTAGATAATACAGTCATAAAATTGTCTTAAATAATTTTCAATTTCATAAGAATTATTAGTATGAAAAAGAAATTTTCCTTTTCGTGTATTGTGTTTCTGATATTTCCATTCATTTGTCAAATACAGCTTATAACAAAAGCTCACATGAGGCAAATTACTATAAAAGTATAAACTAAAATATAATACAATATCATTAAGTTAATAACCCCGCAATCGGCATTATAATAAAAATAACGACTTGAACAAAATCCCGAAATACAAGGCTGTATCTAACTCAAGAAAGTTCAACGCCTTCTTCCTTGAGTCGACTCACAACTTCAGAGCCGAGTTCCTCAGCGCGAAATTTGTAACCGCATGAAATAGTTTCTTTAGCAATTGTATAGTTATGTCTCAAAGATTCTAACCAGCCAGTATAACTGAAGTCTGGCCACACCCCCCCGTATCTCTCTGGTAAGTACTCCGGTCTAATATGCTTGTGGAGAGATGTGACGTCATAGCCGTGGAAGAATATTCTAGAACGCATGTCCGCGGTGAGGAACGGCTTGAAGATGTTGTACATTTTGTCGAACACCCACGAGTGGTTGATGATGTGTATCGCGTATGTGGTCGCTGGGAAGCTCGACTGAAACATGTTATTAATACTTGAGAATTTATCTTAGTAGGTAAATATACCTACTGGTAGGTGGAAAAGCACATATTTTGGGGAAATAGTTTTTCAGTTAATAATATCAGAAGGACAGTTGACTTGAACTTTTTTTTTCGCCAATTTTTCTTTTATATAAAACAAAATCGACTTCATGCAATTATAGTACAAACGAAAACAAAAAATGCAGTTTTTAATTAAACAAAAAATAATTACCACCAATAATTTGACGATCTTAGACGCAACGGAGGGAGTTATTTGCCAAGCATGTTGTAGGCCAATATCTTCCAAATCAAACAGAGCTACTCCGCCCAGGATTTGAGTACGAACTTCTAGGACTCCAATTTCCAATGCGAATATGGTTGCTTTGAATAAATCGTCTACTGGTATCGTTTTTGCGTCCCAACATCCTAAAAAAATGATTGTTTATATTAGTATTTCGTTTAGTTTCAAGCGTTCCAAAAAAGGTTGATACATATGATTTTTTCGTACGTTTATCGTTATCAAATATTCTTTATCATATATTTAACTAAATTGAATTGCATTGTTGATTATTTTCAATAACAAATTATGTAATTCAATAATCCTTATTATTTTCATACCTAAATTGAAACATTAACCACTTACCAATTCTGAACAACAGAAGTCTTCTGCCATCCTGATCACGATATGGTGGTACAGATATGACATGAGAATCACCAATTTTCCTTAAATCTAATGGATATATGTTTTCGAACAACTCAGGGTTTTCCTCTTTGAAGTTATAATAATTGACGATCTACAAAAATAAAAATTAATTAAAAATGTTTCTTGAAAATATCTTCACTGTGACTTAGTTATTTTGCATTTCGCTTGAAATGTCTAATAATTAATTAACGCAGATTTCTAAGTAAATAAGCTACTTAAAACTCCTTTGAAAGCAAATTCCTATGCAGCTTTTATATTATAGTTGAAATTCCAGTTATATTTTATATTTACCAATCTATGCGCTCTTTGTGGTATAAAATTGCGGGCTCTTAGAAATCGAGTTAAAAATTCGTCATCCATACGATGAGGCGTGCATTCTCCTCTTTCTGAAATAGAAACGTAACTAATGAATACATTATATTGCACTCTTTTTCGTAAGAACTGGACAAGCAAGATTGACTAAAGTCTCGGCACTTTTAGGCAGATCGTGTAATTCATATATTTTGAGAATACGATAATCTCAACATTGAATAGCAAAATATAATATCAAATTAGGTAAAATTGAAAATAACGCGCGTGAAAATAAACGCAAGCGTTCTCACACCGCGAGGACACCAAGTGAAGCCGGAGCAGGTCGCTGATAATAATTTTAAGTAAAAAATAATAGACTAAAGTCAGATCATAAACTTTATAATAAAGTAAGACTATGATTTAAATTCTTCTACAGAATATTACATAGCGCCTTGAAATTAAATAATTCATTACTATCTACATATTTTAAAAGAAAATTATACGTCCTCGAATAATTACACTGTTTATCGTAATTTTATCTAATTACCAAGTAACAACATAATGTACTTAATTATTCTATCGATCCTTACCTATTATTTTGGTTCTATATGTCATATTTATAATATGTCTCATCTTTGTCTAATTATATTGTTCTCAAAGTCGTTAATAAAATTTCTATCAGTAAATATAAAAGAAAGGTTATTAGAAATTAATTTTTATTTTAAGGTCACTTCCATTGTTGAGTTTATTTTTAAATTAGTGTCGCTGGAGTTACACGTGCCTCTTTGATACCCCCTATCATCTAACCAAAACGATTCGCCTTGGCACCGATAGCAAAACAATTCGAATTGATTTCATTTCTATTCCCATGGTCGTCAGAGTCACGTCCAGTGTATAAAATTTCATTAATATGTTGTACAAATTTGAAGTTTTTAGAAGAAAGAAGAATTTACTATGCCAGCATATTTTTTTTTAATAATCCTTACTTATTTTATAAATTCAAATCTGTGGTTTTGTTTGTTTTTTTTTTGGAATTTTTTAATCTCGCAACGGAGCAATTCTGTTATTATTTTAAATTTGTGTCTGGAGATAGAAGACTAGATAGTGACATAAACCATTTGAACTTTGCGAGCGAAGCCGCGGGCGGAAAGCTAGTTATTTTAAATGTCATTACCATATATCATTTCTCGTAATTCATAAATAACTTGCAAGCGTGTGTTGGGGTCTTCGCCGCATTCTTTCCGCGCGTACTCCAGCAGCTCCGGTGGTGGTTCACCGAGCTCCAACTCGATACTGTAGTCCGGGGTCGGCATGGTTACCTTGAACAAAATATAGGTATTTCATATTAATTAACAATATAATTTTATAATCATACTATATACCTATACCATAGTTGTTGTCTTATTATATCCTACTAATATTTTAAACTCAAAAGTTGATAACGCGTATGTATGGATGTATGTTTGTTACTTATTTACGCGAAAACCATTGAACGGATTTGATTTTATCTGGCTGAAATGTTTCCTTTGTGCATATCAGAACACAAACTTTAGAAATGATTGCTTTGGCTGTAGGTTTTTCAGCGGGTGAAATCGCGCGGCACAGCTAGTATAGGTATAACCTTTGTTGATTCATCTAATAATACGTTTGGATGAATAATTTAATTTCAAAGTGTAACAATCCTTTTAGCGTAGGCACAATAAATAATACTCCAACAAAAATATATCATCAAAGCAAATATAATGAGAAAAAAGTAAGTATTTAAAAAAGAGAGTATTTTGTGTGCATATCAGTGACAATTTAAAAGTCAAAGGTCGCCGAAGTATGGGCAGTAAAATAATTAAACCAAATTGAAGTGACGTCAATCATGAAATCAATACTTATGTGCTCATGGAGTAAATGGTTAACTTTTTATATTTTTCGTTAGGATGTATCATAAATTTGAACCTTATACTGATTTAGCAATAAGGAAAAATGTTGAGCATAGGTACTTAGATATGAAGTCACAAAATTAGCAACATATAAAGTCGAACTTATGTACAGTGATAATAATTGTCTATGATTACACATAATTAAGCCAAACTTATGATTTCTTGGATAATAAAGAACATTGTTGATTATATATAGAATAGGTACCTATGTAAATTGTGATGCAACAAAATAGTAATATGAAAATCGTATTTTAGATAAATATTAAATATTTTTAACTATATTGACTGAAAATTATTACAATACGTACATTAATTAATTGATTCAGTCAATTACAACAACTTACACAATTCATTACAATATAGTAGATATTATTTAACGAAGCTTTTTTTTAATTTGCTCAATTTTTTATAAATATGACATCTTAACACTTTTATCATTCATTGTCTGAATATTATAGAACAAAATATCTACTTGCTTAAATAATATATACAAATCCATTTTCATAATAGAAATATCAATCTATTGTTGAATTGAAATATATGGGTAAAGTAAAAGTTTTTAATCGCTTCCTCACGTAAAAACGTGAAAATTTTAATTCGATTGTTCAAGTAGATATACATTAAAAACTATAAATGGATCGTATGGTATAATTATGTCTAATTTACTTACCGTATTACTCATAACTTTTTATTTTTATAGTCCGCGATTATATATTGCGCTAATTACATAAACGTGGTTTAAATGAAACGGGCGCACAATACTAAATCGAAAAAAAACAATATTTTAATCACGATATCCATTCACAACTATATAATCGCTAGATAATAATAGATAACCACAAAAAATAACTGATATTTCCATTTTTATAGCGATATAAAAACGTACTTTCTCTAATATATTCGTGATAAATGCATCATAATCCATATTATAATATTTTACTAATTTGTTTCACCAGAAAGGTCCATTTATAAAAATTTCCAATATACGATTATCGGGACATTATTGGAAAAATGATAGAATATCGTCTATTCTGTAAGAAAGAGAATTTAATTGGTAGATACGTCAACAGCTGTCCGCCAGCAGCTTTAATTACGTTCACTTGTTTTTTTCACTTGTTTTTTACAGCTGTTTCTTAAGAACACATACGAATTTACGCTTTTTTATATATTGGTCATAATAATCATATCTTGTTATTATTTCATTAGTAATTATTATAGTACTAGCAGTCCGCCCCGGCTTCGCCCGTGGTACATATTTACGTTTTCTCTACATAAGAACCATCCTCGTACTTCAAGGAATATAATAAAAAAAGAATTATCAAAATCGGTCCACCCGTTCACGCGTAATGCCGTGACCAAGGAAAACGGGTTTCATTTTTATCTTATATATAAAATTCTCGTGTCACAATGTTAGTCTGCATACTCCTCCGAAACGGGTGGACCGATTCTCATGAAATTTTCTGTGCATATCGGGTAAGTCTGAGAATCGGCCAACATCTATTTTTCATATGTACCACGGGCGAAGCCGGGGCGGACCGCTAGTATATGTATATAGATTTCTGAATGTGGGTACAACTTTAAGCACGTCCGAATAAAATAAAAAGAGCATCTGCTCTTTTATATATCATATAGAGATAGCTCGCAAGCATATAAATTAGATTTTTTTTATTTCATTAATTAAATATAATTACCTAATATTTAATGTTGAAATAGTACGCCGTTCCACTCAATAAAGTGAGATTAAAATATTTAAATGATATTATTTTTATTTTATATTACTTGATATAAATTAATTAGATGTCTCAATTACCTACACCTTTAATTACACCGCAACTTGGATTTAACAAGTCTGCTTGTATAGTTTAGACTTATCAAATTATAAAAGGTAGGAAGTATTAAACCTGTCCCTTATAAGAAAGCGGGAGGTGGAGCTATCTGCTCAATTTATCGATAGGGTCAGAAAGGGAAAGGCGTGAAAGCAGACTGAAATGTGAACAAGCCCAACTAGTCACGTTGCATTAGGACTTAGGAGACTACTTTCCTGCAATATTTTGCAAATCGTTAATGTCTTTATGCTAAACGTTAGAAACTCGTGGTATAACTTGTTCCTTATCCATATCCACATCAAAATGGCAAACTTCTTCAAACTTATTCGTAAGATAATAACTTTTATCACTGAAGAGGTAGTCCTATATATCAAACTAGCGACCCGCCCCGGCTTCGCACGGGTGCAATGCTGATACTAAATACACTACAGAAAAACTGTGAACGTTGTAGGTATATAAAAACATAGCGGCCCGCTCCGGCTTCGCACGGGTATAAAATATATTATTATAGCCGGGCGGCCGGCCGGTACCGCCGCAAACGCTACGTCCCGCAATTTTTAAATCTTCGAAAATATTCACTTAAATCATACGGTGTAAGGGGCCATATAGATCTATATTAAATGAACAATGTATTCAAGGTATTTAATTGGTTAAGGATTAATGCTGTATTGGTTAAAATCGCTTAGAAAATTAGCCATTATTTGTCGTAAAAAGTAAATGACAAAAAAAAAGTTATTGTGGGTTATCCATAAGAGATAGACATATACCACCGCGGACTTTTCTGCAGACCTTTTCAATGTGTATAATACTTAGTACATTATTTTGATAAAACTCGTAGGGTTCAGCCTGCGTTTGCAATGTAAGCGGAAAAAATGTAATTTTTTACGACATCACATTAGAAACCTCAAAAATAACAGTACTTCTCCGCTATTTAATGGATGTTATTATACATATAAACCTTCCTCTTGAATCACTCTATCTATTAAAAAAAACCGCATCAAAATCCGTTGCGTAGTTTCAAAGATTTAAGCGTACAAAGGGACATAGGGACATAGGGACATAGGGACAGAGAAAGCGACTTTGTTTTATACTATGTAGTGATGTTCTTAGTAGTATTGTTTCTATGTCACTCAAACTGTTACTACTTTTATTGAAGTACCTAGTTATGCTAATTTCATAGTTTTTACACTTTCTGGTAATTACCGTATGCGAGATTTTCATGAGGCATATCAATTGTCAAAAAAAATCCGTTAAAAATCTACAACGGAATCCCTTTTTTCATTTGCTATACAGCCTATAAGGACTATTTTTAAATTATAAAATTTAGCTAGTTCAAGGCAATTCTATAAGAGTGCTCTATTGGTTAGGTACTTGATAGTTCACCAAATGCCGGCTGGATCACCTTGGGATTATTAAAACTACCTGCCCTTTAGAGGTCTATATGTCAATTTTTAAGTGTTCTTTAAATAATAAACTCAAAGTCAATCTCAAAACTTTGTATTTACATATTTTATATAGATATTTTCTCAAATTTCGATTCGGAATGTCGTTGGGGTACTATTGGAAGTTATAAAATGATCTCGAAAAATTATTCCCTAGATGATAAATTTTAGCTATTCAAGTATTGGTAGTTGTTCAATTATAATTTCGCAACACTTTTTTCTTTATATTCTTTTTTCTACCATTCTCTTACGTACATAAAGTGTCTTCTACATCAAGTAAGTAGTAATTGTCGGACCCGTCACGGTGAACAAAGGAAAATGTCCAAATCATTTGTGACGTAGATTTCAGTAATCGTGTAACGAAATACACATCTACTTTATCACTATGTAGTTTGGCTATAGGATTTCTAATTATCCTTCCAGTTAATCAGATTCTTTGTAATATAACACTGTTAAAGATTAATGATAAAAATGATGCAAGGGAACGGATGAAGTTATTGGTAATTATGTAGTACTTGGCCTTCTAAGCCAATCATATAAACTTAAGTGACCTCAAATTTGTAAAGTTAAAAATATTATGTTTAATTTACATATTTAACATTAGAAAATAAGTAGTTAGTATATTTGGAAATATTGTATTTGACCGTGGAATAAATAATTTTTGTACCTGAACTTAAGCGTAAAATAAGTGTTTCATTATTTCTTACGATAATAGATAACAATTAACGTATAAAACATTAAAATATGGACAAATTAAAGCTTGAAAGCATTCATTCGGATATTTATTCATATTATATTCTAATCTGAAACAATTTATATAGTATAAATTTATAAAGAATAGAAAAAATTCGATCACGAGGCGGGACTCGAACCCGCATCCTTTCGCGCCATTCCGGGGCGGATGCCTGACCAATTCAGCCACTCGTGACCCGCCAGAGCAATCGAATTTATTCTATTCTTTCAGTTATATGTGTCTTAGGGACACACCGCGCGCCATCTATTGGGATGATTAACAACCATCTCAACCAATATGAAACACTTTTCAGTGAATACAATATTGTAACGATGGAGCACGACCTTTTTTGTTGAAATTGATATTTATTATTTTATGGCATTCAAATGCTTTATAAATATAAATTTATAAAGAATAGAAAAAATTCGATCACGAGGCGGGACTCGAACCCGCATCCTTTCGCGCCATTCCGGGGCGGATGCCTGACCAATTCAGCCACTCGTGACCCGCCAGAGCAATCGAATTTATTCTATTCTTTCAGTTATATGTGTCTTAGGGACACACCGCGCGCCATCTATTGGGATGATTAACAACCATCTCAACCAATATGAAACACTTTTCAGTGAATACAATATTGTAACGATGGAGCACGACCTTTTTTGTTGAAATTGATATTTATTATTTTATGGCATTCAAATGCTTTATAAATATAAATTTATAAAGAATAGAAAAAATTCGATCACGAGGCGGGACTCGAACCCGCATCCTTTCGCAATCATCCCAATAGATGGCGCGCGGTGTGTTCCTAAGACACATATAACTGAAAGAATAGAATAAATTCGATTGCTCTGGCGGGTCACGAGTGGCTGAATTGGTCAGGCATCCGCCCCGGAATGGCGCGAAAGGATGCGGGTTCGAGTCCCGCCTCGTGATCGAATTTTTTCTATTCTTTATAAATTTATATTTATAAAGCATTTGAATGCCATAAAATAATAAATATCAATTTCAACAAAAAAGGTCGTGCTCCATCGTTACAATATTGTATTCACTGAAAAGTGTTTCATATTGGTTGAGATGGTTGTTAATCATCCCAATAGATGGCGCGCGGTGTGTCCCTAAGACACATATAACTGAAAGAATAGAATAAATTCGATTGCTCTGGCGGGTCACGAGTGGCTGAATTGGTCAGGCATCCGCCCCGGAATGGCGCGAAAGGATGCGGGTTCGAGTCCCGCCTCGTGATCGAATTTTTTCTATTCTTTATAAATTTATATTTATAAAGCATTTGAATGCCATAAAATAATAAATATCAATTTCAATTTATATAGTGTTCAATTGCATATAATATACGTAAGTATGTAATATGTGATGATAATTCGCTACGCGTCAGCACCTAAAATATGAACGGCTTGTAAACTTTATTGTGTCTCTAATTAAATCTCCTTGAATTTAAGGAGTTTGCATTTTTGTTATTCAAAGGACTCTTCTTGGAAACCGATCTACATTTAGCGGATTGCAAAATAAAACCGGACAGAATGAAAGGTGAAGGCCCGTGAAAGGATTCAAATATCACGATGTATTGTGATACATTTATGGAACCAAAATAAAATTTACAAGCCGAATAACATAAAGGTTCCACCAAATTTTGAAATATAGACATTGGAGCTTTCAATTCTCAATGCTATAATAATTTACCACGAACATTTACATTGTTATGAACGAGTAAAGAACGTAAAAAGAAAAGTTTGTGCCGTTTGGAGCAATATTCTTTCTTTTTATTTTACTTATCTTATCGCCTCTAAAAATATTTACAATAAGCTATGTAAATGAAATAAAAATATATAAACAACTTAAATTCCTGAAGCATCTATTCCTCTGTTTAAATAATTGTTAAAATATTAATTCTGTAGATATTCTTGTAACATAAAACTTTAATTGCTCAATTACCAATTTTATTGTGCATTTTTTGTCTGAAGATGCTTTCTTAGAAGCATAATAACTGTCATTAATGAATTATTAATTCGTCTTGGCTGACTTTTGTTATTCAGCTTTTTCCTTTGCAGTTTTTTACTTCCTACTACTCGTAATTCTCATCTTATGCTACCATCAATGACTAGTATTCACCAACGTCATCTACTATATAAAAATAAGTCGGGTTTTCCTTCCTGACGCTATAACTCCAGAACGCACGAACCGATTTCCACGGTTTTGGATTCGTTGGAAAGGTCTCGGGCTCCGTGAGGTTTATAGCAAAGAAAAAGTGTCTCTGGTGGCGAAACGGAGTTCGCCGGGTTTGCTAGTAAACTATATAAATTAGAACAAGCCTTATTTATTTCTATGAAATGCTTATAAGAATTACATTTTTGCCAATATTTTACGAGCTTTTTGTATAATTATTAATTATAAACTATATAAATTAGAACAAGCCTTATTTATTTCTATGAAATGCTTATAAGAATTACATTTTTGCCAATATTTTACGAGCTTTTTGTATAATTATTAATTATTCAATTATAATATTTAAGTTATCTTTGAAAATAATAATTATCTCGCAAATGCAATTTATCATTTACAAACATCGGTAAATAATTTTTATATAATCTTCACGAACTTTATATTCATACAGAATAATTCCCGACGTATTGCAAGGTTTGGATGCATTTATCATTTCATTCCAACCTCGACTTTTTCACGACTCTCATCGTGCGCAGTCAACAAACTGGTTACCCTTGGCCGTTACTGAATCAAGACTTGCTGAATATATCAATAAATCGCACTGCATCTCCAAATATTCCCTGGGATTAGGGATATGATATGACATGAAATAAACGAAAAATTATATACAGAAGGACTTCACCAATCTGATAACAATTGAATATAATATTATATTGAATAAATAAAAGAGGAGCACTAGAAACTGCTGTACATACATTAAAATTAAATAATATGAGATTGAAAGGCAAAAAATTAAAACATTACATTATAATAAATTTGCATACTTGGTTAATGCAGTGTTCCCACTTTATTTATAGAGGGCTGCAGATATAGAAACTATATTTATCTTACAGAAAAGAGCCATTCGCTCTATATATAATTTACGTGCTCGGGACTCACTAAGAGATCATTTTAAGAATACTGGTATCCTTACTATACCATCACAGTATATATTTAATAATATTTTGCATGTACACAAAAGCTCCGACTTACACACAAGAGTAGGAGATAGACACGATTATGGCACAAGGAACAGGAATAGAATTGAAATGCCATTTTTCCGATTAGAAAATTCATTTATGGGTCAAGGTATACGCTTATACAACAGAATTCCTCACAATATTAAAGAGTTTAGTAGTTCTAAATTTAAAACTTATATAAAAAATGTACTAGTTCAGAGAGCGTACTACAGTATTCAGGAATATATGGACGATAAAGACCCATGGAGGGTTGTCGCGAAAAAACCACAGGACAGTTCTTTGGCATATTATGATAATATATTATGTAGTTAGATATAAGTTACATATTATGTAATATTGTCTATTGTCATGATTTTAAAAGAGCAACTATGGAGTTTCTTGCCGATTCTTCTCCATAGATACTGCTTTCCGAATCGGTGGTAAATGTTAAAAATACTCATGTAATGACGATTCGAAAGTGCTACTAAATAGTAGTCTAATTGAATAAATGAATGTTTGAGTTTGAGTTTGAGTTTATACATGTTTTACAAAAAAAGGTCAAAGATCAAAAAGTAACACATGCAAATGAATTAATAGACGATTAAATCATTTGCAATCGGATGTGCACCATGTCTATTAATGCATTTCATTTAACGCAATCAATACATGCACGTTTAAATAAAGCATACCTACTGTTAATAGCTAAATAAGACAATTCCTCACAATTGGTCCATTAAATAATTAGCTTTAAATAATTAAAATATGCATAGGTCATGTTCCTAAAATAGCGTAGCATACAGCTCTGGGCTAGAAATCTAAATTTACTAGATGCAAGAGAAATATTTAGATGTTAGTGCTAGGGTTTGATATTATGAATTATTACTAAGTTTGGTCATTGTATATTGAAGCTAAATTATTATCAAAATTATTGTTCGGATGTGATGCATTAGTACGAGTATTAGGAGTTGTGATATATTAGAGTATGTGATTAAAGATCTGACCCTGTAAGTAAATAATATTTCATGTTCAAAGCTATTACGACAGTTATGCAGACTTATGAAAACGATAGGGTTGACAGCTCCTATATTTCCAAATAAAATCAATAAAGTTATTTAGTTAAGTACTTTATGTTATTAATATTATGTATAAATATTAATTATACTAGTAACATACAATACTCGTATTACCTATATGTAAATGTTCGACATTTCGTACATACTACATACTAAAGATAATTTTTCAATTGAAATAATCAAAATATTAATCAAAGTAGGTATCATATTTTAACAGAAATTGTTAAATAACCTGGTCAAAAAATACGTCAGCTAACAATTGACTGTTATACTATGAACATGAACATGATGATCAAACTATGTGTGTACAAAAACTAAATTCCGCAGTGTAAAAATTCCTGGTTGTATCCTGTAAATCATGTTTGTAAATATACTGTAACTCGATAAAAATAAACAAAGGAATGACGCAGCCCTACAGAGTCAACACGTGCGCCGGCAGCCAAGGTCACCAACTCGACCAATGACCAATGCCCACTCGCGTTCGTATATTTATTGCATATTACATCTCTCCGTAAAAACTAAAAAGTATGCATTTCTTTTTTATTATTTTTAAGTACTGATGGTTATTAGGGAGGTGATGAGCCAGAGCTTTTTTCGCGGTTGACTCACCTATCTTACAATAATTATATTCTATGTTTTAAATGAATAACGGAATGTATAAAAATTATGTTTATATTATAGTTTTTATGAAACGCAAAACTCTAGCTAATAAGCATTTTTTATATCAATTTTTTTATGAGTATCAGAAACTATACCTAGGTACCTATTATATTTTAAGAACATGTTAAAATTGGAAAAGAAAGGCATTAAGTAATTTCAGCAGGCACGTACGTCGAAATGTTGTTAGATCAATAAAAAATATCAAAACCAAAATTAGAATGTTTTATTTTGATAGGTAAGTACTTAATTTCCGTGTAACTAAACCAAAGAAGCTAAATTTTGGTGAAAAACTATTTTCCTCAGTTACTTTAAATGTAACATTATTTAAAAATAGCCTTAAAAATAAAAATAGGTACATTATACTGTAGGTATACAAAACGATCAACATTTCCACGTGAATTACAGATGATTTATCTATTTTTGAAAACAAAGGAACTTCACAATTCGCATTTGCACAAAAGTGCATTGTTGTGAACGTTATCGCAAAATTGAAACTAGAGCGATGGACTTGTAAACTTACTGTATCATATTATTAGGTATTCTTTACTATTACCATGCTATTACTTAATAATTATATTAGAATTATATCAAACAATACTTTAAAAAAATCCGCGAAAAAGAAAATAATTTTGCCGGTCGGCATAATTTTAATTGTATTTATTTTTCCACTCACTGAACGCCATCTAATCCAATCACACAAAAGTATAAATAACTCCGAGCTTCAGTGTAAATTCAGACATATAC
Organism: Colias behrii; assembly: GCA_029959065.1. NCBI lineage: Eukaryota > Metazoa > Arthropoda > Insecta > Lepidoptera > Pieridae > Colias > Colias behrii. Next base: position 10,795,361 of record JARWMC010000003.1, read on the forward strand.
TTTCAAAAACTTACCCCTGTAAAAAATACACGCTACGCGCGCTCACCGCGGCGTCGCAAAAAGCACTGTGAATAGGGCTCCGCTCCGGCGCATTACTTCTTCAATGTATCAGTCTTGTATAATTCACACACACTCGCCCTCAATTATCATATACACTATTCAGTCAATATTGAACCTATACCAACATATTTTATTCACACTCAAAAAACAGTAAATAAATATTGTGTTTGTGGTATCAAATCTACGTTAATTATTCAATATTCTATTTATAGTAGAGGTATCTTATATATATTTTAAATGTACTCCTGCTCAGAGTAGGTATATGTAATGATGCGTTTCCGCAATAAAATAGAAATTAAATACCTACATAGAATACAATATTGAATTGAATTGATTTATGTACCTAAAGGGTAGAGCTGTCGCATGACGTCGTTAGCTGTCGCTCTACCAACGCGAGTTATGACCTGATTGATTAAATACCTATAATGAAAAGTTTACAGGAGTTACTTATTACTTACACTGCATACTTATTTGTACAATTTTTTTCAAAATTTTCGTAGTGAATAAGATTTAACCCTCAGTGAATATTATTTCCATATTTTAATTTTCTTATTCCTTTAAGGGCCGATTTTTCAATCCTTGGATAAAACTTACCCGTCCAATAAAATATTACACGATAATAAGATATTAAAGTGCCACCTGTAAACTATCAAATACGGGCAATTATATAGAATACATTTTGGTAGTTTAAGGGCTGATTTTTCAATCCTTGGTTACGTTATTCATTTCAAAAATGTATTCTAATCACCTGTATTTGACCGTTTATAGGTGACATTTTAATATTATCGTGTAATACTTTATTGGAAGGATAAGTTTTAACCAAGGATTGAAAAATATCAGCCCCAATTCTATGAAATCTGGTTGACATTTGTCAACAATAAATAGTATTCAAATTCAAAAAAAAATTTTCATACCATAATCCCTTCATCACTTTAATGTTCATTAACCTTGTAACGTATTGCACTCATATTTTATATTACTACCTCTCTCATCCGTTTTGGGTATGTACCTACTATGTAGGTATATTTGGGCTTTACCCACTGTTCAACTTTTTGTCCATATTTAAATAAATTAAGCAAAAACAACATACGGTACCTAAAACAAAAAGAGCACCGTAATTTTTATTGAACATATCATGAACGTTTTCATTGTTAGGCAGGTAAAAAATCAAATGACAGCTTGATTGACATTAAAAAAGAAAATATCAATTGTTTGTCGAATATTAACTGACTATAGTTAAGTACAGTATCGTTACTATATGTAAAATAATTCTTAACTACTGCAATAAAATAGTTGCAACATAGTTTATTTTCTTTTTTATTACCTTTAAGCCGCGGCCACACATTGGATTCAACTTTGCGTCCAATATTGGCTATAATTTGAAATGATCAAACTACTGCACTATACATTGGCTTCAATGTCCACTTTGTAACCAATCAATGGAAACAGACTAGCTCATTGGGCCAGTCCCAACTGTGGTAGTAGCAGAGAAGCGAAGACGATGGACGATAATTTATTTGCACTAGCGGCTTACGTGTACGAACTAGGTACATATACATATGCTTATTACTTGCATCAGACAAGTAATCAACGAAAGAAAAGGCGATGGTGGATGATAAAAATGCACACTTCAGACGACTAACAGAGACGATATGTGTGGCGCGAGCGCGGTGTTGTGTCCAAGATGCCCCCGCGCACTCCCCATTCATTCCCCTCTCCTTTGAACGTGTATCGAAAACCGACACTGAGCGCGTTAGTATTGGGCATTGGACAGTGATTGGACGCAATGTCTACATTGTGCCAAAGTACTGATACATACATTGGTGCATTGGGCGCAAAACGTTACGTTGGTGCAAATATCTCCAATGTGTGGCCGCGGCATTATGATTGACAACTATGGACATTACGAACCTTTGCGTATAAAATGTAGGTATTCTTTCTGAAAGTTTTTTCACATGCTGAAAACAAAAAAAGTAATTACTTACCTACTCAACGTTTTGTATTTCTTATGTGTTTTTTTATCTGATCAATCATTATTAATGTATAATAATTAATAAAATTAAATGAATTAATCGAGGTATAAACCAAACAAAAACTCTAGGTTTTAACCTTGTTTTAACCTTATTTTTTGCCTCATTATTTTGACTCATTTTAGTGGAGAAGGTAAAACAAAAAATTTACCTTCTTTTTTATGATGATTTGATTAAATTGATAGATATTATTAAATATATATTTTTTTTTATTTATTTGTTAAATCCATAAATGATTTAAATAATTGCAGCTGTTAAGAATTTTATACACAATCATTTTTGCTGCAATTTATTTATCAACGTAAGTTAAAGCTCAATAAAGCTCCAGTACCTAAATCAGTATTTATACTACAAAGAATATAAATAAAAACGAATCTAAAGATTTAATTATCTAAAAATCGAATTAAATAAATTTCTTTTTCTTTTTCTGAAACCGGAGTCGCAATTCAATTATCATGTGCCAGTTTTCGTTGAATATGAATAGATAAAAAGCAATTTATTTCTCTATATTGTAAGATTTATTACAAAAAATGCAATCTCTTTCGCAACCAAACATTTTATATGAAATGCATCACCATAACCATTACGATAAACTTTGGTTGCCAATTTAGAAAAAAGGCTATGAACATATTAATTTTAATATCCATAAACAATATTTCTTAACTTTCACTTTTAAAAATTTAAATTCAATATCTAATTTCCTGAATCTTCAGCCTCGGTAAAATAAGCGTACGCCCAGCACCGTAATTTTTATTGAACATATCATGAACGTTTTCATTGTTAGGCAGGTAAAAAATCAAATGACAGCTTGATTGACATTAAAAAAGAAAATATCAATTGTTTGTCGAATATTAACTGACTATAGTTAAGTACAGTATCGTTACTATATGTAAAATAATTCTTAACTACTGCAATAAAATAGTTGCAACATAGTTTATTTTCTTTTTTATTACCTTTAAGCCGCGGCCACACATTGGATTCAACTTTGCGTCCAATATTGGCTATAATTTGAAATGATCAAACTACTGCACTATACATTGGCTTCAATGTCCACTTTGTAACCAATCAATGGAAACAGACTAGCTCATTGGGCCAGTCCCAACTGTGGTAGTAGCAGAGAAGCGAAGACGATGGACGATAATTTATTTGCACTAGCGGCTTACGTGTACGAACTAGGTACATATACATATGCTTATTACTTGCATCAGACAAGTAATCAACGAAAGAAAAGGCGATGGTGGATGATAAAAATGCACACTTCAGACGACTAACAGAGACGATATGTGTGGCGCGAGCGCGGTGTTGTGTCCAAGATGCCCCCGCGCACTCCCCATTCATTCCCCTCTCCTTTGAACGTGTATCGAAAACCGACACTGAGCGCGTTAGTATTGGGCATTGGACAGTGATTGGACGCAATGTCTACATTGTGCCAAAGTACTGATACATACATTGGTGCATTGGGCGCAAAACGTTACGTTGGTGCAAATATCTCCAATGTGTGGCCGCGGCATTATGATTGACAACTATGGACATTACGAACCTTTGCGTATAAAATGTAGGTATTCTTTCTGAAAGTTTTTTCACATGCTGAAAACAAAAAAAGTAATTACTTACCTACTCAACGTTTTGTATTTCTTATGTGTTTTTTTATCTGATCAATCATTATTAATGTATAATAATTAATAAAATTAAATGAATTAATCGAGGTATAAACCAAACAAAAACTCTAGGTTTTAACCTTGTTTTAACCTTATTTTTTGCCTCATTATTTTGACTCATTTTAGTGGAGAAGGTAAAACAAAAAATTTACCTTCTTTTTTATGATGATTTGATTAAATTGATAGATATTATTAAATATATATTTTTTTTTATTTATTTGTTAAATCCATAAATGATTTAAATAATTGCAGCTGTTAAGAATTTTATACACAATCATTTTTGCTGCAATTTATTTATCAACGTAAGTTAAAGCTCAATAAAGCTCCAGTACCTAAATCAGTATTTATACTACAAAGAATATAAATAAAAACGAATCTAAAGATTTAATTATCTAAAAATCGAATTAAATAAATTTCTTTTTCTTTTTCTGAAACCGGAGTCGCAATTCAATTATCATGTGCCAGTTTTCGTTGAATATGAATAGATAAAAAGCAATTTATTTCTCTATATTGTAAGATTTATTACAAAAAATGCAATCTCTTTCGCAACCAAACATTTTATATGAAATGCATCACCATAACCATTACGATAAACTTTGGTTGCCAATTTAGAAAAAAGGCTATGAACATATTAATTTTAATATCCATAAACAATATTTCTTAACTTTCACTTTTAAAAATTTAAATTCAATATCTAATTTCCTGAATCTTCAGCCTCGGTAAAATAAGCGTACGCCCAGAGAACGGAAGCCTTCATTCGGCTGATTTCAAATAGTTTCATCACTTGATACTTGCTCGAAGTCTACTAGGCCCCCGTCTCCTAAAATCCTCACCAGATCTTTTTGAAAAACCCAACTATCATGCCCCTGAGCTCGCTAATTATGTATCAGATTTTGGTGTACCGGTTAATTTTTAATTTCCATCGACTAGAAGAAAATTGCACCCATTTCAAACTCGTTAAAAGTACAACACTTACACAATATTGAGAACAATTAATGCCACCATCACATAAAGTAATTACCCACTTATATGTTGAAATAAATAAGTGGCCCTTATTTTGTTTTGAGTAAAATTATGTGTTTCATAAAACATTTCAAGTATGCAGTACCTGAATATCATAAAAATTTGATTGTGAAAATTGAGAAAATTCAAGGTTTTAAAAATAACATTTAAGCAGCAGTCAAATAAATACATAATGCTATTTTTTGCCCTGTCATGTGTTGCAACCAAAAAATCTTTCGACATTTATTGGAACAATTACTGAACTTTTGGTATTTCCCACTGCTCTACCATTCGTTTAATTCGGTTTTATAATATTACTAGCGGTCCGCCCCGGCTTCGCACCTACATGTTTAAACTATCCTATCTCTCAAGTTGGATCGAACTGCACAATATGGTGTGCGAAATTTATTATAATCGGTTAAGTGGTTTAGGAGTCCATTGAGGACAAACATTGTGACACGAGATTTATATATATTAAGATGTATAAACTATCATTCTAATGATGTGCTAATGATCTTTATAATTTTGATATACATACATTGTTAAGCCTCGCATTCATGGTAAGCATTTGTTTATCAAAAAAGTTGTATCAATATGTTGAAAAGTTGCAGTTATACCAAATAGATATAATATAACAAACGTTATTAAATAAATAATATTTAACCTCGATTTAGATTGATTTAACTATATTTATGCTTCAGACTTAGATTAATTTTACATTTGAAGTTGCGAAAGACATGCATTTTTTACATAACACAAATATTTCAAGAAATAAATTTAAATTCTAATTGAGCAGAACGTAGTAAATAATAAGGTTTCTCGCTTATAGGAACAATGACAACAGCCAAATGAACAATAAAATTTTAAAGTGTAATTATCAAATGTAGGTCAGCCGTATAGAACACACAAATAAGATTTATATTTTAACTTTTCTTAGTCTTACCTAATTAAAAAGCATATCACCGTGAGAAAGTAATTCAACAGCGTTATAAAGTAACATTATTTCAATGCTAACCGTCTTACATTTTCACAGGTCATATTATAAAAACAGTGATTGTGTAAACTCAAAAATATATTGACATAATGCAAAATAATGTGCCATATATCATTTACTAAAAACAAAATATATGTATATTATACCAGCAATTATTAAAATAATATCGTCCTTGGCATTATAATCTCGCAATAAAATTATATTGACTAATATTTCTCTTTTATTTCAAATGACAAGTTAAAATTATAAATAAGTATGTAAGTAGGTATTAATAATTCAGCTTGTTACTAATAAAATATTTTGTTTTTTTCGATATATTAATAATATTAATTTATAATATTTGGATAAAAATTGACACTCCTTGAAATAAAAAATTCACCGAATTCAAAAGTACCAGCTAAGGAGGCTTTTAACTTAAAAGGTCATTTTTTATTGAAGTTGTAATAAATATAACACGCATACCTAATTACCTAAAAATTAGAGTACCAAAATCTTGCAAATACTTTCACATACTTACACAAATTTTAATGCACTTTATTTACCTCATATTAGAATTAGTAGGCATTTATGTTAATCCAAGCACACACGCCAATTATATTAATCTATATTAAGAATTTATTCAACATTAATCGTTATGATTCATTGTGTAATATCTAATTGAAAACTGCAATTTTGAATAAAGAACGGAAATGTGTTCTCGTCGTTTGTATAAAAGATACGTGAAAGATACCTACATGAAAGGAGGTCGATTAAAAAAAATAAAGGGTTTAAAAAATAGGTTACATTATAACGAAAGTAACAATGTGGTATTAATTTATTAAAATTTAAAATTCTTTGACTTTTAAAATCTTTTTCCATATGTTAAAAAATAAAGAAGTTAGTAACTCTAGTTTATACCTGTTTTAAAACGTTGTTTTATTGTAAAATAAGTGAACCTTTCTTACGGATCATTTTTAAACATAGTATTTAGTAAACGATAAAATGAAGCCTTATACGCCTTGTTCAATAAATTGTAGAATAATATTTTTAATATTATAAAAATCTTTGATCAGAAATACATATAATATAAACTGTATCTAATAATAAGAATCAGCATCAGATATTTGAACTTGGCCTTGGCATTATACAGCGCCACAGTAATGCGTGGCGAAACATAGAACTATTATTAAAGAGTGAAAACATTATCGTATGTTAGTTATAGTAGTGGAGTACAGAGGGCGTTAGTATCGAATATCAAACGATTTTTATACATGCTGCATTAGTTTTCGTATAAATATTAAATAAATTAATAAAAATGCTTTATTATTTTACATTTAAAAACATAACAAGACAAAAAAAAAGACGGGTTGCACTCCGGGAGTGCCGGCAGAAGTGAAAACGCGCGTAGTAGAGAGGGGATAGCTGTCTACTCTCCATCCGTCTTACGCCTTAGAGCTTTGCCTTAGAGTTTAAATTACAGTAGTATAGAGCGAGTGTATTGCACAAATTCCTCAGTGCGCATCGTAGGCAGATGAGCTATAGATAATAATATAGATGTGTGTGTGACAAATAGGGATGGGTAGGTATCAATTGCGTGCCGAGCTATCGATAAGTTATGTAAATAAATATGTATCTTTTGTAAATTTTATGTTCAATATGTTATTTAAGAAGAAATGTATGAATAAAGTATAAATATGTCATTTCAAATTTGTTTGCCAAGAGAATAAAGTGTTTATTCCATTTGAATATTTCTTGTATTAATTTTAAGTACCTACTTAAAAAAAATATGTTTATGAATATCAGAAAAACGAGTTCGATATTAAAGTTAATAAAATAAAAATTCGGGTTTGGTGCTATTTCTTTAATAATAAATGAAACAATAATAATAATGTTTTAAAAATGTTAAATAAAAATAAGAAATAATTAGTAATTTAAAATGATAATATAATAAATCATATAAATAATTTTTTTATTTAATTTTATCCATTCTACTATAAAATGTTCAAAATCAATTTAGCGGTTCAGAAAATATATCGTAACATTACATACTTTACATTTACACTATAATACATTTGCATTCATAATATTAGAAAGTCTATCATACAAAACACACCACAAATTTATTTATAATACATTTTTAAAAGAGTTTTAATTTTAAAGTTAAATAAATAATTTGTTAAAATATAGTTCTTCTAGTAAACTTTATATCGAGTACAGCGTTGGTCAGGTCACATCACTAAGATCACGTGGCGGCAGTGAGGTGCGCGACCGAGCCTGCGCGTGTCCGCCTCCCACCTCCCCTTCACCCCCGCGATGCTAGATTTATTTTCATAAAAATAAGTATAACAATCGACTTACTGATGAAATGTGATACTGGATTTCAATTTTGTGTATTTTCTAGTATCGTTTTTGCAAGATATAACTGCACATTTCACCATGTTTATTCCTAGATATGAATAAAAATCCAGAGCAACGCACTTCGTCAGCACTCAACCACGACTACGAGCGCGCGCGGCGGGAACGTCGTGTTGTTCCCACCTGTGCCTACTGTTCCCACTTGGTTGTTCGCACTCTATAGATACTATCTATACTCTAAGTCTTACGCTTTTTCGATCAGGTCACGTGTCCTGACGCGAGTTTAAGATTTTATACCCATTACAGAAAAAGTGCTCAACGCCGCTAAAGAAGTTTTCACTTCAAAAATAATCGACATGTCGACTGAAACTTTTTTTATTAGTTCTGCTATTGCACAAAAGATGGCAATAAAATAAATTTACTTTTACAATTTAGATGCGATGTGTCTGTAAGAACATTTTTATTACAAAGTTCATTTTTTTTTTTTTTTAATTGTTCATTACTTCATCTATGAACATAATTAATCAGAAACAGGAAAAAATTTAAATACGTGTATTTTGTATTTCGAATGCAATTTCAATGACGTTATTCTAATACATATTGTTGAAAGCTGTGCAATAATTTTTCTGGCTTTATTATAATCTAGCAAATTATATGAAGTAGGTGTGTTAGGTTTAAGTTTGTTTCTTAAATAATTTCTTTGAATAAAATTTTTGATGTTGGAATTACTGAAAAGTTGAAAGCATAAAAAAATGAGAAGTTCACATTTGGCTCTATTCTCTTCTTACAAACATCTTACAAATTAAATTATTTCATAATCTTTCTCTTTTGTTCTGTTTGTGTGTTATCTTTCTATTAAAGATCTATGAATTTTTTGCTGTATAGTAATTAAGATGTTAATTAATTATCTACCATGTTTAGCAATTTTCCGCTTTTAGACGAAGCGACGTGTCACTTGTCTTCACTTGGAAAAATTCTATACATAGCCTAATCGAAATAAATGTAAGAAAAAAATGTTTGTCTGTTATTTTCAGTTTAACATAAGAATGTTGAATCGTTGTTGATAGTTTTTTATTGGGAAAATTTTAATGAAATTGACTAATAAAATAAGTTAGAGTGTTTTGTAAGTAGGTATGTACCTAGTACACCAGGGCCAATCCCTTCCAAAATGATAAAAACCTAAAAAAAATAGTAGTAGGATGAAACCCATTAGAAAAGGAGGGGAATGTGATAAAAATTAAAGGAAAAATAAATTACAGACAATCCGAGTTCGGGAAGTGGGAGGGGGGAGCTTTTAAGGCTAAAAAATGGTTTCTCTTAAATTCCGACAAAACTACAAGTCCTATGGAAAAAAGTTCAACCGCAAAGTTGTAGGTAATAAAAAGATCTACAACTTTTGTATTAACAATTTTTTCACATAACCTCAAAATTTAGGTGAAAAATTCAAAAAACCAAGTTTTTGGTTTTTTATTTTTATCTACTTCAAAATTTATTTTTTTTCTACGAAATTTGGTGAAAACTTACTTTATTATTACTCAAATACACTGTAATTTATTTGATTGAAAATATTTATTTTTTCGCCTTATTTCAACTTAATACCAAAAAAACAACCTAATTTTCAATCGAAAATTCTGACGTCAAAATATCAGCTTTTTTCAAAAATTTTAGAGGCTTTTTGTTCGTTGAAATATCTACTTTCTGATGGTGTAAAATGTAAATTATAATATACATTACCATAGTAAATTTACTCAGAAAATGCATACAAACAGTGTGATAATGAGCTTTCACTAAGTCAGGCAAATTTCTCAAACGACCTGAAATGTTTTTATCGACATCATTTTGTTTATGAACATGCTGTCAAATGTTAGCTGTGGTATTGTTACTTTGATCAGATGAATTTTTTTCTTTTGAAATGTTACCGAAAAGCCGATACAAGAGAAAATATAGAGTTCGAGAAGTGTGCCTGATTTAGTAAAAGCTCATTATCACACTGTTTGTATGCATTTTCTGAGTAAATTTACTAAGGTAATGTATATTATATTTTACACTATCAGAAACTAGATATTTCAACGAACAAAAAGCCCCCAAATTTTTTGAAAAAAGCTGATATTTTGACGTCAGAATTTTCGATTGAAAATTAGGTTGTTTTTTTGGTATTAAGTTAAAATAAGGCGAAAAAATAAATATTTTCAATCAAATAAATTACAGTGTATTTGGAACATAATAAGGTAAGTTTTCACCAAATATCGTAGAAAAAAAAATTTTTTTGAAAAAGATATAAATAAAAATTAATAAAAATTTATTTTTCCTTTAATTTTTATCACATTCCCCTCATTTTCTAATGGGTTTCATCCTACTACTATTTTTTTTTTGTTTCAAAAATTATCGACCCTGGTCTATAGGTACTTATCGTGAGTGAAGTTAACAAATAAAAAAAAAATATAAAAAGAACCCTCATGACACCTGTTCTCAGTAAGAAACTTCATCAGGGATTTCCTTTCACAGAAAACGATGTTTCATTTAGGAATAATAATGAAATATTAATTTAAATAAACCTGAAAATGACCAGTATCTACTAATGGTTGCATGTATTATCTCAGTTACATCACGAGATAAACATTGCAAGAGCTTTATAATGTAATCATGCTTTGGCATGAGAGCCGATGTCAATTGTCAGTTTCTTAGAAGTAACGGGGGAGTGTGCGCGTGGTCTCCACTCTCCAGTCATATTGCAGATATCCACGAGGACACACGTACCGATCGTTGTTGGACGTAAACAAAGCATTAAATACAGTGAACTTAAATTGGTGGGAAAATAATAAATTCCCTCTTGTGCTATTTGTTATTTTAAATAACCTCTATCTCTTGGTAAAGTCCAAAATGCCCGCTGAATCGGAAGCTCTCACTAAAGTTGTGTTGCACGATGTCACGCTTGAAGGTAAGCTTTGCTTATTTATTTTGAATCGTGTTTTGACTTAAAAGCTGTAACTCATCTATAGATTTTTTTACAAATTAATTTAATTTTGGTGTACCTACCACCCTAATAAAATATTTTTTTATCAATACAGTTAAGTATAAAACTAAATAAAACTTCAAAACAAACCAGTTTTCAGAATGTCGATTGACGTAGAATCTATAAAATAATGCTTATATATGAGGAATAACCGAATACAATTTAAAATGTTAATATGTTGCATCTAATGATAAATATCATTAGATGCAACATACAAAATAATAGCTACAACATACCTACCTAATGAATATGCAGGAAGCAAACAACAACAACATAATATATTTTACTGGATGACTAACAATGACATTTTAAAATAAAAAAATCAAGGGTTAACTACCTACCTAGACATTATAATTAATTTGTACAATATATAAATTAATTTGTTGTGTTTGTGTTTGTTTGTTGCTTTTTAAGAAATCTTGGTAGAAATTTGGAAAATAGGATTATTCTCAGCAAGAAAATAAGAACTATTGAACTATTAATAGGTACCTGGACTAACTTTAAATAAAAAAAATACTATAAATTTAAATAGATTATAAATACGGTATTTTGTACGGAGATTACTTAATTATTATACACCAGCCGACTGCAGCGACGCATACAAAAGGTTTTCGTAATTATATCAAAATAAAAGTCAACAACGTAACTTCCGAACTAGGTATGTATTGTTACGTAAACAATATTTTGTACATGTCTGCATAAATTAATCCATTATAATATAAAATTATAACAATACCTATAGCCATATTCTCTAACATAAAACGTCAATATTGGTAATTAACATTAAAAAAAAAAAGACGGGTTGCACTCCGGGAGTGCCGGCAGAAGTGAAAACTTGATTATTAACGTTGAGCATGTTTGATATCCATCCGTCTTACGCTTTTTCGATCGGTCACGACTCACGTGTCCTGACGCGAGTTTAAGATTTTATACCCAGTAACCCAACGCCGCTAAAGAAGTTTTCACTTCAATATTATTACATGCCTATTTCATAATCACCCACTCTTGATGACCATATTAAGCAATTGCATTTTAAATGAATAGGTATATTAAAATTACGCAGACGGTGGGCTATAATCTTCTTATATATAAAAATGAATCCCAAAATGTGTTGGTAAGCGCATAACTTGAGAACGGCTGAACCGATTTCGTTAATTCTTTTTTTATTATATTCCTTGAAGTACGAGGATGGTTCTTATGTAGAGAAAACGTAAATATGTACCACGGGCGAAGCCGGGGCGGACCGCTAGTATTATATAATATAGGAATATATACACTTCAAGATTACAAAACTCTTCTTTAGCAATCGGTGCTATGTTTAGAAACCAGTCGCCATCTTATATATTCTATTAATTGTAGAGAACACACAATACTTTTAATTTATGGTACGTGATACGGTATTGTAGGTTGTTAATTTTCCGCCTGCGTCAATCGACAGTCGCGATAGTTTGACTATAAAAGCTTCAGTCTCCGGTCCTTTCAAGTTGTATTCTCATAACCAACCTAAGCCTTTATCCTCACAGCACAAAGTCTATTTCTTTGATTATCAGTTATTATTACCTTAACTGAAAACCGAAACTTCGAAGCAACATATATTTAGAGTAAGTTTTTTTTCCATTAGCATGTAAGTAAACACTACTTCGCTGCAATCAGATTATTTAATATATATTTTTTATTAACCATTGAACCAATTATGCTTCTTAATAACATAATCAACACTTAAGGGCTTGGTCTAGTAGTGCAAACAAATGCATCCTGTCATCCTATATGTAAATAATACAAATGTACTAAGGGAAAGTTGCTCCACTTAATTTTTAAAAATTAAATCATTCGTATGCATAATTTAATATTCGTAATAAGTACCTAAAATGACAATTTGAAACAATTTTCGTGAAAATTACACCGGGTGATTCTTTTTATCAGTACACAAAATTTGCGAATACGTTCTATTGATATCTTCAACTTCATGTTTATATAACTGATCAACTTTTACAAAGAAATTTGGACGAAATATAAAAAAAAAATAAGCTTTCCATACAAAATGCATAACTCTATACATTTTTTTCGACCTAAGTTTCTTAGTGAAAGTTGTTCAGTTTCACTAATAAAACGGATAAACAAATTTTGTATATAATAAAAAAAAATGTTATGTTTGTGTAAAAAAATTATAAAATAGAAAAATGCGCAAATGAAAACAAAAGATATTTATTTCTGACTAGCTTCCGCCCGCGACTCCGTCCGCGCGGATGTCGGTCTTCGCGTCGATGGTTTATTTCTCCATTTTGAACTGGGAAGACGTTTCTCACTAAATTAATATTAGACGATCATGATTCACTCCAGTCCAAACAGCAAATAAGCAGACTTCTGCTTCTGCACGTTTAGTTGTCCGTGAATTTGGAAAAAATAGTAATGATTCTATGACAAAAGTGTTATTTTTTTGCATTGTATTTAAATATTATTTTTTTTATTTTTAACCGCATCTTCCGCATTCATGTCTTTTGCCGGAATTAGACATTTAACTTCTACTAGTCCCATTTTCCCTTCTTGATATGGGAGTGTATAAAGTAAATTTTTTAGATATTTCTCGTTATACTTTTAAAAAGTTATTATTGTCATTTTGCTCATTAGGTAAAGTAATTTCGATATCAGTTTTAAGTTTTTTGATACCTGCAATAATAACGTCATAATCACCTGCACATACTTATCGATTACACCCTGTATACAATCCACCATCCACATTCATAATGTTTTCCTGTCCTCCTCTCCTTTACGCTGTTCACCGATACATTTTAAATGAGTAAATCTGCTACCACTGAAGGATGTTTCATTGTGATCAGCAAATTTTCACCACTGTTGTCGATTATTTGTTTTTCATTTTTAATCAGCAATTGGGAATCATCAGTTTTGTTTTTTGCAGATTGGTGATGTACCCTAACAATACGTCGAAAAGGGAATGCATCAACGAATTATCGTTTTCGTCCTCTTTTTTTATTCTTCGCGTCTCTGTTACTTGTGTTTGTTTAGTTCTCAACACCCATTGAATATTCTATGTTATTGTGATCTTCCATTACATCTGAGTTTTGATGATGTGATGATAATCCATTCGTTTTAATATTGGTACTTAGAGTTGGTGGACTAAACTAGAAATGGTAGACTAAATTTGTCAGCGCGTCTGTAAGATCAGAATATAAAACCAACATCCTGTATTTAAGTTACAAAATTAATAATCAAACAACATGCCGCTACGTTCAAAATGACTAGAAGAAAAAATTAAAACACCTCGACATATTTGGAATTTTGGAGTAAACAAATCATTTTCCCCGTATGTCCCAAGTTCAAGTTCTCAATACAAGTTTATATTATATTTCGTATTTCTCAAACGAAAAATAAACATTTTAGGAACTTCAAAAAAAATTATATTATAAGAAAATTTATGAGCTTACTTTAGTTTTAAAGAAATATACATCCCTTTACTGACACCCCGTAAAATAACGAAATTGTTGCCAATCACCTTTGTAATCTATTTGGTTTCATTAACTTTATGTTCGAAGATAATTTTTTTTCTAGTATATATATAGTAGTATATATACGCATATTTTTTTCGTTTATTTTCCATATCAAAATCAAATGTTTAAAAATACGAATATTTGCACAAAACTAAGATAAAAATAATCAATTAACAAAAATATTAAATTTAATGAAGTAGAGCAACTTTCACTTCGGTATGAAGGAAAATCGAGCGTAGAGCACACGTCAGAACGCTCCGGCCCAAGGAGCGCGACTAAAGAAATTCGCTAGCATTTTTCCTAATTATTTTAAATATTTTTTTAATATTTAAAGAATTATCAAAATTAAAAAAAAAAAATTAAAGGATTAATACTCATTGGTCTTCAACCAACTCGAATAAATTAATGGAAAAAATAACTTTTAGCAGTATTTATCAATAGTTTTTTGTAAGGCAAAAACGGGAAATTTAATGAATTTATAACGTTCTAATTAGGAAAATCATAAGTTTTTCGGCAATTGTATTCAGCAGATTTTAATTACGACTATATAAGGATAATAATGCGCTGATCAAATTGTATAAATTGTAATCGGTTGCAACGTAGTGAGTGCACAAACTTAGCTCGAAATGTCTTTGGGGGAAAGAGACTTATCTTGAAGGCCTGATTAAGGTAACATAAAGTAACTTTATAAATGTGAAAAAATTCACGCGCATTGCGTATATAACACTAATTGATAAACAAGAAAAAAAAATCAGTTTATCATTTCAATAGCCGGGAAAAAATTGTCAAATAACTTGTTGAAAACGCAATTTTGCTAGACTGCAGCCTTAAACGTAAGAAGATAATGACGTTGATTACTCACGCATAAATTATTCTATTCGATTAGTAACACAAAAAATATTTAATTTATTGTATAAACATGTAATCGAGCAGTAAACAATAATAATTTGCTAATACATGTATTCTTCGAAAAAGGAATTACAGAAAAACAAAAAATCACTTTTTTACTATAAAAATAATTAAATCTATATTGTACCTAAAGCAATAAATACTGATCGCTAATTAGCATCGTAATTGTTTCCATGTCAACGTTCTTTAATAATACAATAATAATACAAAAGATTTATTGCAACCAACAGAACATACATAATAATACACAATACAAAAAAGGGAAAACAAACATAAAATAACACAAAATAATAAGGAATTTACAAATTACAATAGTTATAAGTACACAAATGTATGTGTGTTGCGCACTGGCTGCAATTAGGCCCTGGCTCAGCATAATGTTGTGGGAGCAAGCTCCACAACGCTGATAATTCTGCCAGATACCCAGATGAATAGGTTGCGCCTCCAATTAAGTATGTATATATAAGTATAATAAAAATAGAATAATTAATTATGAATTTAAAGCAATAATAAATGTGTTATAATAATAATATACAAGCAGTAGAATAGATATATTTGGTCAATTAAAATCAGTATTTATATGTAGGTATATATGTATAATGTGTTAATTTATAAATTTGGATACGTATAGGCAAAGCAAATAAAATTAAGATGATTGTAAATTAAGCAGTAGTGATTTGTAAGTGCGACGATAGTTGGATTTGCATTTGAGTTTTTTTATTGGAGGTGGTATGTTATTCCAACATTTCGTCGCATTATATTTAAATGACCATTATATTTACATAATTACCTACATATTATATGCTTTAGGAAGCTTTGTTACGACAATATTTTCCACACAGAGATAAATGTTTTGTTCTACAAGAAAAATCTAGTAATAAGCAACACAGTGGAAACATTCGTCATAATTCGTCAATGTGTTGTTCACGTATTTATGATAGACACATAACATAAAGTTTAGGTATTTATTTTCTTTTTGGTGGTAAGTACATAATATTATCTCTGCTCATATACGACTCATATATGATATGATATTGTATGTACGATAAGGCTTTCGTAAAAATGTTATCCCAGGTCAAGAATATATTTTAAAAGAGCATGCATTTGCATATAATTGCTTCTAATGATCGCAAGGTCTCATAAATGTAACTTCTTTGTTTACAGCGAACAATTATTCTCATTGTGTGTTGAAAATTTAAAATGAAGTCATTAAAACATTTGTAAGAGATCAGTAACACATCATAATACGCATATATTTCTAATAATTTCTTTCAAAAAGTAAATAATATGTATATAGGTACTTTGTGTTTTTCTAATATTTGAAATACAGCTTTACGATTTTACTAATAAAAAATATTGACGATAATTCCGTTGCATGAAGTCATACTTAAGTCTTAACAATTGCTTATTCATATCGGTTCATTATAAATGCAAGGGTTAAAGTTTAAATCGACAGATATTGTGTGGTAAAACGATATGTTATTAACATAATCCATTATATCAAAGCGAAATAATACATCTATAATAATACATATTTATATCGCATAAAATATCAACACGAAAATATTAATACATTAACAAGGACTAAGTTTAATCACACATTTATCACAGTATATAGGAAATAATATTGTAATACTGTGCATTTATCAAAAGCCAAATCTTGTAGAAGTAGAAAAAGACGTGGTTCGTTAAACTATTAAGACCGGAAAACATGGAGGTACACATTCTTTCATACTAAGTATACTTGATTATGGGTTGGTATTACTTGCAAAAAATATTTGTATAATTTTAATCTGATTTGTAGCGTCTCAAGGTCACCAACTTCCATACACATAATAAGCGATTACTTTTATCTAAAAATATGTAAAGAACTTCTCATGAAGTTATGGACCTTCTAGTTCACTTATTATTGGAAACCTTGCTTGCAAATCTATTTCTATGAATGTTCAGGCGATACATTCACAGAGGTATCTTGCGGTCTCCGTATCTAAATAGAATGGCTTGCAATTCGAGGAACCTCTTAACAGGTTTTACCACCTAGAGCCAATCATTTGATTTGTCTATATTTTTCCAACTGCGCAGATCGATATGTTTCATAATTAATTGTGTATCGAATAGCGGTTTTAATTTACTAGTGCAGATACAGTCATGTAGTATTGCCTAAACATTTGAGATCATATTTGTGTGAACATCACACACTGGCCACTTTGTCTGCGTCTGTC
Organism: Colias behrii; assembly: GCA_029959065.1. NCBI lineage: Eukaryota > Metazoa > Arthropoda > Insecta > Lepidoptera > Pieridae > Colias > Colias behrii. The sequence goes on from JARWMC010000003.1 coordinate 10,813,089, forward strand.
GTCGTTTACGTTTACGAAATGGTACTTAAAAACTTTCTAGGTTGGTTTGAAAATTAATAGTAAAGTACCATGCAGTATCTAGTTAAAAAATGATATGATACGACGACTGTATTAACGTATCTAGAAAAAATAGATTTACAAAGACACATGCTCTACATCTCATTCCAAGTGTTTTTTCTCATTCGAAGAATTTTTCCTTATTTTATTTATAACATAACTCAAAAATAGTTATGTTATTTATTATTTTCTGAAATATTTTCCTTTAAATTATGTTCGTAAGAGGTAAATTAATTATCTGGGATCACATATAAACATAATGAGGTGAAATGTCAGCATCAAAAGATCACTGAAATTGGGACACGATTCATTATCATTAGTTGAATTGCTCTTTGTTTGTCATAATATTTTAAAATAGGTCAGAGACAAATTTAAATGAAACACTATTTCAAAATTATATTTCACGAAACAGTGTTTATGTATAAAATATTATATATTTAATATGAACGGTTCATAATAGAATTCATTTGTGAAGTGAATTCACCAATAGGTATAGATTTTTAGTATTTTTTTACCCTTTAATGATTCTAGGGTTGACATTTCTATATTACCTAATGAAGATCCTTATTACAATATTGCGTGATACGATAAAATAACACAACAGGAACCACACAAAGACAACCTTCAATATGAATGATTCAATAATATTCTCTAGGTATGAGTTCTTCGTATACTGTGAATACGTTAAAACATTTATATTTTAGCATTTTTGTAGTATACAGACAAATAATTCGTATCAAACAATAAGTTGATTAATTAAATGTAAAATATTCCACCATGAAATGATAAAACAAATAAAGTTTAATAAAAATTGTGATTTGTGGCACAATATCCGTTTGAAAATTAACACACAATAGATCGTACTATTTTTAATAAAAGACTCTATTAAAATCAATAAAAACTTCTGATTTTGTATAGTTCATTATGATTTATTTCTGTTTATCTTTTAATTTCACTTTATAAAACAAAACAGTAGTGTCCATTACATATAAGTAGGTAATTATTCTAAGATAATTATGATCCTAGAAGGAATTGCAATTATCAAGTACAGTAGAACCTCGATAAGTTAAAGTCCAAGGGAAACACAAAATATTTTAAGTTATAGAGGTTTTAAGTTATCAAGGGTCTATCCATGTTCCACTGCTTCTATAGCTTTTAATTTATCAGCGTAGGTGAGGGTTGTTAGTTTTCTTTTTGGACTCATTTTAAGCCAGTTTTATCACACAGTAAGTAAAGCGATGTTTCCAGGACAACAATCAAAAACTTATGATGCTAACCGCCGCAAAGCTTTGAAGAATTTCGATAAAGCAAACAATAGGTTTACGTTAACAATACATAGTAAACACATGCAAGCAATAAATACCGAAACCTTTTGTTTTGACACTCTTTCAAAATGACTCATTGAAAAACAATTTTATGTTATAGAGGTTGTGGAAACATTTCTTTAAGTTACTGAGGGCCAATACGGAGATTATTTATTTAAGTTATAGAGCTTGCGTATTTTAAGTTAAAGAGGTTATGGGCTCTGATGGGAAGGGAACATAATATTTTTTGAAGTTACAGAGGTTTTTATGTTACCGAGGTTTAAGTTATCGAGGTTCTACTACTATTTTTATATTTTTTTTATACTTAGACATGATACATTAATTCTTTTCGTTCTTAACATTGTTTCCAAATTCCAGTAACTAACGCTCTGAAAAAATTAGAACATACCTAGTTGAAGTAACTTATACCGTGATTTAAATACTTGGAAAACACTATTCTTATTTAATTAATTTCTCACAGTAGGTCCATATTCGTAGTAGGTAGGTAGGTATATTTTGTTGGTTGCTTAAGGCAAAATGAAGCATATAGGTACTATTTCTACAAAGCAAAATAATGTTAAATTAAGTCACGTTAAATTATTCAAATTAAATAAAATCGAATTTGAATAAATCCCTAATATCAATCAATTTTTAACCATTTTTAAATTTTTATCAGATAAATTAAATAGATCAATACAATTTACACACAATACGTTTAATATAAAGTGTACATCGGTTATTGCTTCGAGGTTGTCATCGGAAATGAGAAATGATGTGAAATTGTAACAAAAATGAAGAAATATCTCACTGTGTGAGTGTGACTGACACAAATGCGATATAAATTGAGGAAGAGTATTGAAACATTTCTACCGTGCAAATGTGACAGCGATATGACCATAGTTGGACCATAGAATATCATACAAATCCAATGTCAAGCGCAAATCCAATGTCAAGAATACTCTTGAACAACAAATACCTCATATGTACCTCAATAGTAAATAGAGTTTGAAAATGAAAAAAGAAAAGTAAAAAGTCAGTCTACAGAAACTTTTTTGGCAAGATTCAAAGATACCAAAATCGTCGCCTTACTCCATGACGTGACGGTATTGCCATTACGTGACCTTGAAATTTTACTCTCAACGCGCCTAAAGTTTCATTTCAAAAATCATAATGCTACAAGTGCAATGTGCTAAAATATAAAATGATTAGGAAAAATATAAAAATAGTTAAATATCGTAATAATTTTTCATTTTTTTTGTTCTAGAAAAATCTTCAATTAGGTAAGTATATAGAGCTATCTAAATAAACAAAGTGACGAACAACTTTATTCTGCTATTGCGCCGTAGAGGCCTACCACTATCTGATCCTTCGTAAGTTCCCATGAAAAATACGCAATTTATTAAAGAAATAAATAATAATATAAAAATTAAATTCATAAAATTATATGATGTTTTTTAGCCTACATTAAACCCCTTTAAAACATTTATTATTGACACATTTAAAGTGGATTATAAAAAATAAAATTTGTTATCACTATAGTAGTTATATTAAAAATTTGATAAAATCGAAAATGGGAACATGCACAATCTGTGAACGGTTCTGAATACAAAGTTCATACAACTAGGTCGTTGTGGGCGTATTGAAATACCGTTTGCTCTTATTATAGTATGTTATTTGAACCACACAGGTTCAAATAACATACTATAATAATAAGTATGATATAACAAAAAACTCGCGCTAACAAAAAAAATGTTATTAATAACTTAAATACGCTAGTGTTTGTAATTACTGAAAGAAAATACACTTGAAACTCAACCAATACCACGCAGGTTAGTTTATTATTCAAGAGTATTGACTCTACATAATAATAGAGCAAGATAGGTGTTCGCTATTAACTATTTTTTTCATGGTAAATCAACGAAATTTTTCAATTAGTTTTTGAGGGCGGGAAGAAAATATATTTTACTTGGACAGAACTAAGACCGCAGAGAAGAATTGAGTGGTTATAAAATGTAATGAAAGTTGATTTAGAAATAAAATCTATTATTAATGCTTCAAAATAAACAATGTATTAAAATAGATAACCTCATGATAATTATCAACATTTTTTACTGACTATGCTGTAAAAAATTATGCAAGTCCGAATCTGCGTTATCAGAATTAGTCATGCTCATGCCCAAACACAATTGTATAATAAATACAAACTGTTGTGATATTCCATACTTTGATTAATAATCATTTATTTCTAGTAAAATAAACCGGTGCCACAAAATTATAAATTTAGAATTAAAGTAACTGATGACAAAATACATCAGGTTTTTCTTACTTGATTCTGTTAAAAATTACTTTAAAATTTTTCAAGTAATATTTTGATTTATATACTATATAATTTAATTCCTGATATTTATACTTTCAAAATGTAGATAGGTACTTAAACCTTAATTAAGTTTGAGTAATTATTAATACTCACGTCAGATTATGTTAATTGAGTAATAAAAATTCGCAAATTACATTAAAATAACGATCAGAAATAATTTGCCACAGTAATTTTTCAATTTCAAAAAAACTGCCACAAGCTTATAACTAATAAAATTACAATTCAGATTTTTTATTTTATAAGTCTAAGAGTAATTATGTACCTACACACAGATATATGTACTCGGAAAAATCCTAAGACGTCACTGTAATTACCTAATTCGTAAAGCTTAAATAATTATTCAGAAACGAAGGCAAAAAAGCTAAAACATTCAATCACCCCAACGCATAAGGAAATTTGTTGGTATTTTTGTGATAAGAGCCGAGAGCTTTTTGTTGTGTCCGATATACAGTTAGATAACTGTAAATTAGGCTGACAGAAAAAGATTCTTCTGTTGGCCTTATTTGTGAAAGAAAATCATATGAGTATTGGATCGCCGTCTAACCTTCTGAGGAAATGCGCATGATCTGGACTTTACTACCATTAGATGCAATTAAAAAAATAAAATTGTAAACAAAATGGGTACAAACGAAACTAGTAAATAAGCTCTTAAATAATCTTCTGCGTGCTTTTACGTTTTCTACGTATTTTTCATATACAATGTACCGTATAGATACAATTTCTGCATCACGATCGATGACACAACAGGAGTCTAAAAAGTAACATTGTTATCATATAACAGACAAACATAAAGCTATAAGTGATAAGTAAAGATAACATTTTGAAGAAAAATCACGCGTGTCACGTTCCGATTTTTTGTCACGATTATATCACCCTTCTTCAGAGATAATAATTATAAAGTTTCCGTTCAAATTAGAGATAAGGACCATATGCAATTATCGATTCGATTTTAAGGTACGGGTCATAATCTTAACATTTGACCCGACATCGATTGATTATGAAAGTAGGTCGCTCTAGCCTCTATTTGTACTAAATTTATATTTAACCTTTGGGAATAAAACCGCTGATGAAAACAAAATCATATAATATAACAACGATAGATGTTATAACAGTGATTTCTTATATTATATAATTTAGATCTGAAGAAATCTGTTTAAGCATTAGAAAATCGTCAGCTCTTTCTCTTTATTTAGTTATTTAAAAAAAATTCTTATAAATTTTAAAATCTCACCTGAGATCTTTGATATAGAGTAATGACCATGACATGAATCGCGATTTAGCATACTACTACTTGGAAACTAACAGCTGAGGTGACGAGGCCTTTCCCATTTGCTAACTTTCCAGCTTACTCGTGACTTCAATATAATTATGTTCTTGAAAATGTTCATCCATATTTGTTCTGGAATTATCTAGTAATAAATAACTACTCAAATATTTGTATTTATAATAATAGTAGGATCAAAAGGTCGTTGATTTTTATCACTCTTGGGTAACATGCACATAACTTCATATAATTTAGCCTCAAGTTAAATAATACAGGTAAATACATGTTATTAAAAATAACAACATACTCAGATTTGCTTCTAGATCTAAATAAAGATATTTTAATAACTTTTTATTATACTACTATGTGATCCATTTAAGAATAGGATAGACTTAGCGCCTTGTATCATGTTATTTGACGATACAATTTATGTATAACAATAACTAAATTAAATTTTAGGTTATTTTAATTTACAACTATGACGTCACATTAATAATTAGCTGCATCTGTAACATTTTTAGAAGGCAACGTTTTATATTTTCATAACTATATGATACTCCGACGTTAATAATGACATCATTGTGATATAATATGACACGTTTATCTTACCTTTTTAAAATTTGCGATGGATATCCTTATTTGGTATTTACATAATAATCTTGACCTACATCAATTAAATTTTAACGTCTTAAACTAAGCTAAACCTATACTATATGGTTGTTTATGAAATGAGGCATAGTAAAATGGCATAATTATTGTCTTAACAATCCATACTAATATTATAAATGCGAAAGTAACTCTGTCTGTCTGTCTGTTATCTACTCAATCACGCCTTAACTACTGAACCAATTTGCATGAAATTTGGTATGGAGATATTTTGATACCCGAGAAAGGACATAGGACAGGTTTTATCCCGGAAATCCTACGGGAACGGGTTTTTCTTTGAAAACGCGGGCGAAGCCGCGGGCGGAAAGCTAGTAAAATATATTTTTGATAGATGCCACCACAGGCCGAAAACATCTACCCGTGCTTAATGAAAAACCCTATACAATATACATATTAATATGTTAGTAAAATAATCAATAAGCAGTATAGAACATTTCAAAATTGTGTGATCTGTATGTTCGCAGTTACGGTTTTCGTAACAAAGACAATTTTTTGCTACAAATATTACGAAAGCGGCCATGACGATTGACCAGTTTTTTATCGATCGCAGACAAATTAGAGAGTTCGGAAAATTTTAAGTGCGGTGATCTATAAAAATAATATAAAAGGTTTTTTTATTTATAAATGTTCAAGTAATATCATAAAAAATGGTACATCGAAAATCAAGTAACTTTCTCTGATATTACGACTTACGAATATTTAAGGAATTATAAAATAAAACTTTTACGAAATATAGAATGTTCCCAATATTTTTCTGACAAATGCGGCTAAGAAGAAACTGCGTGTATGTTAAAAAATTAAGAATGATTACCCACTAAATATTTTTACTTTTGATCGATAAAGTCGGGAACGGTTACGTGATTTTGGAGAGATAAAAATGTTAAACGAGCTTTAAGCCTTATACACTTCATCTCATGACATATTCATAATATTATTTCTACCACAAATCTCTTTTACTCCGATAAAGTTTGGAACTTTGGTGTTCTCGACAAAAGTAGCTGTTGTGAGGGGAAGAGCCTTCCCAAGGTAGAGGCTCTACCTCAGTTCAAATTTTATCAAAATCGGTACCGTGCTTTAGGCGTGAATGCGTGACAAACAAAGAGACAGTTTCGAATTAATAACATATATTAGTAGAGGAAAGTAGTAGATAATATAATTCTGAGCACGTGTTTTAGAGCACTAAACTCTAGATTGGCTCAATACCAATTACGGAGGTCTATAATTACTATTCTATAATACGCTATAAATTAATCAGCAACACACACTGTACATTATTTCTTCCGAACATCTGCTTTAACGAATCAGATTAGGAAATTAGGAAAATCTAGGTCTAACTAACCTAACCCATCCTATCTCTTCAAATATATAACACAATGTCTTAATTGTTTTAACGAGAGTTTTTTAAAAAATTCATTAGTAACCTATATTTTACTAAGCTTTCATCTTCACACAAAACAGTAACATTAAACTTGTGAGACGACGGCTAAAAACTTTATTATAAAACATACTTGGCTTAATACAAAAGACAACAACACTATTTTTAAACTTTTATTATAACTATTAATTAGATATAAATATAGAATACACTTTCACACCATAACATTAACGTTTTGGAATTGGTTAAACCGCAGCTCGTAAGCCGTAGCCCGTAACATAAATAAGGACAGAGAGTCAGAGCATTGCCCTCAAGCCTGTTCTAGGTCAGGTGCACGCGAGGGCAACAGCGCCGAGCTCGCCGTGCTGTCGTGCGTGTTTGTAGATTTGCACCGATATTTTAACCTACACAATTAGGTTAAATCTTAATACCTACTATTATAAAGGCGAAAGTTTGTAAGTATGGATGTATGGATGTATGGATGTATGGATGTTTGTTACTCTTTCACGTAAAAACTACTGAACCGATTACAATGAAATTTAGCACACATATAGAGGGTAACTTGGATTAACACATAGGATAGGTTTTATCCCGGAAATCCCACGGGAACGGGAACTATGCGGGTTTTCCTTTGAAAACGCGGGCGAAGCCGCGGGCGGAAATCTAGTTAGTACATAATATTAGTAATTGTCATCAATAAAATGTAGTCTTCAATTGGACATTTTAACTTAATAAAGCCGTAGAACGAGTAATCGCAGAGCATCCTCAATGTTCTAACAAAAGCTAGTAACAGCGCCATCTATTATAATTCATCCTAACTATTCTAAAAAATTCAATTAATTTATGAATAAGAAGCACTTTATTGCACGCATAATTCTCATTTAAATTACATATAACCGTTTTTACTTTACCTTTTTGTAAGAAGAGTAATACAATTCTAATAGTTACAGCGCCATCTTGTATTGAGTAGATTGACGTTATTTTGTTCTACATACAAACTACATCAACTGTTTCTTTGTTTACCCACACTAGTATAGTGTAGTAAATATTTTATTATCTGCGCAAATGTAAATATTACTGACGTTTGTCTACTTGACACTAGATGGCGCTGTTATAAATTCTTATAAAAAGGTTTTATAGGTACGTGGTCCTTGTTATTGAACACAGTTTTTGAATTAAAACTAAATTCAAGGCCTTTGCGAACCCATCCATAAAAAAAATTGAATGACGAGCCCTTAGTTTAAAAACGACAATTTGACATGGAATCTGAAATCGATTAATAAAAAATACCAGAAAAATTATCCACCAGGCGCGAGAATCAATAAACTACCATCAAGCTTTTAAGAATTTTGAATCAAAAGTCCGGCTCCTTCTTTAAGATTCCTAATATCTAAGTCTTAGAACTCTAATTTTTCGTTTCTCTATAACAAGCTATAATGAAGTCAATGAATGACGCTATAATTCCTAAATTACCGATCACTCATCACTCCCACGCGCACGCGCACGTCCACATAAACTCGAAGGATCTGTCTCCTTTTGAGGAAGTTAGATAGAAATGTTAATTTATATCCTTTTTAAATTTAGTCCAAGGATTCTTATATTTACGTAGGTACTCTTATATAGTACAGGCGTTATCCGCTCCATGGCCCTCTATGGGGCCCCCATCTGGGCAGACGCCCTAAGCGCCCGTAATAGACCATTCCTGCGGAGACCGCAGAGGGTCATGGCGCTTAGAGTAGTGAGGGCGTACCGCACGGTGTCATTTGAGGCAGCGTGCGTGATGGCCGGGACGCCCCCGTGGGAACTGGACGCCGAGATGCTTGCGGACGTGTATCGCCGCGTCTCGACGTCCAAGTCCCTTGGAGTCAACCCATCCTACGAGGAGGTCGAGCAGTGAAGGGCTGAGGCTGTTGATCGGCGGTTCCGGGAGTGGGAACGCCGGCTCGAAGAGCCCAGCGCTGGAGAGCGGACGGTCGCAGCGATTCGACCGGTTCTGCAAGAGTGGTGCGACAGGCGGCATGGGGCCATAACCTTCCGCCTTACGCAGGTACTGTCCGGGCACGGTTGCTTCGGACGGTATCTGTGTAAAGTCGCGAAGAGGGAGCCCAGCATGGCTTGCCACTGGTGCGCCTGTTTGGAGGACACGGCAGATCATACTCTTGCCGTGTGCCCCGCGTGGGCCGAGCCTCGTGCTCGCTTGGTCGCGGTCGTCGGGTCAGATCTCTCTCTGCCCTCCATTGTTCGCGCAATGGTGGGCAGCGACAGATCCTGGCGCGCGGTGATCACGTTCTCCGAGGACGTAATCTCGCGGAAAGAGGAGGCGGAGCGGGTTCGCGAGAGGGATCCTCACGCGGACCCGATCCGGCGCCGTCGTCCTATTGGGCGTCGTCGTCGCGTTGCTGCTGATTTACGCGGCCGCAACCAGCCTCCCTAACGAGGGGCGCCGGGCGATGGAGCGGGGATTTAGTCCATCGTCCGGTGAGATGAGGCGGCGTGAGACGTGTTCCGCTCACGCCGCCCCACGAGGTCAGAGCTGGCGGGCTCATAGTTTATGTTGGCCTGGAGACGGGCAGCTGCTGATGGGGTCACGGACGAATTCTACCTATACCCGTGGCCCCGTCGTTGATGCGGCTTGACGGAATACAGTGGGGTTTTGGTCGGTAGGAATCCGACATAACCCACGGCCCTTTCCCCGGAAGCCGTGGGTATCTATGCAAGATTTCCCCACTTAAAAAAAAAAAAAAACGGTACCTATATAGTGTAAATGTACGTGAACAGTTTACAATTATGTGCTAAATAATTTACAAACATAAAACCCTACAAAAGCTCTAAAAATGAGAAGTAACTTACTTAAAATATTTCAAAGAAAATTCTCATCAGAATACAAGATATCAAACCAAAATGCATACAACTTTGTGATTAAGGAACAAAGACTTACGAGCCTATGGGCTATGGACCCGGACATGAAAACCTATAGGTAATAAAAAGAACAATATGTAAAATTAAATGTCAGCAAAGCAGCTTTAGAGATTTCGCATACGAATTCGTAATACTTACAATATAAAGATCTATATCAATAATTGATATTTTGTCATTATAAATTATAAATATAATTAGTTACTTAAAAAATATTCATAATTATTTTCCATCAAAATTTTTAAACACATGCAGTTAGGTTTATCAAATGAAATTGACATTATTCATATATAAAAGACTTCTCTGGACATCTTTTAGAAGATATTAATCAAATAATGGCAGTATTTAATTTAGATTGAACCAAAACAATAGAAATTAAAAATAAATAACAGTAAACAACACGAGGAAAGTAGCCGGCAATAGGTGTAGTGTGTATATGTGATCGCTAATAATATAAATCGTTCCAATTGCCTACTGAAGCGCAGTCTGACTTCGAACGTTACTCGCGTTGCTATCCTACACGAAACTTGTTTAGTGCTCTTGATATTTGTGTTTGACTGTTTGTATTAGTGGTGAAATATGGGGAGAGGTATGTAAGGAAATCATTTATTATTATTTACTAACGGTTTGTTCCGATATATTGCATAGGAACAATTTTAAAAGTATAATTTAGGCGTTCATCTCATTTAATTTGTGATTACCCTCCTTTGAAAAACATAAAAAATGTTAACCTAATTGTAAATTCATCAATTTATAAAGAAAAGAACTGACGTCAATGCAATTTTTATAATATACGTATCGATTTTAAGTACCCAATAAAAGTTATTATCCATGATCACGCATTGTACTGTTGTCTGTTACTCGAAGTAGTTAAATGTACAAGAAAAATTTAAAGGTGACCTTGATTTTAATTGAACTAAAAATAAACACACATGCCCTAGTAAGAATCTACCATAACAATGATTTTATTTGCGAATGGAAATCGTCTTTATTTATATGTGGACGAAACTGATGAATTGCATTGTTAGAAATTGCTAACATCGCAATTCGCGATGTATAATATAGTAACTGTTTATAGTAATGTCATCTGCAAAAAAACATCAATTTAGCTACACAAGATATAAGGAACTTAAATACAAGTGTATGTCAAAAGTTTAACATTATCAAGTGATAATGTTAAACTTTTGAGCTCTTTGAAAAACCAACAAATATTTATTTTATCATGATATGAATAAATTACTTTAGTTACCTCAAACCTGTGCCTCAAACGCTTACACAAACGTGTTAATTCACTTAGGTATGGGAAACTTAACATATCTATACTAATATTATAAAGCTGAATAGTTTGCTTGTTTGAACGAGCTAATCTCAGGAACTACTGGTCCGATTTGAAAAATTCTTTCAGTGTTAGATAGCCCATAACGGAGCAACGCGAGTAAAACTACGGGGCACAGACAACAAAATAAACCCATACAACAACCCCGAAAACTGATTCAAGTGTTTCAATTTGAATATCACTGTCTCAAAGGCTTTTGTATATATTATTCATAAAATACGTTATGAATTACATACGATTATCTTATATATAAAATTCTCGTGTCACAATGTTAGTCTGCATACTCCTCCGAAACGGGTGGACCGATTCTCATGAAATTTTCTGTGCATATCGGGTAAGTCTAAGAATCGGCCAACATCTATTTTTCATATGTACCACGGGCGAAGCCGGGGCGGACCGCTAGTTTCCTTATAAAAAATAGGAAAAAAATTCCGCAATGATGAAATACCAAAAGCCTCAGAAAAAAAACCGATTGTTAGAACAAAAAGACTCAATGATATAGAAATTTAAAAAAAAGAAAAATATTTTTCAATATAACTAAATAAATATCTTTGGTTTTCCGTATGTTAAATTGCATAGTCATAGCCATTCAACATTTTACCAAGGAAACTAAATTGTCAAAGGATGGTCACAGGATAATAAGATTAATCATGCTTGTGGTTTCATTCTTGGGACATTAATTTCGTTGTCGTGTCATGATGATGCGTAAAATAAAATTTCCACTCTTTAGTTAAGAAGTTATTTTACCTTTAAAGGTACCCGTTTAAAATGTTCTCAATATTTATCACAACGATTGTATAAATTAGCATTTCTAAGAGAGTATACCTAAAATGTATCAATTTGTTTTAAATGCGTAGCAAATCCACTAATGTTTTTCACATGCAAACTTGCAAAGTACTTAACTAGATAATAAATAAAATAACATAACTCAAATTTCTTTTTATTTCTTTTCCAGATTATTTTCTGAATGAGTTAATAATTACTTAGAATTTAATAGAGTATCGACATTACCTAATATGCTCAACAAACTAATCAGTCTTTACTCGTCGCTTTCACGGCTTCACCAAAGAACTAGTCATAGAAAAATTTGGAAGGACACGTTGAGATCTTATAAAAAACTTAATAAGCCAGTCTGTATGCAAACCAATTTAAAATAGATACTATTCTACCTGATTTGCTTGCCGATAAATTTAAACAAACAAAAGTAGTTAAATTAGCATTTAGCTATAGTCCTTTCTCGTAAAAGTATATATTATGTACATATATGCTACAGTAAAAATTTTCCACAAACGATTTTAATTGTTGCAGTATCGCAGCACATGTTGTCGGATGTTTCACAACTGCCAGGCGTACAACTGGGTGATTTTCTCCTCCAGTTCGAGTTGGACGAACCTAAAGAATCGGTTCGAGAAATTGCGAGGAACGAATTACGTGAAACCCCTGAAATTATCAAGCCCGCTGTTGAAGAATTACGGAGATTGTTGGAAGGTAAAAATCTGTGGTTAATTTTGTCGGATCTGAACTGTACATGAATTTTTGCATGATATTTAAAGAACTGTAGACACATAAAAAATACAGTTATCAAATCTGTACAATTATCAAAACCTTATGACTCATAACTTTCGAACAAAACAAATGAATTTTAAATACTCAACTTGTAAATGAAGTTTGTCTTCTCTCGAATGTTATTTCCCATTATAGTCCTTTGAAAAGTTACATTTGGGGTTGCGTTTTTTAGAGGACGCAATTTTATTTTTTTGATGTGTAGGGGGGGTCAGTGTGAAGCTATCACCAAGTTTGTGGGGTCGCCACCCTTGTCCCACGGCCGCCATCTTGAAAATAGCGGTTGAAATGGTTTTTACGATATATCTCTTAAACTATTTATCTGATAATAAAACAATGTTAACATTATTTGTTGCAAATTAAATTCTCTACAACTTAGGTTCAGTAACTTTTTGTCGTAGAACTATAAACAAAAAAGTTATAAGCGAAAATGTTCAGAAATTAGAGATGTTTATATTTCTCAATAAAACTTTTTTTTTATAAGTTTACGAAGAAATTATATCAGACCATTTTTGTAGATTGTTTTTCAAAGAACAACTTTTATTTACAACATTTTTTCATTAAGTAAATAGCTAAGGTTTTACAGCCCTCCGAAGTGAGTACTATTTTAAGTACTCTTTACTTTACAGAATACGATATATTATGTGTGTACTAATAATAATTTGTCACCAGTAATTATTTTTTTTGTTATTATAATATTTTTAATAATTAATTTTACAATATTATTAATAATTAATTATTGAATCTTTTCCCCACCACCCAGGAGGTAGAGTCTGGAAGTGCGTTTTTTTTTTACGTCGAAAAGCAGGGCTGAAATGTTCTGCAGTGTGCTTCTATTGTTGTGGAGTCTGGGAAAAGAGCCAATAGCCAATATATTATGTATAGTTACTACTGAAAAATAGTACTCACTTCTGAGCGCTGTAAAACCTTAGCTATTGACATAATGAAAAAATGTTGTATATAAAAGTTGTTCCTCGAAAACAATCTACAAAAATAGTCTTATATCATTTCTTCGTAAAATGATAAAAAAAAAAATTTTATTGAAAAATATAAATAGCTCTAATTTCTGAACATTTTCGCTTATAACTTTTTTATTTATAGTTCTACGACAAAAAGTTACTGAATCAAAGTTGTAGAGAATTTAATTTGCAACAAATAATCCTAACAATTTATTTTTATCAGATAAATAGTTTAAGAGATATATCGTTAAAACCATTTCAACCGCTATTTTCAAGATGGCGGCCATGGGACAAGGGTGGCGACCCCACAAACTTGGTTTTAGCTTCACACTGACCCCCCCTACACATCAAAAAAATAAAATTGCGTCCTCTAAAAAACGCAAGGTCAGGCCTAAAAAATGTAACATTTCAATGGACTATTAAGAATTTCTTGAATATATAGTCTAAATAGGTTATATTAATAATTATTACGAATCGTTGATCTTTAAAGCTGGGATATTTGTTCCTAATATCTACTAAAATAATGGGGTAGCTCCTAAATAAATTGTGAACTAAAATAGATCTTATTGATCTTTTTACGTTAACATTCCATATAATATAAATCATGGCCAATTCTAATAATATGACTATTCGTTATATTCCAGAGGATAAGGAACTTTACGTACCCTGCGACAGAGATGCATGGCTCATCAGATTTCTCAGACCCTGCAAATTTTATCCTGAAAGCGCTTACGACTTGGTAAGTCTTAATAAGTAAAAACATCACGTGTTTTTAGTAGCTAATACATCTGCTCTGATGACATCAGAAACAGGTTTCTAATATACTAAAAAAATCATTGATAAAAATACCTACTGCTACACAATAAAAATATTGAAAAAAAGGTGTTGTGTGTTATATGCTAATTAAATATGAAACTCAATTTTTTTCAGATCAAACGCTACTATAACTTCAAAGTGAAGCATCACAAACATTACGAGGGTCTGACGCCAAGCAAGGAACAGAACGTCTTCAACCAGAATGTACTCAAGGTTCTCCCTACAAGAGACCAGCTCGGACGTCGCATACTCGTTTTGGAATTAGGCAGTCAGTATTTTTTATATTTTACTTTAATCGTTTCCTGTTTCAAAAAATATTCCTATTGTTACAAGCGTATAAAATGTATAATTTGTTCAAAATGTGAAACGGATACATGAATCCAATTATGCGACAGATATGACAAAAATCCTACTTATAGGCAATTTAGCTGTTATCTATTATGCAAATTATACAGTTCCACGTATTTATCATTTCGCATCAAATTGAAAATATATAAATAGCTATAAAGTATTTATTGCCAAATTCAACGTTTATAGTTGGAACGTTAAGAAAAATATTATTCACAATTCCACGAAATTGAGTTTGAAGACTGAGACGGAGGCAAGTAATTTTTATTTCCATCGCGAAAACTAAAATGTAAAATGTAATATAATATAATAATATACTGACTTAAAAGAACATATAGTATTAAGTATACTATCTGTGGCTATAGTATAGTTTCCACGCAAGACTAATAATTTAGAGTCGTGGATATAAATTTTACAATATTGCATGTTTTGTGATGACGCACGAAATAATATGACGAACAGCTGAATTACAATCATAACATATTCGTCAGTGTTTTTTCCTGTCACACGTAAATTTAATTTTTTCCCCTCATTTACTATCATTACTCAAATGAACAGTTATTTATATTATCTTATGAGTGCAATTTGTGTATAAGGATGAATTTTCAGATTCTAATCATACAGCAATCAGAAATTATTAAGTATCATTTGTAGGTAGGGTTTAGATAAAATTCTTATTTGATTTATATTAATTATGAGTTTTAAAGGAATGCGGGAATTTATCATATCTATCGCTGACATTCAGATTATAAAGTTATTAGGTAGGTACCTAATTGGTTTTTATTGCTGATTTGCGTTTCATATTCAACTAGAATTCCGCCCACGTTCTCTACAACTTAACAAATCATATAAGTACTGAAAGATTAAAATCCGATGAGTAGTTTTAAAGATACAAGTATATAATACAGGAAAAGACAGCGGTAAACGACTTTGTTTTTATTATGTGATAAATAACATATTTTATTCCCAGAAAAATGGAATCACAACCAATGTAACTTAGATGAGGTATTCAAAGGCTGCGTGCTTTTCTTGGAAGCTGCTATGCTGGAGCCGGAAACTCAGATCTGCGGCGCAGTGGTCATATTCGATATGGACGGCCTTTGTCTTCAGCAAGCGTGGCAGTTCACACCGCAGTTCGCTAAGAGGATCGTTGATTGGCTACAGGTATGATGCTTTTTCAACATTATCATGTATGGGTGAAAGAAAGCGTTCTTGGTGTAACGATTGACAGATTAAGTCATTTACTAGAAATGACTTTCTACAAACTACAAAAAATAGAAAAAGTAATACCTATTTAAGAATCAGACAAAGTCAAGACATACTTACAAGACATACTTTTCGTATAATAATTGTAGTGAATCTATCATGATGTATTTAGAATTATATTTCCTTTTTAGGAATGCATCCCGCTCCGTATCAAGGGTCTATACATTATAAATCAGCCATATATCTTCAACATGGTGTTCCAACTGTTCAAGCCTCTTCTTAAAGAGAAGCTAAGATCAAGGATAGTATTCATGGGAAATGATAGAGAGCTTCTATACAAATACATTAGTCCGAAGAACCTGCCAGACAAGTATGGAGGAAGTCTATCTATACCAGACGTGAGCGGCTCACAGTGGCTTGAATTATTGATGCATTGTGATAAGGAATTCCATGGTAAATATACATTTCAGTTAATTATATTATTATTCAGTTCGATATGCAAAATATGAAAGTCATTATTCAATTGTATATTATATTAGCATGATTTATGATGTGATAATAATTTTGTTTCATACTAGTAATTTTATCTGTTTACCTATTAACATAGTTACTTAATGGGGCGTAAAAAATGTATTCGAATACTACAAATGGAAAATTTCCAACGTATAAAACGATTTAATGTATAAATGTTGTATACGGGTAATAAAATATTTTTTATTTTTTTCAGCTATCAACTCGTACGGCTACAAGAAGAATTAACAGCAAGTAGTAAAAATCGCACGCCTGTACAAAAGAAGAGATGAAGGCGCGTAGTTCAATATGATCTGATGTTATTTAAGATTTTATATATCGGTGCTAAAAATGTTGATGTGTTCGCTCATAAATACAAAAGCTCTTACAGTGAGAAACATATAAAAATATATCACGATCGCTACTCGGACATAAAGGGTACCATAAAATATTTTAGGACATACGTCTACTTAATTTAATGTTTAATTTTAACGTGTAAGTGTACTATTGCATCATAAAATTTACATTCCTGTTAATACAAATTATCTTATAGTCAAATATATATCATCTAAAGAATGGTATAATTTAGGTAAAGGCTGTGATATCCGATATTTGAAACGTGAGAAATGATGGAATGTGCACAAAATATCAATGAGCTTATTGGTACTTAGTAAATCAAATTTATACTTAGTTAATTAATGTTATAGTAAATTTACGTAGAATGTTTTGTTAATGATGCCTTACTTGCCTTGTTTGTGTAGACATGATACTTATAACTGCTTAGACTTTATAGTAATGTATTAGTTATTTAAAACCTGAAAAACAGTGGCTGTTCACAAATAATATTACGTCAAAACTGTATTGGCGGGACCAAGATTTTCATGAAAAAAGCATCTCACCTGAATTAACTATAATCTATATGAATATTTATACCTGCACCCTCGGCCTCATGATCTTTTAAGATAATTAATCAAAGTGATAAACAGTGCTTAGGAGGGCTCGCAAAATCTAGTGTATATTTTTTATGATTGATCTCTCTATACTTACATTACATCAATAAAAAAATATATCATAATATGTACCTAAAGAAGGTGAAAGATATATATGTCGCAGGCAAATTGTACAATTTCCTCTGTTTACAAACGGCGTCTGTCACTTTACAAACGCTAGGCATTTTGTAATATTTTGAGAATTCGTAATCAGAAATTTTTGGTTTGGATAAGGGGGTGGGTTAGGTTAGGTTCTTGTTTTTAAAACTACACAGAAATAAGAACCCCGCGAAGCGAGGGCTCCATCGGTTCGCAACCGTCTTCTTGTATACGTTTGAAAAAAGTAAATACACAGTATATTACAAAATGCCGCGCGTTTGTAAACGGCGAGATTATACAATTTGCCTGCGACATATACATATATTATGCTTATTTTGAAACAGCGATTCTAAAGGTTTATGGTGAGATGAAGGGATCTGAAAATATTTTATATTATAATATCCACTTATGTTAAGTATTATTCGTAGATAGATGCTATTTTAGTGTTATTTTTGTAATTAAATAAGGAAATAACATGTAATCCATATTTTTGGTTTTATGGCATTCAAATGCTTTATAAATATAAATTTATAAAGAATAGAAAAAATTCGATCACGAGGCGGGACTCGAACCCGCATCCTTCGCGCATTCCGGGGCGGATGCCTCACCAACTCAGCCACTCGTGACCCGCCCGAGTGATCAAATTTATTCTATTCTTTCGCGAAGGATGCGGGTTCGAGTCCCGCCTCGTGATCGAATTTTTTCTATTCTTTATAAATTTATAACATGTAATCCATTTATAATCAATGCAATTTATAAGTATGAAATAAAAAAAACAATTTTTAATTTATCAATTATTTATTTTACAACTACCCTGTACCGTATAACGAAATCACAGTTTAAATAAAATACACGGCTACATTAATAAAATATATATACGAGAAGTATTCAATGTAAAAAAATAATATTAACATCTGATATTTATTAAATACAGCTAACGTATTAAAATAATTGTACTCAGGCGAATCAAGAAAACGTCGGCATCTCATAATACAATTAATATTAATTTTGTAAAATGTATTATAATTTTGTGAATATTAATATTATTGTAGCATTAACTATAGATAATACTTATTTTAATAAAGGTAATCCACGTTGTACATGACCATTAGAGATTTCAGATGTCATTTATTGTTGTTGCTGAGATAACCATGCGAATTTGCAACTGAAACAAAAAAAAGAACATTGCAGTTATTTTCAGCAAAATAATGTTCAGACCGCAACTTCTATTTCAAAATATCCCGCTAAGAGTTTTATCCACATCATACAAACGCAACTTCAATAATTTCAAAGTTTTTGCAGACATCAATAAGAATTTGCTAAATTTTAGGTGATGACGTACGTAGACCGTACTGTATGTACGCTAGTGCGTACTTGTGTGCGTACGTACCTACTACTCAAATATCACTATTGCAATTTGCAATGTACAAAAAAAATTAAATCAGTCAACTTTAAGAGCTGTTGTGAATTATTTAATTAAGTAGTAAAGAAAGACCTATGACCTCTATAAAGGAAAGAAGATTCGACATTAGACGAGCGTGATGGATTTACCAATTTATTTACACTCTACTTATTTACTAATCCTTTGGGTAAAAGAAATCATCATCACACAATGTTCACAAAAAATATGCCCAATTCTATATCCCTCTTCCAATATACTTGAGGAGCCTTCTGAAAGAAGAGCTTTTTGTTGTACACTTACCTTTAAAATTCTCTTCATAATAACACAGCATCTTCCACATCATTTCACCAGTGATCTCATTATTAGGGAGACTGCCTCCAAACCTCTCCATGAGCGCCACACCATCCACGTGCTTAAGTAACGAATTCATGTCCGTTCCATGGAAATAGATTCTCGATCGCAACTTTTCTCTTAGGAATGGTTTAAATATAGCAAACAGCATGTTGAATATGTAAGGTTGATTGACGATGTGTACTCCTTTCAAACGAATCGGTATACAATCCTGAAAAATAACAAATGAACATATCATTCTGTATTAGGTACCTATACATCTTTAGAACACTATCCTTATCTTTGGACACTAGATATAATTAAGTAAGTACTTTAATTTGACACCAAGTAGCGAAACAAATTTAACAAATCGTAAAATTATTCCAAAATCCCACATCAGCATGTGTTCCAGCCCAGTTTTCAGTGACTACCAGGAAAATGCGAGGATTAAATAACAGTTTCATGCACTCGTATATGGTATGCGTGTATCTCATGTTTTAAAGATAGCCAAAAGTATAACTAACAACTTGAATGAGTAAATAGAAAAGAAAAAACAAAAGCTTACCTGGATCCAGTCGACGACCATTTTCGCGAAGGAAGGTGTGAATTGCATTATATGTGAGAAGGAGAGCCCTTTCATATCCAGGATGACGTTGACCCCGCAGACCTGGGTGCGAGGTTCCACCATCGCTGACTCCAGACCCAGTTGGACGCCACGGAATACTTCTGTTAAGGAAACCTCCCGTGGTTTCCATCCCTCTTAAATAGAACAGTTCAATATATGACCATTAAAATCGCCTGTACATTAATTATTTTAGCGGGTTATTTTTACTGCATCATGAAATTTATTGGATACCATTTTAAGATTATTGATAATTATTACAAAATTACAACTAGGCCTGTTTAATAAAATGGTTATGGTTTATGGTTATGGTTTGATTATCTATTTAAGAATTACATTATATGTATAAAGAAGCATCATACCTCTACCTCTACTATATAGAATGGTAAATAAATAAAAAACCAACCTCCACATTCCACAAGCATAATACGTCGGCCATTACTGTCCCTCGGTGACAATATAGATATGACGGAGTGGTCGAAAGCTGCCCTCACAACGCTGGGTCGCAAGTCGCGGCAGTGTACTTCATGAGCCAATCTGAACTTGTAGTATGCTTGTATCTGGAAGATTAATTAATTAATTTAACATTCAGTTTAGGTCTTTTTCGGACTTTTATGACCTTTCTTTGAGATATTTCCAGATATTCTTAGATATTCAGATATATTTTTGGAATGAAGTACCCATGAAGTACCTTATCGCGCGTTGCGAAAGAAAGCTAGACGGAATATTATTTTAGCTAATTTTATTATTTACTAGCTGTTCCCCGCGGTTTCACCCGCATTGCTCCGCTCCTGTTGGTCTTAGCGTGATGATATATAGCCTATAGCCTTCCTCGATAAATGGGCTATCTAACACCGAAAGAATTTTTCAAATCAGACCAGTAGTTCCTGAGATTAGCGCGTTCAAACAAACAAACAAACTCTTCAGCTTTATAATATTATAGTATAGATAAATGGAAAAATTTCAACAACGAATGAATCAATTATAAAGTAATATTTCCAAAGAGAGTAATAAACAAAGAAAATAATAGAAAGTATTACCCTTTTAAAGGCGCTTTCTGCGTAAAACTTGCATGGTCGTAAAAACTTCATGAGGAAAGCGTCATTTTCCAAAGGTATTACGAGGTTTGTTTCACCTGAAAAATATATAATAAACTTCGCATTAGGTACACCGCTCACCTACATACATATCATACAATACTTTATTAGATATTCTTTTAAAAAAACTGAATCTACTTTAAATGAGTTAGGTACGTTAATGATGTGACATCTACCTGATACATTTTATTAATTTCAAATGTTTCTTAAGACGTATGTGACGTTATTTTTAGTACAAAAACATCGACAATGGTAGGGGAAAGGGGCCTAAAGTGGGCATAGAGCCTAAAGCGGGCACTCAGTATAGTATCGGAATTTTAAATAATGGCGCGCGCGCGACTCGTGAGCACGATCCCCGCACCCCTCCCACCTCGCGGCAGTCGTTGGATTCGCTTGCGATCACGCATTTACAAGCTGCAACAAATAAATGTTTTTCGACGATTTTTGAAAAATATTGCAAGGTATGTAATATGTGTTCTTTTTATTTTGGTGTTTACAATCCTTTAACCAAAATTTGTTAGTTATTAAGTGGCTATCTGGCCATATTTTGGTTCCATAAAAATCCACGTGTCTAAAAATTTTGAGGTAGAATTTCGTCTGAACCTTTCAAATGTCGAAAAAGGCAAAGCGGGCAGGGTAAAGCGGGCACGCGCCCGCTTTGCCCCGTCCGCTAAAATGCGGAAAATTCTTTTGTTATTTTGCTTTTTCCTTTCAGATGACCGCTTATAACCGGCGTCAATATAAGCGTAAAACTTCACAAGCCTCATGGCAACGCTCAACTATGCAGCAAGCAAAACGAGAAGTGCAAGAGTTAGGAAAACCTGTCAAAAAAGTAACAACTAAATATGGGATTCCAAGAACGACATTGCAGACATCTTAAATCGGGTTCGTGTAATGTAAAGCTTGGTAGGTTTACTACTGTCTTTTCTACGGAACAAGAAAATATTATAATAATTGCTTTTGGAATACCCACATGGACTCTTTATTTTACGGGCTGTCTAAACAAGAATTTTTGGAACTTGTATACCGGTAGGTAAGTATACAAGTTCCAAAATTTTTGGAATAATTTCCAGAATTACACTATTTTAGGATTTATAAATAAATAAATATATAAAATAATTGTATCGCTTATTAGAGACTAAATAATGATAGACTGTAAACAGGGCGTTATTTTTTTAAATATTATTTCAGATATATCTGGAAATATTGTACCCAAAAGTTTAAAGCTCCTAAGAAGTTCCTTCGTTTCATATATTCATTTAAAAATAATTGTATGACTGTTTGAAATACATAACTTATAAAATATTTTTGTGTCTTTTACTCTATTTATTATTGTATATATTATTTGTGGCTGTATATTTTGGAATCTACTGTTTAAATCCAGGCCTGCACGCTTTACCCAACTACTGCCCGTTTTGCCCTAAACGAAAGCCCGCTTTAGGCCTCCCCTTCGGGCAAAGCGGGCAATCGTAGGCTTTTAGTAATCTGTTAATAATTATTATATACTTTAACTTTTGACAAATTTAACCACTTAGCATTCAAAAGTATTTATTAATGGAACTTTTGGCAAAAAAATAAATGGATTAACTTCTTTTCAAACTTCATTTTTTTTAATTTTCCCGTAAGGTGCCCCCTTTGGGCCCATCTCCCCTATATGATTTTTATTACCTTTTAAACCAGTATACTTCGGCTGCTATTCTTACACATAGGTGTGAATATTGACTTTTTACTTATATAATATACCTACCTATACGTAAAAATTAGAAGTGCAAAATCTGAAGTCCACAAGCACTTTATTCTAAGATTTTTTGTCAACTTATATTCATATTTTTTGTTATACCTAACTAATTGTTTTTAAATTAATCGCAATTTGCGTCTTTAATTTTTTTTATTTTATTGCATACTAGCGGTACGCCCCGCATTCGCCCGTGGTACCTACATATTTACGTTTTCTCTACATAAGAACCATCCTCGTACTTCAAGGAATATAATAAAAAAAGAATTATCGGTAATAATAATTAATACATCGATATACATGATTATACTTATCTATTATCATTTCGATTAAAAATTATTTAATCCAACACTCCAGGTAATTATGATAAGTATCACCTGTCTGGGTTTGATTTAAATTCTAAACGATTAGAGAACTTCTGTTTTGATGGGCTTATCACTTTTGCTCTTTAAGTATATATTAATACAGCTTATAATACAATAGGTCCTATATGTAATTAAAAAGATAATTATAAAAAACTATCTAACTGATAAAATTGTAACATTACGTTGCAATTACAATATATTATAAACAATAAAAAATATTTAAAAAAGAATAATTTCAACTTTCGCACAAGAGCAAGAAAATCTAGCAAAAAGTTAATACTAACTCATCGAACGATGAAAAATAGACTCAAGTACATGAAGGAAATGCATAGTTAAAAGATAAAGGTAGGTAAGTGATGCTGCTAGAAAATATACATGCATAGATCAGTTATTGCTTCCAGGCTCCAACTCATTAGCATATCTACGCAATTCTAGGTTCCATCTTCGTGGTAACAAGCTTCATTGGCACAAAAGAGAAAGTAAACAAGTAAGTAATTTAAAATAAATAATATTATTTTTTACATTTTCTTTCTTACCAGGTTGCCTGGCAGAGATTGTTGTATATGCGAATGCGCCTTATGTGCAATATTATTGGTGTTGAATTAATCGCTATAGATTCAGGGACTTTTTTTCCAAATAAAGCATTATAAATATATAAAGTAAACTAGCGGTCCGCCCCGGCTTCGCCCGTGGTTCCTACATGTTTAAACTATCCTATCTCTCAAGTTGGATCGAACTGCACATGGTGTGCGAATTTTATTATAATCGGTTAAGTGGTTTAGGAGTCCATTGAGGACAAACATTGTGACACGAGATTTATATATATTAAGATTGAATGGAAATTCAGATAGTAAAAAAATATACCTATCTACTTTTGGTTGGTAGGTTATATGAATTATATTTGTTTTAAATATTCGCCTCAGAAACTAGTAATATGTTAAAGCAATAAATAAAAATTGTGTCCAATAATCATGGCATTGAAACTCATTCATTCATTTAATTAGAAATTGGCCTTGAATCTGTATATAAACTATGAATGAAATAAACTATCCAGAAATCTATGGTTAAATCAGTTTCCAATCAGTTTCTAATAAATTAACAATTCGTTCCATTTTATGTCATATTTTACGAGAATTTATAAGAATAAATGCAGTTACGCTTATGTAAGATTCCACTTTAAAGTTTTCCACTACATTTGCTCTTACTTTCGTGTTTCGAACACCACTTTCACTTTTTAAGCGACTTGTAAATATTTACCTTCCAGGTAAACGATAAAAGCTTCCAAGCAATGTAAATATATAATATCATTTAATATAGTTATGAATATATTATAAAATGGTAATAAGTAGATTCGATCAGAATATTAAACATTTTTAAACATGAATTTTGTTAAACCTGTGGTTAAACCGTATATAATTGTTTTGTCGTTATATAATTAGTACAGTCCATTTTTAGTATACAAAATATAACTTCAATTTAAAGTAACTAGTTTCTTAACCATTACATACATATTTATACATATGTAAGTACTTGACATATATTTAATGCTACGACCAGTTTCCTAGTTACTAACTCTACATTTTGTAACATTAAATTTAAATGGTTACAATTTACGCTTTACTCACCTTTTAAAAGCTCACGTAGTTCTCGTAAGCCTTTTTCAACATTTTCTGGCGTTTCTTTAAGTTCTTTTTCAGCTTTTTCTACATAAAAATCTTCAGTAATGGGATCGGTTTCTAATTCGATTTTATGTCCACCCCACACCACGTAAGGGGTGCCATCCTCTTTGTATTGTAGTCCCATATTATGTACACTTAATAAAAAAACGTATTATTAAAAATAACCATACACTTTTGTGAGACTGAGAACCACAGCAAGATTTTAAACAACTGCCGATATTGCGTTATACCGGTCAATCCCTTCACTCGAAATGCCACCGATTAAGTAACTCGGCACAGATTTCACATAGGCATGGCAAACATAAAATATGACTGCACACAAAGCCTCTCCTAAATAATTTAGATTTGTGGAAAAATATGTAATATATAGGTATTTAGGTTTTGAGAATTTTCAAGTCGCGATATTTCGAGATCAACGCGCAGACAGAGCCAAGCGATGTGTTGCGCTTGACATCAAACTAAGACTATTCCTCCACCGCACCAACTTTGAAACTGACTGTACTAACTTTTAAACTTACGATAGCAAGCAGCCAGCGTTCATGTCCTACCTCAATTATGATAAGATGATAAATAAAAAATAAATTTTCAATCTTCATTAGTTGCTTCAGCAGTTAAGGCGTGAAATGTGCACAGGCACAGACAGAGTCACTTTCGCATTAATTATATTAGGGATTTTTACACCAAATAGATCTATCCATATTTTATATGCAGGTAAGAAGGACAATAAATACTGTATACTAATATTATAGAGGTAAAGTTTGGATCTACTGAAGCAATTTAAAAAAATATTTTAGCACGTTTTCTGTTAGTGTATTTGTTATTATCCCGGTTCCTAACGGACGGAGCTGGGATGAGTGACTAGTACAAAATATATTTATTGGAGATATGTCGATATATGTAGCTCTTATCTTAGTTAATAAAGTTGCAACTTGCATGCTCTATATGCTTAAGTAGGTACTACATATTACACAAATAGATGTAATCAAATTTTAATAAACGTTCAATTCTTACTATGTTGTTCTTCAGCTCATTATCTATAATAGTCTTAGATATAAAAACTTCTTAACAATGAATCAAAATGAATGAAAAACACTAATTTTCAAGCGACTTTTTTTAAAGAATCTAAATACATAATGACATTCACGTTTACACGTGAAAGAGATGTTAACCATAATACGTAATAATTATTATGCAATGAATATTCCTACTTCTATACAAAAAAAGCGTGTTAAAAAGATATTAGTTGTAAGTATGTAATAGATAGATACGTAAATGACAAATCACTTTGTGAATAGATCTATATTTTCTTTTATTAGGAGCATAAAAAATGTAATACAATTCTTTCCATGTTTTATTTCTATAGCTCTATTTCATATATCCTAATCCTAATCCTAATCCTAATCTATACTATACTAATATTATAAAGAGGAAAGGTTTGTATGTATGTATGTATGTATGGTTTTCACCCATAAACTACTGGACCGATTTTGATGAAATTTGGCACAGATAATCTTTAGACCCTGAGAAAGAACATAGGCTACCTTTTATTGCGAAATATGTATTATGTACCACGGGCGAAGCCGGGGCGGACCGCTAGTATATCCTATAATTCTAGAAGAAAGGAAGTTACAAATGTGAAAATATTTTTAATTTTACATAATAATAATGACTTTAAATACACAACAAAGAATATCGCAGGTACGATCAATTAAATATTGATAAATTTCAAAGATATAAATATTGAATCCTGATTAAACAATATTGTCATAACATTTTAATTACCTACTTGTTGGTAATTAAGAATTGTATTAGCCTGTTACCGACCCTCTTTTGATATTTCAGACCTACCTAACCAGCACCTACATGTGTCTTGTTATACCTAGTAAAGTGAAGTCTTCACTTTAATCCATGGGTATCCTAAACACCATATCTTAAACGTATTGGACCTATGACCTCATGTAAGCTCCCAAAAGACCGGGTATTGTTAAGAGAGTTCCATAACCTTACAGTAAAATATTATAAAACTGAAATTTGTTACATAATTTTAAATGATAGTGATAAACTATTTTTTCTACTCGTCTATTATTAAGTGTTGAATAGATTTTGATATAAAACCTACAAATAAACTTAGATCAATCTATAGATGTGCTTACCCCAACATAATAATAAATATTATGTTTTGAGTAGATTCCTACGTTTAGTTGAATGGTCTACTTTCATTAATGAAGCATTTCGTGATAAAGTATTAAGATTTATTATTTTTAAATATAAGCACAAATATCTAATATCGTTCTAAGAGTTAAAAAAAATTAAAGTAATAACATAAAATAAAAAATGTTGTGTGGTTTTATGAAACCACGGTAAAAGTGAAACTGTTCGAACGGTTCCGAACACTGCTTTGTGTAGCGCATGTCGCGTGTCGGTCGGCCGAGTAGGTATACCTACTCGGCAGCCGCGATACACGCGACATGCGCTACACAGACCAAAAAGTTTGAGACGATGTAATAAAAGTTTCACTTTAATAATTTACACAATTATTATTTACTGCATTATTACGATGTCAAAAACAACAAAAAGCTACTAAATAAAATCACTTTTAAGTTATATCACAGGGCCACACTACATACCCAGCTGTTCGTTTACATTATTAGTACATATTTTATTTATGTCGACTATACAGCCTGAAAAGTGTTAATTATCTAAAAATAAATGTTTATTTTAAATAAGTAAATAGTATGCTTAATTTGCTTTTAAATAAATGCTTTTGAGCAGTGGTGGCTCAGTGGTGAGGACCTCAGACTTCAAATCGATAAGCCGGGGCTTCATGAAATCAAGACCACTTGAGTGTGCAGGAAATAATTTGATTTTACAATTTATCTGCGCATATGGTTAGCATTGTTAGCAACACCACTACTGGAACGGTTCAGGAAAATATCGTGTGAAAACCGACGTGTCTTAGAATCAAAAGCTCGACGACTTTTTTAAGAACGAATGCTTTCGAGACATGCTTTTTGCTGTCCGGCTTTTGTGGAAATTTAAGTTTCCAACCACATTTTTGCTCAGCATTAAAACTTAGGTGACTTCAGAATATTTATTCATATAAAATCAATTTGTAGATATTTCATAAAGTTGTTATTTAACCTTCAAACATTAATTCAATGTCTACAAACCGTTTTATAAATGAATGTATATTTTATAATGAACATTTAATACATGTCTATTGAACCTATGATTAACCTCTGCTACCTATACCTATCGTTCTATGGCAATTATTTTTACGATTTTATTTATTAGTTTATATACAGGGTGTCCCACTGTTGGTATACTAAGCTCAAAGGAGGTTATAGTTTTGCATACGCTGAGTTCGTAAAAAATACTTATAAAATTCCAGGCGCATTTTTTTTTCAAACAGATGAATTCTTAAAAGTCTATGTGTAAACCCATAACAAGCAACCCGAACAACTTTGCCACCAGCACGTGAGCTATCGTTAAAGATTATGTTTTCATAGACAAAATGCTTATATTAGAGAAGCGGTATATGCCGGTTGCGCGAAGCTAGATAAGAAAACATGGATTTTCAGGAAAAATTTAGTGAAAAATTTTTGACGTAATTTTGTTATTTAAGTATTTGTTTCGTTGTCAGTGTATGCAAAACTCCAAGTTCCTTCGCGCTTAGTAGGTATATAGTTGGACACCCTGTATATATGTGCTAGGTGCTGCTAGCCTAGATATAACTGCTACTATAGATAAAATTATTATGCTAAGTTAAATACGAGTCGATATATATTATATTATAAAATATCACGATTATCAGGCTAGGATTACGAGTAGGTACCTAAATTAGAGAGTAAACTTAAGCGGTTGGAGTCACCTCTTATAGTTTAAAAATATTGTTACAAAATAATATCAACAGCAAATAATATGTGGAGATCTGAGCCCTATGAATACCAGTTACTACAGCCACAAAGGTGTAGTTGCTTTCAACACGATTTAACTTTTCTATAGTATTTGTATCTTATATTATTCTTTTGAATTCGAAGTAAGAAGTAAAATCAAATTTTAGCAAAAGTTAATGGACCTTCGACATAATAGCCAAATCTCTTAAACTCTGCACTTATACAAAATTATTTTTTTGCATATTTGCGTCTGAATTTTTTAAGTAGGTATGTAACTCTAACTACCTACTGTAAAATATGTCCATGTTATGTACCTACTGTAGTAGACAAATCTGTCTGACTCTGAGAGTGGAATTGAGTCATTACTGTTTATTAAGTACGACCTTTTTTTTTTTATAGTGGGGAAATCTTCTTAGATACCCCCGGCTCCCGGGGATGGAGCCGTGGTTATGTCGGATTTCTACCGACTAAAACCCCACTCTGTTCCATCGCGCTGCTTTGGACGGAACTGCGGGAACGGTTACGACTCTACCGCGTGTCCCGCCCAGCAGATGCCCGTTTCCAGGCCCACCACTAGAACCCCCCTCGCTGGTGGCTGCTGGAACGAAGGCTTACGCCACCAACGCGCAGACAATGGATCTTTCCCCGCTCCATCATCCGCGTTCCCCCGAACCCCCGACCCCATCACCGTCCGGCCGGAGGGTGCACGCCGGAAGGTCCTCCGATGTGTGAAATACACGTCGGGGGACCCTCCGGCGCACTTTTATAGAGATTACCTCGCAGCCCCCACCTCACCAGAGGTGGCGGCCCTCGGTCCGGCCCCACGGACCGGATTACGAGTTGGTAGACGGCCGTTTTACAGCGGCCGCCGCCCCACACCTCTCCGCAGGAGTCTCCGCGCGTCATCACAATGACGCGTCGGGATCCCACCCTCCGCTGCACGGCGTGGCTTGCTAAACCAGCGAGCCCGGCGCGCCGCGACCTCTGGCCGCCATCCACCGCCGCATAAAAGCCGGCTCCTCTCTGGCCCACATACAGGACCTCTGCCGTCGGGTCAGTCGAGGCTTTCCAACCCCAACTGCCGTTCAGCGCCACCTTTGCCTAGTGGACACGGGGTCCGCCAAGCCACGACCTCTGGCCGCCATCCCACGCCGCACACAGCGGCCGCTGGGCCACACCTAGTCCTGGCCGTCGGGCCGGTCGAATCTCCCCGACTCTAAACCAGCCGTTCAGCCCCTCGCTGGTCCAATTTCGCTTCACTCAGAGGGCCATAACTCTGAGCTACTGAGCCCCTCCGCCACGACAAGGCCTGGACCGTTGGGGGGGTTTATTACGACCTGACTTTTAGTACAAACTTTACAAAAATCAATGTTCGTTACCAACAAACAATTGATAGTTTTTTTTAAATACTTTTTTCTTGTTTTTCAAATTTTTGGATTATGACCTATGAACTGATATTGATATAAAATATTTGATTGGGTGTATAGTTCAAAAATGCTTTTGACGATTCAAAAGTGCTTTAATAAGAAGTCTCATTGAATAAATAAATGTTTGAGTTTGAGTTCAAACAGATAATAAAATGGGTTGTTTTTACTATCGGAAAATCCAACGTTCAATTGAAGAAATGAAATATTTCCTCACATCACAAACATAATGATTTAAAAAGTAGGTACTCTTGTAATGTGTGAAGAGCAATTAATTGGTTGTTTTTAAAGAAGCAATTATTCAAGATCATCTTAAATTATGCATATATTTATCATTGTCTGAAAGTCACTGGGCTATATCGAGGTTAAAATATTTAATACGATTTTTGTTACAAACTCACATAAATGGAGTAAATAAATAAAACAACATTTTTATTTTTAAACATTTAATAAGTATATCCATCATTGGGCATACAAAATATTATTCTATCTTGAGCAAGTCAGGTATTTTTCCACTTAAAATTCTATAGCACGCTTTAATTTTACAAAAACGTTGAAACAATCAAGTACTCTACGACCCCACTTATTATAATCCTTAATGTCTTTTATCGCAATACAGTCAGATATAACTTTGGTTTATCTCACAATTTCTACAGTTCACTTAGCATATCCTTAAATATCATGAAAACCCTTCATGATTCTTCATCCCAATGGGTTATTCCATTTAGCCCCATTGTGTAACAATGATATGTGCCACATTTTGTAACAATCCTCTACTCCTTTTTTAAGGGAGCAGTTAATGGGGATATTTATGGAATAACCCAGTTAATGTTGCTTACATGAAAAAGACAACATATTATAACGTACATCTGTCACAATCACCCTTAAAATTTTTACGCAATTTATGTATTAGTAGGTTTTAAGATACATAATGAACTCCCAAAACCCTGTTTCCGAACAATGTATATAATTTCCAAAATTTAGAACCTTTTTTATCACATTAGCTGCGTTATACAAGTCTGAACCTTTCAGATATCCGTTCATATAGATGCCCGCATTCTGAATTACCACATATAAAGATCTAAGTTGAAAACTTGCTGTGTTTATTTTATTCTCCAGTACATTATGATTTCACAGCACCACCACATTCACAGCCACAAAATTAATATTATTATATCTTAATATCAAATTTTGATTTGCATGTGTCATGAATTTCGCTCAATATTCAGAAGTTCATTTTAAACGACAATATTAATTTATATAAATCATGTATAAACATTAAACACCTCTTACAATCCGGTTGTACAATATAAAAAATCCAGTCTTAAATATTTATGAATACAATTACAATACGCTGCAAACATTTATTATAATTGGTCCAAATTTATATAAATTAAACAACACATAAGATATTTAAACATCAACAAAGCAAATAAAATATTAAATATCGATTTGAAAGAATATCTAACAAACGAAAATATTTGTACATAATATGTCTTTGAAAACCGTTGCATAATGCTGCCTTTATAGGTACTTAAAAAACTAAATTAGTTGTCAAAACTTATCCTTATTGGTCCTTATGTTTACTAAAACTAAGTGCGTTTTTATAACGACGTCACTAAAGCTCTACAAATGCCTCATAGTTAAACAATCAAATCTGATTCAACACATCCTTGTGAATAAAATTCAGATACGAAATTCCTAATATTCCAGTATCGCCAACTTTATTCACTCAAACAAAATGTAATAATGCTCAACATACATACAACTATAATTTCATAAAATACTTAAATTCTAACTACACTTCCCCTAATTATGGCAATATTTATCTACCAGGACCAGAAATATAAGAACAAACATTTATATTATGGAATGAAAGGTTTGAGATTACAAAGTATTCAACAAACTACGTTTATATAAGTTTATATAACTTGAATAAATAAATAAATAAACGTATAAAATTGAGATGTACTAAAAATATATCATTTAATTTTATTAGTTTAGAATGTTGAAGCAGTATTATCTCGATAATTCTTAGCGCCTGATAATAAATTATATCAGCATTTACTGATATACATAATTGCTTACATCGTTCAATTTATTAAAATTGGAATACATACATGAATCGAACAATATAACATTATTTGCCTTATATGAAATATGTAATATTATTAGATTGGTGAATCGTACAATAGGGCTCAGTCAACTTAGTCTATCTACAAATTTCTGATCTTGGTACAATAACAAGCAAATATTTTGAACATTGATATTGAAGTATTACTATGAATCTCTGGCCAATAGCGTTGCGGGAAAAAAATGAACAATGGCCATTGGCTAAAATACCACGTTCAAATTAGTCGCCAGTATATTTTTTATTTTTTTATTTTAGGGCATTACTTGTTCTCAACGTATCCATACGAGTTCCAGTTATGTATGTGTGGTAGTACCTCGTTGATGACGGGATACCAGTCGGCTCCTGAGTAGTCTATGGCGGGTAATTCACCGCCATAGTCCGCAGGCAAGTGTGATGCGTCCATGTGCTTGTGGAGCGACGACATTTTGGAACCGTGGAAGAATATCTGTAATTGAAATTCTTATTATTATTTGCGTACAGATATTGAGGACAATATGGTTCAAGAAGTATAGACAATAGGTTCTAAGGTGCCTCGTATGCAATATCAATCTAATCAGTTATTAAGAAATGTCATGTTATTATCTAAAGCTTTAACTAAACAGTATTAAATAGATCACTTTGAAATATTATCTATATTAATCGTAATAATCATAATCATAATCATTTATTCACCATAAATATAAAATTTAATACATAGAAATCATTATCTTAAATTAATTAAACATAAACATAAAAAATACAACGATATTATAATAGGACCTGATGATTAAAAGATAATATGACCTGCAGGCCTACACTAAGACAGCTTGTATCGTAGGCCTGCAACCCTTCCTGATTGCAGATAAGGTAAGTAGTGCTCATTATATAATAGGTATTAAAAAATTATCTGATAATATTAATCAAAATTATTTATACATAAAGATTATATTATTAAAATCAAATTAAATTTACATTTTTATTTATTAATTTATAAACTAAATGAAATCTGCGCCTATATTAACGCCTTTATTTATAAATGTGTAACTATGTGAGAGTGTGTGTAATTTACTTATGCAGCTGTTACTTTAGCTGTTTTATACTTTTATGCAAAAGAATAATAATATACACCATTGTTTAACCTACCTTTAACGCTATAAAGCACAGTTTTTATTCTACAAAGTAAAAAGAAAACTCACCCTAGTCTTTAGTTTCTCCCTAATGAGGGGCTTGAACATCTTCCATACAACGTTAAAGATCATGGGCTCCTTGACAAAGTGGACTTCCTTCAGCCGTAAAGGCATCGCGTCTTGGATGAATGTCAGCAAACGCTTTGAGAAAGATGGCGTCAGTCCCATAGTCTGGAAAAGAACATAAGTTCATTGATAACACTGGTTTTTATTGCGATTAATTATTTCGGCACCCTTTCTTTCAGATAAATCATAATTAGGTTAAATTGCCATAAGTAATTTATGTGTGTTTTTTTTTTTTGTAAAATTCTGTTGGGAGTTACAAGTTTAAGTAAAATTTGAACAAAATAACAAACAAAAATTACGTAATTTTCACAAATAGGTACTCAGGAAGCAAGAACTAGTTGCTCCAGTTATTTTATATGTATAAAGCTCTTAAAAATAATAAAGTACAATTTCATTTAACCAGATGCTGATGAACTAGGTGAATATATCTCGAACTTCATAAATAATTACATATTTTCCGTTAGACGTATCTTGACCGATAAAGTTTATCGCGGACATTACCTATATTGCATGGCTTTTTAGATAATAACCGGACATGAAATTACTCAAGATTTTAATTTGTAGGTTAAAGATACTAATCACTGAAACCTTCCACTGATTTTTGTTACTCTTATGCAACTTTGTTTACATAACGTTTAATTTACATTTTACGTCAATAAGTGATTAATGATAAATACAACTTTATCAATCGGATATCTATTCAATTTTTAATTCAAAATTGAATAGATAGTTATCTCATTAATTCCTATATTTAAAACAATATCTATAGGTAGGTAGGTAAGTCATAATAAACCTTATTTTAAAATGTATTTTTATGTAAATGTATTATATACGTATTATGCTTACTTTGCCATAATATTGTAATATTGTAGCAATATTGTAACAAAGGTCTCTTTACCTAGGTTTTAGCTAAATATAGTGTGAAAACACATTTAGGATGAACGAGTTTGCGATTAGCTCAGAAAACGTGTTTATCGCCGTCCTCAGTTTTGCAAGGAAAATCCACTTCCTCACACAATAATGAACGGATGTTTAAATACAATATTGGTATATTATTTAGATAAAAAATTTAGCTAAGATATTTATTTAAGACGGTGTGGTTTTGAAACATAAACAAGTAACAATGTACGCATAAAACCGCTTTACTGGGACATAAAGACTAGATACCTAGAACAATTTTTTATTTAACTTTTTTTATTCAAACTAACTTGAAAATTGTACGTAATTTATTTATTTCTTTAACAGCTGTTAGCTAAATAATTGTGGCAGTGAACTTAATTTACCTGAACTCATTACAATACAATACAATACAATACAAAATTCTTTATTTAACACACACATACAGATTAAGTATCTCATTATGCGTAATTAAGTGTATTCATCAAAACATCTGATTTGTAATAACATTGCGAAAACAGACACCTTCAATATTCATTTAGTTAATGCAATTTAACAATTAAAACTAATTAAACACGGAAGCGAAATCAATAAAATCCTCGATCTACAAAGCGTCATGTATTGTTCTTGTAATTCCTTAATATATTCAATATCAGAAACATCTGCAGAATAATCAAACACAGCCTCGGACGTGAGGACCCTTGGAGTGAAGCCCTGAGACAAATGACATTTTCCTTCCGGTCTTTATTCAAATACACTTCCCAATCACCCGATGCTTGGAAAGTTAACGGGATATAAATTTGTACAAATTTTGTCCAAATGACCGATAGCAATTGTTTGAAGTTTGAACGTGGTTTGAAATTAAACGGCCCGCTTATTGTGCCTTATTTCGGGACCTTAGTTCTGATGTTTTATTAGCTACGTGATTCGGTTAAAGGTTAACTGTATAAGGAGAGATTTAGTGGAGATGTGATCTGCCCCCCTAGCCAAGTGGCTTTCTGTTAGCGTAGCGTTCAATAGAATAGACTACGAATGTATGAGATTGACGTAAGCTGTAGATAAACGTATCTACAGCTTACGTCAATCTCATACATTCGTAGTCTATTCTATTGAACGCTACGCTAACAGAAAGCCACTTGGCTAGGGGGGCTGAACTAAACAACGCTGTTTTGATTGCCCTCCAAGTAAACAACAGTTTCTATTAAAAGTATGCTGTCGTTGATTAAAAAAGTATTTTTAATAGAAACTTACCTTATGCTATTTCGTTTTGGTATGTTGAAATTTACATATATAAGTATTGTTTGGTTCGAAGGCTAAAAACACGAATTAATTACTAATTAAAATGTGTAGGAAGTATTTATAAAAAAAAAGAAATTTGTAATAAAATTAGTACCTAGTTCAGGGTGCTTTTTTGCACACTGTTCGAGGAAACTACAAAAAATGGCATATTAATTATTGACATGGTAATAGTTTGTAATAATGAGTAATAGCATGCATGCGATTTGATTTCTTAATAATTTGATAAAAGCATATCTAAAAAATACTAATCAGTCAATACGTTATTTATGATAATAGTTTCTTATCGAAGATCCTGTTCATATATTCCATTTAGACATAATAATATGTCCAATATGAGATATAAGTATTTAGTTACCGTTTTTATTATTTGATTGAATAACGATTAATATATTAATAACTCTTTGCGATCCGTCCAACAAAGAGATGGAACAATGGAAGGAGCATTTCGGAAGACTTTGAACCTATCTTTGTTCCCCTCATGCCTACTGTGTAATTATTGTACTTTAAACCTAAATGTTTTGTCAAGGACCGGGTATGACTCACGAAAACAAAGCGTTGCAGAGGTGTTGTTTTCTTTTTAATTGTGATGCACACTTTTGTTATCAACAAAGTTAAGCAAGTTGGCACTACCCCAATTTCTGCCACTTCTAGAAAATTAAAGTCCGTGTTATTATCTTATGTATCTGATATATGAATGAACAATCAGTTATCATGATAAAGAGTCATAATGACGATATCCACTTGTAATAGAGTGATTGAAACAATATTTGTAAATACGTGAAAAACCAGCATTAAGGGAATACAAAAAAACACTTTAATACATTAAAAGGTGGATGCTGAATCGGAATTTATCGTATACCTATTGAGTAAAAATGCAAGCATGCTGTTTATCCATTTTTATGATATAATGATTAATACATTTAAGTGATTACAGAGTGTAATACAAAATAGGCACATTTTAGTATAAAGTGTATATAAATCTGCTGATAAACTAAATTTAATACGAAACTTGCAGTTCAACAAAATATATAATGCGTAGACAACACGTGTAGCTGTTATATTTATCTAAAACATTGATGTAAGAAATTATGCACGGCTCGCTATGGCAATGCCAAATGCATCTAATACGTCAGATGTGAGAAAATGCCCCGGTATCATCACTTTACTTTTTAAAATATTATATTTATCTCAATCATGATTGGCTAAAATATCGTATCAAAGATCGTGCCAGCGCAGCTGCATTGTTTGTAGTAACCCAAGTAACCCCATGCGATTGTCATTGAATTTATTATGTTAAACAATTACTTTAATTTATTGTCAGTTTCGTAATCAGTAAAAATTATCACAAATAGTAACAGTGACTTCTCTACAACGTTTCGTACAAAGAAGAACTTAATAATATTTAATTTGGAAAACAAAATCATATTAGGATAGTTTGTAATTTTTAAAGAGATAAAGAGATCTAAAGATATTCTTATAAAACAAGTACATAGTAGCAAGGACGGAAATTATTGGACCGTAACAGCAATTTAGTATTCGAACAAATCCACGTGTTTCTTTGAATATATTTAAATCATTCAAATGCAATGATAATCATAAATACGTAACGATTGAACACACAACTGTGTTTTAGGCACTTGAACATTGATGCCAAAAAATACATAAAATAATATTAAACTTTAACGCCAACGAAATAACGCTCAAAATTGTTAAATAAT
The DNA here is from genome assembly GCA_029959065.1 of Colias behrii. Classification (NCBI taxonomy): domain Eukaryota; kingdom Metazoa; phylum Arthropoda; class Insecta; order Lepidoptera; family Pieridae; genus Colias; species Colias behrii. The sequence goes on from JARWMC010000003.1 coordinate 10,850,704, forward strand.
ATAATCATTGGCAAAGTTTGAGCAACGCAATGGCTTTCTTATAATTAAGAGTTTATTGACTCTATACCTACTGTCGATTTTCATAATGATATAATCTAAGCTTAATGTATCTGTCTGTTTGCATAAAAAATCGATGCATACTTTACATGTCATAATACACAATTTATATTAAAAATATATACGGTCGAATTGAGAACCTCCTCTTTTTTTGAAGTCGGTTAAAAAGTAGACCTTGTTGTTATCCAACATGCAATTTTGAATGTAATTTTATATACGACTTTGTGGTTTTCAATGAATGTTTCTCCATGTATTGGAAAGACGAAAAGTAGGTCTCGAATAAAAAATGAACTGAAATTTGTAAACCCTCAATTGGTAAGCTCAAGTATTGCAATTTGCACAACTTGACATCATAATACAGACTATATCTCTTGTCACTTTGCTACGTAATCTGTGTATCACACTACTGCCTCTTAAAGTGTGATTAATTATAACATAGTCCATAGAAAAACCTGTTAGAAATTGTACATATAAAAAATAACCGTCATTAAGATGTATTGGTCAATACGTGTATAATGTTTCATGAAACCGTAAATTATAGCCGTTACATAAGTACATACAGTATGCTATATGTCCCAGTTACGCGTACTATGTGCTAACTGATAACTATTTGGACAAATTACATACATTAGTATTAATTAAATAATTTTACACGTGCTTATTTTGTATTAACCGCAGTTTTCAATATACATTGCTTATATGTACTAATATGAAGCTAATATGTATTACAAAAACTAGATACTAATGCAAACCTTAGGTAATATATTATAGTATATGTTTGTGTTATCAATACTTCTTTACCGAAGTTATTTTCCCTACAACGTATCTTTGACAACATTCAGAACTTTTCGCAATATGAGCTTAGAGGTTATCAAAATTGTACCAAAAATGAATGCTTAATAATAAATAGGTAGGATTTTGAAAATTTTACTAAAAAAAACATGCAATAAAGATGCAAGTTCATACCTGACTCCAACCCATATTGTGGAAGTCCATGATAACGACAGTCCCTCGAACTTGCGACTCTGGCTCCAACATGGCCGCCTCGTGAATTAAGTAGAATAGCCTGAACAGCTGATCAGCATTCACTTTCTTTGGATCCCATGAGCCTAAAGAAAAACACCGAGTACATTAATATGTATGTTTCTATTCAAATTAAGAATTGTTATTACTATTATATAATTTGAAAGTTTACCAAATACAAGGACGTTACTATGAAACTCTATTACGCCAGAATTGTACTCGTAACAGTAATGTGTTTCTTTTTCAAATAGCTCTAAAAAGCTATGCTTAAATTACACTTATCGGTGACAACATAATTATGTTCTCTATATTTAAAAGTCAAACGTCTAGGATTATTGACTCAAAAGTTCCGATCTCAATTAGCGCGACGCGGAAGTTGTTCCTACTGTGAGAAAAATTAAGCTATACAGAATGCGCAACAGCACACCATAAAACCAAATGCCTTTGTATGCATCATCAGTGTAAAACAATCCCCACTTAAACATTATGTATATGTCGTGGCCATATCGTAGATTTGCTCATTTCATGAAATGGCCAACATAGTTTGATCAGATCGTTAAATCGTCAACGTTTCACGATTTGGTCATCGACATTTGGCCAGATCGTATAAAATATCTTAGAGAGTCCATAAAACATTAAAAAATTCAGAATATTTTAAGAACTTGTTTATTGTCATTTAAGTTAGTGCCGCGGTAGCGCCGGCGAATACCAGAAGCGAATGTTTTTTTCAATAGAAAACAGTTAGGTTAGGTTAGGTTAGACTTTAATAAACAACGCACGAGCCGAGCGAGCAAAGCGAGCGTGCCGCGGCAGCGGCCGGCGAGTGCCAGAAGCGAATCGCTTTTTAAAAAAGAAACAAAAATGGTCGCATTTCGTGAAATGGCCATCCACGTTTGGCCAGATCGACGATCTGGCCAAATGCGGATGACCAAATCGTGAAACGTTGACGATTTAACGATCTGGCCAAACTAAATTGGCCATTTCATGAAATGAGCAAATCTACGATATGGCCACGACATATACATAATATTATCCATTAAAATAAGTTATGATGTAAAACACTTATAGGACATTTAAATATATTTTATAATGTAGGTACAAAACTGAATTTAATATGAGCAAAGAGTTAGTAGAGACTTTATTGTCTATGGTTTTTCTTAAAGTAACAAATACATAAATAGATGCATCTTGCAAATGGATTATAAACGATGGATGGAACAATAAAGATGGTTTACACAATCCGTTTGCTCAACGTCTGCGCAGCAATTCTTTATCAGTTGTAATACTATCTTCTCAATTATGAAGATTATTCATATAAATATAATGCGTTTTTATGAGCGTAATAATTCTGAATTTATGAGCTCAAAGGGTAAACAAAGAATCATCTATGTCCTATGACAAAGATAAGCTTAATTTATAATCTTTCATCGCAATATAACACCGATATGTAACTTTGAACGTTGTATATTAAAATTTATTTAACATAATTTGTTTTTAAATGTATTTTTCCTTGTCAACCTCCTACCCTATCTCCTTAAATTTTGAGGTCTAAGTAACCTTAAATTGATATATATTCTTCATTTTACAATACTTAAAACAAAATTGAAATTTCAGTGCAACATACATTTGCTATATTATACTACATACGTAAAACGCTTACCTCCAACATTGACCATAAGTACTCTTCTGCCCTTGTGGTCACGTCCCTTTAGCACGTTAACGACTTTGTGGTCGAGAAAAGCATCCATTTCATGTTCAGGCAGTAAACCGTCCAACAAGCACGCATTTTCTTTCTTAAAGTCAGCTACTCGCCGCATCTACAAAGAACGAAAATATGAACTTAATTAAAAAGTCAATATAGCTTTAACAATATTTCTATTCAAAATACAGGCTGCGAGGGGATATTTGTTCATTTTGGACTTCAGCCTATCATGGTAACTAATTAATTATATTTATGGAACCTACACGAATGACACTAACAAAAGAGATCTTTCAAAACTACTTCTGAATTACGTTCCTTACTTTGACTTATGAAACTGCTAATTTGTAAATATAAATTTATAAAGAATAGAAAAAATTCGATCACGAGGCGGGACTCGAACCCGCATCCTTTCGCGCCATTCCGGGGCGGATGCCTGACCAACTTTCGAGTTCGGAGTTTCGGTTCGAGTCCCACCTCGTGATCGAATTTTTTCTATTCTTTATAAATTTATATTTATAAAGCATTTGAATGCCATAAAACCAAAAATATAAATTCAACAAAAAAGGTCGTGTTCCATCGTTACAATATTGTATTCACTGAAAAGTGCTTCATATTGGTTGAAATGGTTGTTAATCATATCAATAGATGGCGCGCAGTGTGTCCCTTCAGACACATAAAAAACTGAAAGAATAGAATAAATTCGATTGCTCTGGCGGGTCACGAGTGGCTGAGTTGGTCAGGCATCCGCCCCGGAATGGCGCGAAAGGATGCGGGTTCGAGTCCCGCCTCGTGATCGAATTTTTTCTATTCTTTATAAATTTATATTTATAAAGCATTTGAATGCCATAAAACCAAAAATATAAATTCAACAAAAAAGGTCGTGTTCCATCGTTACAATATTGTATTCACTGAAAAGTGCTTCATATTGGTTGAAATGGTTGTTAATCATATCAATAGATGGCGCGCAGTGTGTCCCTTCAGACACATAAAAAACTGAAAGAATAGAATAAATTCGATTGCTCTGGCGGGTCACGAGTGGCTGAGTTGGTCAGGCATCCGCCCCGGAATGGCGCGAAAGGATGCGGGTTCGAGTCCCGCCTCGTGATCGAATTTTTTCTATTCTTTATAAATTTATATTTATAAAGCATTTGAATGCCATAAAACCAAAAATATGAATTCTGCTAATTTGTATTCACAATCTCTATCGAATAACTAATAGTATGTAAATTGTCGGTCCATTTGCGAGGACGAAGTTGCAACCGAATATTTTAGATGTAGATTTTGAAAATATTCATGTTTCTCGTAAGATTGTGCGTTTCAATGATAAAATCGCTATCATTATCCAAATTATCCTCTTACGAAATGTCGGCCAGTTGCGACATTCCTACGAACTATAAAGGATGAACTATTTTAAATTAATAAGTATATAAAATAAATAATTATGTATCATGTAGATATGTATAGTTATTCTTCACATACGAGTGTATAGAAAAAATAAATTTAAATTACACATCTCGTGTATCATATTCTAGAGAATTCTTTTGAAACTGATAGTTGATACTCTTCAATCGCAATTCAATCTTGTTATCATAATAATGTTCAGTTTACATTTGTTGGCAAAACATAATGTGGCTCATTTCCTCGTTAGTTTCGATAATATGCGATCGTAACAATACAATGAAAACTATAACCGCTTACCGCAGGGTAATTTATGTTAGTGAGGGGCGAAGGGCGAAGGTGAACTATGTTGTTTTACATAAATCATATTTTACTACCACATTTGCAATGCCTTACTGATTTATGCATTTCTTCTGCAAACATTACATTTTTTATGTTCATTACTTGTTCATTATGTCTCGTTCTCATTAGATACATTTTCAATCGTAATTTAGCAACATTGTATCTTAGTCGTTGGTAAATGCTTTATCTCAATTGCTTCAATAAGCTACTAGTTAATGATTCCAGTAAATATCACACATACATACTATATAGTACGTAATAAATATTAACACAACGTCCTTTATGATTTTTATCATTATCAAACGGCATTGAACGAAGTAATTGTTATAACTTCAATTTTGAGTTAACTTATTCAGAGAAAACCATGTCACAAATTACGTCATAGAGCCTATACATTAAATAAACACACAATCAACACATTTTATACATATTGCGAATTTACTGAAATGGAGAACCTGCTTCTGCACAAATTATAGTAAATCTGCTGAGTCTAATTTTCTAGGCGGCAGAAATAAGCTTTGCGGCAAATAAGCCCATATTGAACATGATATCATCTGACAGTTGTTGCTTTTAATCTCCGACTCCATCTTTTTCCTACTTATGTACTGTACATACACAAATGTGAAATAGCTCCTTCAACTCAAGTTTATCGCAGTCGTCGGAATCACCGTGACATGAAATTATCAGTCTCATTACGCGCATAATTTTTATATTACTGTTATTAAAGTGTGCCCAAAGAGCAGGGCACAAGTTGGAGTGTTGCACAAGGAGTGTCAGGTTAATGTCTGATTGCGAATATGCAAGAAGTCAACACGGAGCACGTACACTCACTAGTCTCCACCGTGAGACGCAATGCTTGCGGCTTGCCCAATCTTCAAGTTATTTCATATAATTGCCCCTTAACCGCTGCTTATAACTAGAACATGATATAAAATACCGCCTCAATTCGTTCATGATACCACCAATTTTTTTGAATACCAAATAACGGAAAAAAACACACAGAAAGATTTTTAATCGACGTTACAATATAGTTAAAATATTTTATTCAATATTCGTTATAAAAAAAACTATTCCTTATTCAACCAGGCATCTTAGTCACTTGCCAAGAATGATGCGACCGCAACAAAAAGTTGTTGAACGGAAACCTCTTCGCTTGGGTCCTTGGGGTAAGCAACCTCATACAAAGCCAAAATATATGTCTATCGTTATGCATTCAAAAAGCGACCTCTCGATTATCGACGTGATCGCAATCGAACAATCAATCTAGCATTATCATTTATATTACGAAACGGTACGCGTATCTGCGTTTAATTTACGTAAATAAAAACTCAGGTGTTAATTGGAAAAGTTAAATAAACAAAACAAAGGACGAGTGCTTGTAACAAACACACGTACAATGCACTACGCACTTTATAAAACTACGCATTTTATGAAAATACTCATGCATATTGACAATGCAAATTATTTGAATCCCGGTGTTCACGTAAACAAACATTTACCGTTCAATATTTAAAAATTGTTACTTTGAAGGTGTTCATGAACATTTGTGTACCGACATTCATCACATATTTTCCAAGTTCCACCACGGGTAATATAATACATACTATGCTAGGTTCCACTGTCGAAAAACAAAAGAAGGGTAAACGATCCTCTGAATGATTTTAAAATAATTAACTAACATTACAGTGCTACCTAAAATACAGTGGTTTTAAAACATCGATTTAGAAAATATTTATTATTTTGTTTTAAACATTGGATGTGCATCGTAAAAGTTATCAATTCGTAACAGTCGTCCGTTGATATAACATTGATTATTACAAAAAAGTCACAATTTCCTTTGTCGTGTATTTGTTTGGCAGAAAACCGGATCTAGATATTTATCATACAAGCCTCGGTCAACTGTTATCAGCGTCAGATAAGGAATGTCGATACTTTTGTCTATATTAGCTCAACTAATCGTGTTTTCTTGTCAACAACATCCTATAAGATTCATTAAGATAATATTATTATTTTGTTTGGATAAGTAGTATTCCAAAGAGTTGTTATGTCCCGATTATTAAAGTATTATGTACCTATGTGTTATATTCAATGAACTTGACGGTCATATTATAATTATTATACTAGTAACGAGTTCTTGTGTTTATACTTATTATGTGTAAGTTTTCTTTTGATGCAGTTTTAATTCATTCATTTATTAGAAACGAAAAATGTATAGAATATTCACTTATAATTTTATAAACATAACGTGTGTACAAGCACTACAAGCCCACATTAGGTATACAATGCCAATCAAACATGATATATGTAGTACATAATATGTGTATTAAAGCAAATAACTAAAATGATTTGTAATATACATAAATAATTTGGAAAATCCAAAAGTGCACGCCTCATAATTTTTTTTTAATAATTATTTATTAATTATTATTTTTGTTTATTTAATAACAATTAAACCACATCGAATCAGACCCTGAAAAATGAAAGGGTTCTATTCCTGAGCATACTCAAGCGTAAGAGAAAAAAAAAAGACTCGATTAGTAAAGTATTTCGGTCGCTATCGTGTTAACAAGAAAATCCTCCGCACATACAGACACACGGACGTCCAAGACAGAACTTTTTTAAACTGTTTTTTAACTAGTTTAAATAACAAAAATGACATCAAAAATATCATGAATGTTAAAAATAGTGTTTTTTCTTAATATGTGTGTGTATGTATTATCTTACAAGTGCAATGTATGATACATAAAGACATTTTAAGTTTGAAAAATCAGATGTTTTGCGCGAAGTGACAGTAGGGGTAAAGTCACTAGTAGTTGACCATGTACCTGTAGTTGACCGCTAATGCACATAAACCATTATAATAAGAATTCGCGGCAATTTTAAAAACTCATTCGTTAATAAGTAGTTAGTGCTGCTATCTGGTCAAATAGGCGCGAAAATTGCGCATCCATATCTGTCAAATATAGTAAATGGTTGTCAGTTGTTTGTTGAGTGACGGACCATAAAATCAATAAATTCGTTTTTTGTAATAATATTCGTAGAGATTGAAAAAGTTTGAAGCTGAATACTACGAACTTTGTCACCTTGTTGACGGTAAGTGTTTTTCGTTTTTGATTCGTTTATGGTTTATTTAAATGACAGGGTAATTAAAATTTAAAGATTTGTTGACAACATTGAGATGTGGGGGTGGTCCAATACTGATTCCGTTTGACTGTGATTTTCTAGTAATTGACCATGGTGGTCCATTGCCGAATTACCGTTTGACTATGATTTTCTAGTAATTGACCATGGTGGTCAACTTTTGATTATGTTCTGTATCTTTTAAATATACTGCATATAATAATTAATTAAAATAAACTATTTTATTTACTTTAACAATAGATTGACTTTCTTTAGTAGTTGACTAACTTTATGGTACGAATTTATGGCTATGGTCTATTACTAAAACCAATTTTTATCTTGTAGATGCCTGGGAAAAGGGGCGCATTCCTAAATTATACTGAAGCTGCAATGCTTGCAGCAGTGAACGATGTTCGTCTTCATAAAACACCAATACGAACGGCTGCAAAAAAGTTCGGTATACCAAGAATAACGCTTACAAATAAAGTAAAAGGGAAGTCACCGATGGAACGAAAAATGGGTCCGACATCCATCCTTACACCAGAAGAGGAGCATAAAATATGCGACTGGGTGCAAAAAATGGCAAAAAATGGCATAAAGATGTGCTCGACTATCCCTGGGATGCAGTAGTTGCTCATATAGAGGCTCCCAAGAAGACCAGTTCTACGAGAAATGTATATGATGTTCCAGAGATACATTCCTTGATATGATAAATTTGGCAAAAAGTTTGACGTTTACGCTTTGTGTTTGACAGTGTCCTTTTGTTTTATAACCATCTGTCGGATCTTTTAGAATCTTGTTTTTATTTAAATTATAGGCTTAAAAAGGCCTAATTATTATTATATTTCAAATAAAACGTTATCTTTTCATCTTATTGCTTCTTATTTAACAAATAACCCAATTACAATTGTAGCATCTGAGTGGTCACCTACTGATGCAAAATATGGTCATCTTCTAGTTTTTAGATGGTCAACTACTAAATTTCTAATATAAGAACATTTTTAATTTTTTTTAAGTTTATTCGACCATTGTACGTGGTGAAATGCTTGTTCATATGTTAAAACACATTTCACAGGGTTTCCAAAAAAAGAAACTTACTGAATTCATATGATAATTAAAGTCAAACATTTAAAAAGAATATTCTGTCTCCTTAAGTGGTCATCTACTGATGCTTTTACCTTAGTACCCACCTCAACGCTTCGCTTATGAGGCGTGCAATACACTAACAGCATAATCGCTAAGCCTTGAGAAGTGGTTTTCTCTAAGACTTTATTCTGAATTCTGAACGTTAATGTATTTTATTTGTAAATCTTCCGCATGTACTCGATGTTTACATAGGTTTATAAGATCATACCTTATTAAATTAATCATACCTTATTAACATAATACGTCATTGACTCAGCAATGTCAACGCACGCGATTCGCAATCTGAGTGACCTTTTTTCTTGACACACTTTTTGATAAAACATTTAGCCAAAAAATAAAGATAAGCATTGACTGATGACTCCGCTGCGTAACACGCACGCATTTTGCATACGTATTTAATGTACCTATTAACAGAGCCTTAAATTATCTACATAAACAGTTTTATGATTAAGCATATTATATTCATGTTCATAAACACACTTTCAAAGGGTTACTGGTGCTTAACGCCGAAGGTAAACCTTAATATCAGGTTATTTAATAAGACGGGCACTGACAGTGGGTCGGTAACCTCTAAACCGGACTGGCGATGAAGAAACTGCAATCGCCCTTTACGACTGGGATATGTTAAAAACCTAAAAACGACGCCCAAATTCTTGGTATGAGAATAAGGGGGTAGAGAAATGCCCAAACTTAAAGCATTGAAAAAATAAATTGGAAATTCGTCCTCAAACATTTTGGTTGTGGACTTATTAGACCTAACCGAATCCTGACTATTTAGTACCATTAAACATTTTAATGGTATGTATGGTACTTAATAGAAAGAAATTTTAACTCCGCCTAGCAATATCTATCCCACCAGTATTCCTGGAAAATTAACTAACACAAATGGTAAACACTATAATCACAGCTAGATAACACATCGTAAACTCGATACAGACTAGAGGAAGCGATAATGTTCCCGAGTCCATAGTTTATTAATATCCGCTGATGTCACCGTAGGGAGCTGATAACGCTATCGTGTTTCGATATGCGTTGCCCTTTGACATTGTCCTAATGCCCGTCTCTGTATCTTTCCTTTCCCACCTCTCTTCGCGCTTGTTATGTAATCATTCTGTTATCAATAAAACTTACTCTACGTATAACTATATGCTTACTTTTTGTCATTACTTTTTAACCTTTGAGAGCACAAAATATCCCGAACCGTAAGCAATTGTAAGAGATGATATCATTTGTCTTTGAGTTTATGTAATAATTGTTTGTTTGGTAGTGATCTGTAATTACATTTAGAGCTTTAATTTGAACCTATGAAAGTAATGCGATTTTACAAATTACATGCAAGTCACTGGACTTTATAAGAAAATATATCCGGTTTAGTTTCTCTCATACCCTATAATATTCATGAAAGTGGCCAAGCTTTCTAATAAATAGAGACCTCTAGCAATTATTATTTTGCATAATATATCATGTACTTTTTGTTATACATAATAATTTTTGTGCATTCAATTACCGACCACCTAGATAGATAACAAGCCATATTATCAATTAATTTCTTTCTTTCGACCTTCAGTAATTGTCCTTTTGAACTTGATATCCAATACGTTCATTATCGTTATGCCATATTTATTCACAATAGTTCACTGTGTTAAAAGAGCATTAACGTTAAATAATACGCTAACTTTGACACAAATGCGGTTTGTGGTACGGCAATTTGATAATGATGAAAATAGACACTAGTAACTTTAAAATATATAGCTAAGAATTTAAATAAGAAATAGAACAACACTGAGATTAATAACAAATTTCAGCAGAAAATAATACCTAAGTATGTCCAACTATCTTTAAAACAGTTAGTGTAACTTCCCTCACGTATTGCTTGAAGGAGTAAACTGACGAACGTAACGTATTTCTACCATATTCGTATGCTAGACTGTCAAAAACATTCAGCTAAACCCAAAGAAGCTGCAAATAAAATCAAATAAAACTTTTAAACTATACTCACAAGTGCCAATGCGCTCTCCGGATACCATTTGCAGGGACGCAAAAATATGGTGAGAATCTCGTCATCTTCACCAAAATATATGTCTTTGTTCTCTTTAAGTAACTCCTTAAGTCTTTCAAGAGCCTCTCTTACTCTTTCTGGTGTTTCTCTCAACTCCTTTTCGGCTATAGCTTTTGTTTCCGGTGACAGCTCCACATTTCGTTCAAGCCTAAATTCGTTTGACGTCATTTTGGTAGCGGTACCTAAAATAATGAAAATTGTTAATTCTTCTTCTATTATATTATTGTCTTATTATTAACTTAAAAAATTATATTTAACTGATCTACTCTATAATGGAATAGATGACACTAATTAGTTTAATTTCTTATCGAGCTAAGGCTAAATTAGCACATAATGTTAAACTCGATAGATGAATGTTGGTCAGGGTTATATTGCCATTTTTGCCAGATGTTTTCAGGAATAATTATTAGGTTATTACTATAATTCCATGGAAAACGATTATAGAATGCCTTGCTTACAGAGAGTATAACAAAATTGTTGCATTTACAATAATTTCTTGTTTATTCACACAGGTTTTTTATATTAATAAATATTTTAGTATGTAACTACATACTGAAATATTATATTGGGTTCCTTTTTTTGATAACTACAATATATTATATTATCTTGTGCATCACCAATATTTTGAACATGAAGACTTAATTTAGAAAGTTATTTTAAATTCGTTACATTCAAATCAACTTTTTGTAGAAATATGATCTAATCCATTATTGACATCAGGAAGCATAAGGAAATCATGTTAAAAGATTAACCTACCTAATATAGCAAGTTTCAAAATTAGTTTTGTCTATAAACCAACCATTGCGTCAATTAATTTTGTTAACAATGGTAACATAGCAAGGACAATATTTATATTCAAAGCACGTTTATGTTCGATTTGCTAAACTGACCCAACACCAACCATAAATTGTCCATCGATTAATAATAAAAAATTAGATATATTTTATGTCATTGTTATGCTTATGTCCAACTCTTAAAATATTCATTATACATATTTTGAATAATAGAAATAATATAGGTCATTATATGGTATGGTTAGGTATTTATATAACATAATAATATTTTAATGTTCATTCAACTTTACACGAGGCAATAATTGTATTACTTGTGCCAAATAAACAATATGCATTTCATTATATTTACCAAATCAAGTCAAGTAGGCGACATAATAAATTTATATTACGCAATTAAGTACATTTTTATTTCAATTAATTAAGATAACAAGTTGTATTGGCAAGCACCGATTGATCTAAAAATAAGTTGTCGTCAACCTGATAAGGATTTCATATCAATCTTATTTTTATATTTTAAGAAAAAATGCATGTATTTTTTGCCGTAATAAATGAACAATGTATTTAAACCAGCTTACAAATGTTACAAATTATACGGAAATATTACTATTGAAGTTTTTTTTTTTTTTGTTTTCACTTTCCTTTAAATTGGCGTTTATAGGAAAAACATCAAACAAAACGTCGCTTACCATTCACGATATTAATGAAATTACTATTTTCTTATTGAAGCGTTACAAAACTGTACACAAAGAGGCGAATCCAATAAATGCCCGTACACAGGTTTAATTTACATTTTATACATAAACAAACCGAGCACAACACAAAGCGACGAAATGTTTACATTCCGATTTAATCACATGTATAAATCAACAGATTATTGTGAAAAACACTAACCTCACACGCGTAGTGGAAACTCACGCGCCGGTGAAAACAACAAAGGGCGGGAAATCGATCGTGCAACGCGCGAAAGAGTAGAGCGAATGCGCGTGCGCGCTGCGTTGTCGCGGTTTTATAGACACCTGATAACGCAGTCGCTTTGTGCCCCAGCGCCCGCGGGCTGCTAGCGTCTCTTTGTGCAAGAGGTCGGCTATGTGCGCCTTGATAACACTGCGAGAAAAGCCTTTGACTCAAGTCTCAACAATTAAACATGGGCATATACATAATATATGGACGTACTTAATAAAGGTAGCAATAGCATAATACAAAAGACGAAATAAATTAAAAAGTAAAGCTGACCATCTTTCTCCAAATTATAAAATAACTGATTCAGTCTACTTACCATTTGTTTAAACTAAATAATCAAATATTATGTAAACAACATTTACTATCACCAACAATCACCAATGATTTTCAATATACAAGACACTTATTAATTATTATCTATTACCCACAGCTACCCTCATTAACAATTTTACCCACAGTCCTCAGAGTACGTAATAATAGGACTTGACATAATAATATGTAATTAAAAAAATTTAAATTTTCTTAAAAAAGTATGTAACTAACTACTTAGTTACTATTTTAATATTTCCTTAAAAAAGTACACTTTACTTTCAAAACTTTTTAGTCTTTACAATTTTAGAATCAATGACGTTAAATTATTCCATCGTCACAGATTACAATTTATCACATTTTAATCCACCCTCATGGCCCATACAACAATGTATATGTACATATATTAAAAATCATAAATACGTAGTACTAAGGGCAAAGTACAAAGCTCTATAGATATAGATTACTATATTGGCTTACTCATAGCGACTATAAAAACATGAAACATCAAACATGCAAAATGAAAACAAAACGAAAACAATTCCAACTTAACAATAATCTTTGTTTAAGAATCTTTTTGGGTCAAATATATGTCGTCTTAATTTTATTTTTAATTTTGGGTGCATTTTATGTGTTGCCAATTGAATAATTTCGTAATTTACCCGACATTGACCGAATCTTAACTTCTTGACCTGTGTAAAAAATACTTTTTCGTCTCTGCTTACAAAATAAAGTAAGTGTTAACTGTTAACATTATGTTTCTATCAAACTATTATCTTTTCGGCCTTCTACGAACATAATATTTCTTTAACCTTCCACGAATATACAAAGATTACTAAATAGTCAGCTACTGTTCAGAAGCGTAAAGATGGTCTTGAAATATTTATTTTAAAACTCAAAGGTTTCTTTATCCGCTAGTGTATTTTCAATATGTATTACGTTTAGAAATTAGAACAATAATATAACACAAAAAAAATTCATTGAGTATCTGTTTTACATTTATTCATATAAGCTATGATATTATTTTTAAATGCTTCATCACATATTTACAATATTGTAAAGATGGAACACGGATATCATTTTATTTATATTTTATAACGAATCTAATATCGGTAACCAATCGCGTGTTCGAGTCCCGGCAAATGCCACATTCTAGAAAGGAATATGAATAAAAGACAAGACGCATTTACTCAATAACCTCGTATATTTCTGTACAATCAGTCTATTTCGGCAACAGAAGTATCAGCTGTTCCACTTGCTTCTTCATCATCTGTGTCCATTTCATCGCCACTGCTCCCTTGCTAAAAAAATAAAAAATATTCATTAAAATAAAAAATACTTACACCGAATCTTCTTTTTACTATTTTCTTTAATATCCCTATAATATATTTGTATATTCATCCGATTTCTAAAAAGAAGGAGGTTCCCAATACGACTGTACCAGATACCTATTTTGATGATTATTTTTTTATTTGAAAGCTGGAGACTCCCGTGGGATGCGATTGAAATTTAGTAGGATTTAAATTTTAATTTTGATTTGGTTCTGACAATTTGAACGTAGTTTTTTATTAAAAATAAGCATTTACCTTTTTTAATTGTTATTAAGTTAATCAGGGCATAAACATACCCAACAAATCGAAACTCGGCGTCCTTGAGTCATAAATAGTTTAAAATACTCCACTGTAAAATGGAAAATTCAAAAATATTAATAGTGAAATATTTCACAATTCATATTTTTTAATTTCCATGCGATTTCGCTGAATAATAATTAATAAATTCTCACTTCTAATGCTTGTTTTGCTAGGTCAATATTTATTCGATTTTTAAATGGACGAGAACGTATAAGTTTTTGTTATAAGTATTTGTAATTTAATATGTTTTAGTATTTTTATGGTGCTTGAGAATAATTATTATTATTTATTAGTATTGTATTTCTTGTATTCGTCCTCTTTCTGCTAACAAACGTCGGTCAAGCCTATGGAAGTTTCTTTCGTAATTCCACATACACAACAGTTATCAATATTTAATGCAACATTTTTAATGAAAATATCATTTAATGTTGCACTATGTACTTATTAATCAAGAAAGGCGAAACCGATTAAGTGATCTTCGATTCATCAGATCAAATACACAAGCAGAACAGGTTTTAAAAACTAAACATTCACCAAAAAAAGAGCGTGTGTGCCGAGCAGACGTGTCAGAAGTGAAACTTCTTTAGCAAAATTCAAAGATACCAAAATCGTCGCTGACTCCTTGACGTGACGGTATCGCCATCACGCGACCTTGAAATTTTACTCTCAACGCGCCTAAAGCAGTTTAATTTCAAACAATAATTCAGAACAAGAATTTTTAATTTTTGTTTTACTTACCTCTAGTTTAAGTTCCGCAGACTTATTTTCCAGTACAGCCTGTTTAATATACTTGAATATGATGTCGCGGCACTTTTGGGCGGCGTCGGGTGCGAGCCAGCCGCGCTTGGCGTGGCAGAGGTAACCCGTTGGAGGCTCTACGGATAGTATCTCTTGCACCTCTGGTACTTGTATGTCACAGTACTGAAAATAAATTGAAGTTGGTGATGTATGAAGTTTATGAATTTAGCATAGAACTTATATTTGATGCATTAAATTATCGAATGCTGTAACTTGGTTTCCAAATGATTGTGAGAAGTATTCAGCATAGACATGATTTAAAAATTAAGATTATTTTTTTCTTTTTATTATGTTGAGTACCTACATACTTTAAACGATTATATATTCCATTGTAAAGAATTTAACAGAGATATTGAAGACATACACAGCAATAGTTTATCGCATTTTATATTCCCGGCATTTGAAAGTCGTAATCATTCTCATGTCCATAAATCATAATTAGAAATATTTTCCATGTGCACTTCAATGATAATAAAATTTGTAGTTATAATATGCAATTAAAATTTATCTCCTTATTGTTATGTAATATACTAAGAATAGCAAAATGCAGTTAATATTTATTATCTTTTGACTTTTGATGAGTTCATCAGACACCAGGATATACCACCTAAGAGCCATAATATAAACCGTGTTTATTTCTAATAGCCAATTAAATTTTCTTAAGTAACCCACAGATTATTACTGAACGAATGTCTCTCTTATCTTCTCTATATCCTAGTAAATAATGCGAGCCAAGGGAGAAGAAATTTTTTATTTTTAGGCGTGTATGCAACGGTAGTGAAAATTCAAACCTAGAATCACCACCACCCTTACTAATAAAAATAGCACAAATATTTTTTTAGTAATTTACGGTAAAAAAATCAATTTTCACTAACTTATAAACAGAAGATTATTATACTTTACCATATAATAAATCTGTCGTTGTGGAGGTATCGTAAATGGCTTGAAGTACACAGAACCTTCCGGTATGTGCTCTTCTGTAGAAGATTCGTCTAACGGCACTTTCTTGAAACAACGTTCCCTCTTTGAAGTCACTTGATCGTATGTTACTACGAAAAATTTAACTATGAATACCTTGCCTTAGTAAAGTCAAATATTGTGTACCTAATATATGTATATAGTAAAATATTGTATAAAATCCTATGTAATTTTTAATGTTTTTTTTTTTATATATGAATAAAAGCTTTTTCTAGCTGATGTGTCTTCTGTCTTACTTCTACATATTAAAAAGTATCAGAACATGCAAATTTTACTTCTTATTTTCACTTTTAATGTAAATAAATTGCATAGTTTAGATTTGAATACCTGCATGTCTCAGCCTAAAATCAAGAGTTTGGTAGTATCTGGCTTGTGGCTCCTTTCTTGGGTCGTAACCAAATCTCACCCACGACATTTTCCATGGCCCAGTTCTATTGTGCAATCCCAAGCATGGCAAGATAATTTTCAATGAAGCCAATTTGATTTTGGTGTGATGTTTTATATGATTGTAAGACCATATTGGGCGCTCTTCAAACATCTAAAGAGTTACATAAAATAATAGAAATTGTTTACTTAACAAGGAATTCCCAGGAATCATTTTAAAATTATTACAAGTAATTGTGATATTGTACAATTCATAATTATAAGTTTTATGTAAGCTGCAAGATAAAAAGAAGGTTCTGTAGGTATATAGAAAGCTGAAATAGAATACATTTATTAACAAATTAAGAATTCGGTTCCCACTCCCTCCTCTTACAGGGTAGACTCTACACAAATAGAAAATAAAATAG
Organism: Colias behrii; assembly: GCA_029959065.1. Taxonomy (NCBI): domain Eukaryota; kingdom Metazoa; phylum Arthropoda; class Insecta; order Lepidoptera; family Pieridae; genus Colias; species Colias behrii. The sequence continues at coordinate 10,867,812 of JARWMC010000003.1, forward strand.
TATAAAACAGATTACACAATATACCTTTTTCACCATCTCAAATTCTTGTTCCAGCTGTTGATTTCCAACAATCTTACTATTTTTGATATCCATAAAATATTCATGAGGTTCAGTTGGCAGTTCATCAGTTAAATTAAATTGATATTTTGGTATTGGCACTCCTCTCTCTGTCCTCATTTTGTGTACTTCATCCTTATCATCAGGAAGATCGTCATTTTTGGCCACATAGCTCCTTTTGTCAGTGTAATAGTAGTTGATGGGCTTGTCAAATCTTATGAAATTTCCCGGGACAATGTAAAGTGGTGCAGGTTGTCTATAATAACAATAAATGTTAAAATTAAATATAAATAACAGTTAATGTATGTAATACAAAATCTATGTGTTCATATCATCAATATCAATGTACATTATGAATACATCTTTTAATGCACAAATGTATTTGCAAAGTCATAATATATAGTATTTATATGCATGCATTATTTTGCTTTGTGGAACCTAATATTTTCTACATATTCAATACAACTCAAATATAAATATAGAACCACATAAAATATAGAATACTTACTCCATAAACTTCAAATCATCTAGCCCTGATGGTATTATATCTTCCAATGCACATTCAGGTTTATCAGTATTTGTATTTTTTAATGGTAAAAATTGAAAATCACAAATGGCTGAAACAAATCACATTTTTTTTTTCATTAAATTAAAAAGAATTGAATATGAATAAGTTTTTTATTTATAATGTTGTCCTTACTGTCGAATTTATAAATTTTCTTCACATGACCCAGTACAGATGTGTTTACAACTTCAGTTTTTATTGTATTTCCCTTATCCCGAGTTTTCTTGACCTTAACTTTAAGTAGTACCCCTGCTGTTGGTTTAGCATCGGCATTTGCTGGCTTCATAAAAGGATTATCAGGGTGAAAAGACAATGTAAGTTGCTTTTTGGATGGTTGTGCACATATCTAGAAAATAAATTTTATTTAAAATATAATATGAATCCCGATGTTCGTGTCGTTTTCTAAAAATTTGAGAAATATTTTTTGTTATTGTAACTTCTATGTTATTCGTACATATATAGCACTCATAAGATTTCGGATTCAACTCGTATATTCGTAATAAAAATTGAAATAATTTCAGTTTAATGTTAATACGTGCCTGAGAAATAGTTTTTATTCCACCCAAACATTGAACTGCTTTTTCTTCATTTTTAACAATGCCAGGGAATAATACGCATGTTAGTTCCCGATTATGTTCTTGATTAATATCCATAGTTTTTATTCACGATAAACTTAATAATAATGTATTCAAAATGACCAATTTCTGTTTTCTTCAAACATAAACACGCGGATTTGACATAAAACCGGCTGTTTTTGACAACGTACGATGACAGTTCTTTTGGATTGCGTTCAGTTTCTTTAAAATTCCTGATTTCATCCCAAAACTATATTTTGGATGATAAAAGGTGTTTAGTGTTAAAGGTAAGCAGTCCTTATGCGTTAAACTTTAAAGATTACACAGAAAGGAATTTCTTCTCAAATATACTCAGTATTAATTTAAAAGCTCGCCATAAAACTCCTTAAAAATTTGAAAAGTAATAATACATCATAATAAAAATTATTTCTACATAAATCACTTCCTTTCTGCCATATTAAATTTATTTTGTTCCAGTTTCCTTTGGGTAAAGGCACAAGGCATGGAAATGTACAATAATTATCTTGTAATTTATCTATTTCGGTACACTCAGTGCCATTTAAATACAAAGTAAAAACGATTTTTTAAGGGAAAAAGGTACAGAGGAATTAATATTTAAAAAAAATAAAACTATTTCTTAAAAATATATTTTATTACGACTTAAAACAAATGAGAAATTAATGCATAAGAATTTGCATTTGCGCCAACTGACTGTAGGTATCACCAGGCATTCTGTACGCAATGTTGCCAGCAAATGTGTTTAGTACTTCAGCTTGTTCCCGCAGCCAATCCACCTGCTGGAAAAATAATTGACATCTTAATTATGTAAGTATCAATAATTACAAATTTGGCAAGCAACCACAGGTCCGTATTTAAATATTACCAGAATTTTTTCGCTCTATGGATTTAAGCAAATCTTATATTTTGTAACAAAAATATTTGAAAATATTTCGTAAATGTATTCTTATAATTTTACTACATTTCAATATGGCAGAAAATACAATTTATCCAAAGTTTATTTAACTTGCATTTCACTTATAATCCACCATACAAGAACCAAATCATCGACCCTTACCTGTATTATATTATGCGTAGTGACAGGACTGACGGTCCTAAGCCGCTGTCTCTGCGCGACCAGTATGGTACAAACTGCACGCAGCACGGCGGGTAGGCAACGTAACAACTCGCCGCGCGCAGACCGCGCTGCGGACACGCGTGCGTCCAGTTCAGCTTTGCTCAGCGGGACCACCTCGCATTCGCGGAGCGTCTGTATAATAAATGTTATTAAAATTAAAAAGGTTGTCCTCCGTACACTTAATTATTAGCAGAGTTAAGTATAAGTTTGTACATCATAGTCGTTAATTAAAAAGGATAGTTTGTAAAAGGCCTGTTCACCTTGTTACGAGTTCTTTTCTGTATTATAATTTCATTCAGTAAACCTTACGTAAATCATTTTTAATTATTGGTAACGTTGTATTACGTGCACAGAACAGTAAAAACATATAGAAGTGCTATAATGTCATAATTAGTATGAAAACCAGTGTCGCCAAACCCACACATTTAAACCGATAGTTATACAGTACACTACAAGTAAACTATGCCTTTGATTGGACAGCTTAATTTGAGTAAAAACTGACTTAGGTTATAAATTCAGCATTTCAATATGTACCCTAACGCACCATGTTACGGTTTATTTTAGTATAACATCCCTAGGTATATTAGCTGTTTTGTTTCTCATTGCACAGAAATTCCAAATTCGAAAACATTCAGCTACTCCACAACAGAGGGCGTTAGTTTTCGATAGATATAAATTTGAAACGCAACACATAGAGATAAGGTTGAAATTTGTGTCACTCAACATTAATGACATTAACTTGATATTTATCTGATGCTATGCCCTGAGGGAAGTCAGCCTTGTTATCGATAATTCACAAATAAATATTTTTTGTGTATTTTTTTTCTTTCTTTTATATGAGTATAGTATAATGTGTCACATTTTGGAGTATGTTTATTACTACTAAGTACGTCTTTTTATATTATTATTATTAAATAAAAAACGGAATAGAATAGTATTAATCTATATTTACAAAATACAAACAGAAAATATGCATTATTTTAAATCTTGGAACTGCCGTAGGTTTGCTGTATCGGTGGCCTTTGTTAGACCGCTTAGTGCTGTTCGGCATCCAGTTAACTCGTCACGTTGCATTTATCCATTTCTCTTTTAAATTAGCCTCTTTGGGAAATCTATAAATAAATTGGACAAATGAAAGCTAAGGAAAAATAAAATAAAATTTAATATTTATAATGTTTGTCTTTTCTAAAGTATCGATACTGTCGATATGCGCCACAAGCATCACTAAAGCGACATTCGTTTGTTTATTGCAATAATATTCCAGAAAGTCTTGTTTGCTGTTCAATCTATAATAGTACTAATTTCTTACGGATTAAGGTTCATTTTGACTAGATATTTGTATACAATTTTGACAAATTACGACAAGCGAAGTTATAACATAAAATTTAATTAAAATAAATAAAAATAAGACTTACCGATGGTATGAAATGCCTCCATTGCTGATATTATTTCGTCTGCTATCATTTTTGCACTCTAATACCGAACAACACGTCCTAATTAATGAATAAATATGGAAAAAAGGTTTGACAGCTGACAACCGACTCGAATATTTTTCTGCGCATAACTGAGAGCAAGTTAGGTGATCTTACCTTACCAGTGACACGTGGGCCACGCCCACATCACACTTCTATCTACTTTACTGTTCTGTGATTACGTAATAAATCAATACTCAAACTGTAATATAATAAACAGGGAAGATGGTGAATTTGTTACATATTTATTTTTATTTATAATAACATTCAAATGCTTTATAAATATATTTTTTTGAAGAATAGAAAAAAAAATTGGTTGATTGTAAAGTAGGTTTACGATCGAGATGTTTACGTGATAACGTCTTATTGGTGGCAGCGCTCGAGATGAGACGGGAGATCGGTCCGTCTCTCTCTCGTTATACCTGCGATCGCGCTCGTGAGGTTTTGGTGTGACACAAGTTTCTGAACATGTCACCCGACTAAAACGATTTTAAAAACGTTATCACGTTAAAAAAATAGTGAAGATGCTTTTATTAGTCTCCCAACCAGCCGTAACAACAACATAACTACCACTACCACACACTGCACCCACCTCTAACGCGCCCTCATAGTTCTCCTCGTGGAACTGATCGAAGAACGTCATCAGCTTGCACAGCTTAGTGTAGGCCTCCACCAGCGCGGCGGGTAGCGGCGTCTCAGCGGAGCGAAGGCGGCGCGAAGCGTGCTCCGCGAGCGCACCGAGCCGAGCCCGCAGGCCACCCGCACCACCGCCGCTGTTCACAACTTGCGCGAGCAGCACGCAGAATAGCTCCAGCACGCGCTCTAAGTTCTAAAAGTAAATGGAACTTTACGGCATATATTATACTTTTATTTATGTTACTCTTAAATTGAAATGAAATTGACATACTATATGGAAATAAAAGCATTGCTACCAAATAGGCAGTATTATTATTTAAAATTGACCTCATTTTTTGCAATAAGTACAATACAAATTTCATAATTGAAAGAATTATTAAACCAAAATAACTCACCCCAGCAATATCATACATAGTTATGGCATCTTCAAACAGGCCTTTGTTCACTAGCTGTTCAGCAACATTCAATGCTATCACCTGAAATTTGAAAACAATTGGAAAGTGAATTTAGGAACTGCACTTCTTATTCTTAATCGTATCTTGTGATACATACCTTGCTATCAATATGAGGGTTATTAAATTGGTCCAAAAGCCCTGTGGTTCTAAGACCAGTTGCGGGATCCATTCTACCGAACAGGAGATCATAGTCGCGACTCTCAAGCGCTAGGTCCGTGCAGCAGCACATGAAAAGATTCTTTCCACTGGGATCCTTAAGGTTACTGAAATATTAAATTTTAAATCTTGATAAGCATATACAAGCACTAATTGATTACATCGTAAATAAAGAGTCTTAATTATGTATTTTATGAATAAAATTTGATTAGGTACAAGTCACTACTCATGTTATTCTTGAGATTATGAGAACCCTCTCATGCTACTTACCCAATTAGCATGTTATAGACAACAACCTTATTATTATAAATTCGTGATTACATACCGTAAGAAATAGTAATAGTGCAGAGCGTCGGATGGATCCGAGAGCTCGAACTTTCTAACATACAACAGCACAAGTCTCGCCAAATTCAATCTTCGCAGAGGATTCGGGTCATCCGTGTCCACAGATACTAGAATCATTAAATTAAATCAATATTTAATTTATTATTAGTGAAATGGCATTAAATGCCGATTCGCAAATTGTAGAAAATTTTATACTTACATAAAGGTGCTTGTACATTGCGCGGCGTACCCAACATGTAGACGTCGTGTAGAGCAAGCGCCATATGCACACCATGTACTTGGTATCTTTATATTACATAATAAAAATGATAATATTAATGTTTGGTTGAACTTTTTAATGAATATCAAATTTACTTCATTGAACAACAATAATTAAAATTGTATTAAAAACATTTAAAGCTCACCTTGGGATTCTAGAAAGAAATTCGATAGCTGGCTCAAATTGACCTGTGAGTGTCAATACTTGGAAATATACCAATGGCTTCTCATATGCATGGTAATGTGTTTCACCTAAACAAGCAACAAAAAGTAAAAAAAAGGAAAGTAAAAAATATTATTATAAGCAAGAAATCTAAAACATTTCAAGTCAAATAGTTTAAAAAATAAAAAATATTTCAAATTCTACTGACCATATTCTTCCAAGATCATCTTTTGTAAATCAGAGTATGAGAATGATTCTGTTTCATTGCTTGTTTTGGTTTTAATTACGGACAGTTTAAGCCACAGATAGTCATCTGCTGTTTTAGCTACTTCGGAATGTTCGTCGCTCACATCACAGCATCCTATCACACAGTATACCTGAAAAATAAAATGTAATGAATACAAAAGGCGACACCAAACACTGACTTTGCATTTTAGTTATTTTATTCATACATTAGAATATTTTTATGCAACATAAGCTGTTTTAATTTTTTAATATTTGCATTTTGTCTACTTTTCGAAGTAGCGAGATACTCTATCTTGCTACTTCGAAAATGAGTCTTATTTTATAATGATTTTTAAAGCACAGCAAAGTTAAGCACTGTAAGTAATTTTGAATAAAGTACATACTGCTCTTTTGTATGGATCTGATGAATTGCGAACTTGAATTCTGTACTGGAAATTGATTGCATTCTGCAGCTTCTCACTGAGAGCCTTCTCTGGATTGCGCATGTGCTCTTCGAGCGCCGCTATAAACTCTTCATGCTCCCGCCTACAAATAAAAACATTTAATTTTTTGCCCAGAAAATCTAAGTTAATTTCAAACTTAAATTTTTTTGTTTTGTATCACTGATATTTGAAAAAAAAAAAGTATTTCAAATGGTTAATTCCTGGTTTGAATATTATTTATTTAAACTACTTTATGTTACATCTATGCTTGACCTTTTCTCATCACTAAACATACAATTAATAGGAACCAAATATACATATTATGAAAATACCAATCCTACCCAGCTTTTCGTAGACAGTGCAAAGCTGCACTTGCATCTCCACTCCTCAGGCAATAGTACACCATTGGCCACAATGGTCTGTCGTCTATCACACCATCAGTCAAACCCTGGGCACTTTGACCCTGGAGGCGGAGACCAACAAAACCTCGAACCAGAGGGAATGTACCTGGCTCCCCTCCCCTCATAGCGGCAGCAGGGTTTGCACGAACCACATCGCTCATATACTGTTTGTACCTTAAGAAATACAATGGAATTAACTTAACTTGGTAATACTTTAAGTTGAGTTTGATTATATAGTCGATTAAATAAATAAGATTACAGATTTGATCTTAGAAAATAAAGAAAACTATATCGACACTGTACCGAGACATTCTCAGTTTAAAAAAAGATATATTAAATTAATTAATTTAAAGAAAATTACTTTAAATGTATTGTTGTTGAAATTATAAAATCCCAAAGGATATAAATATTTTATCAAAAGAATGAAGAATCAAACCTCTTTTCCAAATATTTCTTCCCTTGAGAAATGAGGCACTGTTGAATAGTTGGATTTCCTCTTGCTTTTAATGGATCCTCATCTCTTACTAGAGCTGGTATATTTGACATTGTTTTAATAATTTCCCACATTTCTTTAACTTTCTGCAAAATAAATTTAAAAAGTTGTTTCATATGTCTGTACAGCAGATATAAGGCTGAACCACATAAAGTTGACGAAAAAATATGTACAACACAAAGAGCACAATTTGCATTATAACATTTGATAATTAATTAAACTCTTTAATTGAAAATGACAATTTTGTAATTTCACAAAATAAGAGTTAGGCCCGGATTCCTCTGTCGCTGACGTCGGTCGCGTACCGTCAGTCGCGTAGCGCGCTGATCATCAGCGCCAATGAAAACATCCGTAGTGCGATACTGACCGCTCCACGGTAGTCGTGTGGATTTGTGAAACGGAGTTCGAATTTCGGATATTATTATGAACCCGTTTATAAATTGTTTAGTTGCTGCAGCATACTTACGCAAGCGGAGACGGCGTCAATATAGAAAAAAAAGATATCACATTCACCCAATTGTTGCTGATAGGGTGACGAATGGTGAATTTTCTACTTTATTTGAAAAGCTACGTCAGGACGAGGAAAAGTTTTTTAATTATTTTAGAATGAAAGTAAAAACTTTTGATGAACTGTTATCAGTTAGAAAATCACCTGAAACACTGCTCTATGATGATATACTGATGGCGTATCTACCTCTTGTTTGTATGTATAATATCATTGGTGGCGGGCGACTGTACGCGCGCGTGCCGATGATCGGGAACAGAGTGTGGACGCTCATAGCGTATTATTCTATAGCGCGTCAGTCGACCGACGTACGCGGCGCTGACGAGCGAGACCGACGCGCGCCATCAGCGGCGCGTAGCAACTCGCGCGCCGCTGATGTCAGCGTCACAGTGTGGTGCTTCATAGAACACAACGTATATTCGTACGCGCGACCGACATCAGCGACAGAGGAATCCGGGCCTTAGGCTATTTTATAAACAAGTTTGGTAAGATGGCATAATTATTATTCTTGTAAATGTTTAATCACTTACAGGATCATTAAACTCTTCAGCCACTTGGGCAAATTTCTGATGCAGAGCAGTCCTCGATTTAGCACCTTGGAAGACTAATTTGTTGTATTGTTGGACCTGTCTAGCATAAGCCGCTTCTATATCATCTAACATTGAGTGACCAAACTTTTTAGGTGTATCTGCAATACTAGGTGGTTCAGGTGCTCGTTTTAAATCTAACCAGTTCTGGGATGGTCCAATCATAGCATTCATTAGTTTTATCTTCTCCTTGTTCCATTCTGAGAGCATGTGCTCCCATTTCTGGTCCTCAGTGGTTTGTAAGGACTAAAACATAAATTACTATGTGAGAAAATAAATTATAACAATATAATATTAAAAAAAATTGGTTGTTTGTAAAGTAGGTTTACGATCGAGATGTTTACGTGATAACGTCTTATTGGTGGCAGCGCTCGAGATGAGGCGGGAGATCGGTCCGTCTCTCTCTCGTTATACCTGCGATCGCGCTCGTGAGGTTTTGGTGTGACACAAGTTTCTGAACATGTCACCCGACTAAAACGATTTTAAAAACGTTATCACGTTAAAAACTAGTACCTTCATGTTACAACTACTTTTAAAACATACATTGTGGAAAACTCAGTATAAGATTGATGAAATAAACATAATACTTACATTTTTATTAACTTCATCAATGAGTGATAAAATGGCATTTTCCCTTTCATTTTTCAAAAAACTTTCTATATCAGAATCAGCTATTGGTTGTAGGGGTTCAAATGTACGCTTTGATGATAATGTTTCCAACTTCTGTGATATTTGTTGCAAATCTATCCCTTTCGACCCAAATAAGAGGTGCCTAATGGAAATAAAGTGAATATGTAAATTTGTAAAACTACGATTATGTTTAGATACTGACATTTACGATTTAGAATCATAACAACTTACGCTTGGATATCATTAGTCCCCGATTGTATTACTCTTGAATAAAGCTCATGAGAAGCTTCAAGTACTTGTCCTAGGGATCTCTCCACTCTTGGTAAGTCTTCATTACCCTCGATTTCAGTAGTTAGCTGCTCTGCTTGTTGCAAAAGTTTACTAAAATCCTCATCGGCCATCCTGCTTAGGTTATTAGTGAAAATGCACCACTTAAATTCTATACACTTATGACAAACTCTCTTACGAGTGTAGATTACATCTATTTTAAATTATTATGTTTTTAAACTTCAACTATTCGATATAGCACGGCAAAAACTGAAAAAAATATTCAAACGCGCGGTTAACTCGGAAATAATCAAATCGGCTTTTTAATTGTCACTTGTCAAGTTGTCAGAACAATTGACAAATAAAAAGTCAACAGAGAAAAGACCCTTCACAGACTGTCAAACTTAAATCATACCTGTGAATCTAGCCGTGTTTTCCAATTACAGCACTAGAGCGCACTATGCGGCATAATGCTTAACGTTGAATGTTCCAACTACAGCAACGCTTCGCACAATCGAGCACTCTTAAAAGTAATGCGCGTGAATGTTTTTTTTTCTAGTTGGAACATTCAACGTTAAGCATTATGCCGCATAATGCGCTCTAGTGCTGTAATTGGAAAACACGGAATGCGTGCAATCGATTTATCGATAGGGCGTATTCAGAAAGAAAGCTTGAAACTTATAAGCGCTTATAAGCGCTTATCGGCGCTTATAAGCGCTGGTTACCCGCGCAGGAAAATATATAAACATGCGCTTATAAGCGCTGATAGGCGCCGACAAGTTCCAACAAGTTTCAACAAACTTGTCGGCGCCGATCAGCGCTTGTTCATATATTTTCCTGCGCGGGTTACCAGCGCTTATAAGCGCCGATAAGCGCTTATAAGCGCTTATAAGTTTCAAGCTTTCTTTCTGAATACGCCCTTAGTTATTTATTTTATTGAAATGTGTATGTTTGTTACCCACGTAAATGAAAGTGGTAGATTTTGTTAAACCTTTAATAAACCTTTCAGTTACAATAATGTTAATCTATACGATGTCACAATGAGTCTAGTTAACAGGAGACAAATCACCGAGCAAGTGTGAGACAATGAATAAGGCTACGTATCTACTGCGTAGTGCGTATTGCGTATTAACTAGGTAAAGTCCGGTCGCGGAGCAGGAAGAATTTCGTACATTGACCTGTTATTACCTGTCACTGTCACTCCAACGTAAAAATAATGTGTCTTGCTCGCACAGGTGCAATGACCGTCGTCCTTAGGGATTGTAAACCTTTAACCTGAGAGCGTAAGGTTTGTGTTTGCTTGATTGGTGTCAGGTGTTCAATTATGATTTTGTGAATTCAAAATTTATAAGAATAAACCTCAAACTCTTTATGTCCAATCAAAATCCGCCTAAGACGAAATCGCGTGTTAGACTAACGTACACAGACATACATTAAGATCTTAATGTATGTCTGTGCTAACGTATTTCTGTAATATTGTATATAGTAAATTATTTTTTGAAAAATAAGGTCATAAAGAAGTTTCACTCACTTTTTTTATATAATATATCGTGGTTATTGAAAAAGTTAAAATGTAACTAACTAATAAGTATTGTAAATGAATAAAGGACATTTATTTAATAAGTTAGTAAAAAACATTTTCTCCTCCAAATATTTCATGTAAACTGCACTTCATTCAAAAATGTTTGTGACCACTGTCAGTAAAGAGGTCATTGTACGAAATTCTTTCTGCTCCGCGACCGGACTTTAGTGAAAATTAACGGTCAAAGCTGTTCGAAATTCCGTCAAGTGCGTTCCGTTTCGGAACGCCACAGACAATAAAACATAGATAATATAAGTGGTAACGCCACAATATGTGATGTGATGAATAAATACATAATATTCAAATACAAATAAAATAGCTTTTTCCCACACTTTTTCCATATTATGTGTAACATGCTTGAAAAATTGCATATATTGCTTAAAGCGTATATTATGAAGATACATGTATACTTAGTATTTTTATGAATATAATAATTATTTTATTTTTATTTCAACAAAATTATTATTTTTTAATATCGATACATCGATACAGTTTTTCATTATTTATATCCCTTTAGAGCGATTGTATTATTACGTATATGTATAGAGATGTTTATGTGTGATCCATGTTTGTGTGCAAAAACAGGCTAGTGTGTCGATTTTGTAATAGTGTGAGTTTTGTAAAGACACAAATTATTTTTGTGAATGTGTGATTTTGTTTCATAGTGTGAGTTACCCTCCCCGAACATTTGCCAGCGTGCTCCATCCATTACTAATTAATGATCTAAGGTTAATGTGTATAATATTAAAAAAAATAAGTGTAGTCAATGAAAAAGAAATATTTTAGGAGTTATAATTACCAGCCATTTAATACACGGAATATACCTTAACTTTTAAAACAAAGTGAAAAAAATACAAAATTCAGTTTGGTTCAGTACTTTTCTTTCAGAAGTCGGTGGCAAAAGTCAATGAAACAAAAAAACAAAGCCACCGACTACCGAAATTAAAGTTATTTTACACTTTTTTGCGGTTGTTTTTGAACTCGGTAATTTTTTTTTTTTTTTAAGTTTGGACGGTGTAATTTGCTGAGGAACAATTCAAATACTAGACCGTAAAAAAATTATAAAATGGGCAACCGACAAATATTTTCGGTTTCTAGATTTATTCGATTTAAAATTTCTGTTTTAGACATTGAGTTAATATGTACTTAAGTACATGCTGTAGTTACATGGTTTTAGAACTTAATTATATAAAAATTCTCATCCTAATAAATAATTTCAAAAAAAATTTACTATTATATTCTATTAAACTCAAATGTTCAAATAATTTGAGCCCAATGTTAGATTTAGAAAAAGAAAAGATTGACAGCAATTTTGTTTCCAATCTATGGATGTATTCAACAAAATCATCCGGAGGCACTCGTAATCCACCAAAGCGATCACGGCTAGTGTCGTAAGCTCTCAGGCAGATGTACAAATTTTTGTCATTTGCTTCGTCTGCATATGATGAGGCGTAATTGACTACCGAAAGGCTGACTGACTGTGATTATCCACACACTTTCGTAACAAATATCCACAGATATAATGGAATGCATTTTGTTCCGGAATATCGTAATCCTTTTTAAGGTTTTCTGAGATATTGGATGTTTGAGGTGGGTTCTGCACAGAAACTTGTGGTGGAGCTGTATTTTTCGTAAGGATGCTGTCGAAATCTTCGTTACAGTTCGTAGCGTCTGACATTTTAAGAATCTGATATAAAAAGTTTTTTCTGAAAGCCCTGGTGAATTGAATGCTTGTAGGTTCCCTACAATTTCCACCAGCTTGCCTCATGACACCACAGCATGACACCAAAGAAATTTTCTATACCTACAATCATTAATCATTATTAATTCTGCGTGTTAAAATCTTGTTAAAATGTAATCGTATCCCTCATCTCTGAAATCGTTATAAAACTGCCGAATTGAATTAATTATAATGAAAGCATTTATAAATTTTATTATTTTAGTAACATCTCGGCCGCTAGTTTTATTTTTAACTCTCATAAGTACAGAAGTACTGTTGTTGTTGCTTTGTCTAGCAATTCTTCTTGTAGTGTAGTACACCTATATTGTTTATTGTAGGGTTTTGGCGAGCCAATGTTGCTTGAATTCAATAAATCAAAGAGGTTGTTCATGGCTTCAATAAAATATATCTTGCCATTAGCAACTTGTAGAGTACCCGACGATTGGTAATTATTTAAAGCTGCTACTACAGTATTGCTAAACACTTGCACGGCAAACCGAACTTTTTGTTTTTGAAAACTATTTGGCTGTATATGCGTATCTGTTAGACGAGGAGCTGATCGCATGTATTTTATTTTATCTTGTTCATACATGTTTTCTATATCCTCTCACCTAGCAATTTTGTTTTCAAACTCATAATTCAATAAATTATTACGAACACATTTTATTAAGTGGGGTACATCAAATATGTAGTAGGTATATTTTGTGGCTATCAATCTCAAAACATGAGTTTTCTTTACAAATACCCAGTATTTTTGAAAATACCAAAAAATCTGATCCTAGATCTGATACAAAGGCTCGTACATTAAATCCAAGCTGTTTTTAATTTATCATCTATTTTAGTACTGGAAATAAAAGAGAAGCCAATAGGTTGTTTCCAGTTTGATGACCTTCATACCAACATTCTGTTGCCCATCTATTTCATGTAATCCTAATACTTTGTCTTCCTTGGTGTTGTAGAATAAGTTTAACTTTAGACTCATCTCATCCATACACAGCACACATTCCTTTTGAGACGGTGACATATGCTTGATTGTAGCTGTTTAAACATCCCACATTTGTTGGTTGAGTTGAGTTGCCATGGGAAGGTACATCATAGCTAAAGTTGATTTGGATGGCAAACAAACTGTCTTTGATAAAAATCGATAAGCGAGTGGGCTTGTGAAATACATATTTAAGCAAAACAATTTAAAACTCTACTGTATCTATTGTTTTTACAATGCGGTTATAAATATAGTTGCGCCTTTACAATTGTGCTTAAATTAGGGGATAAAAATTGATCACAACCTCTCAAAAATTGTTCCTCGGTAATATCTTTATCTTTTTCAGTGATAGTTTTCAACTTGTTGCTTGTTTTGAATAATTGTTTTCTGAGTCTCTTTTTTCGGGGAGTATGATCAGTCAATCGTGCTGGTGTCTGAGAACTGCAGTCCATAACTTTGTACTTTTTAGAGCTGGTCTGTCGGGTAATTTGTGATGAAGGACCCGCTATTTCACGGTCTGTTTGAGCGGATTGCCGTTTTAAATGCCTGGGTTTATTGTGTAAATCCAATTTTACGTCACTTTTTTTTATTTTATCATCGGTCTGTATGTGGATGGAATCTTTAGTTGGTAAAAATAACGTAGGCATAGCTGTTTTCTTCAAGGATTTCTTCCCGTACATACTATTGTCAAAATGCAAACTGCAAATATATGTATGTTTTAAACTTTCGATGGACCTTTCAAGTAGATCCGGTCTTCTACAAGCTTCTACCCATAATTTACATCTGAAATATAATACAAAACAAATTTATAGATAATAGATATATTGTGAATCTACTAGGTATAACCGAAAGGGTATACTATTATACAATCCGACTGCGACATATACATAATTATAAAAAAATGACATCCGCTATTTTGGATTTCAAAATGGATGGCTTTTTCGTAACAAGCACCCCAATCATACTCAAAATTGATACCCATATCAGATTATAAAAAAATACCGTCCGCCATCTTGGATTTCAAAAAGGATGGCTATTTCGTAACAAGCACCCCAATAATTATACTCAAAATTGACACCCACATATCAAATTATAAAAAAAAATGACGTCCGCCATCTTGGATTTCAAAAAGGATGGCTTTTTCGTAACAAGCACTCCAATCATTATGCAGTCTAAAGTACGGCCAACGAGAAGCGATACCAAATGTAAACAAAACACATGCAAGGTCTTTGGCAATTGCAGGGGTGCGTAACTTTTTGAAAGTTGGATTTATACATATAGTTTTAAAAAATATCCGGCAAATTGTAATAATACCAAAAAGGATAGTCTATTTTTATAAATTTTATCATAATTTGAATTATTGTTTATTGTAGATTTAAATTAAATAACGCGAATAATAATAATTTTCTGAATCATAAAATATAATAAGAATAATAAAATGGCCGCCCGAATGTTGGCGAATCCGTCTTCACCGTAGACAGAGAAACCTGTCTACGGTCTTCACGTTGTTATGTTTTTGCCGGGAGAACGAGACATTACGACAAAGGCACAAGATGGAAAGAGATTGATAATAAATTGTCAACGCCACAATTGTTTTTTAGGTGAATGACCTTTTGTATCGCTTCTCGTTGGCCTTACTTTTACAATAACAAAACATAAGATATTTATTTACCTTTCTTCTGTGCGTGGAAACTAATGAAACCGCAAATTTTTATTTATAAAAGATGACGACTTGCAATCTTTCACAGCACACGTCGTATTCACCATTTGAAATAAAACAAATATAACACAAATATACAGTCCCCGGCACGTAACTTGGCAAGAGTCGTTAGATGCGCAGAAGTCGTTCTTTAGGTCTCTTTGGTGGTCAAGCGGGACGCGGGGTATAACGTAGCGCCGATCACGACTCGCTATTGGTGCGTCAGTCGACCCTTGCCTCCCGCACCGCGTCTACGTTCCGTTCGCTCCCGATTACACTTGCGTGCACGAAAGTTGTACCCTTTGTTTTTGTTGACTTTTTGTTACGAGTTCAGTTTTAAATTAAGTTTTGATTTTGTTTTGGCTTTGTTAGTGTTATAGTTGTTGTTTTAACTTTAGTTTTTGTAACGTGTATTACAATGCCAGGACCAAATACTGTTTTACGCAGACATGCCAGAAAAATGGTATACGATGTGTACTGTTTCATGGAGAAAGAAGCTCAAACTGAAAAAGAGACGGTAAAACGGACTGCAGAAGCTACTAAAACGTCAGAAAGAACTGTACGCGTTAGCCCTCAATGTGCCCTGAATGATACTTCCCGAACTACTAAGTACTTACATGGTACTAACATCGTTTTGTTCGCAGTTCGGGAGCGGCTTTCCCGCGTCTCGCCTCTCACACCCCGCACGATTGCCCTGTCTAGACGGCTTCGTCGGACGACTGTAGGATTTTTTACAGACTGTTCGTAAATTGTTTGTACATATGTAAGTTCAAAGAATAATCATGTAGTTCTAATTTTTGCAATTATATGTATAATATTAGCTTTATGTTAAAAATTGTGGTTAAAAATTAAAATAGCGATACATTGTTTTATTGTTAAATGTTAGCAGTACCTAAGACTATTAGTATACATATACAATAAGTTACTCCTTTCCTTTGTTATCCTCCTTCACATTATAATGTTTTTTTTTTATTTGTAGTAGGTATATATAAAATTAATGGTTGGTTTGTGAAATTTATATTTTGCATGTTATAAATACTTACCTGTAACGGTTTGTTTGGAAAAAATTCGATCACTATGTGGGATTTCAACCCGCGTCTTCTGCCAATCCAGGGCGACCTCGACGTGACGCCTTGACCAACCTGGGCCCGCAATCGGCCACTCGTGATCCCGCCAGAGCAATCGAATTGCTTAGATTACAAAATAAAAGGCAGATGGAGCATGTCAATCGTCCATCGCCCTTGTCAAAGAAAATACGAAATCAAAAACGAATACGAACCTCCGCCAGTGCTATAGCGATTCTAGTGTCATGCAATACGTCAAAAGGGGTTTGATATTTTAGTAAAAAAATGCTGTCTTGTGATATTAAAACGCTGTAAAATTTGTTCCCGAAAACAAACAAAAAGATAAAACATCGTTTTACAGGTTTTGTGTAGATTATTTGGCTTATTTAATTTTGTATACAAATGATAATTTTACATATACGAAGGAATACAAAACTTCAACGTATGCTGCCAGTATTTTGAAAATGAATTTGCCATTTTTATGGGTAAAACTATACGTAGTATATTATTATTAGTCTGTGGTAAAACGGTAAAATGGTTAAAAGATCTACGGGGTAGTGCTGTTGGATTTTTCGATCGTGAATGTGATTATTTGTAGGTATAGTGCAATAAAGGTTCATGATCATTATTAGATTATTTTAATAAGCACTTTTATAAAAAGCGTCATAGTCGTTTTCGCTCGCGATTTAATTCATGTGAACTCCATGATGGATATGATGAAAATAAAATGTCCCGCATTCTCGACTAAAAACAACCAGTATTCGCAATCATGTTTTGAAAAATAAAAACTTTTTTTAATGTAATTTATTTCATTAAAAATTGAATAAAATTATTTTGTCCATATATAACTTTAGTAGATAGGTGCTTTATGTAAGTAACAAAATAATTTTTACAATATTATAAAAAATATCATAAACCCGAATTTATATTAAAATAAAAATTAAACCTTGACTGCTAATTTATGTAGCCTACGTCACTACCACCACTACCTTCATAATTCAGATGATTGCAATGACACCTCACAACTCAAAATCGATCCAACAGTTTATACTGCAGGGCGTGTCAAAGAAATATTATACATACATACACTCGAAAAACATAACCCTCTTTCTTCCGTAGTCGGGCAAAAATTTGGAAATTTTTTCAATATCTGGTAACATTACACGCACACAGAAGCACCGTGTTCGTACAGTGCAACGGCGAAATGACAGCACACATAGCTTTATGGAAATGACGATAAATCATTCGGTTTAGTTCGGCAACGCTCCATCTGTCTTTTATTTTGTAATCTGTCGAATTGATTCTACTCTTTGAGTTGTGTATGTCGTTTATAAAGCACTTGAATGCCGTAAAACCAAAATATCAAATTCATAAAAAAAAGAATTATTAATTTCATATTGATCTTCATCTCATTATCAGAGAATAAGACATATATTTTATACAAAATGTAAATCAAATTTTGGTTCATGTATCACAATTTAAGTATAGCCCTTTTAAACGACTTAAGAGTCGTATCTTACGTATTTACTGTAAAGGAAATTCAGAAGACAAACTTCAGTGGTATACAAATAATATCCGATTTTATTTATTTTAAGCAATATACAATAAACATATTATATTTCATTACATTTTTAATTGGGCAGTATATACGTACTTAGTATTGATAGAAAATCACTTAACATATGTTATTTAAATTTTTTGGGCCCGAATATAAGATCGGCGTCAGGGGCACCCTTAGGATGCTGATATTTTTGACGCATATGCTGTCCTCTATTAGGGTTGCCACTTCTTTCAGATCCACCGCCACTTTCCGCACTATATTCTTCTTCTTCTTGCCTCTCAGATATATTTAATGTTAGACTGAAAATTAATAAGTTAATATGTTAAAAATAAAACTATGTATGATTAAAATTAAGCCAAAAGATATACTATCACAAGACATTCACACAATTCTGAAGCAAAAGAATATTTACCGTTTTACTCTTTCCATTTCTTGCTTATCAGCTAAGGCCTGCTGTTGTAAATTGCTAGCAAGTTCCGGTGGAGCATTGAATGATTTATATTGAGGTTTTGTACCTTTTCTGACCATAAGTACAAACTCAACACCTTCTTTTCCTTGCTAAAAGAGACATATAAAAAAGTAGAACATTTAAGTAAATTATTTTACGAAAAACATTAGCCATTTCAAATATATTTAAAAAAAAATATTTTCACATTTAAAATTTTAGAGCTAATTATAAATGTGTGAAATTTTACAAACCAATAACTGTTCATATGTTTTCTTGGTTGTTTGACGACATGTCATTGGCACAGCGATATCTCTTTGCTGTGGTCTATTTTCACGTTGCCTTTCAGCTATATTCTCCATAACCATCTTTTCAAATGCAGACTCAAATTCGACATCTTCCACCTAAAATAAAATAAAAAATTATTAGTAAAACTCCAAAAAATAAAATGAGTTTTGCTGATTTTAAGCTAGCTTACTGGTTTTGAAGCTGGTCTTCGAGATTCAATATTCATATCAACATTCGGCACTTCACCATCCTCATTGACCGCATTTTCCGTCAAGGGATCTTCATCAGAGCTCTCTTCCGGTATTGGTGGATTATTATCTGTCTCGTCGTCAGTTTCGACAATAGTGTCCAACCCATCCGCAGTGCTATCCTCAGCTTGATCTTCATTATCGAACTGCTCTTCATCCCCTAACTCTGGGTATAAAGTTTGTCGTAACTCCTCAATTGCATCTTTGCATTGTTGCCAACTTATATACATAGTCAACTTTGGTCTTAAACTCGTTAAACATTCTTGGTAAATATATTTGACATAAATCGGAAATTTATTATCATCCGTCCAATATGGATCCGAACATTTAAACCAATAATAGTTTTGGAAGAACACAATGAAATAATCAAGCCTCTTTTTACTTGAACCACTATTGAAATATGCTCCACATGTTTCAAGCAATGCACACACTAATCTTATTCTGAACACATTTTCTGGGGGATCTAGTGGTGATATGTTGCTATGATCATTGGTTACACCAAATGTAATGAAAGAATAAAGAACAGTGAACACATCTCGAGAATCAAGAAGTTTATAGTTGTATAATTCACCAAGATATCTCACAGTTGCAATTCTTCTTTGATTGTATCTAGGATGTGGATCTTCCATTGTTACCCGAATTTCTTCCATTATCGTATCCACTACTGCTGGAGCAACTGCTTCCTGCCAAGCTGATAATTCAGCTGTTAAACGTGCCAAAGCTCTTCTTGCACTAGCTCTGACTCTCCATCCACCGGCTAAATGCTGTATAGCAACTGCCGATATTTCAGGATCATCCCAATTCAGTTTTCTCATTAACCTGAGAATTTTTTCCTCATTGCTTTTTTGTAGATCTTCATGAAGAATCTTTCTAATGAACTGATGCATTGGCGGTTCTTCTTCTTTTGGTTGCGCAGGCGCTTCCGGCGGGCATACATAATAGAATGCATTTTCGATTTGTGTAACGTATCGAGAATCTAAGGCTGAAACAGTCTAAAAGAAACAAATTTTAAGGGAACATTAAAGAGATTTGTATTTTTTTTTATTTTTATTATATGTGAATTCACCAATAATAAATACCTTCTTCCTCATCATCTGTTGCAAATATATCATAGTCCTTTGATGAGTGTCTGGGTTACAATATAAGTATCTGCCACAAGTTTCAAGTAGGTTACAGGCCATTTCTATGTGATGATGTTTGAAGTCATGGAGCAGTACTTTTAGGCAATAGAGGGCTTCCATTTTTGAGTAAAGACTGAACTTGACTAGTTCTCCAATAAAACGGACAACTTTTATCTACAAGAAAATAATGTTTGGCGCTAGAATTAATTTGTCATGATAATTTTATTTTGAAAAAAGAAATTGTTTAAAGTAATAAAAATATATTTTTTTTTACCTTAGATTCAATATTAATTTGATCCTTTTTCCTAACATGATATTTGAAATCTTGCTTTAACATTTGACAAAGATCTACACAAACATCCGGCAATACAGGGTATAAAATAGCAGCAAATCTTGAATAGAATGGAAGTAAATCCAATCTTGTTCTGGCAACACTGAACAAAACCCTAGTTAGCTTTTTCCTATTATTTTTAGTATTAAGATTAAGGACAAAATCCACTGCAGCATTGTCAATCAACTCTCGATTAATGCAATTGGGCAGTTCATTCAAAAATGCATCAAGTGCATACCTGTAAAGAGAGACAATTAATTTTTTAAAACAAATGAGCAAGCAAAATGTATACAACTATCAGTAAAGGTGCAGTAAAATTGCCGAATGTTGCTGGGCTACTCTCGGCAATGTATTGCAAAATGAATTTGCAGCAAGGGTACCATTGCAAATATACTGAGATATATGTCAATAAAAATTGCCAGCAAGATGCATTTTTTGTAGCCTGTTTACAGGCCTCTTAAGACAATAAAATACATATCATAGCTTTGTAATATGTTGTAGTAAATAATTATATAGCCTAGGCACCAAATATACAACAAAATAAATGATTAAATACATACTTATTAGAAACGTTAGCTGGTTGTGCTTCCTCTTGTTCCACATCAGGAACAGTAGGCAACTCTTCATTATCACTAAGCTCATCTTCCTTTAGATCTTCATCCAGCATTTCTTCTGTCACAGTTTCCGCTTTATTTTTTATAGCCTAAACAATTAAGAACATTTTTAATACTATTTTACTTAAGAAATTTACAATTTTATGTTGTATTGAATAATTTATTTAAAACTACCTGCGTCCTGCTGTTTCACTTATGTAAATGAATTTTTCCTGCTAATGTTCCTAATTCTTATAAAATATCAGAATTAAAAAGCGGTTATTTTAGTATTACAAATAGACACTTCAATTTTATTATTGGTATAGATAACTTACTTCTTTCAACTGATAGTTAGGCATGAAAACTTTCAAATCTGGCAAGCTTGTGTAAAATGTTCTTGTATCTTCGTCTTGCCAAGGATCAGTAGCAGCTTGCATAGTATATTCTTCATTCCCACCAATGGTTACAGTGCCTTGAGTCTCGATAACATTTAGAGTGAGTGTTGGTGGCTCACCGGCATCACCTAGTTCCTCACCAAGTACTTCAGCAAAGTTCTGGGCTCCTGTTAAGAGTTTGTCATATGTAGCCTGCAAATAAGAGAGAATATTACAAATCCAAATCATTAATCAATATAATTCTACATTCATACATAAAGAATTTATATATTAATATTATGGTTGGTTTTGAGTCAAATCAGAATAAAATATACAAGTCACTCAGAATCAAACAATTAAAAAATTGGGTAAATATAACTGAGTTAGCCATTACAAAATACGAACATATGAAAAGAAAATATATCTTCTCTAGATTTGTAATAATATATAGGTGTACCTGATGTTGTTCCAACTGATCTTTTCTTTCCTGTGATAGTTCACCTCTTGTATGCAAGGTCCGCTGATTGGCAGCATGAAGAGCCTGCAACTGAGCTCTCTCTGCTAAAAGATGCTTTATCAGAGAAGCAAAGTAGTCCTTTAATAGTGTGCGTACAGCTGTTTGCTTTTCCGCAGGAAGAAAAGTGTTTCTAGGAATTGTCACATTATTTTTCTGAAAGAATAAATGGAACAGACAATAATTATATTTGTTTTAAAAAACAGTTTTATTTGTAATTATTTGTGTATCAATTATTCATACCTCAGCTGTATCCCTTATTTTCTTTGGAATTAACCCTGCATAATCCTCACCACAATGTTTACAAAATGATAACAATATAGGTATGTTATTGTGCTCTTCTTTATCCATGTTGATAAGAACAGTCAACACATTCCCCAATAATGGCAAACCCATCTTATTAGTAAAAATTCCAACAGCAACCAATTCAGCATAAAATCTTAAATCAACACGTAATTTCGATGAGTTTGCTATTTTATCAGTGGCTTTGAAAGTCAAAATTCTTTGCCAGTTCTCAAAAAAGAATGTTGAGAATTCTGCATATGTGCGGTGAAGTGCTGAACACAAATTTATTGCAGCTGCTATGTCTGACATTTTTAATTTTGCCTCTGCAAGGGCAGCTGCCACTTCAGATATATATTTAGTGAGGTTAAGGGCATTGAGATCCTTCATTAAAGCATCCAATTGAGTAGCACTGAATGATTTAAGCTTTTTCACAAAGGTAGTGTTCTTTTTGAGACCCGAATCCAATTTTGAAAAGTAATTATCAGGCGGTCTAACACAATTAAGGTTCTGATTTCTCAAATCTAATTTAGTTTTAATTCTCATTTCTAAATTAGAAATATAATCAGATAGTGCTAGACGATCATTTTCTTCCGAATTTTCTGACGCCTCACCAGCCACCTCATCATTTTTGCTTTCAGCATCTTTTTCATTTGAAGTCATTATCTCGATATCAGAATTCTAGAACTCTAGTTATAGAAATTGAATAAATAAAGAAAATATATTTAAAATATTATTTTTTTATTTTTAAAAACAAGACCGCAATGTCAAATAATTCCATTGACTTGATTTTGACAATCATCTGATGACAATCACAGAGCAAGTAATATATGACAATTGACAATTTCTCACAAGGCGGTAGACACAGATTACCATTATTTTTCTCTATAGCACTGTAACATTACCGAATAGAATAAAATAACACGCTTTATAGTATATATTACATAGGTAGTATAAAGTACTATACTATACTTACATATATACTCTAAGTAGCACGCATATTTAAACATTTTAGAAACGAAAATAATTAATTCAGGTCAGTGGGTCAGGTCCACAGTATATTCTGTGATATGTTTAAAAAATAGGAATGTCTATGATCATTGATCAGTCATCAAATGACAGATAACAATTCAGAATTTGAAAGTTCATGGAAATTGGAAACTTTTGAAAATATTATTAATTTTAAGTTATTTAGAACAATTAAAGATATTTATTAAATTCCTTGAAATTCATTAATGAAGTAATACGTATAAAAATTAAACATACCTATAATATAAGCATAAAATGTTTGTGTGAATTTGTTCACTAAAAGTTTACTTTTTGCACAACATATTTTTAAAACATGTGTGGCATAATTTGTGAAATTTTGTATAAACCAGTTACTAGCATTTTTAAGGTTTGATTATTTCAGTCGGTCCATTCTAGATATTATTGAAACTCATAAAAATGGAGCCAAATAATTTAAGCTATTTTCTTAATTCTTACAGGATGAAGTACAATTACAACGAATTAAAAATAGAGGGTCAAATTGTGTCCACTCTTGTTCAGTTAAAATAAATGAAGACATTGTTATATCTTTTTGTGGTGCAGTGTTATGGACCCAAGGCCCAAAACTAACTCCACAACCTATAGAAAATGAACAAGGTGTGCTTCTTTTTAATGGTGATATTTATGATGAAACATGGAACACCAAATACAGTGATACTCAAATCATTATGGAAAAATTAAGTAATGTAAGGAGAAATAAATAGAGATATGTAAAGATGCAATTTAATAGTTTATATATTTGTAAACTGAACTCAGATTTATTTCATTATAATTAATTAGTATTGGTTCCCATAGGTATATTTTAAATAGATGTATGTATTTTAGACACATATATTTTTTTTGTTTTTAGTGTGAATCCTCACAGGAAAGAATACTACAGGTGATCAAATCATTAAAAGGGCCATTTTGCATAATATATTATGATAAATTATCAAAAGTCCTTTATTTCACAAGAGATAGGATTGGAAGAGGGAGTTTATTAATGCATAAAACAGACCACTCAATTGTAATAAGCAGTGTTTTAGGTATGCCATAAATACTTACTAAATAAACATTTTTTTATGAATTGAATTATCCAAATCTAATTTTATAAACCTAACTAGGAAGAAAATATCCATGCATACAAATACCAGCTTCTAATATATACCGATTAGAAATACTAAGTAAAGTAATAACCAGATTTTATTGGGATTCTGAGCTCATAGAAGAATATAGTTTCAATGATTGGACTCGAAATATTGAGTTGCTACAGAATTTACCGGATGATGAATTTATTATTAATTTGGATGTTGAAACAGATCTGAATATTGAAGTAAGTATGATTATTAAATTGATTTCTTACTCGTGATGTAGTTCTCCAATTATTATAATAAAAATTTTTGGTACACTTTACAGGATGACACTTTGAATTTTATTGATGAGGTTTCAAAGAAATATAATTCCAAGCAAGAATTAATGGAGCAACTTTTAACACATACAACAATATTAAAAACAGTTCAAAAATTATTGCAATTACTAGACCAAAGTGTTAAAGTGCGTCTAGAGAAGCATCCAAACAAGTGTAAAAATTGTTTAAATGAAGATATAGACTGTTCACATTGTACAGTTGGAATTTTATTTTCTGGAGGCTTAGATTGCACTATTTTAGCATATCTAGCAGATAAATATGTATCTAAAGATCAACCAATTGATCTAATCAATGTTGCTTTTAAAACGGAAAATTGTACAACATATGATGTACCAGACCGTATCACTGGTAAGAACTCATATGAAGAGCTTAAAACAAATTGTAGTTCAAGGTAAGAAAACTTTTGCTACACTTGTAAATTTTTCTATACACTTTTACTTCAATTATGTAGGCAGAATATTACAACTGAAACATGCAATTTTTAATTCATAGGAACTGGGTTTTCCGGGAGGTTAATATACCAAAAGAAGAATTAGAAGCATGTCAAAGTACTACTATAGCAGATCTAGTATTTCCAAGGAAAACTATTTTGGATGAAAGCTTAGGTTCGGCTCTCTGGTACTCTGCTTGGGGGCACAATAATGAGGGTACCTCACCATGTCGGGTAATTAATTTAATTCAATAGAATTTATGTTCATATAACTAAAAAAAAAAAACTTTCCGAAATAATCTCTATGTGGCAAAAATGCTTGTTTTACATTATTAATTTCGTAATAAGTGAATATGTTCCTGTATATATTGGTCTTTTTAATAATATACAGGTTCTGTTACTGGGATCTGGGGCTGATGAACTATTCGGAGGCTACACCAGACACAGAAATGTGTTCAAAAGACAAGGATGGACAGGATTAGTTAAAGAGCTGTGCCTAGAGTGGAGCAGAATTTCCTACCGTAATCTAGCCAGAGATAATAGAGTTATCTGTGATCATGGTAGAATACCAAGGCTGCCATATTTAGATGAAGATTTTTCAGAATATGTTTTAAAGTTGAAGCCATGGCTGAGGTCAGTATGTTATGTGTCATATCCTACTAATATTATAAATGCGAAAGTTTGTATGAATGTATGGATGTTTGTTACTCTTTCACGTAAAAACTACTGAACCGATTACAATGAAATTTAGCACACATATAGAGGGTAACTTGGATTAACACATAGGATAGGTTTTATCCCGGAAATCCCACGGGAACGGGAACTATGCGAGTTTTTCTTTGAAAACGCGGGAGAAGCCGCGGGCGGAAATCTAGTATGGTAGGTATGTATTAAAGGAATTTTAACTGTAACATGTAAAAGGGGGTATGTACCTTTAGGAATTTTATTAAGTTCAACTGAGTGTTTTTAACAGAAATAAAACCAATTTAACACTTAAAAGATTTGCGGGCATCAGCTAGTAGGTACAATAATTGTCTATTACATAAATAGACAATTACAGTAAGGTCAATGAGACAAATATCTGACCATTGAAAATGGTATATAAGATTTCTCAAGTTCAAAATCGATTGAACTGAAAATATTGTTATTGAAGTTCCTTAACTCATTTCCTTGGCTTTAATAATATACACTATGGTAGATGGTAAAATGAGACAAAATAAAATATTTCATTTCAGATGCTTTCCCAGTGAACATTTAGGAATGGGTATTGGAGATAAATTATTGCTTCGACTTTTAGCTACGCATCTCGGACTAACACAAATAGCGATACTACCTAAGCGTGCTTTACAATTTGGATCAAGAATTGCGAATAAGAAACAAAAAGGCAGTGATATTTCCAAGAATTTGCAATAAAAAATAAACAAAAAATGTTATTTGTATTATTGTTGAAGGCAAAACTCGGTTTCTAAGCAGAAAGGAATTAGAATAAGATTTAGCAAGAACGATCATAATATCATAGCAAGAAGGACAAGGCCAAGAGTAAAAACCGTTGTCAAGGAATATAAAAATAGACTAGGTATATTGATGTGTAAATCTATACCTATAATAAAAATCTCGCCAAATGTGTTGCGCAAAACTCGAGAACGGCTGAGATTTTTCTAACGTTCTGCTTATAACTTCTTTAATTTTCAATTTAGGGCAAAAAATATACCTATATAAACATATTTGTGGCATAGTTTCGGAGACATCGCGAAAACTATGCGTCCTACAAAAAAAAAATGTCCCAATAACAAAATTGCATCCTTTATTCTTTTAAATGCAATTTTCGGTCGTAAAATACTCCTCCTATAAAAAATAGAATAGTTTTGTTATTTTGCGGTTGACTAAACGTCTATGAAGGTTACCTAATTTGTATGGGAATATTTTGTTATCAGCATTCATTGGTTTTGCGCAAGTTACTAAAGCTCGGTTCCTATATAAACTCACCATTTCAGCATTTCCAACAAAGTATTGAGATCTGTGAATTGAGATACTTTTTCACAGATACCTAACTGTTGAAAATCCAAAAATATAAAAATGAGTGTTTGTAGCGATATACATTTGCTGTTAATAATAAGTGGCAAAAATACTGCAGATCTTGAAGAATATTTATTGGAAAATTTTCATCTGTCAGCAGCTGCTAAGTGCTAGGAATACCAAAGACGAATTCAGTGATTCAAAGTAAACAAAAATGTGTCTCCGTGTAACCAACAATGGGCGAAAGAACTATGGAAAGAACAATGAAAACTTAATCGGTTTGAAATTCAAAATGCCGCACAGTGGGACAGAACGGTATAAATAAACCAAGATCAAGTGTTTTGGAAATTATATTTTGTTGAATAACAATTACTAAAAACTATATACTATTATAAATTTATATTTATAAATTTAAATTTATATACTAAAAACTAGTTACTTGTAGAGAGATCTGATGAATACAGCAGGATGCACAGGATGTGAACGTTTTCTATTCCAGCTGAACGCAAACACTTCCGGCGTGAAGAAGCCGATATCTTTTGTAATCTTTTTGCGAGTTTCTTGCGCATCTTCAGATAATAATTGATCTATTGGCAAACCGCAAAAATTGAAATTTTTTTCCCTTTTTTTCCTCTTTCATTTTTTATTTTATTTCTGGTTTTGTTGCTGACCATTTTTTCAAAACTGAGATTCTAGGAAGTATGCAAAATCATTTCCATACATCTTTTCCAGGCATGTAAAGTGGAGAGTCCGTACTTAAACGCATCGTCTGCTGTACATTTAGAATCGATGATTTCTCAGTCAATACTTGTGCGACTTTTCCATCAATCATGGTCATAAACAGCTCATGTCTAATTTCGATTATGTTACGTTTTATATCAGTATCCGATTTAATGTTGCTATTTTGAACTCCAGTTCAATAATAACAGCTGAGGTCTTTCAACAGGTTTCTTTTGCGAATTCCAACGATATCGGCCTGCGATATCTAATTCTGAATGGCACATTGGATAACAATTTCTTCGTCAACCAATGGCAGTAGTACAAATGAAACTATAAAAATTACGTCCGATATTTCTGCATTTGTTTCTGGTAAAACTTATTTATATTTGCTTTCTCCAGACGATCCTTCGCGAGTTGCGATTCGCAACCTCATTTTGCTGTAGGTACAACTTCAGTATGATCTAGAAAATTTTGAAGTCTAATTCCCCGTTCAACCAGACGCACTATTCAACAAGCTCCTATAGATTTTCCTTGACAGCAAGAAGGCACATGGCTTCATCGAAAAGTTCTTTCGATATTGTTTCTGGGGTTTTGCGATGCGTATTCACCTAACTTTTTTGAATAATTTTTTTTTCAAATGACATAGTTTGTATTATTATGTAGGTACATTCGTTTTATAAGTTCTACGTCTACACCTGTAATCAAGGTTTATCGACATGCAGTCCAATTTCCTCCCTAATCCGCTTTTGTACCAGTTTTATCTTTTCGTTTTTTTTCTGGTGTAGTGGCTGACCACTTTTGGAAAGGCAATTATTTATAGTAAAGGTGTAAAATCATCTCCATACTTCTAATCCAAGCGTGTAGTGTTAACAGTCCATATTGAAATTAACTTTCATTCACAGATGTGAAAAATGTGTGTGTGCGTTTGCAGTCTTCTGATTGCTGCTTGTGATAAACTTTGCAGTTGCCTTGGCTCGCGCTCCTTTCCCCTCTTGATTTGCGTTCTTTCGGTTGTACGTCTGTGCTGGGGTGTGCGGGCTGGTGCCCTGATACATTATTCGCGACATCCATTATGGTGGAGTGATTGCGTACTAACTTGGTCCGGAATTCCTGTTTCCTGAATTGTTAATAGACATCACACATTAAAGCTGTTGCCATCAAAAGACAGCCATGCTCCGATTTCTCCGGGTCCTCTAATATAACATCATCGTATGTTTTGCGACGTGCAAAGCAATACATTAAGTAATAGACACGTGGCATGGATATTTTTATGTTTTCAAACCACGTGCCATTTCCTCCTGCTACTCTGGAATAAGCCTGGCATGCTCCTTTATTGAAAACAAATGAGCCAACATTTTTATTTTGCCCATATTATATTTTCTGGTGTGGACCCGACACATTTTCCCCTCAGGTATTAATTCATTCTCTATTGCATACTTTGCACACTGTTCACGTGTTCCCAGTTCACGCACAAGTCGACTTTAAAAAATGTGGAGGAAATTTCTTCGACATTTAAATGTCTACGCACGTGTTTGCCGTACAAACTAAACAACTGCGTCAGCGGCGCCGGCGTCGTCATCGGCTGGAACTGACGCCTGAACTCGTTGATGGTGGGTGGTTGTCGGCCATCTTGCTCTGAGCAGGTAGCAAATTATCCAAATGGCTAGGCAAATCGGTAATCCAAGTAGAAGCGTTGGTCACCAGATGGTGTCCTAACTGCCTCTAAGTTATTCATTTGCCGAGGAGTAGCACCACAAATTGTAAAAGAAGCGCTCGAAGGAGTTACAATTAAAACTTGTGCTATTTACTTTAAAAAGGTTTTTTTTGTCCGAGATGAATTTCTCCAGCGTTCGTCACATTTCTAGATACCAAGTTTCTTTTAATGTAAGCAGTAAGACCACATAGGCCGGGAGATACTGACACAAAATTTCGGGTCATTTGTAACAGTAGTACAATATTATTAGTAGTCTTCTATATTATTCCCATTTGTCAACAAATTGCACAAATCTCGTTTACTACAAACAAATTCACGCCTTTTGTGAATATTTGAAAATAGGTATTTACTGATATTTTCAGGCAACTTAATTTCTGACGAACAACTGTTGAGGTTGCAGGGTTCGCCTTTCTATTATAGGTCAATGAAATCACTGAAATAGTGCTATGTGCAAAAAGAAACTAAACATTTGCACTCTGTGTTTGCACTCTTCTCCCAACCTATTTTTAATTTGACCATTAGATAAAAAAAATATAAATTTTATCTCGCGATATGTTTAGCACCGCGGACGGCTGCGTCGCGGTCATACAGCTGTATCGCACTGTATGTGCATCATGATTCACAAGAAGCTTATATCTAATACACTGGAGATTGCACTATGACCATTAACTTGTAACAAGAAAATATGACGTTGAATGACGCCTGTATGTTTTTTTATCCCTTTCACACCTAACTTGAAGAAAATATGACGTTGAATGACGCCTGTATGTTTTTTTATCCCTTTCACACCAACTTTCCAAGTTAGGTGTGAAAGGGATAAAAAAACATACAGGCGTCATTCAACGTCATATTTTCTTGTTACAATTTAATGGTCATAGTGCAATCTCCAGTGTATTAGATATAAGCTTGACTCACAGAACATTAAAAACAAATAGAAGTGCTATAATGTCATAATTACTATGAAAACCAGTGTCGCCAAACCCACACATTTAAACCGATAGTTATACAGTACACTACAAGTAAACTATGCCTTTGATTGGACAGCTTAATTTGAGTAAAAACTGACTTAGGTTATAAATTCAGCATTTCAATATGTACCCTAACGCACAATGTTACGGTTTATTTTAGTATAACATCCCTAGGTATATTAGCTGTTTTGTTTCTCATTGCACAGAAATTCCAAATTCGAAAACATTCAGCTACTCCACAACAGAGGGCGTTAGTTTTCGATAGATATAACTTTGAACCTCAACACATAGAGATAAGGTTGAAATTTGTGTCACTCAACATTAATGACATTAACTTGATGTTTATCTGATGCTATGCCCTGAGGGATGTCAGCCTTGTTATCGATAATTCACAAATAAATATTTTTTTGTGTATTTTTTTTTTCTTTCTATTATATGAGTATAATATAATGTGTCACATTTTGGAGTATGTTTATTACTACTAAGTATTTATTTATTTATTTAAGTACGTCTTTTTATATTATTATTTTTGAATAAAAAACGGAATAGAATAGTATTAATCTATATTTACAAAATACAAACAGAAAATATGCATTATTTTAAATCTTCGAACTGCCGTAGGTTTGCTGTATCGGTCGGCCTTTGTTAGACCGCTTAGTGCTGTTCGGCATCCAGTTAACTCGTCACGTTGCATTTATCCATTTCTCTTTTAAATTAGCCTCTTTGTAGTAGGGGAGCCCAAGAGGGGATTTTGGGATTTACTCGAGCGCGTCAGATTACTATAAGGGACGGTACCTTAGCTATTCATTAGTACCTCTAGTCAATATGAGGAGTTATGGTTGGTGGGTGCGCTCAGGGGCCCCGCTGGAAAATTTGAATAATCCATAATTCCCTAAGGTTGAGCTCGAATCGTCAGATTAGCGAAATGGGGACTTCTTATATTGTAATTAACCCCCCCCCCCCATATATTAATCTGACGCGCTCGAATAATATTACTTTAATTTTTTACCCTTTCTTCATAGCGATTAAATCGCCACTTAAATCGTCAGATTAACGTATACTTTTTTTCAGTGACGTCCTGGAGCATGCAAAATATCAATATCTAACGCGCTTGAGTATTTCCAAGCCAATTTTTTTCTTTTTTAAATTAAAAAAAATCAAAAAACCCTTCCCCACCGCTAAAAGTGAAAACATTATAGGACCTTTTTTTCTCGCTATGGTCTAATCTACCAATTCTAATAGGTTCCCGTGACGCTCGAGTAAATCCACATTTAGCATCCTGGGCTCCCCTACTATTGGGAAATCTATAAATAAATTGGACAAATGAAAGCTAAGGAAAAATAAAATAAAATTTAATATTTATAATTTTTGTCTTTTCTAAAGTATCGATACTGTCGATATGCGCCACAAGCATCACTAAAGCGACATTCGTTTGTTTATTGCAATAATATTCCAGAAAGTCTTGTTTGCTGTTCAATCTATAATAGCACTAATTTATTACGGATTAAGGTTCATTTTGACTAGATATTTGTATACAATTTTGACAAATTACAAGCGAAGTTATAACATAAAATATTATATGTAAAATAAATAAAAATAAGACTTACCGATGGTATGAAATGCCTCCATTGCTGATATTATTTCGTCTGCTATCATTTTTGCACTCTAATACCGAACAACACGTCCTAATTATTGAATAAATATGGAAAAAAGGTTTGACAGCTGACAACCGACTCGAATATTTTTCTGCGCACAACTGAGAGCAAGTTAGGTGATGTTACCTTACCAGTGACACGTGGGCCACGCCCACATCACACTTCTATCTACTTTACTGTTCTGTGGCTTGACTAGATTAACTTGAGAGATTTAACTTGTTACAAGAAAATATGACGTTGAATGACGCCTGTATGTTTTTTTATCCCTTTCACACCAACTTTCCAAGTTAGGTGTGAAAGGGATAAAAAAACATACAGGCGTCATTCAACGTCATATTTTCTTGTTACAATTTAATGGTCATAGTGCAATCTCCAGTGTATTAGATATAAGCTTCTTGATGATTCATGAGTCATGACCACAGAACAGTAAAGTAGATAGAAGTGTGATGTGGGCGTGGCCCACGTGTCACTGGTAAGGTAAGATCACCTAACTTGCTCTCAGTTGTGCGCAGAAAAATATTCGAGTTGGTTGTCAGCTGTCAAACCTTTTTTCCATATTTATTCATTAATTAGGACATGTTGTTCGGTATTAGAGTGCAAAAATGATAGCAGACGAAATAATATCAGCAATGGAGGCATTTCATACCATCGGTAAGTCTTATTTTTATTTATTTTAATTATATTTTATGTTATAACTTCGCTTGTCGTTATTTGTCAAAATTGTATACAAATATCTAGTCAAAATGAACCTTAATCCGTAAGAAATTAGTACTATTATAGATTGAACAGCAAACAAGACTTTCTGGAATATTATTGCAATAAACAAACGAATGTCGCTTTAGTGATGCTTGTGGCGCATATCGACAGTATCGATACTTTAGAAAAGACAAACATTATAAATATTAAATTTTATTTTATTTTTCCTTAGCTTTCATTTGTCCAATTTATTTATAGATTTCCCAAAGAGGCTAATTTAAAAGAGAAATGGATAAATGCAACGTGACGAGTTAACTGGATGCCGAACAGCACTAAGCGGTCTAACAAAGGCCACCGATACAGCAAACCTACGGCAGTTCCAAGATTTAAAATAATGCATATTTTCTGTTTGTATTTTGTAAATATAGATTAATACTATTCTATTCCGTTTTTTATTTAATAATAATAATATAAAAAGACGTACTTAGTAGTAATAAACATACTCCAAAATGTGACACATTATACTATACTCATATAAAAGAAAGAAAAGAAAAATACACAAAAAATATTTATTTGTGAATTATCGATAACAAGGCTGACATCCCTCAGGGCATAGCATCAGATAAATATCAAGTTAATGTCATTAATGTTGAGTGACACAAATTTCAACCTTATCTCTATGTGTTGAGGTTCAAAGTTATATCTATCGAAAACTAACGCCCTCTGTTGTGGAGTAGCTGAATGTTTTCGAATTTGGAATTTCTGTGCAATGAGAAACAAAACAGCTAA
The DNA here is from genome assembly GCA_029959065.1 of Colias behrii. Classification (NCBI taxonomy): domain Eukaryota; kingdom Metazoa; phylum Arthropoda; class Insecta; order Lepidoptera; family Pieridae; genus Colias; species Colias behrii. The sequence goes on from JARWMC010000003.1 coordinate 10,901,427, forward strand.
TATACCTAGGGATGTTATACTAAAATAAACCGTAACATGGTGCGTTAGGGTACATATTGAAATGCTGAATTTATAACCTAAGTCAGTTTTTACTCAAATTAAGCTGTCCAATCAAAGGCATAGTTTACTTGTAGTGTACTGTATAACTATCGGTTTAAGGACGCGTTTACGAATCTGACTAAAATAAGCAGTTTTTCGGTGCATTTTGCGGCGAAATAGTACAAAACCAAATTTAACTAATAATTACCATAAATAGATTACTCCTTAATCTTTAAATGGTACTAATTTTTTAGTCGAAAATTTTGGTTTATAATATTGAAAAAAATAATTTCCGTTGCCTCTTCACACAAAATTGACAATATCGTGCTGAATAAACGAACATTTTTCTTGTATTTAATAAAACAAATTAATTTATTAAAAAATATTTTAAGTAAGTAGACATGTCTATCTCAAAAAGGTACTAAATCACTAAATCAAAATGTTACAAATAGGCTGAGAAAAAAATTAAAATCAAATCTTATTTTTTCACATATTTAGCTGTAACGCGTGATACTTATTGCATTGTAATAAGGGTTATTTTATTTGTCACTATCTTGATTTATTGCACAAAAATTTGTAATGAAATATTTTAGTAATTTAGTCGGCGCTCGGACGCCGTTGTGAGTAGACACTGTGACGCTTGTAAGCAGCTCCTCGTTTACGAAAAGATCGCTGTACGTATACAAAATATTTGACCTAATAAACTTGATCATTGACGCATTCTGCACCGACAACCAAGGCACACCAAGGAAAGATTTTATTTATAGTTTTTCATACTTATGGGATTATAAATTTCATATTTAGTTTCTGACTTGATGGAGTGACCTGCATGTGTACTTCGAAGACTGCTACTGGAACTAATAGACGAGTAGAGCTAGGTGTGCCGAGTTTGGGCTCGTTTTGTTAGTTATGTTGAGACCTTACCTCCGGACTTGATGGAGTGACCTGCAGGTGTACTTCGAAGACTGCTACTGGAACTAATAGACGAGTAGAGCTAGGTGTGCCGAGTTTGGGCTCGTTTTATTAGTTATGTTGAGACCTTACCTCCGGACTTGATGGAATGACCTGCAGGTGTACTTCGAAGACTGCTACTGGAACTAAAAGATGGTTAGAGCTAGGTGTGCCGAGTTTGGGCTCATTTTGTTAGTTATGTTGAGACCTTACCTCCGGACTTGATGGAGTGACCTGCAGGTGCATTTACAAAATATGTTTTATTAATTAATGTAATAATATAGTGTCGACTTATAAAAATACTACAGGTTTGCCGGCAGCTTCGCCTGCATCATTTTTAAATTTAACCCAAATTCGGCGCCATTTTGAAATTCTTTGTTAATTGACCGATTTCGTTCAAAATCGATATCTGAGGATCCTTAGGATCACAAAACAGGAAACTGTTACAAAAATTTGAAAAAGTCAACGCCATTTTGAAATTTTCTGTTATTGTACCGATTTCGTTCAAAATCGATATCTGAGGCTCCCTGGGATCGCAAAACAGGAAACTGGTACCAAAATTTTAAAAAGTCAGCGCCATTTTGAAATTCTTTGTTATTGTACCGATTTCGTTCAAAATCGATATCTGAGGATCCTTAGGATCACAAAACAGGAAACTGTTACCAAAATTAAAAAAAGTCAACGCCATCTTGAAATTTTCTGTTATTGTACCGATTTCGTTCAAAATCAATATCTAAGGATCCCTAGGATCGCAAAACAGGTAACTGGTACCAATATTTTAAAAAGCCAGCGCCATTTTGAAATTCGTTGTTATTGTACCGATTTCGCTCAAAATCGATATCTGAGACTCCCTGGGATCGCAAAACAGGAAACTGGTACCAAAATTTTAAAAAGTCAGCGCCATTTTGAATTTTTTTGTTATTGTACCGATTTCGTTCCAAATCGATATCTGAGGATCCTTAGGATCACAAAACAGGAAACTGTTACCAAAATTGAAAAAAAGTCGACGCCATTTTGAAATTTTCTGTTATTGTACCGATTTCGTTCAAAATCGATATCTGAGGCTCCCTGGGATCACAAAACAGGAAAATGGTACCGAAATTTAAAAAAGTCAACGCCATTTTGATTTTTTTGTTATTGTACCGATATCGTTCAAAATCGATATCTGAAGATCCTTAGGATCACAAAACAGGAAACTGTTACTAAAATAAAAAAAGTCAACGCCATTTTGAATTTTTTGTTATTGTACTCATTTCGTTCAAAATCGATATCTAAAGATCTCTAGGATCACAAAACAGGAAACTGGTACCAAAATTTTAAAAAATCAGCGCCATTTTGAAATTCTTTGTTGTACCGATTTCCTTCAAAATCGATATCTGAGGATCTACGATCGCAAAATAGGAAACTGGTACCAAAATTTAATAAATTTAGTTGGTAAAGAAGCAAAATATACAATTCTTGCAGTTTCTATGTCAGTTAACTGTCGAATCTTTCTGCCAGCGTAAGCAGCAGAGCTGAGTTTGATCCTAAGGATCCTCAGGTATCGATTTTGAACGAAATCTGTCAATTAACAAAGAATTTCAAAATGGCGCCGAATTTTTTAAATTTCGGTACCATTTTCCTGTTTTGTGATCCCAGGGAGTCTCAGATATCGATTTTGAACGAAATCGGTACAATAACAGAAAATTTCAAAATGACGTTGTCTTTTTTTCAATTTTGGTAACAGTTTCCTGTTTTGTGATCCTAAGGATCCTCAGATATCGATTTTGAACGAAATCGGTACAATAACAGAAAATTTCAAAATGGCGTTGACTTTTTTTCAATTTTGGTAACAGTTTCCTGTTTTGTGATCCTAAGGATCCTCAGATATCGATTTTGAACGAAATCGGTACAATAACAAAGAATTTCAAAATGGCGCTGACTTTTTAAAATTTTGGTACCAGTTTCCTGTTTTGCGGTCCCAGGGAGCCTCAGATATCGATTTTGAACGAAATCGGTACAATAACAGAAAATTTCAAAATGGCGTTGACTTTTTCAAATTTTTGTAACAGTTTCCTGTTTTGCGATCCTAGAGATCCTCAGATATCGATTTTGAACGAAATCGGTACAATAACAAAGAATTTCAAAATGGCGCTGACTTTTTAAAATTTTGGTACCAGTTTCCTGTTTTGCGATCCCAGGGAGCCTCAGATATCGATTTTGAACGAAATCGGTACAATAACAGAAAATTTCAAAATGGCGTTGACTTTTTTTCAATTTTGGTAACAGTTTCCTGTTTTGTGATCCTAAGGATCCTCAGATATCGATTTTAAACGAAATCGGTACAATAACAAAGAATTTCAAAATGGCGCTGACTTTTTAAAATTTTGGTACCAGTTTCCTGTTTTGCGATCCCAGGGAGCCTCAGATATCGATTTTGAACGAAATCGGTACAATAACAGAAAATTTCAAAATGGCGTTGACTTTTTCAAATTTTTGTAACAGTTTCCTGTTTTGCGATCCTAGAGATCCTCAGATATCGATTTGGAACGAAATCGGTACAATAACAAAAAAAATCAAAATGGCGTTGACTTTTTTAAATTTTGGTAACAGTTTCCTGTTTTGTGATCCTAAGGATCCTGAGATATCGATTTTGTACGAAATCGGTACAAAAAATTATACTGCGTCCATAGATAACAGGTATACCGACCTTTGAGACGTATAGATTTTTTTTCTGTTTTAAGTAGCGGAAATTGTGTCAACAGACTATAGAGCGTTATTTCCATCCGAAAAATAATCTCATTTATCTACTCTCAACCGCGCCTAAAGAAGTTTTACTTCAAAAATAAATATTAAAATATTTAAGACTAAAAAAAAACATCCGACTGCGCGGAAGCTTGCAAAACAAAGACAATCGGTCCATCCATTAAGGCTGTAGGCTCAGCCAAACAGTTTTTAAAACACACCCACATACATTCATACATACATACACACACCTTCCCTGATGTATTTCCTCCTTCTGGTGCAGTCGGGTAAAAATGAACATACATCAGCTTGACAACTAACTCTATGGGGAAATTCGCAATCCAAGACTGGCAACACTAAAAAACGACGCGTTGATTTTGTGAAAATAATTATGAATTTGTTATTTTTGTTTCCGTAAATTACTATTAGTTTTGAGTTACTTACCGATGGTAGGAGATTTTGTTAGTTGTTCGTAAACGTCCTTTGTAATTTCTGCAGATTTTAATCGCGCAGCTTGTCATTTTCACCGAAATAATCTAACGCAAAAAATGAGCCGTGCGTGCGTATCTCTTGACGTTACAATTGACACTGAGGAGTGGTGAGCGCTTTAGAGGCTAACAGTTAGCTGATATTTTTATCGACGCCTTTGACGCGCCGATACTCTATCTAGGGAGTATATAATCAAAGGTCCGGAGGTAAGGTCTCAACATAACTAACAAAACGAGCCCAAACTCGGCACACCTAGCTCTACTCGTCTATTAGTTCCAGTAGCAGTCTTCGAAGTACACCTGCAGGTCATTCCATCAAGTCCGGAGGTAAGGTCTCAACATTACTAACAAAACGAGCCCAAACTCGGCACACCCAGCTCCACTCGTCTATGAGTTCCAGTACCAGTCTTCGAAGTACACTTTGGCAAGTACTTGTTTACCAAACAATCACTGTCCAATGAAATTAGATAAATGGTATCTACTTTTGTGACCATTCAACGTTACAAACTTTACAAATCAAAGTAAAGTTAAAAAAAACATAGCAATAAAAATAAGCTCAATTATCAAGTCGTGTCAGTTTACTCATAATTTCGCCGCTTCGCGCATTTCGATGTGTGTGTGAGCCGTGCACGTGTAGTAGTAAGACTCAATACCTAAAATTGATGCGCGTCAATTTGTAAATACGTCCTTAAATGTGTGGGTTTGGCGACACTGGTTTTCATACTAATAATTATGACATTATCGCACTTCTATATTATGTTTTTACTGTTCTGTGGTCATGACAAATCTATCTGACCACTCGCATGTAGACAAGCAGATATGAATACGGAATACGAGACATTTTATTGGTTGACTCTTGCACTTGTTAGCACTATATTAGTATCTTAAAATAAATTAAATATTCAGCATACTATACACAGTAAATTGATTATCGTTAAATATCTTAAAGCAAAGTGCGAGTAAATAGATAATAAGCAATCAAATTACTGTATTGGAATATTGATATGAGAGTTAGCTATTTAGTATTTTTCCAAGTGCAACACTGCCAAGTGCCATCCTCAAAAACTTCACGAGTCGCATTTGACACTTGACCGCTCACCGTTCACAATTCACTCAAGATTTACGAACAAAAATAATTGAAAATGGCTGCGAGCCGTCGGAAACAAGACGACAAAAATTTAGAAATTCTACGTGAACTTATATCGCAGAGTGGAAACAAATATTGCTTAGATTGTAATCAGAGAGGTCCTACCTATGTAAACACTACAATTGGTTCATTTGTTTGTTCAAAATGTTCGGGAATGTTGTAAGTATCGCTTCTACGTAATGTAAGTAAATTAGATCAACAAACAAAAGCTGTATACATGTTATTTTTCAGGCGTGGTCTTACTCCACCACATCGGGTGAAGTCAATATCCATGGCCACATTTACACCGGAGGAGATAGAATTTATAAGAGTAAGAGGAAATGATTACTGTAGGCGCGTATGGCTAGGCCTATACGAGGGTGAAAGTGTAAACTACACTGACGAACAACGCGTTAGAGATTTCATGTCAGATAAATACGAAAAGAAGCAATATTATCTAGAATCGCCGCCAAACAATGCACCGATTACAAACGGATCTTCGTCACAGAAAACTAAAAATAAACAGAAATCGGCCAGTGCAACCGTTACAGCGCCTTTAATCGCTATATCGCCGCAAATTTCTAAAAGTTCGGGTTTTAGCAACGTGCCTAGCGCGGCGAAAGTTTTGCCTATTATGTCGTCGGGGCAAGATATAAACCATAAAATAGCTAGACCCGTAAATAATCACGCACCACCTTTATTTAATAATAATATTGCGGCACCGCCAGCTGCACCTGTTCAACCACCTGTACCTGAGTAAGTTTTACAACATGTTCATAATAGAAATTAAATGAATATGTATCATAAACAAATGGACCTTGGGCCCTATGGACCTATGGGCCCCGGAATCACAGACACAATAGAAAATCTATTGTGTCGTGGACCGATCGGGCCGTTCGGGGCTCAATGGGTTAAACTATAAACATTTCTGTAACTTTTTTACACAATTCTTATCATTATTTTCAGTTTTCCTGTTGATTTCTCCACTGCGAATATATACAACAGTGCACAAAATAATAACTTCAGCAGCAATTTAAACAACAATTTTGCTAGTCAACCTACATCAACTACTACACCTTCATTTAATGCTTTTAATTCTACAAGTAATAATTCTGCTAGTAAGTTTCAATGTAAATAAATTGTTCTTATATTACTTTAAATAATAACATTAATTATTCATGTTTTAATTGATTAACAGATGATCGCTATGCTGCCCTAGCTGACCTTGATCTAGTTTTTAGACAGCAAAACATGAAAAATAAGGGTTGGTATATTTTTTTTCCTACAGTTCTGATTCATATTATTTTTGTATATTTGCCACTTTTCAATATATTTTTTACAGTTATTTAATCCATTGAATTGTCTTGTTATAAATGTTGAAATTATATACATATTTATTGTTACAGAGGATAATGTTATAAGCAAGAATCCCTTCCAAAGCACAAATAATGATGGTTTTGCGAATAAGAATCCTTTTTTCAATGGAGGTTGGAGTGCTCCACCTGCAGCAGTTCCTGTTAATCCATTTATGGTATGTATTAAAATAAATAAATTACTTTATGTTATACTAGTTAACTTCCTACTGTCCATAACATAATATGTATATAACCAAGAAGCGCAACTCGGGGTCCCAAGACATCTCACTTAGTTTGGGACTCACTGTCGTACATTAATTGTAAAACATAAAATGGACGAACAAATTTATTTCATTTCAATAATAACTATAGTATAGGGTCTAATTTAGGTTCTAATTATATATTATAAAATGTGTAAGTCATTTTGTTGCATGCATAAAATGTGTCAGCATGATAATACAGAGGAAGTGCTTGAGCTATACACTAATGTTATTGCAATATTTATTTCCTATCACAGTTCGTAGAACTTCTTATCAATAAATTTTTCGTGACAATTTCGCTCCCTGATAATGATTTCATACTTGTGGTTTTTGTTTATATTAGTCATCATCAGCGTAATAACCCCTTAATCACTTGAATAATATAAAAAATTTGTATTGGATCTACTGCCTTATTATAAAACCATAAAAATTTTAGACTACTAGCGGTCCGCCCCGGCTTCGCCCGTGGTACATGTTTACGTTTTCTCTCCATAAGAACCATCCTCGTACTTCAAGGAATATAATAAAAAAAGAATTATCGAAATCGGTTCAGCCGTTCTCGAGTTATGCGCTTACCAACACATTTTGCGATTCATTTTTATATTATAGATACTATTGTATACTACTAGACTATGTTATCTATGTATTGTATACTAGTTGGAGACACAGAATGCTGACTTTAAAAGTAAAAATAAATAATTAAATCCATTTTCATATTAAAAAAGAGATATGAGTTTTCAAGAATTTCTGAAACTTAGAATTGATGTAATTTTTATTTCAGCCGTCCAATAATGGAAGTTTTGTGAACCCCAAGAATCCGTTCCTTTGATGGTCTGAGAGCAAGATCTGGGAACAAGAACAAACAAATTTACGTAACTAAAGCACAAAAAAGCTACAAAATGTAATGTTAATGTAATGTTGTCTTATTCTGTTATATAACCATTATTTATTTTTAAGTATTTACATTTTGCCGTAGTGCTTATTTTCATGGTTGTAACTTAAAGTGCCTCAATCTGCCTTAAAACTTCAAATATATACATATATATTCTTGTATAGGCTGTTATAATAGTTAATAGAAAAAGCTATAGTATTTGGAACATGTATAGATTAAAATATTATTAAATAGTATGGACTGTTAAGATATCAATTGAGATGTTGGTCTGAGCTTTATTAATTGTAATTTTATTTAGTATTTAGAAATTTGAGTCGGGCTTAGTCATTTTTTAATTGGCATGACAATTAATAAACAGTTGTAACATAATCTGCTATCAAAAACATAGGGAAGGTATGAACGTGGTATATATAGCTAAACAATGAAGTGAGTCAGTGGCCTTAATTGTAATGTGATGTCATCAAACCATTTGCTGCCCATGTTTGCGTAAAGCCTTCTATTTATGTATCGCGATAAGTTCTATAATTAAACAGTTGAAATTTTATAGTACATAGATTTAACTGAAAATTGAAATTAATACAACTCAATAATTTAAAAATAAAAAATACTCAACTTACAAAATTTTTGCAATGAAAAAGGCAATGTGCGAAGGGCTTTGCAAGTGATTTAATGTACAAATTTTAATGTGAACAATGAACATGACAGAGATTTCGAAATTAGCACAATTTAGATTAGCTTATTATATTAATAAATTATTAATTATTTAAGAAAGTTGTATAAAAATATAAATGAGGAAGTTGAGAGGCTAATGATAAATATATGAGTATTGAAATTAATTTTTAATATGTTTTCATGTTTTTGAATTGTTATTTAGTTCAGCTATGTATAATATAGCTTCCGACTTAAAATATTGAAGATTATTATTAGCTTATTTTGTATACTTTTCTAATAATGCAATGAACTCACCTCTCAAATTATATGTCTATCTGTGATTGTAACCAGTAATTAATTTTTCTGCAACATTGATCAATTTTTGAAGTTTTATTCATGCACTTGACTATTTATTTAGTTGTAATTATTTTTTACTCTTTGAGCACTGAGATCTGTTAATTTGTATAGAAGATGTAAAAATAAATCAATAAGAATATTAAACATATCTTTCTTTTAATTATTTTATACCAGAATGATCATGGGCTATCAGTTTTTGGTTTCATAAAAAAACACATTATAATATTTAACATCACTACATATAATTAAAAGAATCCACTGTCGCGTCTTTCCGTCACGATAAAAAACAATGCGCCGATTTTCATTCTGATTTTCACCGCGCAACCCTTGATAGAATGGTTCTCGAGGAAGATTGTATAATTTGTTAAGTTTTAGACAAAGTGGGCGGGAAGCGTATAATAAAAATGTATTTCTGAAGACACATATAACAATGTTTAATAAACATTTAAACCTTAAATGTAACATGAGTCAATTTAACTTCTAATTGATTGGTCACATTTTAAATTGATTACTGTTCCTATTAAATGTGGGCGTTGAAAAGTTATCAGGTGTGATGTTAGGGCTGGGTATAATCTTTGAATCTTGAGTAATTGAAGTGGAAGCTAGTTTTATAGCTTCTGGCAGATCTTCTGGTAAATTGGCAGGTTCTGATGATGAAGCGCCTAATCGCTTTTCTGATATTGTTTTCAATATGTTTTTACCAGCTTCCTTTGTCTGAAAGTAAATTTTCCGTGTTGAGCTAACATTCATAATGAAGAGAGTATAAAATATGAATAAGAAAGTTTTGTTGCAAAGCAATTTGAACTTAAATTCAATAAGTTGGAAAACATTTAGCGACAATACTATATTTACTGGTATAAAAATAATACAAAAAAGTGAAACATTTCTGTTTACATAAAAAAAAAACTTACACTCTCATGTTCCAAGCATTTATATGCATAGTGCGAGGCGTGGTCCAGCAACGAGAATCGCAGGTAATACTGCGCCAAGTACCTCTGCGCGGCGGGTAGCTCTTTACTACCCGCGTTCGCTGGGTCCTGGCATGCCGCCGTGTACGCGGCCGCCGCGCTGTTCGGCATGTTCGACTTTTCGTATAACCTGGAAAGTATGTTTTATTGATTAACGTGTTGCAAACACCTACAAGATTACAATTGTCTATTTTATTGTTTCATTAGAGCCTGTTCTGAGTCTGTAAAAAATTAATTAAAATGCTAAAAGTCAATCTTACTTAGCCAATTTGAACAGTGCCATTCCTTCAATGTCACCAGTGCTATGAGCTTTATAGTAACATTTCAAAGCATTAGGTATTTTGTCCATCTTCTCATAAGCCTCTCCTAGTGATACCAGCATCCTGGAATCATCTGGCTTCAGTTGTGCTGCTCTTGAATAATAATATATGCAGTAACCATTCAAACCCAATATTTCATATGCTTGGCCAAGTCCATTCCATGCTCTGTAGTCATTTCTATTTACATCTGTACCATTAGAGAAAATATGAGTATTAAAAATTGTTTAAATCCATAGGATATTTAAAAAAAACTAGGGTCTATTACAAAGAGTAAGATATGCTTTACCTCTTTTAAGAATGGGATAAATTGTGATAAGTTACAGCACACTCTTAATTTATATTTCGGTTTTACTATTTTGGTTTACACTCTTTAAAGCATATAATTCTCTTTGCTGAATAACAAAAGGATGGCCAAACTGTTGCTTTTGTCAAATTATTACCAATTATGTGTTATTTAAGGTACCCTAATAAAAAGGCAATGTTTTTAGATCTCACCTATTGCCTGTCTATAGCACTGTATAGCAGCATTAGAGTTCTGTAGTTCAATGAATTCATGTCCCATTAGAATCCATGCTGATAAGTACTGAGGGTCCAGAGATAATGCCCTTTGAAAATATATAACAGCTTTCTGATGTTCGCTTCTTAAGCTATAATAATTACCTGTAACAAATCCATATTAAAAAAGTTATATACTTACATAATATGAAGTAATTGATTTACTTACTCAAAAATGTATGAGGACCTTCTTTTGTGAGGAAGAATTTAATTAATTTCTAATAACTTACCAATCACACAACAGGTTTCAACCCTGTATTTGTCAATAGACACAGCTTTTTGTGCTAAGTTTGCCAACTCCATTCTTTTTTCCTTTAAGTACAATAAATGTGAGTACACATCCCAATTGTCTAATCTATAGGGGTCATTCTGATATAGATCTCTAAATAAAGCCAATGCTGAATCCACATCTGAAAGTTTTTGAATAAATAAGTTAGTTTTAATTATAAATGATTAGTTTATAATAAATGTTGCAATTGTACACTTGCCTCTTCTATCATGGTGCGCTATAGCCATTTGTGCAGATATATATGTGCTTTTGTCAAATCCTGCAGCCGCCAGAGCCATGTAAGCTTCCAGAGCTTGCTCTGACAGCTTTAGCTCAACAAATGCATGGGCAGCAAAGAAATACATCATCCAATGTTTCGGTAATTGCAGGGAATCCAATGCTTCATATTCATTTGCTAATCCGGCTAACTCAACCCACGCACACCAGAGGGTGGGTGTCACAGCTATAGCTGTTTGCAATATTGTGACCGCTTGACTTCTTAATTCTAGCTTCTTTAAAACAACACCCTCTAAGTACAATAGGTACCCATCATTTTTATTACGATTAGCCTGAAAAATAGGTTCATAATTACAGCAAATAAATGTTTATTTTTTTAAGTTACTACTTATCATGTACTTCAGACAAATACCTTAAAAAATGATAACAAGTCTAGTAAGACTTGCGTAGATTCCGGATTTTCTGTTCCTATATCAGTGGCATTGTCCAATCTCTTTTTCTCACTAGACAAATACTGAGAATATCTTAAAAGAAACACACATTTGGGACTGGTGCAATTTTCTAAGAAGTGTGCTGCTCTGTCGTATTCCTGACAATCAAAGTAAGTCTTAGCTAATGTATATGCCTCCCTATCTTCTTTAGAAATATTCTCATAGGGATTGGGTGGATCAGTGTATTGTATTTTATGATCCTTGAGAGCATAGTTTAATTCTGCCAGCCATTTCGCAGTTTGCGTTAATCCACGATCATTACATTCACGTATTTCATTTAATATATCTATTCTAACTTGAGATAAATCAATTTGAATATCACTTTTTGCATTTAATAAGGGTTGCATTGTGTCCTATAAATTGTATGTATTATAGGTTTAAAAGTTGAAAAATATTGAGTACTGATTACATAAAGCACAATATTAAACTCATTTGTGATTAGAAATTAAAACACAGCCCAATCTTTATATTTAAATAGGTATGTAACAGCCAACAGGTAGAAAGAAACAATAAATCAATATAAATTATAAATTATTAAAGCTCCGCGGCGCCGTTAGTTATTCTTATTCATAAATTGACAAATGAGAAATGACATTGACAAGTGACAACCACAAACTGACGTATTATATCGTCCATAGATGTCATCTATAAGTCGCTGTAACATTTTTTAACATTCATTGGCTGTTTTCCAATTACAGAGCATAATGCGACTCAGTGGCGCACAATGCCGAATTATGCTGATGCTTAATTGGAACGTGAAACGCACCAGCAGGTTGCGCTAAGTTCAGTGTTGAAAAAAAAAATATTCATAGAGTTAGCAATAACCTCATTATTATGTAAATAAAGTGGTATACATAATAATTGGTTGAAAAATATTTACGGTTATTTTAAGTAATTTGGATTTTGATTATTTCATTAACATTTTTTTCAATGTTTGTACCTTCATCCATACTTATATTTATTTTTTTAACACAATTTGAATTAACTTTGATTATTTCGAAAAAACTACAATGAAACGAAAGCTTTAAAATTTTTTCCAACAATTAATAATTACTAACGATAAATCGATTGCACGCATCAATTCACGCGCATTACTTTTAAGAGTGCTCGATTGTGCGAAGCGTTGCTGTAGTTGGAACATTCAACGTTAAGCATTATGCCGCATAATGCGCTCTAGTGCTGTAATTGGAAAACACGGTGTATCATTTATTTTTTACAAACGTTTTTAGAGGTTTGGTACGCCCAAAGGCGATTGGCCCCACACAACTCGGCGTAGCGCACGAATGCGTGATCTAAATAATATAGGTTTCACGCGCGTGAATGGACTATCAGTGTATTGACACGTGCGTGTTTAAAAAAAATAGAGAATATACTTTCAAGCAACGATAAATTACGCACGCAACTAGGGGGTTTGTAAACCACACAATAGGCAACGACTTAGGCGAGCCGCACACCAGCGCCACATGCTACATGCATCGAACATTTACGTCGCGTCGCCACAATCAATGCGCTACAATTCAGCTTGCTACAAATGTATTGTATATGAGTATGGCCGCCAAATATTGTACAATAACAGTCGTGAAATCGTAACACACCGTAACATACGTGACTGATAGTAACATACGTGATTTTGTTAAGCCTAGTGTACATTACAACTAATAATGCAGGAGATTTTTTTTTACATTTCTGTTTTATATTGTTAATTACATTATTTGATTAAATTACTTTAAAACTCAATAAAACAAATTTAAATATTAAAGAAAAAGTTTTATTTCTCAAATTTTGTATTTCTATAATACTTACAAATGCAAGAATCATTCACAACTTATGATATTAATTACGAATACGAATTATTATAGTGAAATATATAAGTTACTAACTTCCGAAACATGATAGTTTTTGAAGTGGGTTCTCTTTATGTAAAAAATTAAATTTTTAACTTTAGATTCTCTAGTGAGTACTACCCCTAACAGCCGATCACGAATGTTACGTAACACAATAGTAACACATGGTATCATTCGTGAATCAAAATATGGTTGGACACAACTTAAAAAGCCTTTATTCGTCAAAGTTTTGTAGTAATAAGACGCCGCATAGTTTGATTTGTTACTAGAACACTAAAGCTACACACATAATTTAAATAATATAGTAAATTTGTATACTTACCTTGCATAATTCTCACTCAAAATTATTAAAATGTTCCGAGACAAAAATGCCGACTACCTTTCGATCAACTTTCACGCAAAAAAAATTCACGCAATCTGCAGTGCGTAAAGCCCTTCGTTCTCTCATCATTCATAAGTCAAATGGGCCTGACGGCATCCCTGCTGTAGTTCTAAAGACCTGCGCTCCCGAGCTGGCTCCGGTCTTAACACATCTCTTTCGATACTCATATGCCACTGGTATTGTCCCTAGATCCTGGAAGACCTCCTTGATACATCCGATCCCTAAGAAAGGCACACGCTCCGATCCATCTAACTATAGGCCAATTGCAGTCACCTCCTTATTCTCTAAAGTGATGGAGTCCATCATTAACAGTCAGCTCTTGCGATATCTTGAGGACAACCAACTGTTAAGTGACCATCAATACGGCTTTCGTCATGGTCGCTCTGCTGGTGACCTCTTAGCATTTCTGACTCACCGATGGGCAAAAACAGTGGAGAATAAGGGGGAAGCGCTGGCTGTAAGTTTAGATGTAGCGAAGGCCTTTGATCGGGTGTGGCACAGGGGGCTCCTTTACAAACTTCCATCGTATGGACTACCGGAGAGGTTATGCAATTGGGTAGCTAGCTTTCTCCAGGCACGTAGCATCCAAGTCGTCGTCGACGGAGCATGCTCTGAATCTATGCCTATTAGCGCTGGTGTCCCACAAGGCTGTGTGTTGTCGCCTACGTTGTTCCTTCTGCATTTCAATGATATGTTGCGAATACGTAGCATTCATTGTTATGCGGACGACAGCACTGGTGACACGCATTATGCCGGCCAAGCAAAAACCTCTCTGGAACTAACATACCAGCATCGAAACGAGCTTGTGTCGAACATTGAGCATACACTCGAGGAAATTTCTGCGTGGGGCCAATCCAACCTTGTCGACTTCAACCCAGGGAAGACACAGGTCTGTGCATTTACAACCAAGAAAAGTCCCTTTGTCGTACCACTTACCTTCCAGAACAGTCCCCTGACTATCAAACCAAGCATCAGCATTCTCGGCGTTGAGATTACGTCTGACGTGCAGTTCCGTGGATTCTTGGAGGACAAAGCCAAGATTGCTTCGAAGAAGTTAGGGGTGCTCGCCAGAGCGAGACGGTACTTCACACCCGCTCACCTATTGCAACTTTATAAGGCTCAAGTCCGGCCCCATATGGAGTACTGCTCGCACCTCTGGGCCGGAGCACCCCAATACCAGCTCCTACCACTAGACCGCGTTCAGCGTCGAGCAATCCGCATCATTGACGACACCGAGATTGCCAAATCGCTTGATGCTTTGTCGCTGCGGAGAGACGTCTCCTCTCTCTGTGTCTTTTACAAAATCTATAATGGGGAATGTTCTGAGGAACTCTTCAACTTGATTCCAGCCGCCGACTTCCACAACCGCACATCGCGTCACAAGCTAAAGTATCATCCTCACCATCTGGATGCATGGCGCTCTACCACAGTGCGATTCTCCCGTAATTTTTTGCCTAGAACAACATCGTTGTGGAATGAATTACCATCTGAGGTGTTTCCAAGCGTCTATGACAAAGAAACCTTCAAAAAAAGGGCATACAAGTTTCTTAAAGGCCGGCAACACATTCGCGGTGCCCCTGACAACGCGAATGCCTATGGGCGGCGGGCATCACTTTCCATCAGGTGACCCGCCTGCTCGCTTGCCCGCTTAAGTATAAAAAAAAAAAAAAAAAAAAAAAAAAAAAAAACTTTGACAGTAACAAAATGGCGATTTTTTTTCTAAATGTTGGCCTGGCCAACTTGGCCAACATGTAAATTGGTGTTGCCATTACTTAAAAATATTTATGTGGCTTGGATATCTAGCTATTTAGGGTGTTATTTTATGGTAACTGTGCGTGAAGTATCATTCGTGAAAAAAAGTGAGACATAGTTTTAAGTGAGTTTTATATTAATTTATTTTATGTTATTTTTATTAAAACTTGTTAAAAGTATCCACAAGTTTACAGAATAATTTAGAAATACCAAAATTTTACAGGTATCAATAGATTTGTGCATAATTTTGTGACTTCAAAGTGTGAGATGACTAAGTGGGACACATGATTCTAGTATGGAAAGGAAAATAAGCATTTCAAAAAAAAAATATTGAGCTTGTTAAAGGCACTCAAAATTAATTTAAATTATTAATATAATGATAAATATAACATAGTGAAGCTGAAACTATTTAAAAACTACCATAATTACTATATAAAAAAATGTGTTATATAAAATGACAAGGACATTTTTTTTTTCTTGAATGTACAATTTTTGGCGGCCATACTCATATAATATATGCGCACATCGGAAGCACAGTTGTAGCGTGGCACCGCTTTGAGAATGTCGATATCATCGTCTGATGACGACGATTTTGTGATGTGGCGATTGAGAAAAAAAAGACGTTATTGGGTTCATCCGTTTAATCAAGATTGTACAATTTACGTTGAATTTTTCACCAATCTTAGAGCGTTTTCACATTATCCGATCCGATATCGGATATCGGACGCCGATAGCCGATATCCGATATCGGAGGGAAGTAAAATGTATGAAATATGTACCTGTCTTTCACATTGTCCGGTCCGATATCGGATATCGGAGCCGACACCGATATGCCAGCGGCTATCGGACGATAATGTTCAGTGTTGCCAACTCAATTTTCGAAAAGGCAGTATACCAACAGCAAAAAAGCACTAGTTTGTGTATTTTCAGTCTTATAGGGCGCTCTAAATCTTTAAAAAAATTCTTTGCTTTAACCTAAAACCCTTTCTATTAAAAAAAACCTTTTTTTATTAAGAAAACACACATTTAAGTATTTATAGGCATTAAAAATACGATTTATACGGCAGCTATTTTAATTACCGTATTAAAATATACGGCAATTGGCTGAACTGAAGTAAAGAAAAATATATTGCGTTCTTAAATTCAAATATCTATCTTCGAAAACATTAGTGTCTATCATCTTTATTTTAACTCATTCTGCCTCGCTCCTCCTCCTACTCGGATGTTGGTTGTGCTGTTATTGTATTGTTGTCATTGAGTGCTTTGTTTTTAACCGACTTCAAAAAAAGGAGGAGATTTCACACCGATTTTATTTTTATTTTGAATTTACAACAAAGAATACAAAGTTTGAAAACTCTTAATTCTAAAATAATTGCTTATGACAATAAAATAATTTATGTATCTTTACTTACAGGAAATTACAACAATCATATTACAAATATATTTGAACGGGTTGACAATATTATTTTAGGATATTACAGTGTAATAAGAAAAAGAAAAGAAAATGTGAACAAAGATTGTATCACTTAATAAATTTATCATAGGTACTACATGAACTTTTATAAATGTATATAGTGAAAAAATGAATAAATGACTAGGTACGTCTTGCTAAAAATACATTTAATATATTTTGAAAGGTATTTACTAATGTATTACTAAAACTATTAACTAATACTAGGTTGTAGTAGGTATTGATATAAATTTATTTAATTTATAATGTGTTAACATATACTATACAAATGACCGATATCAAAACTATTTAGTAAATAGCACATCTAAATAATATGCAGTAATTAATGATATCAAATCCTTTTTACATTTTACTTTTCTTTTTTTGAAGTTGTTTTTTTTTAACGTAGTTATTTTTAATGTATGTACAACTATGATCTATCATTTGAATTTTTTATAATAATTATACCTTTTTTTATCAACTGGTGATTTAGTTTAGTTTTCTCCAAGAAGCTTATATCTAATACACTGGAGATTGCACTATGACCATTAGGGCGTATTCAGAAAGAAAGCTTGAAACTTATAAGCGCTTATAAGCGCTTATCGGCGCTTATAAGCGCTGGTAACCCGCGCAGGAAAATATATGAACATGCGCTTATAAGCGCTGATCGGCGCCGACAAGTTTGTTGAAACTTGTTGGAACTTGTCGGCGCCTATCAGCGCTTATAAGCGCATGTTCATATATTTTCCTGCGCGGGTAACCAGCGCTTATAAGCGCCGATAAGCGCTTATAAGCGCTTATAAGTTTCAAGCTTTCTTTCTGAATACGCCCTTAACTTGTAACAAGAAAATATGACGTTGAATGACGCCTGTATGTTTTTTTATCCCTTTCACACCAACTTGCCAAGTTAGGTGTGAAAGGGATAAAAAAACATACAGGCGTCATTCAACGTCATATTTTCTTGTTACAATTTAATGGTCATAGTGCAATCTCCAGTGTATTAGATATAAGCTTCTTGGTTTTCTCTAAAAATTTCTGGCAACACTTATGATGATATCGGAACGATTTTATCGGACAATGTGAAAGGGCAAATTGTATCCGATATCGGATATCGGCTATCGGCGTCCGATATCCGATATCGGATCGGATAATGTGAAAACGCTCTTAGTCCAAATAATTTCTGTAATCCGTCTGTTACTATAATCATTGAGCTTATGATTGTATAATATAGGGTTTTTTTCAACCTCTGCAATAAACTCAACGTAAAATTAAATGTTGTCTTTCATTTTTGCAAACTACGCGACACAAAAAACGTATATATATACTCTTAAGGGCAACGAGTACAAACACAGAGTACAAAATACGCATTCTGTGTTATAAATGTCAAATGTCAATCTGAGTATATATGTTCTGTGATCATTGCATTTTTGTCATAATTGTCAAACTGTGCCAAACTTGGAGATTTCATAGAATCTACGCTGCTGCCAGGATTTACGATTTTATTATAATTATTATTTAAAATACCCAAAAATAACCAATTAAAATAAATAAAAAGCTAGGTAGATGTTGTGTGGGCAGTTTTGTCAAAATAACTTTCGTAATCGGACTTCAGAACAAACTTTGTTTATGTCGTATCCTAGCATGAGATAGCGGCATCGAGTTTCAGAAATACTTATTTGTATCTTAGTAACGAATAGTCAGTTCCCTGGTTTTGGAAGAGCAATTGGTTTACAAGAGCAATGGCAGATCCGAAAGTTGAACAGCCTACATCAGATGTAGAAACGAATTATACCCCAAGTAACGATCCTAAGAATATGCAAGAAGTAACGCAATACGTAAGTGTCAATAACGCATTATAATTTATAACACACTTGAATAAATAAAGTATTGGATTATATACGATATAAAACTTTAGACTTGGATTTCTATCCTAGTTGTTAAAAAAAAAAAAAACAATGCCTTAGACTTTAGAGGGTGTTATAATAAGGGCTGATTTTTCAATGCTTGGATAAAACTTATTCGTCGAATAATGTATAAAACTACCATTTTAAAAACGTATTCTAATAGCCCGTATTTGACAGTTTACGTGACATTTTAATATTATCGTGTAATAATTTATTGGACGGATAAGTTTTATCCAAGCATTGAAAAATCGGCCCTAAATAGTATATGGATATGTTAAATCTAGCTTGTCATTTATATTCATTATCTACAATAAATTTTATTTTATATTCTCCATCAAGGTTACAAGTTGGTAATAACTTCATTTTCCCTATAACTTTCATTAATGTACTTTCTAGGTACAATCTCTCCTGCAAAACATGCAAGATAAGTTCCAGAGTATGTCAGACCAGATCATCAACAGAATAGACGAAATGGGAACTCGTGTGGATGAGCTGGAGAAGAACATCACAGACCTGATGACACAAGCGGGTGTTGAGAATGAGAAGTAGCAGTAGTAGTGTTACACCCAAAGATAGGTTGCCTGCAATAATTATGTAAGAAATAAGGTTAGGCTTTATAGTTGGGTAGGATGTTCTAAAGTGTACTGCATTCCAACACCTTTATAAATTTGGTCATAATTTTAGATAAAATGGTCAATATACTTGTCATTTCTTACAAACAGTAATTTAATAAAATTATTAAGATTTCGTGTCTCTTGTTTGCACAGGAAATACCTGATAGAGCATGTAACTCCGATCATCAATTTCAAGAACCAATTTTTTCTCAGTCTAGGTAAAAATAAATATTTTTTCTATGTTTTTATTATTTATTGTTCATGACTGTAAGTTACATTTTAAAACTGTATTTGTATTGAAGGAGCACATTTCCTGTTAACATTCATCTCACAATAATAAGAATATTTTACTAATAGAATCTGATGGTTCATAAATTTAATAATAATTCACTTCTTTAGATAACTCATTAATAGATATTTTTTTCTTAGGGCCGATTTTTTAATGCTTAGTTAAAACTTATCCGTCCAATAAAGTATTACACAATACTATTGAAATGTCACGTAAACTGTCAAATACGGACAATTAGAATACATTTTTAAAATGTTAGTTTTATACATTATTCAATGAATAAGTTTTATCCAAGGATTGAAAAATCAGCCCTTATTAATATAGTTTTATTCTTGTTAATGTAAGAATATTGCCAATAGTAATGTTAAGTTCATTCAAACTTTTTCTCTTAAATAACTGGAACTTTATAGGAATGTGATTGACACCAATGTTTTAAGTATCTTTTTAAAAAACATCAATAAATCCAAGATATTATCATACTGTTTCTTTTAAATTATTACTCCAGTCAGTCAAGACAATCAATTCACAATAATTCCAAAAGTTTTCAAACTTCGGTCAAGTGAATAGCTGGGTCCACACCGGATGATCCAGTGATCCCGCGATCCGCGATCCAGGATCGCGGAGCATGGATCGTGGATCATGTTAGGCCGATCCACTTTAAAAACTTGCGATCCCAAATATGCGCTCCAAGTGATCCTAAGGCGATCCGTGATTCAGCCAGTCTAACTCTTGTACAATATGGAGTCACACGTACAACGGCGGCGTCTTGCCGTTGCAGCAGTAACTTTTATTATACTGAAATGTTTGCGCAAAAAATAAAAAATAAAAATCGACGGTTTTGGGTGAAACAATTTTATAAAAATCGATTGGCATCTGGGACTCAGCTGTACGCAGAGTTAGTTTCAGATGAAGTTGAACACAATTTTGCAAGAATGAATGCTAATCAATTTGAGATATTCGACTTTCTGAGATGTCCATGGTGAGGTGGATCGCGCGATCCAACACAACCGTCCACACCGCGCGCATCACGCAACTGAGGCACCTTTGAAGCGGGTACAAAAACCGCCCGCTAACGGATCGCACGAGGTAGGGAGCGCGCGCTCCAAAACGCGTGCATGGATCGCGCGCGGCACGTCCACACCGCCCGCATCTTTGGATCGCGCGCCTGCCGCGCGCGATCGGATCGCGGTGGATCGTCCGGTGTGGACCCAGCTAATGGTACATTGGGACGACAATAAATCTCATTTTGCAACCTTGTCCGCAGTCCGGAACATTGTTAAAATTGCAATTAAATTATTTTTTGCTGTATGGTCGTGAAAAAAATTCCAAAATTTCTGCAAACTTGGGGAAGTTTTCGATATAATATTTCATATCACGTATTAAATTTGCAACCAATCTCAGTGTACGGAACATCTTTTAATATTGAATATTAATGTTTTTTTTTTTATTAAACTGAATGAGGTTGCAAATTTGTAAATGCATCAGAATAGATGTTTTCGAAGTTTGCAACCAAGTTCCAAAACTTTTGTAATTATTCCGAGACCACCTTACTCGAAAAAATTTCCACAAATTAAAAATAATTATAAATAAACATGTTCCGGTCAACGAAAAAGGTTGCAAATTTATACAACCGTTCGGTATATATTTCCGATATCTGTGTCAAGTTTGCAGAACTTTTGGAATTTTTTTCACGACCATGCAGCAAAAAATAATTTAATTGCAATTTTAACAATGTTCCGTACACTTAGATTGGTTGCAAATTTAATACGTGATATGAAATATTATATCGAAAACTTTCCCAAGTTTGCAGAACTTTTGGAATTTTTTTCTCGACCATACAGCGAAAAAATAATTTAATTGCAATTTTAACAAAGTTCCGGACTGCGGACAAGGTTGCAAAATGAGATTTATTGTCGTCCCAATGGACCATTCACTTGACCGAAGTTTGAAAACTTTTGGAATTATTGTTAAATTTTCGATTTCGAATGTCGATTCTGACTGATGTATATGGTTGCATAAATAAAGCAGTAATAACTGTTATATCAGGTAACTAAGCCTTATTAAAATTGTACCATTAGATTGTAGCAATCATCAAGTTTTTTATTCATCTTTAGTCTTTAGTAAAATTAAATGCACGAAATCAATTACATAATTGTAAAATGCTGATTATAGTGTTTTGTAATATGACACAAATTTTGTATTCACCCATCTTGTAATAATAAAATAGTAATTATTTAAAAAACAGTTTTTTTCTGAATTGCACATGAATATTGTTTTTGTGAACATGAGCGTGCCACGCACAAAGCGACACGAATTTTAAAGCTATAATCAATATGTCGTACCAGTCTCTGCCATGGACGACTGTCGGTGATTTTCATACTGTATTAATTAAATTCATGTTGTGCATATTTTTGTGACTTTTTTGTGATGACAATGTAAGACTAAGGGCTCTTTCAATTTATGCGTTTCGTATCGGACCGCTACAGTGCCGAAGCGGTGCGTTTGTCGTACGGCGCACGGCCGGTCGTTTGTTTTCATACAAAATGCACGGTGCGGCAACAGCGCGGCGTCCGTACCGCGAACGCTCGACAGCAGGACGGTAACGTCGCAAGTCCCATAGGGATGTCGGAAATGCAATAAAGTATCGATATATATCGTATCGATGTTTTTTGAAAATATCAATATCGATATTGATATTTTTATTAAAAAATATCGATATATCTATATATCGGTATGATTTGACAGAGAATATTCGTGCTCTAAAAATTAATTTTTTGGTCTAATCTAATTCAATCATCTTACATTCAAATTAATTTTATTCATTCAATTCGGTAAATAGAGAAACTGAAACGTACATACTCCATCGCAAAAACTCATCCACACCTACCGTCAATCACTCACACACACACACACATACACGCGAGCACATACGCACACTCACTCACACACTCACACACGCATACACAAACACACACATTATACACATAGTATATCAATTCACTTTAACCTTTCACCTCATCTATAATAATTTATAATATGTCCATTGGTAATTTTTTTCTATTTTAATTTTTCATTTAACTTTAGTTACGATTAATTCTTTCTCATTTCATGCTCACGCTCATTGTTTATCTTATAGATGTGATTGTTAATGCTTTGGGGGCCTGGTGACCCGTAACACAAGTATTTTATACTTATCGCGGGCACCAGTCTCTCACAAATGTTAGTGTTAAGATATTATATAGATTAACAATGTATATATATTGTGCATTTGTGATGAGAAAAATAAATAAATTTAAAAATAAATAAATAAATTTACATTTCTACGGGTACTCAAGTACAGAAATACGCGCGTTTTGAGGTTATAATATATAAGTAAGTCGTGGTAATAATACGGACGGGCAGTTGAAGAGCGCTAACAGTAATGTTTCTTCGTCAGAGTCCATGGCTTAGCTGGTGTTAAATAAATTTAAAACAGCACTAGCATACAAACGCACGGCAGTCAGATACGCTTTCAATTTAAGCGTTTGGTAACGGACTGCTACCGTACTGCAACGGCACGGCAGCGGGTTATAACTAGCGGCACGGAAAACGTGCGGCAGCGGTCCGATACGAAACGCATAAATTGAAAGAGCCCTAAAAGCTTACGCATGTATGAGAATTTTTTTATATAAATCTGACCAAGACCAAAGATTTCGTGGTGTGAACCATAGATGTGAACTATCGCGTTCCCTTGTCGAATATGAGGCAGATGAATTACGCATCAATTTCACTATTTGATTTTCTCTAGGGTTACCTATTTTTTTTTCTTTTCATGGCAAGAAGATGTGACTGACCATTTTAGGATTACCTTATCCGTTTTTAAAGATTTTATTAATTTTTTATTCATGCAGAGGAAACGAAATAGGAAACCGGAATGCTCTGTGTGTAGCGCATGCGCGGTTGCGCAGATGATAAATAATTTATTATTATTAAAAGACAATTATATAGATACATATAGTTATGTAGAATCAAAAAGAGTAGAAGATCAATGAAACTAATTTTTTTCTCTTAAATTTTTAATTTATTCCTATGTCGTACCGTACGTAGGTATTAAAATACAAAATGTTACATTCATTTTGATTCTGTTTCTTCCGTAGAACTTTGTTCTTCTGATTCCTCCGTCTCCTATAAAAAAATCATATTTATAAACCTAATTCGTAGAAAACGTAGATATAAAATTTTAAACGAGCTAGGTATGTCCAATAAAGTTCACTAAAAACGTAAGATCAATTAGTATGCTAATTGCTAATACTAATAAATGCATATGCACTTCCTAGGTACTTTTTCTTACCGAAGTGTCGTCCTCATCTTTAGACGATGAGTGATTCATAAGAGCTGCTATGGAGCTTGATCTTGCTTTCAAATTATTTTCGGGAGACCGGAGCCTTCCAAGATTCTAAAGAAAACGAGAAACTAATTATTGATATCAAATAAAATTGCTACGTTGTTGTAACACATATAAAAAGTGAAAAATCTGTAGAGTTGATAGAACTCGTAACTATATTTAGTTGGTTTGTTTGTTTGTTTGTTTAAACGCGCTAATCTAACGCGCGAACTACTGGTACGATTTGAAAAATTCTTTCGGTGTTAGATATCATCGAGGAAGGCTATAGGCTATATATCATAACGCTAAGACCAACAGAAGCGGAATCACGCGGGTGAAACCGTGGAGCGCAGCTAGTCTGTGATATATCTAATGCCCAAGTTACGAGCGTGACCCTTTTCCTTTTTCATCCCGTGCGATTCGAATCGTTGCGTCGTTAAAATGTTAATAGGCAAAACCAAAAAAAAATATTTCATAATTTGTAAATATCTACCACTGAATCTTCATCTTTTTGCGGGGACAGTTGCGGATTCATCAAGGAGGCTAGTGATGACGATCTTGCTGATATTCCAGTGCTCACAGGTTTTTCAGGAGAGCGCAATTTACGTTTGAAATTCTGTAAATGTTTAAAAACATTAAAACTGGTATAAAGTTGAGACGAAATGGTAAACTATATGTTTCGTTTTAGATTTCGGATTGTTCTTTATGAACGACGCGACGTTATGTTTAATTGATAATAGTGTGCTATATCATAATATGAAAGTTTTATAAGAACATATTTACCGTCTGATCCTCTTGTTCAGAAAGTCCTGTGATTAAGAGCTCAAGAAAGAATAAAATAAATTATTAATAAATTTAATTAATAAATATCTACTTCAGTCTTCACATGGTAAAAAAGCTGATAGACGAGTATAAATACACGTAGATATAAAAAGTTTTAAATTTGTAAGACGATCAATATTACTCAACACTTTCCTAATATTTAATTGGAACAAAATTAATCAACATTTGGTCATATGCCCAAAGTAATGCTTACCTCCAAGTCAGCCTTATCATTTATATCACCAATTTGTCGGTAGGCCACCGTGAGCAGTTCCACGGCGCGCGAGTGGAACGTCATCTCGACCATCACGAAATCGGTTAGCAGCCCCTTTAGTTGCTGCAACTTGCGACGCTCAAAGAACTCTGTGAGTTCACTCAAACCCTTCGCGCTACGGGACATTTCCGCGGACGCTTTTAGAAGTTCCGATTCTGCGTATGTCTAAAGGAAATAGACACTCATTGTAGGAATGCGATTACTAATGCAATGAAGATTTATTTCAGGGAAGCACGAAGCAAGGTACGAAGCAGGGTATTCTTGAATAAACCTACCACCTGTTGTCGGTTGAATGGTTGTCTCTCTCGAGCTTTGTCTAGAACCTTTTTTCTTGCCATTTCCTTTTCCCTAACACTCATCGTGTGTTTTAATTCTTCTCTCGCATGCTTACAAATATTTTCATATTGACAGAGTTCTCCAATCACCTAAAAAGAGTTTGATTTTGTTTACGTCACTAAAATACCTAATTATAAACGTTTACATATTATACCACAATAATTAACCGTTAGTTTTAAAAGCGTTTTGTATGAGCATACCTTTGCTTCTAATCGTTGAACTGCACAATTTCTGTATTCTTCAATAGCTGTTAACGTTAAAGATAAGTTATCTAATCCGGCACTAAGAGACTTATTTACAAGTTCGTTATTTGCGTATTCCTTAATTATTTTAGCAAGTTCATCTCCCATATCTCGTAGCCTGAAACGTAGAAGGATGTGACAATAGCTTGATTAGTAACTATACGTCGTAACAATGATATTGAAAAATGGAAATTCTGAAAGTATACGGACGAAACGGAACAACAGGTTAAGATAATGGTCTGTTTGAATTGGGTTGTGTCGATCTTCCACTGCCGACCTGGGAAGTATGAGTCCAACTTTCTCTGGAGGTCTTGGATGCGGCGTAATCGCCTTCACCTCGAAATAAAATAAATATTCATTTGCAATACGGATATACTGTAAACCAGAAATTTTTACCTGGCAGTTTTTCTTGTATAGTCACCGAAGCCTACGCATAGTTCGCCGAAATTCTTTTCCACATTTGTAATACGGTCAAGTATAAATTTGGCTTGTTGTTCATAGCTTAAAGAATGCGAATTATCTCCTCTAAACATCGTGTATTATTCCAATATGAATAAAATAACTAAGAGGAGCTTTAAAATATTTTGTTGTTTATTTGTTTGGTAGTCATGACGACCGGACCGTGTTGTAAGCTTTCTATATTATTTACCACTAGCTTTCCACCCACGGCTTCGCCCGCGCAAAGAAAAACCCGCATAGTTCCCGTTCCCGTGGGATTTCTGGGATAAAACCTATCCTATGTCCCGGGGTAAAAAGTAGCCTATGTCCTTTCTCGGGTATCAAAATATCTCTATTCCAAATTTCATGCAAATTGGTTCAGTAGTTAAGGCGTGATTAAATAACAGACAGACAGACAGAGTTACTTTCGCATTTATAATATTAGTATGGATTATCTACATTACTAGCATAATTCAATGAATAAAATGGAGCTAATTGGTGTAATCATCATATGCATTTTGGATTCCAAATTTTTTTATCATAGGTAATAGTTACAAAAATAAAATAGATAAAAAAAGGATAAAAATTATTAAGAATATTATGAAAAGGTAATGAAAGCTGTACCAACAATATTTTTTAAGCTGTTACATCTGTCAAAAATCAATGTGTCAAAGTGGCCGTATGTCATGAACAGCTGTCTCATAGTTTACAAATAAAAATATTTTATTTTAATTTAAAATGAATGAGGAAATAGATGAATATGATATTTATCATCAAGATTTTACAACCGCATCGGAATGGGAAGTGTTCATAGCCCGATTAGAAGAATTAATGTTAGAATGGCAATTATCTAAATCTAAATTACCAAAACAGTTCTCGGAGAAGAATACAAAGAAATGGATTACGAAAACAGAAGATTTAAAACTACATGGTCTTGATTTTAAACTTACCTATCATGCGTTAGAATCCGTTAAGGGCTCGGACAATATAGAGGTATCTGACGAGCATACGATATTGAAAGAATTGCAGGATGGTATTTGGGAATCGACGTCGAGATTTATGGATGATAATGATGGCAGCGCGTTTCCCGTATCGAATTGGTTTGGCCTAAAACGGTATATAATGCTGTGTCCTCGGTCTCCTCTTGTCGAGGGTAGCATTATAAAATTAGTAATGAGTTCAGTCAATATTGCATTTGCTAATGCTGATTGTGGCGTACCTTTCTTTGTTAAAATAAGAGAACATTGGCAACACACATACCTAGGTATTTACGAAGACAGTGATTTTAAAATCAGTTTTGATACAATACATTTGGAGCGTATTTCTAATCAGTGTTCACATCTAAGTGGTCTTGTGGGATTGTTCAAATCCAAGATATCCTCACCAATTCCCTTAGATGCTGTTGTTATTTCTGTCAAATTTTCATATGAACTCAAGAATTCTGATACTTTTGCATGGAGGCAGAGATTGCAATCTAATGAATTTTTATCAATAGATGGATTTGATGTGAAAAAACTAATTGAAGTTCCATTTGGCTCAGAGAATAATCCCATACAAAGTGCTCTTCTAAATGCTATATGGCCTCAATTTAGGGAGAGTGCTATAGTGGACTCTTCAACATTTTCTGATATTGATCCTTTAATGGCTCCGACTTGGACAATAACAATAAAAATGCGCACCAATATTACCTGCCTGCTCTCTGATATGATTGAGAAAGTGATGAGTGTACTAGATAACAACAACCTGCTTATGGATGTGTTAGGTCTAAGTAAAAGTTTAGGCATAGTCAATCCTTTGCACAAAATAACTGAGGCACCAATAACAATATCAAAACTTGTGAAAGCTGCTATGCGACAAAATACATCAGTATCAGAATTTAAGGGGCCAATAACTGATGATTTGTTGATGCCATTGTTATATTATGTTTTTCCTGATGCAGTTGAAAATAGTACATTCACATATCCAAAGGAATTGGATGTTGAAAATAAGCAGGTAAATATTACATGATGTTAATATGTATTTAAAAATTAAAACACAAAATTGTGATACAAAAATGAGTTCTGTGTGAAAAGCCAAATTGTAAATATTATTGATTTGTTAGAAATCAAGTACTTAAATTGAAAAAAAAAATTCTTTATGTAATGTGGATTTGCTTAGAGATTGTTATATAAAGTATAATGACTATAGCTACATGTTTTTCAGGAGAATGCTGATGTGAAAATATGTAGTTATGTCAAGGCGAGTCCTGAAGATGGTTTAGTCTGGAGACTCTCGGTGACATGTGCTAGACTTATGGATGCGGGTGGTCTGCCATACCTTGCCCACTTTTGGTATGAATTTGTACAGGAGCTACAGTATAGGTGGGAACACAGGATTCTTGTACCAGGGTAAGTTATAATTAAATTTCCAAATTATTGCATTGAATTTTGTAAGCTTTTTGCTAGTAATTATTTCTTAAACAGTATGTCTTTAACAGTATGCAGATTCAATATGTAGAATAACACAAAATAAATAAGAATATAATAATAGAATGGTTCTAGTTTGCAATCTACAATAAGAATTGTATTGTTTTATGTTTATTTTATTATGTACTTTGAAAATGGGCTGAAAGGGAAAGTTGTGTGAATACAAAGTTTGGCAATATATTTGAATATATATATCTTAATCATTATCATAGTGAAAAATATTGCATGTTACATTAAAACACATACATACTTTAAATATTTATTTACACACATTTTATTTACCAGTCACTTATCTATAGCACCATTTGGATCTGCTTCCATTGTGTTTTTGTAACACTAATATGTACAATTTATTATATAATTTTACTATACATTCTCTACATTCTATAGTAATCATTACATTTTACATGCCATTGGTTTCATGATAAATCAATCATTGATTTGAACCACAATGACTAAATGTCCTTCATCAACCTAGGTTCAAATCTGTATATTAACATTATATTTAAATATTACGGTTTAAAAGAAATACATATATACAAACGACATATTTCTGATCGCAATCACAAATAAATAAATATTTTTTAAATAAAAATATGAAAAAGAAAAAACAAAGATAATCATTTCCAGTCCTTCCTTCACCTATTGCGACACCTAAATGCTTTCAAAGTTAAGTCACTATTTAAATCGTGAGCCTCGCAGCTATGACGGTGAGAATGTCGGCATGGGTGGGCGCGCTTCCGAGGATTGCATGACGATATGCAGTACTTATGCACTGTCCGTGTTGGCAAATAACGTTCGTGACGCCTCATTTCGCCCAATACCGTGTTTTTCGTTCGCTATAAAGGTACGAGGCCGCCTCTGGTTGTTGGGTTCCGTGCCATATAAATGTCCATATCATGATCTGTCCAGTTATCAGATGTATCGCAGTAGCCTAAGCCGATTGAGCCGACGCTGTAGCGACTCGCGGGTCGTGATCGCGATCTAGGTCTTCTTCGAGACCCAGCCGTGCCACTCGTCACTCCGCCCGCAGCTCCGCTTAGTGACAAACGAGATGCTCGTTCTGATGCAGCTCCCAATGATTGACGCGATTGTCGAAGATCTATAACATAAGAAAATTAATTTTAAACGTTGTTTTGTTTGTAAATTATTTTGTGGAAGTAAGGAAGTGAAAGCCAGAAAACATTAAGAGATATAGACTGTCTCACCGGTTCTCGATCCTAACAAGCTTCCAGGATATCCAGGCGCGCCGTAGCGGCCAGAATGTGAATAACTGTGCTGTGATTGGCCATCAGCCAGTGAACGCGCGCGTCCCGGTCGGCCTTGTAAAGGATCTGGAGCAGCAGGTTCAGTGAAAGAACGTGCACGCGGAATAGATCGTGCACTATAAGCCGACACCTGGTCCCACTCACGCTGCTTTCCAAACGCACCAAGCGTAGTTAATGACGACAGCGGACCATTGGGACTTGGTGTTCCAGTAAGTCCACCACAGCATGGATTTGGTAATTTCTCAGGCGGTTGCGTGTGCAGACGGTGAATAGTTCTCGATCGCCTGCGTGATGCAGCTGCAAAAATAAGGACAGCTACGACGATGGTTCCGCAAATTGCGGCACTAGCTGCTATCGTAATCTTGTCCATATTAGTAGCCGAAGCTGAAACTGTTCGAACTTCTCTGCATTGCGAATACGGTACCGTCTCCGGACTGACGTGCACTTCCTCTAAGGAAATCACGCAAACGACGATACACTCCTGAAAATTAATTGAAATATTTTAATTTGCATGTAAAAAGGTAAAACTTATGTTCATGAAATGAATTTTTAAAATTACCTGGGATGGAACATTTTTTATTTTGAATTCTCTTTCACTTGCTTCGAGAGGCGGCCCTTGTTTAAAACTCTTGTCACCAAATAACCTATATACTACACGAAAGCCTAAAATATTTGCAACATCAGAGTCCCACTGGATAATAACTGAATTATCTTGTCTGTATGCGTTTTTCACAATTACTTCATTTGAGTCATCAATCTTAGGTTTTTGCTGTGGGAAGTTCATCACAACAGGTGGTCGTTGATTTGGAGCATGTCGCCAAGTAGGCGCTGCTGGTCGCACTGCTGGTATTCGAGTAGTTGATTTAGTGGATGTTGTTGTTGGGGTTGTTACAGTAGGCTTCGTGGAAGTTTCATTATAGGTGTTTATGATTTCAGTAGTGGTTGATGTTGTCGTTGTCGACGGAGTAGTTGATGTTGTTGTAGACGTGGAAGTAGTTGAGTGGTTTGTATTCCATTCATTAATTTTTTTACTTGTGGTTGGTAAAGAATCTGTTACTTCGTGTAAATCATACTCGCAAACGAGCTCATTAGGCTCGAAACTATAAAAACCGCGTTCACGAAAGTGTGGTGGATTACCGCAAAATTGGGGATTTCTCTCGCGAGATGTGACTTGAAGTTCACCATTGCGAATCCATTCAATTATCCAGCGAAGCCGGCAATCACAGTTCAAGAAGCGTCCTCCTAAACTAAGCCCACGGAGAGTGAGATTCAAATGCGCTAATGCTTTCTCAGGAACTGTTGGTAAAGGATTACCATCAAGAGCTAATAAAGTTATGGAAGGATTATTTAAAAATGCATCAGTCGGCACTTTGTTTAACAAATTAAAACCGATGTCTAAAACTCTCAACTCGGTTAAAGAGGCAATCGCTTCCGTTGGAAATTCAGGTAACAAGTTATTAAGGAGACTAAGTGAACTCAATGTAGTTTTAATACCTAAAAAGGCATCTTTTCTTAAGTTCACGAGCAAGTTCCTCTCAAGATTCAGCGCCGTCAGTGATTCTAATCCTTCAAAAGTTTGAGAGCCGTCAGGGCCAGGCAATTCTCTTATACTGTTTTGAGAAAGATCTAAGAAAGCTAGACTTCTCAGTCCACGAATACATTCTGGTACAGATTTTTGTTTAGTGCCTTTCAAATTAAGATTTTTCAAAGAGTTTTCTAAACCTGCAAGAGCATATGGCGCCAGTGTTACATTATTATCTGAAACTTTAAGAGTAGTGAGTTCTTGTAGAGAAACAAATGCATTTTTTTCAATATACGATATTCGATTTTTTGATATATCCAGAAGAGAAAGGCTGGTTAAAATGCTCAGTGCTTTCGTAGGAACTTCGGTAAGTTCGTTATCTTGTAAATTGAGATTCTTTAAAAATTGTCCTTGTCCTCGAAATGCTTGATCTTCAACTTTCTTTATTTTACAACTTGATATTTGTAGGTTATGTATAGCAAGATTTATAAAAAGATCATCTGTGAGTTCCACTACTGTAGAGTTATTTATGTATAAGAGATCTATGGTGATTTTGCGAGCATTTGAATTCAGAGCGAACAACAATGTTGAAAAGTTCACCTGTAAAAATATATTAAAAACGTTTTAATAAAATATTTACTACTTGTTTCAATTTCAATTGTTCTTTAATACTTTATCGTATCCACAAAAATT
Organism: Colias behrii; assembly: GCA_029959065.1. Lineage (NCBI taxonomy): Eukaryota > Metazoa > Arthropoda > Insecta > Lepidoptera > Pieridae > Colias > Colias behrii. Next base: position 10,933,767 of record JARWMC010000003.1, read on the forward strand.
ATGGACACTCAACAATGTACATAATTTAAATAATAACAATCAATACTAAAAAATAGGTTCAGTCTGTAATTTGTGCCATTTGCAACAAATATACAAACATTAAAATGATTTATCGGATTACTCCTCAGCTAGCCGTGGCCTATTTAAAATAGATACGGCATAATTAAGTATATATACCTGATCACACTGTACAGACAATTGACGAGCTAAATTGTAAGCGCACACGCATGCTTCCTGTAAGGCTGGTGATTCCTTCCACGGACACTGCCCTTGGACATGCGCGACAAGTGTGACGAATAGCACCGTTACTTTCCACGGCTTGACATGTAGCCTTCTTCGGTTCTCCTGGAATTGAAGGAAGATACACATTATTTGAATAGAAAGGTTAGGCGTTACGTTATATGTTTGTTAGACATAAGTCTGACCTTATGGCACTGTTTATTCACTAAGAAAATTCTTGTAACATGTATTCTTGAAAATTTATATTTACTTAAAAACAGCTCTATGCATGAGATGTAGATGTAGAGTAGATATTTTGAGAAGTCTGATTTCATCGAAAATTTATACAGGGTGTCCCAAAAAGTAGTGATGAACGGAAGCTGGAAGGTAGAGGACCTAGAGAGCTATCCGAATCACCCCCATGTATGTTATGCGATTTTTCGTATTTTCGGAGTTATGACATTTTTTTCAATTTTTCATCTATCGCTGAGTACGATGAGATTTTTATTTATGGTGACGTGAATTATTACGCTAGATGTTTGATTTTTTTTGTGTGCTAAGCTGAAAGATAGGCCAATTCAGTATGGTAACATTTACTATCGTTAGATCTTCGAATGGAATAAAAAAACGAATTAAATGTCAAGGAAGATAAAATTACCCAGTACTTTCACCACTTCAAGGGCCCGTAAAAAAATTAAATCACATAAAAAAAGTTTTCCGTTTGGCTTTTAAAAACTTTCTCTATCTATCAGGGAGCTACCCTGAAAATTTCATTTTATTATTCAGAATGCTTCAATCGAAAAATTGAAATCTAAATGTGGTAAGTGCAAAAATTTTATTAACGTGATGATCATTAAAACCAATAAATAGGTGTTTAATTACCAGAAATTTTTAAAACAACCCGGCTGTTGCTCAATGCAAGTGCGACATCACCGTAAAAAGTTGTCTTTTAAATGTCTGAATGCCCTTTTATCATTTTTAATGGTTTCTTCTGCTACTATGAATTTCAGGGTTATTTCGTCCAAATTGTGGCATTCTCTTAAGTAGCCGAGGTCTTTTTAGTATCTCCATTGAAACAAATCAATGGGGTTTAGGTCGAGGGACCGTGGAGGCCAGGCTTTAAGGCAGGCGTCACCGGCGCATGCGCAGGCTGCAACGACCAATCCATCTTTCAGGGTATCTTTGCCCTTTAGCCTCGCCTCCACGGTTCCCGGACATAAACCCTATTGATTTTTTTTTCCGTGGGGATACTACAAAGACGAGAGACTGACACAATTTTGACGAAATAACCCGGAAATTCATAGTAGCAGAAGAAACCATTAAAAATGATAAAATGGCATTCAGACATTTAAAAAACAACTTTTTACGGTGATGTCGCACTTGCACTGAGCAACAGCGGGGTCATTTTAAAAATTTCTGGTTATTAAACACCTTGTAATTGGTTTTAATTCTTTTTATGAATCATCATGTTACTTCAATTTTTGCACTTACCACATTTAGATTTCAATTTTTCGATTGAAGCTTCCTGAATAATAAAATGAAATTTTCAGGGTAGCTACCTGATAGATAGAGAAAGTTTTTAAAAGCCAAACGGAAAACTTTTTTTATGTTATTTTATTTTTTTACGGGCCCTTGAAGTGGTGAACGTACTGGGTAATTTTATCTTCCTTGACATAATTCTTTTTTTTTATTCCATTCGAAGATCTAACGATAGTAAATGTTACCATACTGAATTGGCCTATCTTTCAGCTTAGCACACAAAAAAAATCAAACATCTAGCGAAATAATTCACGTCACCATAAATAAAAATCTCATCGTACTCAGCGATAGATGAAAAATTGAAAAAAATGTCATAACTCCGAAAATACGAAAAATCGCATAACATACATGGGGGTGATTCGGATAGCCCTCTAGGTCCTCTACCTCCCAGCTTCCGTTCATCACTACTTTTTGGGACATCCTGTATAAGTCATTTATATAAATTTATATAAATTTAAATTACTATTTAATATTTATACTACTGAGGCAAATAAACAAGTTTTCGTGTATCACCAAAACGAACGACGAAACGACGATTGACTCATCAAATTATACTTATGTTTTGTTGATTTATCAATGATTTCACGGAACACTTTTCGATGATCACTTTCCTCTTAATCATAAAAAGTAACTTTCTCAAAACATATGAAGCCGCAGCGGGTTTTAGTTTAATAAATATGGCTGCGTATAATGAGCTGTAATCAAGCGGTGCATGGACCGTTGTAGAGAAGTGCATCGTGGGCGCTTCGAGCAAGCAGCCCGGAAAACTGCAGCTTTCCCTGCGCGTGTAATGCTAAATACGTGTCTGTTGTTCATCGAACCATAAGAAACAATTAGATATGCGTATGTAGTGGCCTATGTGTTCATTGTTCATTTTAAATAGTTATTGTCAGTGATATTTTATTTATATTTTCATACATTTGCAAATAAAGTTATGTTAATGTAGAGTTTCTTACTTCTTATTTTCTCTACATGTGCATTGGGCATTCTCAAATTAATGAGATACATCTTTTAAAAAAAAATCACATAATTATCGAAAGAAAAAAACAATTATGGCTTCGCCCATCACCGGAGATCAAAACGTAATCGCAGCACGCCACAGAGTGTGCTCTACATTTTTATTACTTCTTAGTTTGCATGTAGTCACACCAAACTTCAACGACGTATAATATAATATGTATAGCTATACCTCAACTATCGTATGAGAGTACTAACTCATTGTTTTCTTTACAATAACGGTAATTTAAATTAAGCAGCCCACATAATAGTTCATGGTGAGTAAAATCGTAAGAATGAGCGTGAAAGTTTAAATTTATAATTACAACATAAAATTAAAGAATACATTTCTTTAATTATTCGTGTGATGCTGTACGTTGGTATGGGACCGTAACACTGGCCTATTTAGATGAGTCAACATCCGATTTCGCTGCTAACGGTACACTGGAAGGCAAGTCGACGTACAAGTAAGATGAGTTTAGGTGACCGATTCACTTTCGCGTGGCCTTTGGATGCTATACCTGTTTTAGACGTACGAAGATGAAAAGTAACGAATTTGTAGTTGTATATATTATAAAGCCACATTTTTAAGAAATAATATTCGAATGAATGCGAATTTGCATTTGCCAAACGAAATATATGCATAATACCAACTAGAGATCGAAGTTGGATTTATAAATTTTTAAATAAGATTTATGACTAGTCACAACTCACAGTTACCTAATCTAATTATTAAATCATAAGTAATGAGTGGCACAATCACCACATAATAAAGATTATTCCTGTATTACCGACTTCTTTTAATCGATGTTAGAATGATTGATTTTTTGTGAACTCATTGTTGCTTTATAATCCGTAATTATTTTGTAAATTAATCGTTGTTTTGAAATAACGGCGGTTATACAAAAGTATGTTTGTGAAGAGAAATCGATAAGCAGCATTTAACGATCGGTACGTCAAATTATTTCTCAGAATTTTATATAATTTTTAATTAGGTATCTGTTTATTAGCTGCAAAACATATATTATGCAACCATATATGTTTTTGTACAATTTACGTATAATATGGTAATAACCAATGACTGTAATAATCTATTACAAACATCCTAACCGATTTTTATAAAACACTTTATCGAATGTGTATTTACAAGGTGATAAATATAAAAAGTATCGACATGTAACAAGAGGAGTGTTAATTCGTAACATATTGTTTAGTTCGAGATAAGAATAATAGATGGCGCCAGTAATACGTTGAATCGCGCTATCGATATGTTTTTCCAATGTGGTAAATGTGGCGATGTATAAAATTTTGACTCATCCTTCCCAGGACCAAACGGGGGATGATGATCGGCTTAATCACGTGTCTACGTGAAGTCCGCCGCCGAATGTTACGCATTAGGCGGGCCAAAACCATTCTGACCCCAATTTTCTTATCCCATTTTAATAGAAAATTCAAAATTGACAACGTAACAATATCACTTATCATTAGTATTAATTATAAAAGAAAAGATAAGGATTTATGAATTTGTTTATCACACAAATATTAATTCGATTTGATACGTGTATTTACTATTTTTATTTACCCTCCGACATTTTCAAGCCTGCAGAATCCACATTAAAGAAATATGATTTTGCAACTAGACCAAGTATAATCATTGAATGAGAACAAACTGTTGTTAGCTGAGATGGTGTACTTGAACCGGGGAACAACGTGACTAGATTTATCGAGTGCCATCGCTAAAACAATGTGCACTATTGCCTCACCAATCACGACTTCCATTCTGTTTGGCTTTTTGCATTTTATTTCACTACGAATCTTCAGCTCGGGAATAGGAATAATAAACAATTTCTGTGAGTGAAAATTTTAAAAGCGTTTTGTTATTTATAAAACTAAAAAAAAATAGTATTACTATGCGGATTTTACAGTTATAATAATTAATTTCATACAATCTACATACATACATAATCTACATACTTATATTTTGAATATAATAGCTTTAAGAAAAATTATTTCCAAGTTACTAGCGTAAGAATTACGGTTATTTATTGAACAATGGTTGTAAATGTGATCGAAGAATATGACGTGTGGAATTTAAGAAATTTCCGTGATGTAATCCAGTTCTGGATGATTGATGATCGCAGTAGCGGGTGCGTCGATTAGCCGTGAAGAAATGCCGTTAGGTGGCGCTGTCGTGCGCATGCGCGGTCATGCCGACTCAAGCGCACCATTTCCATGTATTTGTAGAGCTTTGGTTAAATGTAACATGTGGTCGCATAAAATAGTAAATACATTAACAGTTTTATGCCGTGATTACTAGGTTATTTTGTGAAAGTAAAGAATGAGGCATTTATTACATTTATTATATGCTTTCGCTGTAGCGTATGAAAACAATTATAATGTCCGTACGTTCATAATATGTATGTAGGTTCATATTAATTGTGTTATATTTTAAGTAAGGCCATTTTTAATAATAGAAAGTCAAATAAACATTGACAAATTTATTTGTAGAGTCATTAAATTCATGAGGTATAATGCGCTCTCCATTCTTGTACTATGTGGTACACTTAACTATTATCATTAAAATTAAATTTGTTGTATAATTCGGTTGTAAAAAATATTTATATATCCCTCCAAAATTGGAATGCTTAAATAGGTGCTAAGTATGCTTCGTCCGTTATGTTCTATATGTACATGTTCCTTAATCATGAAGGGCATGAAGTTTTAGAAGAAACCGCGACCAAAAGCAAGTTTTTCTAAAGCTCATGTACATAGGCTACATCACTGCCAAGTATTGCCAAATTCCGTTCATGGTATTCGCGTGAAAGAGTAACAATCATACAAACTTTCGCATTTATAATAATTATGAGCATGATGTAACTTAATTCATTAATTTTTGTTTTGCATTGTTTATAATTAAGTTTTGATTATTGTCATGTTATTACTACATAGGACAACAAAGTCGCCTTCTCTGCGCCTATGCCCCTATGTATGCTTAAACAGTACTTATATAATTTAATAGGTTTTAGAAAAAGCCGTGGGCGGAAAGATAGTTTAAGTATAAAGTATTTTTTATATGATGTAAAGTTGCACTAACCTTAGCTTTCGATTGCCTAGCCTTCGTAATGTTTATTTTTCAAAAATCGATAAATTCCTATGGGCACGGTAACTTATCAATTATGATCAAATAAAACTTATAGATAGATATCTATAAATCATAATAACTGTAATTCATTATTTCATTACGTTGCAAAAAGTTCAGTGAGGATATCACCTGTTACGATAATCAACTCATTTCCTATATTATATTCTAATTGTGTTGAATTAACAGGCTATATATCAGTAACGCCAAGTTTTGCAATAATGACGACGTAGAACAATAATTGATATTTTTCCTGACGTTATTGTAACATTCAGAAATTTTTAATTAGGAACTCTTCGTGTTTCCTCTATGAGTCGAATATTTCAATGCATTCAACAGTATTTTCGTATCGATATTTCCGACGGGTCTGTTCGTCGCTTCTCGTTTCAACATCAGAGTCATTTTCGTTAATAATGTCGACTATTTATCAGCAAGAAATGAAAGCGAAACAAGAATGTCAAGTGATTTATATATTATATGACTAAACGTCAGTTTGTGCATTCCTTTGAAGATGAGAAACTACTCACTTTTAACACGCTTTTCAGTTTTCTATTTCAACGATTATTGTATGGATTAGCTAACAATTTGAGTATATTTTTGTAAACAAATGAGCGATTGCTGAAGTGATCGTAATAGTCAATGCTTTGTTTTACAATATTACTTATTTATTATAATGCTATATGTTAGTGACGGTATATTACATTGTTCTGCGTATACTTTGCGTAGTTTTGTGATTTATTACCATTTATGTTACGCGGTAAATGCTTTGATTTGAATTGCAAACAAGCTATTACATATCTGTACATAAATATTTTAAGCATATTATATTTTTAGTCGGTCATCTATTTATATACTTTTTGATTAATTAGAAAAACATTTATTGGATACTTTTAAAATTTTTCTGTCTGATATTACCGATTGGGATACGTATCACAGTTGACAGATATATACGTACATACAGTTAGGAAACTAAGCCCCTGCGATGAAATTATGACGTTAGCACTGTTATAGCTATAGGGCTACCTTTTTGATATTTAACCGACTTCAAAAATAAAGGAGGAGGTTATCAATTCGGCCTGTATATTTCTGTTTGCTTTTTTTTCACAGTCGATTTTGTGGTAATTTTGAGATTAAAACTCGTTAAAATACAAAAATGGTGTAGCCTAAATATGAATTTACAAGAAGAAACAATCCGAATTAATACACCTTGTAACAGTAAATACGTTTATATCAGTGCTATATTTCGAAATCTTGTTTTGTTATGGACGCCGAAGGCTATTTAATGTACCTAAATTATTTATAATGCTTGATATTTGTATTATACATAATATATTCAATAATTATTTTAAACCAGAATTTACAATACTTGTATACGTAGGTAGGTATACCTACTAAATTATTTTTAAAACGATAAATTAAATTAAATTAATAAACACAAAATATGCAGAAATAAATTAAAATTATTATTATACGAGCATAGAACCTCTATTTTTTTGTTTTAGCATGAAAAAGATAATAGTTTGACAGGCTTAGTGCTTGACAAAGTGGTGATGTCACGTATCGATAAAAATACAATAATTATAATATCTATCTTTTATGTTTTAACATTTTGGTGAAATATATTATTTCAGTTTAATTTGAACACGTGCTTGTAGATAAGTTGATTTCGGCGATTATTTTAAAAATGCCACGTACTAATTGCGCAGTATTCGGCTGCTTGAATTCAACTATACCAATTATACCACCAGATGATTTTGTTCAATATGTCGAGAAAATGGATAACATTTTCGTTGCTGCTTTAAGAGAGAACACATAAACTGTAAAGTGGCTGAATTAATTTACAACGAATTAAACATAATCAGTTACTTAAAAAACTGTTCATAAGATTGAGAATATTTTACACTATAAAATTTAACAATAAATTCCGAATTAGTCGTAGTAGACGAAAGTATTTTTCAGCAAATAATTTTTAATTTTTTTTTTCGAATAAAGGCATATTTATGTAAAGGTTATTTTAATATCTATACACATAATAAAATCGTAGGAAAGTCAAAACTGTAGATTGAATATTTTTTTAAAAGAATACTTGGGACAATAGATACCGAAGCCAAAAATATAGTTAGGCTACAAACTGAAACAATCGATATTTATTTAACGTGAAGTCATTGACATCACTTTTCTATACTATGTATCTTTGTCATTCAAAATCTGTGGATGTGTCACCCGCTACTATCGATCCCCCTGAATACCCTTATGATTCTCGTAAACACGCTTGCTTGTGTGCGTGTGCCATTTCGAACGTTTTGTATGAAGTTTCCTTACTGTATGTATCTGTATATTGTGTACGTATCGTGAGCGTAAAGAATAAATTGTATGTTTAAAGTCTGTAAAAAAGAGCAGTGTGCATTCTGTTTGAAAAAGCGAAGAGTGTAAAAACACCGGTATGCGGTGGTGCGTTAATGATGAGATGGAGTCTCACCTGTCGCGCATTTTATATTCCAACGTAAAACAACGTATCTAATGATATAATCAAATAAACCATTTCTAAAGTATTAACGACTAACGAGGTATAACCATGTCTAAATTCACAGCGACATGCAAAATTCGTTCTAAATACGACGATGCAGATGTTGTCGTGATCAACTCATAATCACTTAATTTTGCACTTTCTTTTTAATAATACTTTAATTTTTAATCAATCATTTCTGTAGGTGATCTATAGACATTCTTTAAAGTCGTAAAATATTACTTATTTATTATAATGCTATATGTTAGTGATTTGAAATTATTAAATTGACAATTAACACTTTATAGTTATTTAATCATTGATTCAATCTACAATCATTTTTGACCACTTCATTATATCATAATATTATTAACTAAAATGACCAAAACTAATATTTTTCATCTAAAAAATATTATTTCGATTCTTTTCATGTCTTATTCAATACAGACATTGAAATAAGACATGAAAATAATCGAAATAATATCTTGGATTGTTCGCGTTATGCTGACTGACTGCGTGCTGGCCGCGATGGCGACCGACGCGAGACCAATAGCCAGTCTTTCCAATACTTATCGCTAATATCATTCGAAAAGAGCTCCATTCGTTTGTCACAAGTTTTCTTAGAATCAAATTATATAGCTGAAAATATTGCTGAACAAGCTTTAAGTTCAATATTACCAAATGTTCTATGCTCTACAGGAAATCCTAGTCCACCAAAGAACATAATATTATTATAGCATGGCATTATTTTATCTGTGATAATAGCATTCATTTACCTACGTGAATTTTCTGTGCCACATTCACTTATATGTACTTATTTAGTTCATAATTCAAGTTGCAATACTGTCTCAATTATTTCTTCTAAATCCCTTTTTTATTGGTCTCGATTGATCTTTGATGAGAATATAATGTATCTGATATCTCCATCATACACGAACACGTCTGAAAGCAGTTACGGCCGGTGAGAACGGTCGCAACTTATTTGACATTTGATATAAGTGTTATGATAACAGCCTGGAGTGAAGCTTGGAATAGCGATGTTTGCCAAATGCGGATGTCTATGAAGTTGCGCTTAATCTATTTTAGAGATCTCTTGGGAAAACATACTATTATGTTGAGCTCTTGGAACAAAACAATTTTGATCAGCTTTAAGTAAAGATGATTTTGGTATGGCCTTATGAGAATGTCGTGAATGCGGAATCGTGACTTTAACCTACAATTATAATAAATAGTCTCGGCACAATAATGTCTAAATTATGTTCTGCAATCATGGCTTTATGAGAAATAGATTTAAATGCAATTATAGTGTTTTGAGAAATAGAATAAGGGAGTCGTTTTCTTCGACATAACAAATATTGCTACTTTTACAGAAATAGCTGGATTTGTTAAAATTATAGTATTAACTCATCTAAATTCTAACTATCAAATATAATACATATTGATACTCCGCTACAGAAAAAGCGTGCACGTTATAGAAATGAGAATTGAAAACGACTCATCTCGAAGTTTCCCCGCAACACGGTGCACGGTGGAAGTCACCACTATTTTCTAATTGCTAATGTAAATTACTAAAATGATGTCACATTTCTCTCAGCTAGAGACGCGAGAATCACATCGATAGAAATCACTTTCTTTCATGCACATGTTACTGATGTATCTCACTGCTTTGGACGTTTCACAAAACATAATATGTACCTTCATTTTCATATTATTGGCGACTTTTCAATTTAAAAAAATCGTATACTTTGACCACAAGCAGTAATTGTAATACATTGACAGTAAGTATAGCTTAGTTAATATTTTATTCGAATTTGACCAATGTTTGGGTTTAGCGGTTAAAGCAACCGACTAATCATAAGCTCAATTTCCGCTTCAAAGTTTAGGTCGGCAGGACTGAAACTTTGTTTGTTTACTCCAAACGTAAAACATTTATATCAACATCATATTATTATAACACGTCTACGACATATTGACGTTTGTGAATATCCAAACATGGTTTCAATTTGAAACACTTCCTCAAGTTTCTTAATCAATGTTTGAAACTGGGACTACACAGTTGTTTGTTTCTAGCTATGTAATTTTATAGATCTAGCTTGTGTTTTATAAATACAAATGCAATAAATAAAAAAAGTAATGATACAAGTATCTATTGGATAATAAAAACTATTACTAAAAATGTAATTGTAAGACAGCACGTGTAACGGGTGAGTCGTATTTTACAGGAAAAGGCATGTAGGTAAAATCGCACAAAAGTTCATGTCTATTAGTTCCATAGTCAGTAGTCATCAATCTTCGTAAGGGTGTGTGCACCGTGTCGATGTGAGGAAGACGAATGGTACACCTGGACAAGATCAATGAACCATAAAGTCCATGCCATAGAGATGCATTGTAACGTGCAAAATACTACTGAAACTACAAACCAGAACGAGCAATAACTGTATAAAAGATATATAGGGATGTTTTTGTAAATTCGTATGCAAATAGAACTTAATATGGATATTTAAGCGAAGGGTTTTGAATGAAAATTTAATATTCGGAACTGAATCGTTCTGTAGCGAAATCAATAAAACTCATTCTTCATACAATCTTTTAAACTTTAAAGTAAAATTCGTTTAAACTGATTATATGTACGAATTATCTGGTCAGCTAAATGTAAAATGAATAGGTAAAACATAATGATATAATAGAATAGTTAAAGAATATAAATTTTGAATGTTTGAGTTATATTTTGTATGTGTGTTAAAGTACCATTTGATGGAAAATTACGACAAGGTTTAAAATCAAAAACTCGATTAGTTACCATCTAAATTAATTTACGATTAGTATTAATATGCAAATTTCTAAATTTCATTTGGTACGGAATCGTTTTCTATCTTGTTAAAAAATGCATTAATATGATTATTATGTTTATATGTATTTACAACTAAAAATATGATTACACAAAAAATTGAAATACAAAAAAACACCTAAAATTGCTTCCATGTATTAAATATGTAAGTACTAGACTAAAATTGAAATCATTTGTTTATGACTTTATAAGTTATACGTATAAAATCATTCTTCGATTTTGACATAAAAATAAATAACTCGATCCTTTTTACCAAAATATAAAGCGTTGTGTTACATTGATTTCAGTATGAGTTTGCCCAAAAATGTTATGTTAACGTCGCGATTGGATTGGAATTCCTAATAGACGTTGCGTGTTGATATAGTTAGTAATGAAATATTTAACGTAATTGTTTTTGTACCCACCTACCTTTATACAACTGTATTTGTTCAACAGTAGGTAAATGTGACAAACGAAAGAAAGTTTCGTGAGGCTGGTCATGGAAAAATAGTTGATAATTATAAACTGCAAGGTAAAACTAGGTGGTCTATTCTTAGAATATAGCTATATTCTATAGGTTATGAATAGAAAGTCAGACGCTAAAATTATACATATACTATATTCATAGCTATACTATGGTATCTTTATAATAAGGATTTCATTTTCATAGTTAATTGATTAAAAGTTATGCTGAAATGTTCTCATCTGTTGAAAAGGTGTCAACGTGTAAAGGCGCCGGCAAAAGTTAGACAGCAGATAAAACATGTATCCAATGTAAACAGTTACTCGCTCTATTGTCTAAGCTTTTACAAGACATGGAAGTGAAATTGACAAAAACCGTTCTTGACAATGAGAATGAGTAGTTCCATTGACGAGCTATGAGATAATTATGCAAGACGTGTTTTATATACTGGTTTAAGAAAGTATAGAAAATTTCGATGACTGTGTTATATTTTTCAAACTGTTTTGACAGTCATGTTTTATTAATGATTATTATGAAGTTATGATTATATAATTATGATTTAAGTATATAATCATATAGGATGGGCGAAATAATTAATGCCATTAAGTAAAATAAAAAAGTCTTCTAAAAAAGGTTTAACCACTTTCTCTTTCTTCACTCAATAAATTAAAGAAATATAAACTTCCGTGGTAATCCATCTCTCATCAGTCTAATTACCTAGGGAGTTTCTTCATTACACACGCTACAGGTACGTCATTTTATGTTAGGTACTAAATGCTTACTATATGGAATGAGCAGTCGAGCTCATACCTTTTTTATATACTGGTTTAAGAAAGTATAGAAAATTTCGATGACTGTGATATATTTTTCAAACTGTTTTGACAGTCATGTTTTATTAATGATTATTATGAAGTTATGATTATATAATTATGATTTAAGTTTATAATCATATAGGATGGGCGAAATAATTAATGCCATTAAGTAAAATAAAAAAGTCTTCTAAAAAAGGTTTAACCACTTTCTCTTTCTTCACTCAATAAATTAAAGAAATATAAACTTCCGTGGTAATCCATCTCTCATCAGTCTAATTACCTAGGGAGTTTCTTCATTACACACGCTACAGGTATGTCATTTTATGTTAGGTACTAAATGCTTACTATATGGAATGAGCAGTCGAGCTCATACCTTTTTTATATGTATATTTTTATCGATTTTGATTAAAGCCATGCTAATGCAAGTGCATAATTAGCAAGGGAGTTGGTTGGTCTTGGGTTGGCTTGATTGTATCTATTAGCATCTGTCTTCAGCTAATTTGGTTTTTAGTAGAGAGTGGTTTGATCATTGCAAAAAAATAACCAAAAATCGATCAACGTACTGTACGTTTAATATTGAGGTGCAAAAAGTGCAGATTTTTCGCTGATACTGATACTGATAAACAGAAATGCACACTTTTAAAACTTTTAACGTCTTCAGCAACTTTCGTTTTGGAAACTTTTTTCTTGCGAGTTGCGAAGTTAAGCTTTTATTGATCTCTTTCTACGTATAGATACTAGGTATTGGATTTTTGAAAATTTTATATTAAAACTCTGTGATCGTCAGCTATAACAACAGGATTTTGGGATTGTTGGTTGCTAAAGCATATATAAAAAGACATACGTTTAAGTATCTATGATTTCAATGTTAATGTACACATTTTATTTCTTTAGTATTCTTATTAAGTATATCATATGCAATGCATTGAAATATTAAGTTTCTATCTTAATCTATTTTTAATTCATTTACTAAACTATGTTTTTTTATTGATCCTAAATTTATTATGTCTTAAAAGCTATTATTACGTAGACAGCTTAAAGCAATTTAATCTCTTCCTATCCATAAACGCCGGGAATTTATAGTTTGCGCCGGTAAATATTGATGCATATTCTTTGTAGGTCAGGTTCAGAGCACGGAAGCTAGGAAATAGCTTTCTACGCTTAGATTATATTATGTTTACAAAAATTACTGAGACAATTACCATTTTTGCACAGTCCTGTTCTTTTAAATCCTTTTACACGCACTCCTTGTATCACTTGTGTTTAACACTCACACAGGTTTTCTTTGGTCACCGATTTTCAGTCATCATTAGTACATTAGAAAAAGAGGTCACTGTCGATAGGTTTACGATAGCGGTACTATGCGATCGCTCGCTTTAGCTCCATGTCTGGACGTTCTCGCGGTCGGCGCCGACGGCTCACTGTGCGTACGCGCCGCTGTTCCCCCCGACGCGATCTGACCCGTGCCTAGTGGGCTCCCAACTCCGGTAAACAAACGGTTCACCGACCGATTAGATGTTAAGATTCTTGAAAAAGTTGCTTCGCGGACTCGCCTGCCTTCTGGTCTCGCTACAAATTTGTAATTCAATATGATAACGGTTCTAAGAGCGTTCGCGCGTTTAGTTTAGTTTACGTTGTTTGTAGGTCATGGCATACAAACAAGATTTTTTTAGAATGCCGATGGCTATAAATTGTGCAGGTACATTTTTACGTATATGAATTATCTTCGTCGATTGAAGTTGCACTAAAGTAAACTATTAGGTATCAATTGAATTTGCATACACGAGAGAGAAATTTCACCGACTTGGCCGTTGCGTATTCTTTACTTAATTTTGAGGTCACATATTTTTTTGCTTTTAAATTGCTTCTGTAGTGAAAGTTATAATGATATAGGTTTACGTGAATCCAAGTATACAAATAACTATGTTTTCTTTATCCATGCTTAAACAGCTTTTATTTTCAGAGTTATCGACGGACCACCAAATGCGCGAACGTGTTTACTTCATCAAAAGCTGCAGTTGTTGAACTGTTGCATCAAAAAAGCTGTCGAAAATTCTACTGCTTTACCAGGAACCTCTTCTGAGGAAGAGTTTTTCGATTGTTCTGATGATGACGAAAATGAAGAACAGTTACCCTGGAATCGCCCCGTCGGGAGACTCAACCGCTTGGAAAATGCGACTTTGAAAAATGGAGCTCCCCTTTATGTTCCTCGTACACAAGTGAGAATTATTCTTTATGCATATTTTTTCAACCTCCTAATATATTTATTCACAAAATTTCTGCACATGAATGTGTGTCAGGCATGATACGGTTGTTACTGTCCAATTTAATTTTAGATATTAACACTAACACATATCTTTTGTTGGCGGAAGAGAAAGTAATTTGATAATAAACTACACTTTCTACAACGTCCAGCTTTTAATTTTATAATTTATATTTTAATAGGACCCTGCGCCAAAAACCGAGGATCAGTTAGAAGAAGATGCTGAATTAATGGTGCGATTAGGAGATGATGCGAAGGCTTCAGAATTGCGAGCTAGAATGATGAGCGCATCTCTACTGTCTGATATGGAAGCTTTCAAAGCTGCCAATCCTGGGGCGGAGCTTTGTGACTTTGTGCGTTGGTATTCTCCAAGGGACTGGAAGCCTGATGATGGTGGTAGTTTGGGCGATCGTATGCTTTTACCTGGTAATCCCTGGCTTGAAGCATGGAACGTCGCTAGGCCAGTACCGGCTGCGAGACAAAGGAGATTATTTGATGAAACTCGTGAAGCAGAACAAGTTTTACATTTCCTCCGATCTAGAACGATAGCTGCAGTCGTTGAACTTTTGTTGCCTGCTATATTGAAAGCAGGTGCTGTAAAAGCAATAAGTGAAGGTGCCGTCGGGTCTAGTTCTAGCGTGGGTGGCATTGATAAGAGGAGAACGTTTGAAATTGCCGCAAGGGATCTTTTTGAAGCGGAGCGTGAAGTGTGCAGATCTAAGTGCGTTCGAAAAGTATTGGGAAATAGTGTTGAGGGGCAACCGTTAGATGTTGCGGGTCGATCGAGAATCCTGAATGCGATGGGAGGAGGTTTGCCTACACCCGCTAGAAGGGAATTTACTTTGCGCGTCAAGGATTCAGTAGGGCCCCAGATCATGCGTGCCGCTCTCTCTAACGATATGATAATTATAGGAGCCTTTACAGAACGTACCGTGTGTTTGTAACAAATATATTTTTGAAATCAAAACGTAGTTACCAAGATTCTAAAGTCAATTGAGTGATATCGTGTGCTGTATATGTTAAATAAAAATAGGTTTCCCTTGAGTGCTTTCACAGAATCGCTATGAAACTCTAGTTCCGTAATTGGTGCTTTAGCAGATTTATATTCACAAAGCACGTATTCCAATGCATATTCTGATTCAATTGTATTGAATTCTGAAATTATGCCATATATATATTCCACAATGACTTTTCTGCCACGCTATTAAACACATTGACTGCCTAACAGAGGCGGCTCGTGACAAAATTTTATGGGTGTTCACTTGAAATAAAACACTGAAAATACATGGTGTAAAGCAGTACAATTTATTAAAAAAATATGCTATTACGCGTAAAAGTTTTCACTTTATTTAAGGTGGAAAAGCAGCGCTCACTTTCGACCGAGGTCATCGGTATTGTACAATTAATTAATTTTAATAATTTAATACTTTCGACAAAAACTGACTCCTTGAACTCTATGAAGTGTTGCAGTAAAGCTATCGCACCATCAGCGTTATGGAAATCTTCCCTGCTGTAAATAACCACTAGCTCGTTTTTAAGTTTTGTGTTTTCTAAAAAATCATATGTCTCACGGTCAAGTTCAGGCCGTGGCGGTCCCTTAGCTTTCAATTCAAGCCGAATTTGTAACGTTTTAACACACTTTTTAATGAACGCCACATTATAATTGTTCATTTTAACACTCACAAGTAATACTGATAACTACGGGCTATTTCAACACGTATCTTATGATTTTATTTAGAAAATTCCCGAATTTGCATTCGCGCGCGTGCATTGAAGTTGACTCGAGTGTTTGTTTATATAGGAGTGGCAACGTCGCGCGCAATCGCTGTCCTGTGTACGGGCGCCCGGGCGGTAAAAACGAACCGGCAACGTTTGCGGGAGCGGCGCTCCGAATTTTGCTATTTTTCCATAGAAAATCTTCTGTTTCACGCGCAGGGCACTGGCAAACTTTCTCTTTCACTCCTATTGGATTTCGTATTAGGAAATGTACTAAATATTTTTTCATTGGAGCGCAATCGTGAGCGCTCCGCTTCGCGCGTTACATAATACAGTATTATACAGGTGTATGGGATGATGGAATGATGGATATATTCATTGGTATTGACAGTAGTTTTTTACGATTACGATTGATTTTAAATAGTAATAATTAATATTAATAATGAAATTAAGGAGTATGATTTTATTATAATTATTTATGGGAGTTCACTGCACCAGCGCTCCTTAGGGCGAGCCGCCTCTGCTGCCTAATAAAATGTGCATATTATTTTGAATATTATGATTTCATTATTGTTAAACAAGGTTTTAGATCGCTAGGGTAGTTTAAATCTTTATAGCTTAGATTTTTTATTGAACATGTTATGAAGTTTTACTTGTTATAGTACTTTTAAGGTAATAAGACTTCCGACAAAAATTTTATCTTGTTAATAACCGCTAAATTTATTGTATGTTAGGAATTGAAATCTTATGATTATACGTAATATATATTATGTAGATGAAAAACTATGTATTGTACAATTTTTATGTTCATTTGAAAGTACCTACTGCAAAATAATATAAATAATTAGTTTTAAGATATAAAACAGTGCAATAAACACAAGCAAATACGATATCTTAAAATTACATAAAATATTGTTATAATAATTACTTTAGTTATCGAATAAAATTGTCTTGTTTCTGAAATTTTATACATATGACAGAGGGTTCCAAAATAATTAAATAAATAAATGATATATGGCAAACTGAATAAACCGTTTTATTTATTATGAAAGAAAAATTCTAATGCTTTTGATTATTGTATTTAGAATGTTTAATATACAAATTGGTAACTTCAAGCACTTCATTTACTGAAGTATTATTATTTATCACCATCTATATTCTCTATGTAACTAATAATATGTTGAAACTCGTCTTGAATAATATATTCTCTGTAATATATTCACTTAATCGTCTATGTTAACTGTGACAGTAATGTCCTTATGTTTTGGATATCAAATTTCCATTTCCCAATGGCAGAGTGGGCTTCGGACTTACTACTTAAAAGGGTTAGCCAACAGGCCGAAATATCAGAAAGCTGTGGTCGTAACGTCAACGAACGTCAAATTTATTTATTCTGTATACGAGTATTGTGTTCCCTAACGCAAACACCAAATATTTATAGAGAAACAGTGGAAAACTAGAAATAGAGATACGGTTGCGGTAAATATCGGACAAATGTATGCAGGGGTAAAGTCCTAATGTTTTATTTGAATAGTAATAATATTCAAGACCTCTTGGCGAACGAGTTGAGTGTATGTTACACTAATGGCTTAGACTTATTAGATAGAGTAAAATATTATTTTTAGGAAGATATGGTTTCCTAAGTGCTTATATTAAACTTTTTAAGCTTTCATTCATTTTACAACATTTCTGCCTATTTTGGAACATTTATAAATATTCATATACCTAGATGCCTATATTTCGAACGATTTGTTTTCAATTTAGCTGTGAAAGTAAATCCGCTATAGTTATTTTTGTTTATTTTAATATTTATAATCTTAAAATTAATTAGTAGGTTAAGGTTTTTTAATACTATGCGTGAAATTCATTCTAATTAACGCACATTTATTTTTAAAGAGTTTGAACTAAATACATGGTATTTTTTATTGGACTTCACTAATCACTACGAAATAAATTTGATCATTTGACCTTTAAATTCTGGATACAAAAACATGAATTACAATAAACTATACAGCATTTTCGTTAAAAACCTTCCAACCGAAACATATTATATGTTCATTGCATTGGTTCATCTACTATCACCAATTTGTCAGATTCAGAATGTGCTAACAGCCCATAATATGTGTAATGGTAAGGAGCTCCAGGACGAGATAAGTGTGAACAATGCGTGGCAACTGGCAAGGAGAACGCGCATGCGCGCTGCCCGCTCGTGTCGACATCTTCGGGTTTCGGGAGAGCGCCCAGTGGCGCGCCGATACGCCTGCTCGAATGTTTCTTTATACCACGCGCTTAATCCTTGCATACAACCGAAAAATCGCATTTTCTATATAAAACCATCGGTTCTGATACCAAAAAATCATTCATACAGCGTTTTTACGTTCAACAAAACGAGACCCGCAGTAAAAATACAGATTTCGCGTCTTCCCGACCGTGTAATTTGCTTTCATAATTGCTCACAGGATTTAATTCCACTCAAATGACAACCCACTAGGATGTACTCTCTCAGATCCTTGTTGTGACAGCATATACGTGGGTAGGTTTCGAAATTTCATGTTTGCGGTATAAGGGTGTTAAATAAAACTAACAGTGTTTGCATTCAGTGGCGTTTAAGGTTGATAGATTTATAGCTTGTAGTTTTATTGTTTACGTAGTGTGGTACAAATGTGGTGGATTTATTGATGGAAACCAGAATGGATATAAAGTTGACGTTTCACCAGGTAATTTTTTTATACATATAAAATTTTTTATTTATACCTAGTGTGTTCACATTTTCATTAACTATACACAAATAGCTATAAGAACATTTTTTTAAAACAATTAAAATTATGTTGTGTGGGGTAACGTAACAACAGTAGATAATTCAGCTTCAGAAATATAATACCATCAAAATTTGATATTATCGTATGAGATTATTTAAGATTAAAGATTTTTTGTTGATTTTGACGATGGAATAAAAACTGTTGGAACGCCTAATGAATCTCTATCACGAAACCTTCAGAGCTAGCTACGTTTTTTCAATTACCGGTTAGTTGTGTGTTTTTATTGGAAATATCAACGTTGCTTTAAGGAATGGAAATGGAAAGCTATTTTTTTCGAAATGGGGTTTGAACTAGATTAATTCAGGTCTTTTGATTGACAAAAAAATCTCTATGTAGTATCAATAATGTTACAGGCTTTGAAAACTATATTATATTGCATTCTGTAAAATCTATTATGATTCAAATATTTCGTGAGTTTCTAACGTACATTCAATGGATGGTATTTTATCATATTTTGGACTTAACGTCATATAAGACTATTTTTTGTAAAAAAAAACGGTTCAGGAGAAATTGTACAGTGGTGAAATATAATCATTCACTTTCAATCCTCACAAACTTTCGTATTTATTATATTTGTACGATTAAAAGCTTTGGGTGACAAATTGACAATTTCGATAAGTGTAAGCAAATAACAGGTTAGGTCATTTTATGAGTCATCAAAACGAAATCACATAGAAATGATCTTATTTGTCCAACACGTATGCGGTATAAATAAAATTAGGGGAAAGTATCACAAGCATTTTTAATTTAACTATGTGAACTATGAAAGTGGGTTGCATAAACTGGATTGTTAACTTAAGTTTTATAAAAGCGGATATAAATGCAGAAATTGAATCGGTTAAATAAGGTACATAGCTTGTTAACAATCGATACCGATGTCCGCTACTAATTACTTTTTATACACGAATATAATATATGCGATAAATCCGTAGTTACCTACGTATTTTGAAGGTAGAGTCACAGAATATATTAGTACGTAGAGTGCGAAAATTTTTGAATATAATATCTAATAAATGTTTAGAGACGATAAGCTGAGTAGAGAATCGGTAAATTAATGGCATTATAAATAGGCCCTTTGTTAAATATTTAATTTGTTACGAAATTAGTAACTTCTAGAATTATTTTTATAAGTATGTAAGTATAATTATTATTATAGGACGCTACAAAAGCAGATTCAAATTAGCATACCTAAATCTAAGACCTAAATAAAGAATAAAAAAACTACATTTCTCTCTATTATATACCTATTGTATCATCATTTATAAGGCTTGGACATCCCATCAAAATGATGAGTCAGTGGCAACAACGGCCGACCTAACGACATTCTACTGAAATAGCTGTTGCATATTTCAAACGGAGCACAAACAATCACATATGAGGCATACATGACTGGACATTCTCTCAGATTCGTATAAATTCTTGCGGAGGCTCGTGAAGCATGCAAGCATGTTCAATGGAGCGTCGTACCGGCCTCCATGTCCAATGGATGGTTCACAGACGTATGAATAGCGAAAGACACTATATCTGTGTGCACTCGGGTGGACAATGGCCACGGCGCGGCATGTGGGACGTGAAGTCTTTGTGCATAATATAATTTTACCTTTACATTTAAAAAGCATTTACGGCCCGTTTAATGTGGACTTCATGCAAATATGCGTTCCGATCTCTGAAGAAAGTTAACATCAGTTCGTATCAGTGGTTACAGGTGGTTATTAGGAAACCAGTAGTAATTGTCTCTAATTAGTAAAAGCGGTTTACTATACCGTCCCTGATATAGATATTTACTGAACATTACTATTATGTATTAAACCGTTTACCATGTAAATAAAGGATGTTAATTACGTTAGGTGAATTATATTACATAGATAATAAACTGGTGGGAACAATACTTAGCAACTAGGGCATTTCCTTTGGCTCTGGTCTGAGTCTGATAAATTAACATGGTCTAATATATTATGTGTGCTGTTAAACGTCGAATATCAAATATCTTTTGTTTGTTTTAATATTAAAATCGGGGTATATTTCCCTACTGTTGCAATTACAGACGTGTTTCTTAATGATATATAGGTACCTATTTGAAGCAATTTGTGTATCTAAGCACCATACATCTAAAAAGGAACAGATAATGCTCATAGAGAGTTTTTATGTAGGTGAAAGCCTACGGATGTAATAGATATGAATTTAACTATACTTACTTAAATGGAAAGAGTTTCGAGTATGAAACCATTGAAGATCCAAAACTCTCAATATTAGTTTCTTAGTAGTTCGACAAGTGTTCTTGTCGAACTACAATGTTTCCATTCGTTTTTTTTTAGACTATAAATCATGTCAAATATACCTACCTACTTATTCAATCGTCTTTCTGAACGTGCTAATTCAAGCGAGGTACTATTATATGAGTACGGTAGCAATATGTTGATAGTCTAATAATCGTCGCTATAAAATCTTTCTGACATTAGCAATTTATACCATATACTTACGATATAGTGTGCTAAGTTCTAAGTTTATTATGTCACGGTTATTTGGTACCTAAACGAGGGAACGGTCGTCCGTTCATAGTAAATGATTCACACAATTAACTAGTTGTAGAGAATAATAGAGTTGGAGATGTAGTATTGTATATAAGGACTATGTATGTGCATTCTAAGCATTCCCATTGACCTTATAAATTACATATTATAAGATAGAGGATAACTAAATCGTATGTGGGGTATTGATATTTGTCTCTAGCGAATGAACAAATATATAGAAATGAAATCATGAAACTGTTATAGCTAACATAAAACTAGGGATTTTCTGATGGAGATAAAATCTATCCATTGAGAACACATTCATTTATATAGATCAATTTTTAACGTTTTAACAAATAATTTCTCTAGAAGCCTGTGTGGAAATTAAATACCTACATAA
The DNA here is from genome assembly GCA_029959065.1 of Colias behrii. Taxonomy (NCBI): domain Eukaryota; kingdom Metazoa; phylum Arthropoda; class Insecta; order Lepidoptera; family Pieridae; genus Colias; species Colias behrii. The sequence continues at coordinate 10,955,976 of JARWMC010000003.1, forward strand.
TAATAAGACCTCTTATTTGCTCTACATTAACGGAGAAATATTAAGTTTAAACTTTAATTCAAAACTAGGTACGTAGGTTTTGTTGGAATCCCAGTAATTGAATGTTTGTACGTATGTAAACAATAATTTATTAATTCATATCCATATTCCAATTTCCATCCATGAATGCCGACATGAAGCTGACTTGAATAGATAATTTCTCAGCATTATACATATAGACTAGAGTAGATCATTTTTGAAACAAAAAAAAAATCGCAGTCGGATGAAAAGGAGGGGAATATGATGAAAATAAAAGGAAAAATAAATTACGGTCAATCCGAGTTCGGGAAGTGGGAGGGGGGAGCTTTTAAGAGAAAAAAATGGTTTCTCTCGATTTCCGACAAAACTACAAGTCCTACGGAAAAAAGTTCAATGGCAAAGTCGTAGGTAATAAAAAGATCTACAACTTTTGTATTTACAATTTTTTCACATAACCTCAAAATTTAGGTGAAAAATTAAAAAAACCAAGTTTTTGGTTTTTTATTTTATCTACTTCAAAATTTATTTTTTTCTACGAAATTTGGTGGAAACTTACTTTATTATGTCCCAAATACACTGTAATTTATTTGATTAAAAATATTTATTTTTTCGCCTTATTTTGAATTAATACCAAAATACAACCTAATTTTCAATCGAAAAGTCACCCGTCAAAATATCAGCTTTTTTCAAAAACTTGGGGAGGCTTTTATTTATTGAAATCTCTACTTTCATATGGTGTAAAAAAAATAAACATTACCATAGTAAATGTTCTCAGGAAATGCATACAAACAGTGTGAAAATGAGCTTTTACTAAATCAGGCACACTTCTCAAACTACCTGAAATGTTTTTATCGACATTATTTTGCTTTTGAATATGCTGTAAAATATTATACTTAGAACAGATAATTTTTTTTCTTTTGAAATATTACCGAAAAGCCGATACTAGAGAAGATATAGAGTTCGAGAATTGTGCCTGATTTAGTAAAAGCTCATTATCACACTGTTTGTATGCATTTCCTGAGAACATTTACTATGGTAATGTTTATTTTTTTTACACCATATGAAAGTAGAGATTTCAATGAATAAAAGGCTCCCCAAGTTTTTGAAAAAGCTGATATTTTGACGGGTGATTTTTCGATTGAAAATTAGGTTGTTTTTTTGGTATTAATTCAAAATAAGGCGAAAAAATAAATATTTTCAATCAAATAAATTACAATGTATTTGGGACATAATAAAGTAAGTTTCCACCAAATTTCGTAGAAAAAAAAATTTTTTGAAGTAGATAATAAAAAACCAAAAACTTGGTTTTTTTAATTTTTCACCTAAATTTTGAGGTTATTTGAAAAAATTGTAAATACAAAAGTTGTAGATCTTTTTATTACCTACAACTTTGTCATTGAACTTTTTTCCGTAGGACTTGTAGTTTTGTCGGAAATCGAGAGAAACCATTTTTTTCTCTTAAAAGCTCCCCCCTCCCACTTCCCGAACTCGGATTGACCGTAATTTATTTTTCCTTTTATTTTCATCATATTCCCCTCCTTTTCTAATGGGTTTCATCCGACTGCGATTTTTTTGCACTTTTTATTATTTTTAAAGGGATCTACCCCATTGTAATAAGACAAGCATGATAAACACAAGCGTTTTTGTGACCGCTGAATTTAACAGAGATATCGCGGATATATCTCTAAATTCAGTTATTTAATTTAATATGAATCTTTCCGAATATTTAAGTATCAGCTTATCTAAAACTCACTAAATCTTGTATGATGGAAAATAGATAACGGAATATTAATTACCTACCTAAACTAACATTTTTATAAGCTATTCTTTGAAAAGTGTAGTTAATTTGGTTTCGTTTCTTATTGAATAATTATTATTTGAGCAGGTACTAATGCGTTGTATCAATTTTAATCTGTGTCTCTGTTTAATCTGTTAAATATTTATCTGTGACTCTACCAACCTTAATTATAGGTTCAATCTTGGTTCAATCCCTCCGGGCAATTGACAAAAATAACTTTAATGATAAATGTACCGCATTTTATTGTTAGTTCATTGAAATGTTACATTTTTTAGGCCTGACCTTGCGTTTTTTAGAGGACGCAATTTTATTTTTTTGATGTGTAGGGGGGGTCAGTGTGAAGCTAAAACCAAGTTTGTGGGGTCGCCACCCTTGTCCCATGGCCGCCATCTTGAAAATAGCGGTTGAAATGGTTTTAACGATATATCTCTTAAACTATTTATCTGATAATAAAACAATGTTAACATTATTTGTTGCAAATTAAATTCTCTACAACTTTGATTCAGTAACTTTTTGTCGTAGAACTATAAATAAAAAAGTTATAAGCGAAAATGTTCAGAAATTAGAGCTATTTATATTTTTCAATAAAACTTTTTTTTATAATTTTACGAAGAAATGATTTAAGACTATTTTTGTAGATTGTTTTTCGAGGAACAACTTTTATATACAACATTTTTTTATTACGTCAATTATATAGCTAAGGTTTTACAGCGCTCTGAAGTGAGTACTATTTTTCAGTACTCCTAACTATACATATAATGGCTATTGGCTCTTTTCCCAGACTCCAGAACAATGGAAGCACACTGCAGAACATTTCAGCCCTGCTTTTCGACGTAAAAAAAAACGCGCTTCCAGACTCTTCCTCCTCGGTGGTCGGGAAAAGAGTCAATAATTAATTATTAATAATATTGCAAAATTAATTATTAAAAATATTATAATAACAAAAAAAAATAATTACTGGTGACAAATTATTATTAGTACACACATAATATATCGTATTCTGTATAGTAAAGAGTACTTAAAATAGTACTCACTTCGGAGGGCTGTAAAACCTTAGCTATTTACTTAATGAAAAAATGTTGTAAATAATCTTCGAAAAACAATCTACAAAAATGGTCTGATATAATTTCTTCGTAAACTTATAAAAAAAAAAGTTTTATTGAAAAATATAAACATCTCTAATTTCTGAACATTTTCGCTTATAACTTTTTTGTTTATAGTTCTACGACAAAAAGTTACTGAACCTAAGTTGTAGAGAATTTAATTTGCAACGAATAATGTTCACATTGTTTTATTATCAGATAAATAGTTTAAGAGATATATCTTAAAAACAATTTCAACCGCTATTTTCAAGATGGCGGCCGTGGGACAAGGGTGGCGACCCCACAAACTTGGTGATAGCTTCACACTGATCCCCCCTACACATCAAAAAAATAAAATTGCGTCCTCTAATAAACGCAACCCCAAATGTAACTTTTCAACGGACTATGTCGTAAAATTGTGTCGAAAGTAACCTATTGAGACACAACATGGAGTGTAGCTAAATACGAGTTCTGAGTGTCACTCGAAACATCGATAAACACTTCCCCCGAGTGACTGAGGGTGTAGGCTATAGTTAATTAGAAAGTTTATTAGGCCAACTATATAAAAATACCTCGTAATAAATTTAATTATACAATGATAACGTAAATATTTATTTTATACTTTTTAATTTGAGCTTCGAAATTAAATTAATTTTAATGACAATTAAGAATCTGTTCACATCAAATTCTTGCAAGTATTGAAAATTTACTGCTGGCCAATTTCTGAGCTCTTTAAAACAAAGGAATACATTTTTCCTCTTCATTATACTATGCATAGATTTAGTGCACCTATTTATTCATAATCATTAAAAACGGCTACAATCTGATTATGATATTTATATTCGCGTCAGTGAATTGCGGATAGTGTGAAATATTTCCCACAAAACACTCATAGAGTTTATAATATTTCCCACAACACATACACATTCATTAACCGCTGTAATAAAATCGTTGCCTCACACTCAAACAAAAGCTAAAATACATCTCGTAGAAAAATTACAAATTGTTTACATTAGGCGCTTCCAGCCGCGCAGAAATAGGTACATCCAATGCTTCATATCACATAAACAGATAATGCGTTGACGAATATTATTATACCTACTTAGGAGCTGAATTATAAACAAAATTCGTAAACTCGTCTCTGGGTCGCTTCAATTTTACGATCATCATAACATCTCTATTAGAAGGTACTATGTTTAGTATTTTAAGTGCAAGTTTTCACAAAATGGTTTGCACGTTTTAGGTATAAGATCTGTTAAAAATATAGATGATCTAAAAATAATATTTGGAATGAATCTTCTTTTTATTGAAAGTTTCAGTCACTTTTATAGCTAGGTATTAACGTAATAATAGTGTATTAAATCTCCCTGAAATATAGAGCCTAATAACTCCTAAATATTGTTTGGTACTTTATCAACCAAAACGAGTTCATCTCATAAAATGCATACATTACAATAGTTCACGGGCCGTTGACAATCGTTGATATTGGCTTTTAGCCAAACAAAACGGTTTCGACTTTCGATAGCAAAATTTTGCAGAACTTGCTTTAAAATATCGCTTTTTTCAATTGCAATTTGTCAAGAGCTTCATCTTTTATATAATTATTCCAATTAAAGTAATCAGTATTGCATATTTTACTCAACCTACATTAGCTTTGTATTTTATAGGGAGGTATTTATTTTTGTGATTAAATATACAATTACAGAAAAAACAGAGACATTGAGCCGTGACGCCATTGGCTAAAAATAATATATTTTCGAACCGTAAAAGACGACCATAAATCACACAGAGATTCTTGACCTTTTTTCTAAATTTGCTATAAAATCTGAGGTAAGAGAGAAGGGAGACTATTTATAATTTTATGCAGAATTATTGCTTTTACTTTAATTAAAACTACAAAAAAACCACTACTTAAAATAACAAATCAAGTTTTAATTAAGACTTCATAACGTCAATTGAGATTTTTCCTTATCTGATATTTCTTTAACACATTTTTGAATATCACAGATGTTATGAAAGAAAATATAACACGTACTAGATTTTTCCTACTTCACGTACAAAAGGCACTTGAAATTAAGAAAAGTCGCAGTAGTAGAGCTTTTATAAAAATGTGTACCGAGTTGCTTTTATGGAAGATATTTTGTTCTGTTTAAATGTATTCTACTGTATATGTTGTATGCACTATAAAATGTCGAGTCAAGAAGACTTATTTTCTTTGGAAAAATGGACCAATGTTTAAGAACCACTGGATAAATAAAAGCTCCATGATAGCAGTCAATGTGGTTGGCATTGAGTCATATGATTTGTAGCAATGTTGAGATTTATTTCGGTATTTGTAACGTTTATTGGCGAGAAATTTATAACGTTCTGTGAATACCTAGACTTTTCGAAAACCTAAGGTACATTTATCATAAGGTAACATTGCTAGCAAATAAATCCTGTTTAGAACAAAATGTTATTTATAAGAGATATTCAAAGTATTACTAAAGTATTAAATGCGTTACAAGCATTATTAGTGACAATAAAAATAGGTATTTTAAATATACAGTATCTATTGTTTTGTTGGTAAAAATTACTGAGGCCCATTGCTCATATTTTCTATAGGTAGTACCTAAAGCATAATTTGAAATCATCAAGAAAAACCAACTTTGAAATACATTTGCCAAAGTTTACTATAATAACTTTGAAATTGTTTATTACCTACTATGAAAAGCCCCGCAAAAACTTTCAGAAAAACCTTTACTAATTTTTACATAATATTTGGTATTTGATATCAGTTATTTATCTGTTTTCACTGCTGAACCAATCTTGGATTACAATAAGTAAAACCATATATTTTCTTTAGTATTAGATAAATTTGATACAAGACCGGTAATCTATCTATCTAAATGTTTAAAACGGATAACATCATTTTTGAATAATTTAAAAATAATTATACTCATTCAACATCAAAAGTTTATCAAACCGTTATCTTTGTCTACTTCAAAGCGAAAATTGCATCCGTCTCCGTAGCGGATACGTCACCTGTATTTGTTATTTATGATGATGCAAATGTTAATAGACGTGTTCCTCATGGATATAGTAGATGATCGTATAAGTCTTGGTCTGCAATATTCGTAGGGATTCACAATTCCCAATCCACGAGTATTACTCGTCTTATGAACCTACGGGTTCGAAGTGAAAAATTAATCCGTAGAAGCGTTCTCAGATCTATTTCCTGCTAGCCGAGCATTGACAATTGTATTGGGAAATCACTGTGCTACACGTTCTAAATCGCTTTCATATCGGTTGAAAGTCACCCTGGTAAGAGGACATCGAATGGGATTACTAATGGAATCAGCGATCGGCTATTTCGACTTACCATTCTCAGCTTTTTGATTTAACGTCTATTTAGGACTTAGGTTCTCTAGCGTTAAGACTTCTACAGTTTACAGTTGAGTTTATATTTTGCAATAAAATTATTGTTGACGTACCTATAGCATTGAATTTATATTTACAATAATTTTCTCGTTGATAGCAAATAAAATGTTTGGATAAGTGTTATTTTCTTTCGATTGATTAGGGACAAACGAAATATTATGATTATCAATACCGGTCCCGATTTAGTATTTTGCAAATCCCGTTGAATTTGATATTTTTGGTTTTATGGCATTCAAATGCTTTATAAATATAAATTTATAAAGAATAGAGTCCCGCCTCGTGATCGAATTTTTTCTATTCTTTATAAATTTATAATCCCGTTGAATACGAATTATTTATAAATATAGAAGTAACGTACAGCTATTGAATGCCGAATCCATTTACGTTGTGATAATAATTATGTAATATTCCAATCTTATCTATGCCAGTGTTTACGACAGAACTCTACAAGTGGTCCTGTCAAATGTATTTCTTATCTGATAATATTGACAAAGAGTATTTTTGTTAATGATTATTTAATCCAAGTTTACGTAGGTATGACGTTTTATATCATATGATGTTTATACTTATGGATAGCATGATAGCATTCATAAACATCAGAAGTATCTTTGTAAACTTTTACTTGGAAATGCTATTTTTCTTAACCGTGATATGTAATAGTATTTTTTTTTAATTTTTATTGAATCGTAAGTATTACGATTATATTCGAAGATCTACTCAAATATAGAGACTATAATATACATGCAAGCCATGCTAAAATATGTGTAGTACCGAGTGACCCAAGCCCTGGCACAGAGGAGCTGGCGGTTGGTATCGACCAATGCATTATTCATTAGTAGATATTGCTGTTCAATTCAACGCAAAAGTATTGGCCATGTTTTGACAACCCTTCACCTTTTTGATTCTATTTTACGTTTCTTATAATATAAAATTTGCACTAAATTTGTACTTCATTAACCAACCAATTTTGAATACTCAGCGAAATATTGTAAATAGGTACATAAAAGTACTAAAAATGTGTTATTTTCACTCATCGTGAGTGAAATCACAATAAAAAAATACAGACACATCAGGATAAACATATTCTTTACAAAACTACCGCGTAGGTACCTCAAAATTAATACATACAAATTTTAATAGGAATTACTTAATTAAATCATACAAAAATCGTAAGTACTAATATTATAATTACAAATGCGAAAGTCTGTGAGGATGAATTTATGTTTGTTACTTTTTCACGAAAAAACTACTGGAGGGATTTGGATGAAACCTAACAGTCATAATAGGTTATACATAAGAATAACATATGGGCTATAGAAATACTTGCTGTAGAATCCGCGCGGCACAGCTAGTATAGGTAACAATAATGAATAATTTTTAATAACGATATCTTTTTACCCGTATGTCGTATCCATAGTTTTGGCATGTTAGCAGGGTGCGAGGTGAGCGATGTGGGCGCGGTGGGCGCGGGGCGCGGCGCTGGCACTGGCGTGGTGCGCCGTCGCCGCCGCGCCCGCCGGCCCGGCCCCGCCGCCTGCCGCCTGCGAGTCGCTGCTGCTGAGGAGGCCGCCGCCGCTGCCATCAGTAAGCTTTCAGACATGATGCCGTAAAGCGTGCTACGGGCGACTAGTACATTGAGCCTGTTTTTGATATTGTACCATTCAACGTAGAGCTTAGAATACGCTATATCTCTATATAAAATAAAAAAAAAAAAAAATAAAAATCATTTATTGAACCAAAATACATTACACAAAAAAAAGAGGACCCCAGACTCCTAATATAGCTTTCGCTGTGTTTCAGGAGCCTGTGCCTTCCCGATACACTATACATATACAACGTTCAATAGCAATACAAAAAAAATCTATTTAAAACAATGTAATTCTATTAACCAATTTGCAAATATATAATAAATTTCTAAAATAATTATTAGATTAGTTAATTAGTATTATTTCATTAAAAAAAAATGTTAAATCTGTATGTAGGTAGTATATTATGTGTGTGTGTGTGTGTGTGTGTGTGTGTGTGTGTGTGTGTTTGTGTGTGTAAGTGCGAGTGTGTGGAAGGTGTGTGGGTAGGAATGTGAGTGTTTGTGGATATAATGCTAGAGTGCAATAAATAAATAATAATATTAATGTAATAAATAAAATCATGTCTTAAATAAATTCCAATGTCGTTAATCAACGTAAATAAATGGATTTGTTTAGATTAGATTATTAATGATATTTCAATTTACAGTGGGTCAGATTATTTATTTTCATATAATAAAAAAAAAATAATAATAATAGATACATAATAAATCATAATTTCATATAATTTTAGAGTATTTACTTTGTATGAGTAGAATTTAATAAGTGCTCTACGTCTGAATATTCAAGTGATAGCAGCCATTCTTTTAGTTTGTATTTTATTTTATGATTGGTGAGAGCAAATGCGTTATTGTAGTATAAGCTAAAGCGATTATAAAGGATGGGTGCTAAGTAATGAAACTGCCTTTGGGCAAAACGAGTTTTAGTGTAAGGTGCTGGTAAACGATATGTTCTTTTCGTGATCAAAGATTTATTATTCGGGATTTCGAATCGGTGAAAACGTTTAATTATTTGTAGGACAAAAATCTTACGAACACTAAGTACATTAGCCCTATTAAATAGCAGCGACGTTGGGAATTGAAAAGGTAGTTTAAGCGAGACTTTAAGCAGCGCTCTGAGGGCACGTTCTACTTGTAACATATAAGTTTTAGCGGCTCCTCCCCAATTGACAATACAATATGAGATAAGACATTCGCCCAATGCTTTATAGGTCTTAATAATTAAGTCCTGGTTAGCTATATCTCACAAAGTTTTGAAAATTACTATCAGTCGTCTAAGTCTGCTCACCGTACTAGTAATTTGCTCTTTCCAGTTGAGATTTTCATCAATCCAGATACCCAGGTATTTTATTTTGGATGTCCTGTTCAGAGTTGGGCAAGAGCATAAACTTGTTGTGTTGTTGCGGTTACAGGGAAAGATGTGTAATTTAATATTTATATTCTCTTTTGGCTGCATAGATGAAGTTTTACTGAAGCAAATGTATTTGGTTTTTTCGGTATTTAACGTCAATAGACTGTTTTCCAACCATTTGCTAATTATACGAAGTCCCTTTTCAGCTTTATCAATGGCTTTCACCCAAGTCTTTGCGCTAAATAGAACCACAGTATCATCAGCAAACATAGTAGCTTGTCCACATCCAATATCAAGGTTACATAAGTCGTTGACATAAATCAATATATTGTTCTACCTTTTAAAGTTATATGAAAAAAAAAAACAATCTGTATCTTTACTTAGAAAATAATGATGTTGAAATGTGCATAATTAAACCCTGGATGATCAATTTGCTAATTTTATTGTAGGTACCTAGTTATTTTTTTCCTAACACTCAGATGGCTCATTATACCTTATAAGTTTATCTTTAACAGAATGTAAGGGAATATGAAGCTGCAGTTGTGCAAGTTGCCCGTGCGTTATCAGAGCTGGTGGACCAGGGCGTGGCTGATGAAGCGAGAGCGTCTGCCCTTGCCCGCGCTGCAGCTCGCACGCCCCTTCACCCGCCTCCTGCAGCAGTCGCTCTCGGCGCGCCTCAACTTAGCTTGGGAGTTCTCTACATCCCAGAACCCGGTCGTCTCGTAGTGTTTCAACAAAACAACTCAGCTACGCTACAACAGTTCTGGCGTACTCTCGCGTCCGCTTGGAATGCTAGTCTTGTAATGTGGTCCAATGCATGGTATTCTTGTGAAGGTGAGATTGGGTGGTGGGGTGGAACTGCCGCTGCGAGAGGTTCAGGAGCAGCACGGGCTGCTGCGGCTATATTTCGACGACTGCCTACTTTGCCCTGTGAGGAATCTATGTACGAATGGCTCGGAGGGACCCCGTTATGTGATGCCATGACTACTGATTGCGAAGCTTTTCCATCAGCGAATGAAGATAGGAAGTTAGAAGTAATGTTTTTATCATCATATTATTCGCATTTATTGCGTGAAATACACACATTTACAAAATTATTTCCGTGTTTTCCAGTATCATTGCAAGTGTCGATCAGACCATTGGCACGAAAGTGGTGGCAATTGGATATCTGGTAGCAAACTCGAGGAAATAGGTCGTCTTAAATGCACGCCATGTGGCGTCGGCAGCAATGCGACAGCCTGCCTTCCAGAAGCGTACAGAGCAGCGCTTCTTGCCGCAAACCTAGCAGGAATGCTGCTTTGCATCATCATTGGGCTTATAATTTTGAAGAAAAGAAAATGCAAAGTAAGCGCTTTTGATGAAAAATGACATTAACTCTTACGAGATTCTACAATGATAAGAAACTTTTAGTTCATTGAAAAGTTACATTTGGGGTTGCATTTTTTAGAGGACGCAATTTTATTTTTTTGATGTGTAGGGGGGGTCAGTGTGAAGCTATCACCAAGTTTGTGGGGTCGCCACCCTTGTCCCACGGCCGCCATCTTGAAAATAGCGGTTGAAATTGTTTTTAAGATATATCTCTTAAACTATTTATCTGATAATAAAACAATGTTAACATTATTCGTTGCAAATTAAATTCTCTACAACTTAGGTTCAGTAACTTTTTGTCGTAGAACTATAAACAAAAAAGTTATAAGCGAAAATGTTCAGAAATTAGAGATGTTTATATTTTTCAATAAAACTTTTTTTTTATAAGTTTACGAAGAAATTATATCAGACCATTTTTGTAGATTGTTTTTCGAAGAACAACTTTTATTTACAACATTTTTTCATTAAGTAAATAGCTAAGGTTTTACAGCCCTCCGAAGTGAGTACTATTTTAAGTACTCTTTACTATACAGAATACGATATATTATTATGTGTGTACTAATAATAATTTGTCACCAGTAATTATTTTATTTTTGTTATTATAATATTTTTAATAATTAATTTTACAATATTATTAATAATTAATTATTGAACCTTTTCCCCACCACCCAGGAGGTAGAGTCTGGAAGTGCGTTTTTTTTTACGTCGAAAAGCAGGGCTGAAATGTTCTGCAGTGTGCTTCCATTGTTGTGGAGTCTGGGAAAAGAGCCAATAGCCAATATATTATGTATAGTTACTACTGAAAAATAGTACTCACTTCTGAGCGCTGTAAAACCTTAGCTATTGACGTAATGAAAAAATGTTGTATATAAAAGTTGTTCCTCGAAAAACAATCTACAAAAATAGTCTTATATCATTTCTTCGTAAAATGATAAAAAAAAGTTTTATTGAAAAATATAAATAGCTCTAATTTCTGAACATTTTCGCTTATAACTTTTTTGTTTATAGTTCTACGACAAAAAGTTACTGAATCAAAGTTGTAGAGAATTTAATTTGCAACAAATAATGTTAACATTGTTTTATTATCAGATAAATAGTTTAAGAGATATATCGTTAAAACCATTTCAACCGCTATTTTCAAGATGGCGGCCATGGGACAAGGGTGGCGACCCCACAAACTTGGTTTTAGCTTCACACTGACCCCCCCTACACATCAAAAAAATAAAATTGCGTTCTCTAAAAAACGCAAGGTCAGGCCTAAAAAATGTAACATTTCAATGGACTATTTGAAATATAGATAAAATTTGTATTGCAAATTGTTAAAATAAAATTATAAAATTTTATGATAACAAAAGTTCGGCCAACAGCCAAAATCTGGTAGTATTGTCAAAGATTATACATGAATACATACTTCTAATTATTATATCGAATCATTTTACCACTGACTTTTCTATGAAAACTATAGGTATAATTTTCTGTAGCATATTAATTTTGATATTGGGAAGTGATTGTCACATTTTCAATGCTCGATTTAATCGCTTCAGAATAAGGCTTTTCATTTAGGTGTTCTCTGTTTTCAGGCAGTTGCTATGGGAATGTGGACTGTATTAGAAGTTGTTCTGATTGGTGCAATGTTTATGTATGGTTCAGTAAGTATAGATAAATTATACATATATACCTTTTCAACCGCCTTCTCCCGCATTTTCTAAAATTATACATACCAATATTATAATTTATAAACTTCTTCGATAATCACGATATAATTTGGTGAAAACAGAAAGAAAATCGGTGTTTTTGAGTTTATCGCGAATAGACATACAGACAGACTTTGTTTTATAATATATGAAATATGTAGTGATACGGAATATTACACTGATATTATTTTTAATCATGATACTAAAAATATTTGTAAAGTATATTTGTTTTGATTCATCATTTACTATATACAAGAAAACCGATAAGAGAAAGAGTTGAAGATATTACTTACGGGTAATGACTTATAAAAAAGGAGTTGTAAATTCGAGTCTTGAGAGTTAGATTTTATCTATTACGTGTATTCTTTCATATCATTATTGATTATACTTCATACTTCGTATTATTCATGATTTTCAGAAGTAGTCGTAGTAATGAGACAGAAATGAATGCTCGCAATTACTAATAAAATTAATATGTATACATACAAGTTACTATAAACATATATGTATTTAAATAACATAATAATTCAAGGCAGCATCCCAGTACATATCAGCAGCCCGGTGGCGCTGCGTGCTCGGCGCGTGGCTACGCGAGCTCGGCTTCGTAGCCTGCTACGGGTCTGTGGTGTTGCGTCTATGGGTCCTATTGGCTGAGTTCCGTACGAGGAAGGCGCATAGATGGACGCCTAGAGATGCTGAGGTAACTAAGTCTATAAAAGATACTGATAAATATTGCGAAAATTGTTTTTAGGCAATATAAGACGAAAAAAAATCATGCATGAAACAGCTTTAAAACACGTTTTATGAAGAAATTTTTTTTATTTATGTAAAATATAAGCTTTTATTAAAGCTCTTTTAAGAGCACTAATATATAAATAAAATAGTACTACTATAATAGGTACTTAAATATCTTTCTATCTACTATAAACTAACCTATTTCTAGTTTCTACCTAATTATTCCAAACAGAATACACGTCTAATACATATATCAATGCAGACGGATGAATCTAGTGTGGAATAATTTAATACTTGGTTGGCTGTCAGGGCTGATTTCGGACCATGTAGCATATTCTATGCAATAAAGCCCAGTATTCGGTAGATTTGATGTGCAGGCAACTGTTTGCATTATGCATCGGAATATTCGCTTAGTCCATTGAAATGTTACATTTTTTAGGCCTGACCTTGCGTTTTTTAGAGGACGCAATTTTATTTTTTTGATGTGTAGGGGGGGTCAGTGTGAAGCTAAAACCAAGTTTGTGGGGTCGCCACTTTTGTCCCATGGCCGCCATCTTGAAAATAGCGGTTGAAATGGTTTTAACGATATATCTCTTAAACTATTTATCTGATAATAAAACAATGTTAACATTATTTGTTGCAAATTAAATTCTCTACAACTTTGATTCAGTAACTTTTCGTCGTAGAACTATAAATAAAAAAGTTATAAGCGAAAATGTTCAGAAATTAGAGCTATTTATATTTTTCAATAAAACTTTTTTTTATCATTTTACGAAGAAATGATATAAGACTATTTTTGTAGATTGTTTTTCGAGGAACAACTTTTATATACAACATTTTTTCATTACGTCAATAGCTAAGGTTTTACAGCGCTCAGAAGTGAGTACTATTTTTCAGTAGTAACTATACATAATATATTGGCTATTGGCTCTTTTCCCAGACTCCACAACAATGGAAGCACACTGCAGAACATTTCAGCCCTGCTTTTCGACGTAAAAAAAACGCACTTCCAGACTCTACCTCCTGGGTGGTGGGGAAAAGGTTCAATAATTAATTATTAATAATATTGTAAAATTAATTATTAAAAATATTATAATAACAAAAATAAAATAATTACTGGTGACAAATTATTATTAGTACACACATAATATATCGTATTCTGTATACTAAAGAGTACTTAAAATAGTACTCACTTCGGAGGGCTGTAAAACCTTAGCTATTTACTTAATGAAAAAATGTTGTAAATAAAAGTTGTTCTTCGAAAAACAATCTACAAAAATGGTCTGATATAATTTCTTCGTAAACTTATAAAAAAAAAGTTTTATTGAAAAATATAAACATCTCTAATTTCTGAACATTTTCGCTTATAACTTTTTTGTTTATAGTTCTACGACAAAAAGTTACTGAACCTAAGTTGTAGAGAATTTAATTTGCAACGAATAATGTTAACATTGTTTTATTATCAGATAAATAGTTTAATAGATATATCTTAAAAACAATTTCAACCGCTATTTTCAAGATGGCGGCCGTGGGACAAGGGTGGCGACCCCACAAACTTGGTGATAGCTTCACACTGACCCCCCCTACACATCAAAAAAAAATAAAATTGCGTCCTCTAAAAAACGCAACCCCAAATGTAACTTTTCAATGACAATAGCTTGTTTCAGTAACGTTTATGTGCTTATCGTGTCAGACGTTTGTTTGATTAAATCTTGTATACAGAATTGAATTCGGACAAACATTTCAGCCGATACTAACACATATACACCACGCTACACTAACCTAATAGAAAATTCCTTTGTGACAAGTTAAGAATTTAAATTGAAATTCTACTCGCTACGCAAACAACAAACTTTTGGTTGCATTACACTCGTGCATTATTCCTTTTAAATTCAATTTCAATAATAAATTAGGCATAAAGTAAAACAAAATTGGTAGATAGATTGGATATAGATAGATTGGTGTCTTCCTCAAAAACGTCATATGGCCTCAAAAACCACCAAAGATTTATGAAATCTTTACAATCTACTACCGTACTTCTAGGTCCTCCGAATAGTAGCGGCCATGTTGATAGGCGCGGCGTGTTACCTGGCCGCGTTCACGGCCACCTCCGCGTGCGAGGACGACATCGGCGGCGGGTGCGCCCGTGCCGCCTGGCACCACGTCACCGCTGGCGCAGAGGTGCTCTTGCTGCTTGCGGGGCTGAGGATAGCGCACGCGGCTCGGAACGCTAATGTGCCGTTTCAGGTAATGTATTATATGATGTTATGCAAGTTTATCTTATCAGTTTGATGTGATCTTTCAGGTGAGGGGCAAATATTTATCTAGTAAATGTTCTGGTTCTTATAGAGGTGCAAATATTTATGTAGGTAATAAATGATCTAAATTCTAAACCCCCTCGAAAACCCAAATAAATAAATAATAAATAAAAATAAAAAGCCCGTTTATTTCCAGTCCACAATAAAAGTTTTGACACAGGTAGTTTACATACTTAAAGCTATTTTACATATAAAAAGTACACTATTTTTTTAACCGAAAACCCAAATATCGAATGATTTTAGCTGTCGTTCCCAGAAACGTGCATAAATTTTGCCCGAAATAATATTTAATTAATGAATTACGTCATCTGCACCAATTAAAACATAGAAATCTAAATAACAAGACACTAGAAGTCGTAAGCGTGCGTGACCTTGTCGCCACTCAGGTGATTTGCACATCACCAGTGCATTCGTCACTGTTCAGTTGCTCTGGAGACGTATGAGTGTATACATGGTGTGTTTCAGCAATTCCCATTGCGGAAATTCTTCCACAAGTTGTAATTATACTTATAAAGGAATAATATTTCATCGGAAAATTTTTTTTTTAGAAATAATGCCGTTTTTCCTTAAAATTATAGAATATTTACAAGTATTACGAGTGTCACCATAGTAATCGAAATAACAATGAATGACACAGTCGACCATTCTTAGTATCACGTTTGTTCGTATTGGAGCAAAAAGTCTCATATACTTAGGGATGTTATTCTAAAATAAACCGTAAATTCGTGCGTTAGGATACATATTCAAAAGCTTAATTTAATAGATAAGTTAGTTTTCACTAAAATCAAGCTGTCCAATAAAAGGCATAGTTTACTTGTGTGTACTGTTTAGCTTTCGGTTTGAATGTGTTGATTTTGGCGACAGCGGTTTTCATACGAATTATGACATTATAGCACTTCTATGTGTCTTGTTATTTAGATTTCTATGAATTAAAATCATACTACTTAAATTTCACATCATCAATCATCATAGGCTTTTTAATTAATACCTACAAGTTATTAAGATGTGATTGCATCAAGCAGTAACGATACGAATTATTTGAATGCTTTAGTTAGCTTAGAAAATTAATATAATTAGCTCTATTTTACCAACTACATATATAAAAAAAAATAAAACGTTTTACACATTCTTTCTACTCAATATATATATAAAACTAAACATGGTCTCAAAACCATATCAAATGCATTAATTTCACACAATATAAAGCGAAAATCCTTCAATCATTTCACTACAATGGTCAATTGATACTTCATAGTCATGAAATCGTTGATCTATATGGCAAATACCGGTACAATTGAAAACGATAGCCGATAAATTTTGATGACATGTCTGACCTAGTTGCTTGCTACGGATTTGACCTTCATAAGTGTTCATTTCTCATAAAGGCAACACGTGTTTTTTCTAGTTGGAAACAATGCTCGCAAAAATGTGCAGAATTCTAGATAGAAATTTTTATTACGGAGCTCCATTTTGAAGTAGATATAAATTTTTAAGTTTCAAGTTTCAGTTTATAAAGAACTCTCATTATCTATTGAAATTATATAAATAGCAACTAACAATTTACGTAGTATTCAATATTTTCAACGTATTACATAATTATGAAAGATATTCTTAAAATAGTGAACGATGAGTATAAACTGTTCGTCAAAAAACCGTCAATCTATATCTAACTGTCTAGATAGGGGGCATAGATAGACCTGTTAAGTGCTATCAATCATGTAACATTTCCTCGAACTATTCTTTTGAACTATTAACATAATATATACCTATCTATGTCATATCCATCTCTTTTACGGAACCGTTTTATAAAGAGCCTAGGCTAAAAGACTTATTAAATCAATTTCTTGCGATATGTCTAATATTTATTGAAATCTGAATTAAATAACAAAGCACTGTTATTTAGATTTCAACATACCGTTGTTATATATTATATCCATTAACCATATATAACTTCTCCAGTAGCGCGGTAGCCGTATTTTTACGGATAGTGGGTATTCTTCGAACTATAAACAATAATAGATATCTTTTCTTGAACCGCGATTAACATTTGCTCTATGAGTAGAGCGCACATCGAACTATAAACAAGAAATATAACGTTTCCAGGAGCGCGGTTGGCTAGCCGCAGCTCTATGGATAGAAGGCGCTTGCGGGATCGCCTGGCGGGTGGCAGCAGTATCTGGCGCGGCGCCTGAACGTTCGCCCCTCGCGTCAGCAGCTCGGGCGCATCTGTCCTCAGGGGCGGCACTCGCGTGTGTTCTAGCGCCGAGGCTCTGGCATGGCTACAGAGCACGGTCTTTGGCTCAAGAAGTTAGTATGTTGAATTTAACAGTGCAAATAATTAAATATTTTGTGTGTGATTAGTGAATTAAAATTAAAAAAGGTATCCGTAAATAATGAATGTTTATCCAAAATCATCATTTTAGCTGTAACAAAACATCAAAATTCCATAATATGTATTGAATAATTACTGATCTTACCATTATCTTCAAATCTCCATAGGTATCTCGTCGAGGACCTGCAGAAGGATTCGGTGTGGAGGGTGAAGAGGAACCAACCTCAGAGGAGGTGCGAGCTGAACTGAAAAGGCTGTACGTGCAGCTAGAGATTCTGCGCAACAAGACGCTACGGAGGGACAACCCTCACATCAGCAAGCGTAGGGGAGGTCGGAAACCTCCCCATAGACGCTTTTCTTTACAAGTGCGTATAAATGAAGTGTATAATCATATAATTTTGAATCATGTTTTAAAATTAATATTATTACAAAGAACTGTATTTCTTTCTTCGTATAAATGATGTAATATTAGCTTGAATCAACAGGAACAATTTGTAAACAGCAATGATAAGCTCTCGCATAAGTATGAGAAAAAAGATTACTGTAATATATGAGACTCATTTAAAAAAATACATTCCATGAATATTATCTGTATCCTATTTTTGATGTTGTGATCTTAAGCCGTGTTCCCTGGATTACTAACCTTAACAATTTTAGTTACGAAATCTCATCTTCATTGCCATTAATCCATGTTTCACATTCCATTCTGCCCCACCTAGAAAAAGGGCAGTCGCGAAAAGGTAAGGTGTTATGATATATACAGCATGCACCACGGAGCACCCGCATGCCCCTTGTGGTTGTCGCCTTCGCCCCAAATCTCCCCTAGTGCATACGAGGCACACCCTCTACCTGAGCACTGACCTTTGCTACCGTGCAAGCTATGTTACGCTTTTCGCCGGGTGCAGTTGAGAACTTCTTAATGAAGGGGGAAATTACTAAGTCTAAGTATTGGGAACGTTGAATCATATTTCCTTCCTTCTAAAGGATAGTTTAAAATATAAAGTAAGGTCATGTTACTGTCCCGCACTCGGCGATCTTCTAAAGCAACGTTGTCACCGCTATATAAATGGATTTACACTTTAATATAAATAAAGCGTTTTGAACACGATGTGTGATTTTTAACTATGTGATTATTGAACTAAATGTGTTTGATTGAGCTTTTTTTACTTATTGGGACACGCGATTTTTGTAGTGTGTTAACTGTTAAATGTCATTGAAGTTTTTCGCTTAATCTATTTCTTACAATAATTTTGCTTCTATTTAACAAACGGCTTTACTCACAATCTTTATTGTGATCAGAATTTATTTATTAAGAGCGAAAAAATATTTAAAATATCGTGACTGATTTTAATTTTGTAGTAAGGCCGTACCTTTCAATACTAACACATAGCACGCACCCAGATTTTAAACAAAGTATAACTTATTTAGGCATTACAAGCTCGTCGCGGTGGTAAGAACAAGAGCGGCGCGGTAGAAGCGAGCGAAGCGGGCGACGCGTCGCGAACTCCGGAAGACTCCGTGTGTTCCGCTGAAGGACCCTCACATTACACTGATGCTGATACACAGGCGTGATATTAAATACAAATAATTTGATTTGATGGATATCACGTAATTGTGAAGTTTGGGAGAATACCAAATTGGTTAATTTGATCAAACCGGATTTCACAGGTACTCTATATGCATATAGTACCTGTGTTAATCCGATTATATTCCCCAAGAAAAGTTAGTCGCGTTGACCCACAATCGACTATGAACTATCCACGTCCTGTCTCCTGCAGATAAATTAATAAAAGAGGACGTTTATTAAATTGTATTATTTTTAAATCTTTATCAATCTATATCCGTTAAATTCATACTTAATCGATGTTTCCTTTTCGTCAAAATTAGGTATATGAAATTGTATACTGACTTGTAATTTAATAATGTGTAATTTAAATGTTAAACTTTGTCTCGATGATGTAACTCTTAATTTCTTTAATAACGTGAATTACTATCAGAACTCACTGTTAGTTAACAACTGTTCTAGTATGATGGAATTGAGGTTATCTCCAAATTATTTATTTAAATTATATTATCTTAGCTAGATACTAAACTTGCTTATTGAGTATATCGCAGCCAATTTTTCTATGAATTTCATTACACTGTTGACACAAAACCATGTCTTATTTAATCTCTAATAACTATTGATTATTTTAATGCAACCTTAATTTATAATGAATTCATCATGAATAATTATAACATTTACTATCTGCCATGTTCAGGAGAATTGTGTAACAAGTATTACAATTTACAAGTATTGTTTCTCCTGAATAGTCTTTACAGTTTGCTGAATTCACGTCGTATTCAGTGTAAACATTTGTTGAGCAACAGTCTATGTTGCTGGAATCTTTCTTTAGATGTTGTTCTTCACCTGGCACGCTTCGCAAGAACTTTACATCATGCGTTCTATACAACACGAAGCACCAGCAACATTGTAACAGCAACTCCGCAACATGTTCAACTTTCTTTACTAGATAATTGTTTATTACGAATACGAAGTTTGAAGATGATATTAATTAAGAATATGTATTCACTGTAAATGTTGGCTGCGACGTACGCGAAGTAATCGATTTATAACTATGTGTACTTAAACTCGATCGTGCATTTAAGGAGAAGTGGTATTCGAAAAAAGATTAATGAATACTCAGCGTATAAGATAGAACATGAAGAACCCTAAAAATAAAAATACAACAGTTTGAAATATAATTTAATGGTTACAAAAAAAAACGAATTTTTCGTTTTTCGTAATTCATGCACATACATAACAAACCAAAGTGATATTAATTTTCATAATATTGTAGTCATAAGGAGTGAAAGCGTCTTGAATGATTATGGTTATTTAGGTACATATAATATATTTTATTTGTTCGTTGTTGTTATAAAATAAAAATCATTATAATAAGTGTTAGAATATTACGTACAATGTACCGTCATGGTGTTCCCATGTAGGTAAATAATAGATTTTAACTCCCCCATTGTAAATACCATTTAATGTTGAACCTGTAATAAGATCGCATTGTAAATGTTCTGAGGCCAATCATTTAATTGTTGATTTTAAATAATAAAAATTAGAGTTGTTGTGCTTATTGAAGTTGCGTGATCGCGACGGATTGACGATGTGATGCCGATATTATTTAAAATATATTTATTGTATAAATACATAAATATGTTTAAATGTATTTGTTTGTTTTTTTTTCTAATTCCTATCATACACGTTTTGCGAAATACACAAGAAATAAATATCAATTTACAAATCCTTTTATCATTCGTGCAACCATCTCACTGACTGTCGTTTTACGGCAAAAGTTCGATAAAATTAGTTTGTTGACATCGAACCAGTTATGTATCGAATGAATTAATTAAAAATTAAAATTGTTGCATACGCTTCTAAAATACATATGAGGTAGATAGGTAGGTGCGAGTTATAAAATAAAAATTTAATTTGTAACCGATCTGCGCAATGTTTTAAGTACGAACATGGACCATGACCAGCAGATGCAGAACAATAATCCGTAGATAAGTATTTTATTTACAAAATAAACTTCCGATATGTCGATCATTTAGACATTTCTTATCGATAAACACGTAAATCTTTTTTTATGCCATATAAAAGAGAAACATTATGTCGATTCATCACTTCTATAGAAGTCGGTTACAACAATGTTACGACTTTGTGGAGTTGCGTAAGTTATTATGTATTATGCAATAAATAATTAATAATAATCATATTTTAAAAATTTTCACTTATTTCCTATTTATTTGTCTTTAATTTTATATGTTTTTATTTCTGTGTATAACAAAAAAAAATATTTATAGGGTGCTGCTGCTGGCTTTTTCATCGACGAGTGCAAAAAGTGCTCGTCATGAAGTACGAAAATTTCCAGATGATTTTCAGTTTGGAACAGCAACAGCATCATACCAAGTAGAAGGAGCATGGAATGTTGATGGTAAAAACGTAATTTAAAAAACCAGATATTTAAACTTAATTAAAACAAGAATAGGTAGGTATATATCATCAAGAATAATTACCAGAAAATAACTTCAACGGTTATTTACAGGTAAATCTGACAACATATGGGATCGTCTGAGCCACACAACTTGTGTTATTAATAATTGTGACACAGGTGATATCGCCGACAACTCATATTACAAATACGAAAGAGATGTTGAAATGATGAGAGAGCTTGGCCTCGACTTCTATAGATTCTCATTATCGTGGACCAGATTGATGCCCACCAGTTTTCCAGACCATATTAATGAAGCTGGAGTTAACTATTACAATAATTTAATTAATGAAATGCTCAAGTATAATATAAAGCCAATGATTACCCTGTATCACTGGGATTTGCCACAAAAACTACAGGACATGGGCGGATGGACGAACCCTCACATCGTCGATTGGTTTGTGGATTACGCTAGAGTTGCTTTCGAATTATTTGGGGATAGAGTTGACACATGGTTTACTATTAACGAACCAAGAGAAATTTGTTACCAAGGATATTCTTCAAGTTCTAAAGCACCAAATCTAAATATTACGGGGTATGGTGAATACCTGTGTGCCAAAAATTTATTGGTTGCTCATGCAAAGGTCTACCACATGTACCACAATGAATTTAAAACAAGTGACGACAAACAAATCGGTATTGTATTTAGTATACGTTGGTTTGAACCAGAATCTGAGGAGCATACACAAGCAGCCGACGTAGTGTCACAATTTGAGGTAATTTGTTCTTTAAATAACCATCTTACTTGTTTATCTTAATAAACATTTAATATGCAGACAATTAATTCGCTGGTATTTTTAGTGGGGTCAATATGTCTATCCTATATTCTCGGAATCTGGAGACTGGCCTCCCGCAATGAAAGAAAACATTGGTGCCAAGAGTGCTGCACAAGGATTTTACAGATCGCGATTACCAGAATTTACGCCAGAGGAAGTGTCTATGATTAAGGGCAGCTCGGACTTCTTTGCGGTCAACCATTACACGACTCTATTAGCTTACAGAAATGAGTCTGTGGACGGATTATACACTGCTCCTTCGTATATGAACGACATGGACGCAGTTTATTACCAACCTACAGAATGGGAATTTTCATATCCCGGCTCCACATGGTTAAAGGTACTTTATTATTATGTTTTTTTTTGTGTACAATTCGATCAATTCTTTAATTTCTTTACTACGTGTTATGAAGCGTTCGCGATTACGATATAGTAGGAATACAATACAATAGAGTCTACCTATATCATAAGAACTAAACTAAGAAGAAAAATTTTTACTTTAACAAAGCTTATTTTAACTTTTTTATCTAGGTGGTGCCATGGGGCTTCTACATACTTTTGACTAAAATAAGAGAGGACTTCGGCAACCCGCCCGTGTACATAACTGAAAACGGATGCTCTACCACTGTTGGTCTTGAGGATGATGATAGAGTTTCTTACTACAAGCAATATCTAAGCGTTATGTTGGACGCAATGGAAGAAGGATCTAATGTGAAAATATACACTGCGTGGAGTTTAATGGATAACTTCGAATGGTACTATGGGTATGAGTGAGTATTATGTTTTTATGTTTAATATAACCTCTTAGAAAATTGTGAGTTTAGAAATATAAATGAGAGAAAATTCGATTTATTATTAAGTAAATTAACATAAATTTGAATAGCATCTTGCAGTCATTAGGGTGCTATTTCCACCAATAATGTCGAGGATGAGTAACGAGAAATGTGTTATAAAGAACCAATCATATCGCTTCATTAATTTGAAGTTTGAAGCGTTTAGCGTTTGAAGCGATAGTATTGGTTATTTTCAAACAAATTCCTCGCTACACATCCTCGCACATTATTAGTGGATTACACAGTGTTCTGTAGTGGATTAGCCCCCATAGTGTTCAAACCTTGAAAACGTGAAATTTAAAGAATTTTGTTACAAATACCTAATTTTGATAACAATTACAGTGACCGCTTCGGTCTATATGAAGTAGACTACGACGACGAGGAGCGCACGCGCACCCCGCGCAAATCCGCCTATTTCTACAAGGAGCTCCTGCGTACACGCGCCCTTGACGTACACTATGAACCGGATATGTCTGTTCCTATGACGATCGACGAGGGACATTAACTATGATCAATGAGTGATATTATATTAAATTAGATTCGTAAAGAGTTGGTTGTTTTATTTTCATCGAACATATTAAGGAAATCACTAAACATATTACACCTCTCTAGTCTCTACTTTTTGATATATGGAAGTAACTCCGTACTTTCTTCAATTACAAAACTAAAATAGTAACTTATTCATAAGTAAACAGTGCAAAATAATAACGGAGTCAGTAGTTACTTTCAGTCTGTAGTGGTCTGTGGTCTGTAGTACCAGAAAAAAAAATTTCTTCATAATTTAAGAACAGAAACGATCTTATGCGTTTTTTGTTGAGCAATACAATTTAAATAATTTGTTGTAGACTAGCGACCCGCCCCGGCTTCGCACGGGTGCAATGCTGATACTAAATACACTACAGAAAAACTGTGAACGTTGTATATAAAAACCATAAAAACATAGCGGCCCGCTCCGGCTTCGCACGGGCACAGAATACATAATAGTAGCTAAACGCTACAGAACGGACACTCTCCGCCTCCCGCCAAAATTAAACACTTACCTCACCCCGCGCGATCGTGATTAAAATGGGCTATATTTTTCTGCAAGGACGATACGCAACGAAGATTGACAACATTAATCAAATTGACTTAAACTAATTTTAGTATTTTGGATTTGTGATTATCGTTTTTCGTAGAAAATGGTTAGATATTGTGCTGTTTACGGATGTATTTCATCAGAAAAACGCGAATTTTTTTTTACGCTAGTCACAAATGTGCCAACCATAAAGCGTTAACACACACATTTGCAGTCTCTACAGTATGACTGTCAAAACGATAATTTTGTATGGAGTGTCCGGGGTGTGGCACGGGTATAAAATATATAGCCGGGCGGCCGGCCGGTACCGCCGCAAACGCTACGTCCCGCAATTTTTAAATCTGTAATATCTTCGAAAATATTCACTTAAATCATACGGTGTAAAGGTCCATATAGATCTATATTAAATGAACAATGTATTCAAGGTATTTAATTGGTTAAGGATTAATGCTGTATTGGTTAAAATCGCTTCGAAAATTAGCCATTATTTGTCGTAAAAAGTAAATGACAAAAAAAAGTTACTGTGGGTTATCCATAAGAGATAGACATATACCATCACGGACTTTTCTGTAGACCTTTTCAACGTGTACAAATACTTAGTACATTATTTTGATAAAACTTCGTAGGGTTCAGCCTGCGTTTGCAATGTAAGCGGAAAAAATGTAATTTTTTACGACATCACATTAGAAACCTCAAAAATAACAGTACTTCTCCACTATTTAATGGATGTTATTATACATATAAACCTTCCTCTTGAATCACTCTATCTATTAAAAAAACCGCATCAAAATCCGTTGCGTAGTTTCAAAGATTTAAGCATACAAAGGGACATAGGGACAGAGAAAGCGACTTTGTTTTATATATATGTAGTGATGTAGTGATGTAGTGATGTAGTGATAAGCGTGTCGCAATAATTAGAAGGAATAGGACATTTTCATCCTTCCAAAAACTCTACATCCTATCCTACTAATATTTTAAATGCGAAAGTTTGTGAGGATGGATGTATGAGTATATGTAGGAGTGTATGTTTGTTACTATTTCACGCGAATAAAACTGAACCAATTACAATGAAATTTAGCACACATACAGAGGGTAACTTGTATTACCACATACGGTACTTTTTATCCCGGAAATCCCACGGGAACGGGAACTATGCGGGTTTTTCTTTGCAAACGCAGGAGAAGCCGCGGGCGGAAAGCTAGTCATTTCATTAATCATAACTTTTAAGTCAGCTCATAAGTGACTGATAAGACGTAAAAGTATAATACAGAGATAGGTATCATTACCTTTTCCAGTTTATAAAATATCTGCTCATTCTCCTTGATAGTTTTATTTTAATTGAAGGAGCATACAAATTGAACAAACAAGACACATGAACCTGTAGATATGTGAGCAGTGCATCAATTTAACAATGAAAAATTATCAAATTCTCAATTATGACGTTGTAATAAAAATATTGGTACCTATCAAAGAATTCGAATAGAGTTTTTAATTTTAGGCTTTCAGTAAAACCAAAAATTCGTTTTGGTATGTTCATTTATTCATTTAGTGACCCTCATCAATAGTAATAGGAGCTGAAATGTCAGGTTCGTAGTGCATGTCTAAAGCCCTAGTTCTCAATATTTCTTTGTACAAGTAGGCTGACTTGCGGGCTGTGCGCGTGCGCTCCGGGCTCGTGTAGTCAACTTCATACAGACCAAATCGATCGCTGCAAAAATGATTACAAGTTTTACAAAGACTATTATATCTTATCTTATTTCGGTAGAAAGAAAAGATCTCCCATTGACTTAAGCTGATTAGATTTCATCTTATTTTTAATATTACAGAAGAGATTGCATACCCTCATATACCTACATAACATATACACACACTTTAAAAACATTACATAAGTGCAATAGAATTTTCAGTGTATAATAGTTATACAACAACTTACTAGTATCCTTGCATCCATTCAAAATTATCCATAAGACTCCAAGCAGTGTAAACTTGGACATTTGACCCTTCGGCCATTGCATCCAGCATTGCGTTCAAATACAATTTATAATATCTGACCCTGTGGTTATCTTCCAAACCTTCTCTACCTAAACAACCATTTTCAGCAATGTATACTATAGGATTTCCATAGTCATTTCTAATTTTTGTAAGCAGCTTATGGAAGCCCCATGGCACGACCTATAGAAACAAAAAAGTTAATTTTATCTGTAAAGTTTATTGAGGTTAATTAATATTCAATTTAGATTTATAACAATTAATGTTAATATTACTACCTTTAACCATGAGGATCCTATTTCGTCTTCAAAATAATTTGGTTGATACGGAATAGCTCCAATGTCATCATAATATGAAGGCGATTCGAAGTATCCTTCAACAGTTTCATTTCTATAAACTAAATTTGTTGTATAATGATTGATACCCAAAAAGTCAGAACTGCCCTTAATCATATCTATTTCTTCAGCAGTAAATTCTGGTAACCTAGACCTCAAAAAGCCTTGAGCTGCACTTTTTGCAGCTATCTTCTCCTTCATTACGGGTGGGAAGTCACCGGTTTCGGAAAAAATGGGATGTGCATATTGACCCCACTGAAACAGGAACAGACGGAATAATATGTAATACCTTTTTATATTATGCAAATAAATTGATAGTTACTATACCTCAAATTGTATCATTTCTTCTGCGGCTTCAACATCATTTTCTGTTTCCGGCTCATACCAAGATGTACTTAGAACTATTCCAATAGATCCACCTTGTTTGGGTTTAAATTCATTATGATAC
Source organism: Colias behrii (assembly GCA_029959065.1). Classification (NCBI taxonomy): domain Eukaryota; kingdom Metazoa; phylum Arthropoda; class Insecta; order Lepidoptera; family Pieridae; genus Colias; species Colias behrii. The sequence continues at coordinate 10,983,176 of JARWMC010000003.1, forward strand.
ATATATGATAAACTTTAACGTGAGCAACCAACAAATTTTTGGCACATAAATATTCGGCATAACCAGATCACTACATAGTATAAAACAAAGTCGCTTTCTCTGTCCCTATGTCCCTATGTCCCTATGTATGCTTAAATCTTTAAAACTACGCAACGGATTTTGATGCGGTTTTTTTAATAGATAGAGTGATTCAAGAGGAAGGTTTTAGTATATAATTTATTATGTTTTAGACAAAGCGGGCGAAGCCGCGGGCAGAAAGATAGTATATTATATGTATAACGGAGCTAACGTTTGACCTGCATATCCTTGGTAACAAACTTCTCTCGGTTCATTAATAGTGAACCATGTTTTGACACGATCTCCGAATAATTCAAATACTACTCTCGAGTAATCTGTAAACCAATCAACCATGTGTGGATTCGTCCATCCACCCAAATCTTGCAATTTCTGAGGGAGATCCCAATGGTATAATATGGAAATCATCGGTTGAATATTGTACTTAAGCATCTCATTTATTAAATTATAGTAATAATTTACTCCAGCCTCATTAATTTGATCCGGGAAACTTGTAGGAAGCAATCTATACCAAGAAATTGAGAATCTGTAAAAGTCTAGACCGAGTTCTCTCATCATCTCAACATCTCTCTCATACATATGATATGAATTGTCTGCAATATCACCGGTGTCGCAATCTCTTACTGTACATGGTTTTGTATGTGTCAGGCGATCCCAAATATTTTCAGCTTTACCTGTTATTCAAACATAGGTATTATTTAAATAACTAACACACATTTCGAATACATTGTATATTAAACTAGAATATTACCATCTTCGTTCCACGCCCCTTCAACTTGATAAGAAGCAGTCGCTGTACCGAATAAAAAGTCTTCAGGGAATTTCCTTACTTCATGACGACCTTTATTAGCTGCTGCGAAAATCAGGAGCAATCTAAGGGCAAAGTTTTACATATAGCATTTACATCGTATTTTATATAGGTACATGAAGTTATTGTTTTTTACATAACTCCTGCTAAGCTATGCATCTTCGTTAGATGACTCAGTTGGGTAAAGTTATAAATGGTGTTTCCTAGAATGAATCCACTTATATATAAGTACATTTATCAGGTATTTATTAAAAATGATGGACATATCAGTAAAACCCATGCACCGATCTGTAAACATCTGATATTAAATAAAAAAGTGGCGAAGCTCGAGTTAGATACGCTTCCGATTGGTTCTGTTTAGTTGAGATGAATATCCAACTGTGCATATCAAAAATGTAATTAGTAGTCATTGAGATAATATTAATTGCGTGGGACGTCCACCCACAAGATGGACAGACGACCTGGTCCGAGTGGCGGGGAGCCGCTGGATGCAGGCCGCCGGTGACCGGGCGTGGTGGAAAATCCTGAGGGAGGCCTTTGTCCAGCAGTGGACATCCCACGGCTGACACGACGACGACGACGACGAGATAATATTACTACGTATGGAGGAGACACCACGAACAAAATCTGTGCGCCATTTTTTTGCTCTAACTAAGTTTTAAAAATTATTATCTAGTTAGGTACTTACCGATGAAAAGTTATGTTAGTCACTTTTCCGTATTATTTGTATTATTTGTGCAATATCGTAACACACACGAAGGCATATTTGATGCGTTTCACTTTAAAACAAATAAAAAATGAGCGTGCAGTTAAGCCATATGGCTTATGTTCAGCGGAACATAAGTGATGTAGGCGGTGTCGTCTCCATATGTATATCTCAATGTTAGTAGTAATCAAAATCATAAGCAAAATCAACGGCATTTCAAGTGGCTCGTTTTCAATTTACAGGAGTGTTAAAAGAATTTTTGACTGTAATGTATTCTGTACTTAGATCATTAATTCTGTACTACATAGCAATTAACCTTGAATATCTTCTTTAATTTTTTTTAAGTCTATCTTTGTAAATATATAACCCAATAACGCATTGACCGATTTTACCTCTTCTGCTGCTGCATATTGGACCTATCTAACTACAGAGTATATAAACTTAAAACATACCATTTTCATATGAAATCATTCGTTTCGGTTGATACAATATCTCAGACGGAGAGACAGTATTTTTATTAGCTTTTGATTTCACATCGATTATTATTATCTAGAGTGCCGTCTAAAATTTTCTTCAAAATATTATCTAAGTATTAGTTAAGTATTTAAAAATGGTTGTTTTTTTTTTATTTTTGTTAAACAAATAACTACATATAGGTAAGTGATTATAAGTTAACATCTAATGTATCGTGTTCAAGTAGTGAATAAATTAATTCTGATAATTTTAATTACTTTTTCATTTAAATCATTTTATTGTTTGGCATATAAAAATTATTAGTCAAGTTTTGATATGTCATGCAACTCAACTTTACTGCACTATTGTTAACATTTACAAAGCTCTCTACATTTTATAAAACAAGGTTCTTTAAAATTTTTTTTAGTGGAGAAATCTTGCATAGAACGTCCTAATATGTTTATGTCTATCTATTCACAATAAACTTAAAAACTACAGCATCGATGTTCATTCTGTGTTCACTAACGGATAGCAAGGCAAACATTACATAATATGTGACTCTAAAATAAAACAAAATACCCTCAAATTTTCAATATTTAACTCTTATCAAAGAAATATTATCAATTTAATAATTAAATTGAATAATAGAGTCTATATGATGACTAGTAGTATCCTTCGTCAATCGTCATAGGTATGGATACGTCAGGTTCATAGCTCATGTTAATGCTGCGTGTGCGCATGATTTCCTTGAAGACGTATGCAGATTTACGTGGAGTGCGCGTGCGATCTGGATCTTTGAAATCCACTTGGTATAATCCGAAACGTATACTGTAAAAAGGGAAGAAAAATTCAAATATCAAGCCTAAAACTAAATAAAATTCATAAAAAAGAGATTATAAATGATGAGGCGTGCAATAAATTATACAAAGCTGGGCCTAAATTATTTTAATGCATGCATTCCTGATAAAAAAAGGAGGTTTTGTAAGTACGCGTATAGGTAATCCGCACGATTTTACACTTATTTTAATTTAACTTTCATAGTGAATTGTTTTGTTGTTTTGGTTGCGAAAATAAACTCATAGGACAGCGTCCAAATTTACTAGAATTAGAAAGATATTCCTATGAAAATTAAATAATGCACTTACGTATACCCTCGGAACCACTCGAAGTTGTCCATAAGACTCCAAACTGTATAACCTACAATTTTTGATCCATCTTCGATAGCGTCTAACACAGCATATAGATAGTTACGATAGTAGGTGACACGATCGTCGTCGTTCATGTCACGATAATTACCAAAACCGTTCTCAGTTATAAATACAGGAATGTTATGGTAGGCCTTTCTGATTTCGGTCAAAAGATTGTAGAAACCCCACGGCGCGAACTGAAACAAATAAAATGTTGAAAATTCGATCAGCATTCATTAGAGGTGGACCACAACCGGGAAAACAATCTAGGTACTTCTTTTTGACCTACACTAAACTTCTAACTAAACGAAAGATTATAACTGTAAAAGAAGAACTGTAGAATCTATAAGATTATAAAAAAATGATACCATGTATCAGTATTGAACATTACCATTGTTATGTTTGCTTTTCCGATTTGCCATTCAGATGGTTGAAAACTTCTAACACCTAGATCGTCGTCAAAGGATGGGCTCTCAAAATAATTCATTTCAGAACCATTTCTGTAAGTGTAATGTGATGAATAATGATTGAGTCCAAACATATCTGAGGTCCCACGGATGTATAAAATTTCTTCTGGGGTAAAACTTGGCAATCTAGATCTAAAAAATCCTTGTTCCCTACTTTTTTTTGCTATTCTTTCTTTCATCACCGCTGGGTAGTCACCGACGGTGGAAAATATAGGGTGTGCATATTGTCCCCACTGTAAAAAACAGAATAAACTGATTTCTACGATTAAAAAAACATTTTTTAGTAAAGATATAAAAATAAATACATACCACAAACTGATTAGAATCATATGCTGATTGTTTGTTGTCTTTGTTCACTGGTTCGAACCATTCAGCGTTAATGGTTATAAAAATGGAACCATTGTAGAGCCGTCGGTAGACTTTGTCATAAATATGATATGCTCTAGCATGAGCTAGAAGTAAATTTTTGCTACACAAGTATTCTGCAACACCTTTTATATTTAAGGCCGGCGCAAGTAAAGTATTTCCATATCCCCAATAACAAATTTGATGTGGCTCATTAATAGTCACCCAGTATTTTACTCTGTCACCAAACAGATCGAAAACAACACGTGCGTAATCTCCAAACCAATCTACAATGTAAGGATTTGTCCATCCCCCCATATCTTGCAGTTTTTGCGGTAAATCCCAATGAAAGATTGTGACCACTGGTTCTATACCATGTTTAAGCAATTCATCAATTAAGTTATTGTAATATTGGACGCCTGCTTTATTAATTTTATCTGGAAAGCTTGTTGGAAGTATTCTAGTCCAGGAAAGTGAAAATCTATAAAACTCAAATCCAAGCTCTCGCAACATTTCTACGTCTCGCTTGTACTTGTAGTATGAGTTGCATGCAACATCTCCATTGGAACAATCTTGTGAATAACATGAATTGGTGTGAGTTATATGATCGTAAATATTTACTGATTTCCCTGAAATTTTAAAACTTTTTATACTAATATCTTTCTAATTGTCTAGTATTTAGTTTAAATTTTTTAAAAGGCGGCCATTATAGGTACTTTAATACAACCTATCTAAATGATTTACCATCGACATTCCATGCGCCTTCCACTTGGTATGATGAGGTTGCTGAGCCGAGGATTAACCCTCCCGGTAAGTTTCGCACTTTATTACTATTACACGCAATTGCTCTACATTGCCATAATAAAATCACAACTCTGGAAAATTCCAAACGGACTCATGTAAAACAGTTCATTGTAAATTCAAATAATTATTTTCAAAGTCAAACATCACTTACAGAAATCCTAAACGTAGGTTCATGTTTCTGCTTTTTCTTTGTGAATAAATGCACCAGTATTTATAGAAATGACTTTATCTTTAATTGTCTGTATGGGAATGTATAGCAAGCTATAATTCTATTGAATTTATTCAATAATTATTCACTTCACGTCCGTATTAAGAGCCTATTTCATAGCAATATTACATTAAAAATAAAAATTAAAATTAAAGAAACGGCCAAAATTGTGCGTGTTCTCTACTCAATGAAATGTTAATGTCTAGAACCGATATTTTATATCGACGCCTTTTATGGACTACAAAAATTTAGATCTTCATACAACTATGAAGATCTAAATTGTTGTAGGCCTAAAAATTAAAACATAAAATGTGAATGTTAGTAAATTTAAATAATACGGGCAGTTATCGACTTTGTCGTAATAAATACATACTTACTAGCGATGAAAAAATAAATATATAGTGATTTTTAATAGGGTCATTTTATAAGTTATATTAAAACGAACTCAACACTGCATTTAAAACAAAGTTGTCTGTCTGTCTATATCTTGATGATGTATACTGAAACTACTGGATGGTAATAAATGAAATATAGTATACTGTCTACTATAAAGCAACATACTATCACTCTGATATTCCCTTGATTCCCTTTGGTGAATGTCAAAACATATGTACCTACAATAGCTTTATTGAATTCCGAATTCTTTGACTAACTTCTAATATTGGTCCATAAATCTCCATCTGCTTTCAAATTGAGGTATTGATGATGACAAGTCAAGTCAAGCGTGAATGTAGAAGAAAAGGGTCCGTGGTTCGATCCTGGTGTAAAATAACAAAAAAGAAGTCTAGGTTGGGACCCAGGACGCTTATCCTGGAACAAATAGAGACTGAATCTGCCCCATACTCCACAAGGCACAACTCTCACACATTTCAGTCTTCACCCTTAGAAATAGGAGTGTGATTGGAGATGTGATTCCCAAGAATTAGACAATCAAGTTTAACACAGAAGATACCTACAAATGTTTTTATTTAGTTTTAATTCTTAAGAAACTCGTTGTATTGCTTACATTTAAACTGACGCAGATAATAATAATTATATTCGACGATAATTAATCAATTGTAAATAAAGGATAAAAATACTTGGTTAAATTTTGAAAAAAAATCCATAAGTGCCAAAAAAGGAACACCAAATTGCATAATCAACACCTGACATGTTTTGAGTTTTGAACCATCCAATGAAACTTCGAATTTAGTTATTACATGAATATAGAAGATCGTCTATCAAATCTTCATTCTCAATTCTATAAAATCTATAGATTTTTTTGTAAACTAACAATAAAAAAACACACACATTTTGATAGTCTTTGTTACTTTGGTGTCATCTCTTTGTCTGATAATGAATTAGTTTAATTTAAGTAGTTAAGTCCTTTTTTAAACGTAAAATATAATATTATATATTTTTAAACCGAATCGGGTATAATGTATATGCATCGCTATTTGCTATGATGGTGTATCAAATCTTATCTACACTAATATTATAAAGAGGAAAACTTTGTTTGTTTGTTTGTTTGATTGTAATGAATAGGCTCATAAACTACTGGACCGATTTTAAAAATTCTTTCACCATTCGAAAGCTACATTATCCACGAGTAATATAGGATAGGTTTTATCCCGGAAATTCCACGGGAACGGGAACTATGCGAGTTTTTCTTTGAAACCGCGGGCGGAGCCGCCGGCGGAAAGCTAGTATAATATAAAATTAAATTGTAAATTTCCTTATCTATTCAAATGTCATGCCACATGCGTAAGTTAATGTACAAATTTTAAATCTCCATTTACATGTAGTCCAGGATCCTTCGCCCATTTTTGCACGTGATTACCTACTATCAAGCTAATTTTCCGTGAGTAGGTTTATTTTGATAAGACGCCCAATAATTTCCTGTACGAAACTCTCGATTGTGGTAGCTAACAGAGGTAACAAGGATAAAATGTGTTGATTTGATGGTTCTCATATATTTATTACGCAATTTGTAGGACAATATGTCTGTTGAATTATATAAATATTAACCAAGTGAAAACAAAAAAATCAGCTGTTTAGTAATCATTTACGATGACCTCGTTATCGATACACATTGGAAAGAGGGGACTCTTTGATCAAACCATAGATTTTGTAGAACAAGTATTTTTTCGAATAATTTAGATAATTATCTTGAGAATGAACAAAAAAAATTCAGTTAGTAATAAATATTTGAGAACCATCAAATCAAAACATTTTATCCTTGTTACCTCTGTAAGCTACCACAATCGAGAGTTTCGTACAGGAAATTATTGGGCGTTTCATCAAAATAAAGCTACTCACGGAAAATTAGCTTGATAGTAATCAAGTGCAAAAATGGGCGATGGATCCTGAACTAATGTTCTATAATATATATTAGATAATTCTATAATAGAATATTTTCGAAAAAAAATTAAATTTTTTTCCCCCTATCTACATACTTAGCTCACCCTCCCTTGAGGCCTTTCAATATGATCATCTGGTCAAGATCTGGACATGTCAAGGAATAACCATAGAAAAACTGTAGTGATTTTTCCAAACTACACGAATTATTTCCCCTGATGGTCCATTTTCGGCTTTATTTTGTCTATATTGGCTTAATAGAGATACTCAATATTTTTTTTATAAAAATAACATTAACCCGTAACCGACATTCTTAATTTGTAAAAGTGTCAACTGTAATAATTCGTAACCATAATAATTGTTAAATTATATGATTATCTGTTTTTTTATAGAACATTGAGCACACACTCTTACAACAGTGACGTTGAACCATTTGTTTCTATGTAAATATTTGTTTTGTTATTTTCGTAATGTAATTTTATGCTTTATAATAATACCTTCTCATTGTTACATGTGCACGACTTGTTTAATCTCACGCGATATGGAGTATGTTATCATTTTAAACCCATAAACCTATGGTATGGTATGGTATAGGTACATGTGCAATTTGCCTTTCTTTACTACATAATTTTTTTAGATACTTTTAGATATTTTAGAACTAGGTACCTATATTTTATGAATCTGCAGTCTGTTGGGCATTTACTAATAAGCTATACCACGCTTTACATAAATCCAAGCATTGAATTATCATTATTTTGACTGTTTCCTGTTTGAAGTTAACCAATCGCAAAATAGAAAAACAGCATCGATTTTATTCCAATTCCAAATTCCATCGTCAGAGCGAGTATCCGATCTGGTGGATAACCATGGTAAATGACCACCACAGCCCATGAACATTTGCAGAGATAGGGCCTATACAAATAATGGGTAGGTACCTAAGGGATAAGGTATGGATTGAGCACGGGAGTAAAAAAATGGACCTGAAATAATATTTATGGTATAATATGGCTTATGAGGTTGATAGACGTGGATAAAATAATTGTTTGGCCTTCGTTTAATCGACTCGCCTAAATATTAATCGACTTTCTTAAATAATAATACTGTTTAATTTGAACTAATTTAATTAGATAACAGTTTTACTAATGATCTGTCTAGCCTTCATGGCATAAAATTATCTTACAAATTAGTATTCAGTATCCACACTTCGATATTACTTTTCTATAGTAGGTATTTTTGTGTGCGTAGCATAATGTATAGTAGCATATAATGTCAGATGCCCCACTTGATAAGTGGACTTTCCTTTCCAACAATTTTTTTTTTCAATTTGAATTAGGTACATATCACAGGTACATATTAGCTCAGGCAAATGAACAATCAAACAAATTGTTCCTATCAGTTAGTTAAAATCATAAAATAATTAATACCTACCTACTTATGATGTAGCCGTAGGTTATAGGTAGTAGATACCTATTAATCTATTTATGTTGTGTTGTTTAATAATTCTAGTACCTACTGAATTCGATAAATAATAATTGTTATCTATTAAAATTTCAGTAACTAGGCTGCGTCATATTGATTAAACAAACTCGGTAACATAAGCTTGGAAGTTAATAATTTTACTAACGCTACCGGAAGTTACTTAGCAACGTTTTCTTGCATTTATTAAATAAGTTGAATTTTGTTTTTATTATGAAAGAAATGTCGCAGTGTCGCGTATCATGGCAACGAGTTGGGGAGACAAATTGGACATTTATTAAAAATATATCTCATAGTTGTTCATCTTCACAATGTAAAATTATTATACGCAGAAGATACGTACGTAGGAGTAAGGGGGTAAGATCGTGGAAAGCATGTGATAATAATGAATAATGTATCTATGATGGAATTGATGTAAAATGTCGGGTAAGTAAACAGAACATTTTATGCAAGTGTTTTAAAAATATGGTCGATAAACGGAGAGACCAACTATCATGGTTTGATTTTTATCATACAATGAGATTTTTCAATCGCGATAACTAGGTAGGGGAGATGGGCCCAAAGGGGGCACCTTACGGGAAAATTAAAAAAAATGAAGTTTGAAAAGAAGTTAATCCATTTATTTTTTTGCCAAAAGTTCCATTAATAAATACTTTTGAATGCTAAGTGGTTAAATTTGTCAAAAGTTAAAGTATATAATAATTATTAACAGATTACTAAAAGCCTACGATTGCCCGCTTTACCCGAAGGGGAGGCCTAAAGCGGGCTTTCGTTTAGGGCAAAACGGGCAGTAGTTGGGTAAAGCGTGCAGGCCTGGATTTAAACAGTAGATTCCAAAATATACAGCCACAAATAATATATACAATAATAAATAGAGTATATAATATAATCTAAATAAAGTATATTATATAATTTATCTGAATCGGCCTTAACAAGATTGTCGTCATGTGGGATAGTGATGTCTACCAAGAAAATCCTGGAAGTTGCTAGGTCCATCACCACAATATCAGGTCTATTCGCTAGAATAGTCCTGTCTGTGATGATGGGCCGATCCCAGTACAATTTGGCACGGTTATTTTCCAGGACCGGCTCCGGCGCGTACTTATAATAAGGCACTTTTCCGTCAAGAAGGCCATACTTCAGAGCGAGCTCTTGGTGGATAATCCTAGCTGCTAGGTTGTGCCTGTGCAAGTACTCAGTGTTGGCAAGCATGGAACAACCGGAAGTAACATGTCGGAGAGTTTCTCCAGGACGGTGACACATACGACATAAGTCCTGGGTTCCGTCCTTTATGATGTACTTCCGATAATTGTTCGTCTTAACCACCTGATCCTGTATCGCACAGACAAAACCCTCGGTTTCCCCAAAGAGGTCACCGAAACGCAGCCAGTGCACGGAGGACAAGAAATCTACATGAGGTTCATGCAGAATCTTGTGAAACCTACCGTGTAGCTCTTTCTCTTTCCATATGGCCTCCCTGTCGGAAATGCTGAGCACCGCCGGCTTTTGCCAGTCCTGTTTGGCCAGGGATAGGGGAGTGAGTCCTTTGTCACATTCTATGACTTCAGCATGGATTGCATGACCAACCTTTGCGAGGAAATAGTCTCTGAGTTTGCATATCTCACGATTGTGCAGCGATTGGGCACTTAACATGCCACGACCACCGCACTTTCTAGGGATATACAGCCTCATCACTGACGATTTCGGGTGATGCAACCGATGCAGAGTCATAGTTGTGCGGACTTTCCGATCCAGAGCGTATATAAATAATTATACAATATTTAAGGAGGTTGGATTTACCGGTGAAGCCCATGACAGTGGGGATACAGCGGGCAGTCCTGCTGGACAACGCTCGGATAGTCCGTAGGTTCCTCACTCAGTCGCCCTAGACTCCGGCCGTCTGGCCACTCAGCCGGAGTTGTTCACAACACCGCCGCGAGGCGAGATACTTGCCCCCCCAATAGAGTAAAAGACACAAAAATATTTTATAAGTTATGTATTTCAAACAGTCATACAATTATTTTTAAATGAATATATGAAACAAAGGAACTTCTTAGGAGCTTTAAACTTTTGGGTACAATATTTCCAGATATATCTGAAATAATATTTAAAAAAATAACGCCCTGTTTACAGTCTATCATTATTTAGTCTCTAATAAGCGATACAATTATTTTATATATTTATTTATTTATAAATCCTAAAATAGTGTAATTCGAAATTATTCCAAAAATTTTGGAACTTGTATACTTACCTACCGGTATACAAGTTCCAAAAATTCTTGTTTAGACAGCCCGTAAAATAAAGAGTCCATGTGGGTATTCCAAAAGCTCCATTTCTTGTTCCGTAGAAAAGACAGTAGTAAACCTACCAAGCTTTACATTACACGAGCCCGATTTAAGATGTCTGCAATGTCGTTCTTGGAATCCCATATTTAGTTGTTACTTTTTTGACAGGTTTTCCTAACTCTTGCACTTCTCGTTTTGCTTGCTGCATAGTTGAGCGTTGCCATGAGGCTTGTGAAGTTTTACGCTTATATTGACGCCGGTTATAAGCGGTCATCTGAAAGGAAAAAGCAAATTAACAAAAGAATGTAACATTTTAGCGGACGGGGCAAAGCGGGCGCGTGCCCGCTTTACCCTGCCCGCTTTGCCTTTTTCGACATTTGAAAGGTTCAGACGAAATTCTACCTCAAAATTTTTAGACACGTGGATTTTTATGGAACCAAAATATGGCCAGATAGCCACTTAATAACTAACAAATTTTGGTTAAAGGATTGTAAACACCAAAATAAAAAGAACACATATTACATACCTTGCAATATTTTTCAAAAATCGTCGAAAAACATTTATTTGTTGCAGCTTGTAAATGCGTGATCGCAAGCGAATCCAACGACTGCCGCGAGGTGGGAGGGGTGCGGGGATCGTGCTCACGAGTCGCGCGCGCGCCATTATTTAAAATTCCGATACTATACTGAGTGCCCGCTTTAGGCTCTATGCCCACTTTAGGCCCCTTTCCCCTACTTAAAGTAAAAAAACAACTGCGTGTATGCTGTGTGCGTGTGTGTAGGCAACAGTTGCAGGTGTTTTCATGTACCTATCATGCGCATTATTAAATATCTAGTACAAATTGTGACCTTACATTTAATTTAATTACAAAATAAATTATTAATTAGAATACCCGGCCTCGTCTTATCTTATCCATAGTAAATTAAAATGAATATTTGAATTAAATAGTATAATATTGTTTATAATTTCATTACCTGAATAATTATTTAATATTTAAAATATCAAAAACAGTATGATAATGATTTAAAAGTGCAACGATGGCGTTTCTTGCCGGTTCTTCTCCATAGAACATAGATAGGTACTGCTTTCCGAATCGAAATGTAAACATTTACCACCGATAAAATGTTATGACGATTCAAAAGTGCTTTTATAAGAAGTCTTATTGAAAAAAAAAACATACCGGCCGAATTGATAACCTCCTTTTTTTTTGAAGTCGGTTAATAAATATGTAAATGTTTGAGTTTGAGTAGAATATCTATATCTAACGTCTCTTGTCCCCGAAGATGTCGTCGTCTCATCCGCAAGACCTCTACGGTCATAGGTTTTCTTTTCTGCCAACTTGAACCTGTGTCGCCCTACGCTGCAGAATCCTGAACGTAGTCTCCATGTGCACTTTCCGCCTCAACGGTTTCCCATTTGGGTTCCATGGGTTATGTGATCAGCCCACTGCGGTCTGCGACTTCAACTTGCTAATAGCTTGTCGGTTCTTTTGTGACTTCAAGACTATAAAATTGCAGAAGCAATTCTCTTTTCACATTTTGCACATTATGTATTTTAGCTAAACCGTAAAGCATAGATATTCATATTCCATTGATAAACGAATGATTCGCTGATAAATAATACAATCAGATAAAGATTTATTGTAACGTATCAACACACGTAGTTAAATAATCTGCTTTCTATATAAATCAGCAATCCATCATCAATGTCTACTATTTTTGTTTACTTCAAATTCTTTGGGTTGTATTGTATATTTACTATCTGTCCATATAATCTTTTCAATAAGAATATCAACAATCGACATGTCAATAGATACCTACCTTCACTTTAGTCTTTTATGAAAAGTCGGTTGAGATGTATTGGAATTGATACAAGTTAAATCGTAACTCAAAATAAAGGTTTTTTTTTTGGGTTTATGCCGAAGAACTTTCGACTGAGTGGACCAATATTAATTAATATTTTTTTTATTTGGAACCTCCCGCCTCTGTTTGGTCCAATTTAAATTATATTTTCGACAATTTGAAAGTTTAGTTTTTTGTTAAACATTCTTAATTGTTAAACTAATAATAGCTTTTACTTTTTATCATAAATTAATTTTATTTATTAACCTATACATTTTTATAGATATAAGTACCTATAGAAATGTTGTCTTACCAATATCAATTTTGTTTTAACAAAATAAATATATTCAGTTATTCCGGATGTCATCCTCCAGAGGCCTTACCTTTATCAAATTTTACTCAGCTGTCGAAATATGTTCATACAAGTATTGCCCCGGACATGCTGAGCAGGCAGTTTTAGGTTTTATCTTTAGAAAAATAATTTAATAGAATTCTCTTTCGATTTTGTTAAAAGTTCTTTTAACGTTTAAGGATTTATGAAGCTTATATCATAAATATTTTCTACACCTACTGATTAACATACGCTATCCTTAGCATTTTTATTATAGAAATGTAATAGAATTGATTTTGTATAACTCACTGACTGGTACTCTGCCAGCGTGGCCTGAATCTTCATAGAAAGCCTCCACTTGGCGTCCCTGCTCCCGTCCGACTAGGGCCCTTCCGGCCTCCTCCACTCAAGCGACAGCCCAAGCCGAGGTTCGAGATCCCCGTCAAGGGGGGACGCCCTTGCGCATGTCGCTACCAGGGTGAACCTTCAGTTCACCCCCGCGTCCGCGTTAAAATGTAGAAGCCCTTCTGGCTAACATTGAGAAACACCACACAAAAAAAAAAAAGCGTCCCTGCTGCGGGAACATATTATAAGATGATGATGATGCTGATCATGAAGTCAAATCGTAAATACCAATAGTTGATTTAACAATGACCAGTGCCAGCTTCTACAAATCTAGTGTGGTTTTGTGTCATTATTCTGTAGACCGCAGAAGTAAATATAATTCTACACTATGACATTCTACAATTTGTTTTGAGATTAGAATCCTTTAAAGCTTATTTCAGAAATCCATTTATGGGTCAATTTACTTTCTAAACGGATACTACTTGGTTTCGTGTAAAGTTTCAATTGACGATCAAATAAAACGATTGCACTAGCGTGTTAGGTAAACGATTTTCCTATATAAGTGTGTGGGTAAGCTTGTATGGAACTATATTATATAAATATAGTTGCATTTATCGTGAAACCATCAAAGCTTCGCACTATCCACTTTACTCGTATCCTGAGTGTTGCGCGCAACTTTATTTAAGTCGTGTTCGATTACACTAGTTTGATACATTTAATATGCATGCTTTAGTTGATGATCTGGAACACGCGACTATTTATCGAAAAGGTCCGGACGGTATGTCTTTTCTTATGGCCCTTCCAAAAGTAAGCAAGCCTAACAGAAAGCAAGTAGCAAAAACAACAGGTTCCAATTTTAGTCAGATCATGTAAAACGGTCATAAAAAATCGAAATTATTCCAACTACATATTACAGACAGCGAAGAAAGTGATGGAGAAGGAGGGCTCGGTAATCTCAATAGATTGATTGTCCGTCCACCTGGACATAGTGGTAAGGCAAAACGTGGGCATTTGTGCTTCGACGCAGCGTTTGAGTGCGGCAACTTAGGCAGAGCTGATCACATCACGGAGCTGGAGTACGACTTATTCATACGACCAGATACATGTCGGCCTCGATCTCGATTTTGGTTCAATTTCACAGTGGAAAATGTGAAGCAGGATCAGGTAGCGATTAAATGCATATTTGCTCATTTATAACTATTTTATATTCATTGTAATAAATGTATTAAATCGATTTCATTGCAGCGAGTCATTTTTAACTTGGTAAATTTGGGCCAAGAGTTTACACTATATAATGGCGATATGACTCCGTTAGTTCGATCTACATCACGGTCAAAATGGTAAAACATAAATTTTAATATTCATACCTAACAAAAGGCATATTTCAATATTGTATTAGTTAGATGTTATTATGTTGATTTTATCGTTTTTTTAGGCAGCGTATTCCGAGACGTTTAATTTTCTACCATCGTTCAATTGTTCATCGAGGTCGAAAAATATTGACCTTAGCGTTCGGATTTGACCGAGAGGAAGATGTGTATCAATTTTCAGCTGGTTACCCTTATTCTTATTCAAAGTTACAAAAACATTTGAGTATCTGGGAAAAGAAAGCGGAAGGATTTGCAAAAAGAGAATCAATTGCACAAACTACGGTAGAATAATGCATAAAATACTTTAACATTTACTGCATGAATAAATTTCAAGTTTTATTACTTTTTTGTAAGCACATAAATAATCCTCCATAATTTTAAATTTCTTGTAGCAAAAGCGGCGAATCGACCTTATAACTATAGGTGACTTTTGTCCCAAAGAATCTTTAGGTCAAGAGCATAAAGAAGATTTCATAAAAGGTAAAGTCGACTCAAAGAAACGTGTTGTGCTCATATTGGCCCGAACACATGGTGGAGATTCTCCGGCTTCTTACATATGTCAAGGTTTGTTTTTAACCATTCTAAAATTTGTTTTTTTTTTTCCATTCATTTTCAATTTGATATTATGTTTACGTTGCAGGTTTCCTGGATTTCCTTGTAAGTTCGTCGGAAAAGGCTCAAGCTTTACGAAATAATATCGTCATTCAGGTAAGCACAAGAAAGATAATTGTGGTTACCTTAAGTTTGTGCACTCAAATATTATATAATTCCAATGAAATATATTCTAATAATCTTTCACTTCCAGGTTGTTCCAATGGTAAATCCAGACGGTGTATTCCTGGGGAACCATCGATCTGATCTATTGGGTTCAGACCTCAATCGTTGCTGGAACAGAGCTACAAGCTTTGCCCACCCCGCACTAATAGCCATTAACGAGCTCGTCAAGAAAATCACTGCAGAAAAAGTATGAGCAATTACTGTAAATGACATAAATGTTCATAACTTAAAGGCAATATTTAATTGAATCATTATTTTTCCAGACTCTACAATTAGATTTCATCATAGATCTACATTCTGACATCATTCATGAGGGAGTTTTTGTACGAGGGAACTCGTATGACGATGTATACAGGTATGATTATTCTGTTGTCGTTACGCAAAAACTAAGCATACGATATACACCAGAAATTAATAAAATAACCAGGACTTTAAAAAACATAAACAAAACAAGTTACAATACCTATTAAAAAAACATTTTTATTCAGATTTGAGCGTCACGCAGTACTGCCAAAATTCCTAGCGACGCGGGTAGAAGCATGGCAGACGGGCTCCTGTATTTACAACGCGGACGCGTTGCTAGCGGGCAGTGCCCGTCGCGCGCTGCCCGTGGGTGCGGTCGACGCGTACTCGGTACTAGCCTCCTTGGGCGGCCGGAGACTTAACGCTAGAGGACCTTACATACACTACACGGAAGATGCTTGTATCCTTTTACGTGAGCATACATTTTTTTTTTGTCAAAACACTGCTTTTATGGGCACTAGGTATCTATACTTATTAATATAAAGCTAAACGTTACAAAGTTAAATAGTTTTCGAACGAGCTAACCAAAAAAGCACTACTTCTCCGTGGTGTACAATACTTTTGCCATTGGATACATATTGATTCCAGAGTGCTCTCTGAGTACTCTCACCACGAGCGAAGCCATTACTATAATATAATTTTGCTATACAAACGAAGCCTATGACAATAATTGGCATGCGTGCATTGATATATTTCTTATTAACATGTAAAAATCCTTATCAAATGAATAGATGCAAAAATAGGCAGATCATTAGTGAAAGCCCTCTGTGACTATTATCGTCACATAGGAGTAATTCCACCGCGTGTTGGCGCGCCTTCCAAGAAGAAAGAGGTTCGTGGCAGGCGCAGGCGGAGGCGACCAGTATATGATCGACAAAGGTACATATTTTGCGCGGCCGTAACTTGATGTGATAAATTTACCTTGGCTATTGTTTTAAAACATCTACAAAACTACTAAAGGAATATTTAACAACGATGTTGTCTCGAAGTCCTTCTTCTTCTTCCTTCCGGTTTGACTGTTGAATAAATGAATATCAAGTGAAAAGTTTAAAAAGGCAATAATCTCATCCATCCTCGTAGGAGTGAGTAGTTCTAGAGTCAAAGCGACCATAGATATGGATGTGTTAGACGTCCGCCTTATTTTTATTGTAATGTTGAATATTTCGATAAGGCGGTACTGGAATCGCGACAAATCTATACACCTTTATTCTAATACCTAGTAAGCAACTAATAAATTAAATTTCTTTCGTACAGGTCTCCCAGTTCATCCCCCGAGCGAAGGGTGCTTGCTGCGCGGGTGCTATCACCTTCACTGCCGGTCGCATCACCTCCCCTGTTACGCGCTTTGCCACCGAGAACGGCCCGTTACGCTGCTCTACGTACAAGACCAAAGACTGTGCCCGTTGAAAATGATGCTTTACCTATTATTAAAGGTAGCTAAAGCCATTTCTAAGTTATGTTTTTATGAACCGTACAGAGAAATTAATACATCCGTATTTAATTTGTTTTTGCCTCAATTTATTATTAGGAAAAACTATATGATGTTGGGTTTTGCGGCAAAGAATATTAAAATTTAAAATATATACCTTTATAGTGCATAAATATAATATAATCTATATCTGCAGATATTTTAAATATAGCCATTTCTTTCGACTTTCAGGAACAGCTGTGCGGACACCAAGGCTAGCAGTGGTGGATTTCAGCGCATACATCCGAACACCTACTCTCAATGCCCCATACAAGAACCGCCCCAAACTAGCTCGGATACCGCGACCCACACACCCTCGCTTCACCAGCGACGAATATGATACTCATGAATCTGACTCGTAAAATATTATTATCAATTACAATAACTACCTACTCATTTTATTCGTAAAACAAATCTAAACAAAAATAATTCTGGCCGAAACCGAAACTGCGGCCGAAACTTGATTTTTGGCCGAAACTCAGCCGAAACCGAAACCGAACTTTCGGTCGGACACTAATTATAAAGTTAAAAATAAAAAAAAAGTTCTTTTTCTCAGCATTCAATCTACCCTCTAAAACCTAAATGTATGAAGTAATGTAAGATGGATATGTGATCGTCAAATTGTATACTCGTTTGAATGGTTAGTGATATTATATTGCTATTGTAAAATTTTTGTCTCAATCTTTACTCAATAATAAAAACAGATACCAAAATAAAACAAGGTAGTTTTATTGAAACATATAATGTCTAAGTTTCGTATTTACAATCACTAATATCTAAGTAATCATTCAGTCATCACTTTCTTAAGAACAATTATTGTGAACACTATTATCACTACAAATCATCAATCATAACTGCAAATGAAAACAAGACTGAGTATCGATATCGAGATTTATTCTCAACGCTTATTATTAACGATAATTTGGTTTCGCAAACGGATCACGCGATAGGAGAACGCGACGGTCATCGCGGGGAACCGAAGAGAAGCGCGAGTCGCCGCGAGGCGCTCAATCGACAAGCGCAAGCACCTCCTCTAATAAATATCTTTGGCATGAACCGATAGGAGCTCGCCGACAATTCACACGCGATCGCACTGACAACCGACAGGTATCGCTCGATGCCAAACTAGTGTCCGGGGGGAGGGTCGGCGCGGGTGGCGGGGTGGTGGGGGTGGGGGGCGCGTCACTCCCAGGCGTCGTTGTCCTCGTCGTCCGACATCGTGACGAGCAGGAACTCGTCCTTGACCTTCTGGCGCTGCGGCTGCACAGCGGGCGGCGCGAGCGCGGCCAGCGCGGGCCGGTTGCGCGCCGCGCGCTTCTGCCGCAGCAGCTCCTCGTCCGCCGCCGTGCGCGGCTTGCGGAACTCGTACACCAGCGGGAAGATGCGCTCCACCGCCGACTGCACGTCGCTCACGCTCCGGGCTGCGAACGATTACATCTTCCGGTTATCACACATTCTACACATTGTTAAAATTCAAGTTTATTTACAACACGTTTAATAGGGAGAAGTCGAAAATTGCCTGAACTACTTCTAGAAAATCACAATAGCCGAGGCCACTTTGTGTGAATGGAAAGAATTTTAAGACTCTCAAAGAGATACATAATTGTAGTGCCGACATTTATGCCGATAAATAGTATTTATTTTAATTCGGGCGATCCGGCAGGTAATTATAAATAACTTTTTTGAAATATTTACGGCAGGTAAAAGAAAAATTTAGCTTCCTAAAATAACAACTCAAAATATTATTATCCATAATAATGTTTTCAAGCTCTGCATTCAATAGAATGTTTTGTTAAGACTTAAGTATGCATAACAATGTGGGCTTTCTAAAAATAACTGATAATTTCTTTACCTGCTTATGCCTACCCTTTTGAACTTATGAACGTTTTGTTTTGACGTGATCTAAGTCGTTTATTGTTTTAATTTTATAATTATTTTAACATAAATTCTAACAATAATTTACCAACAATATTCAAGCATATTATAAATTTATAAGTTAAAATATAGTTCAAGAACAAATTCCGATACAAATAGCTTAGATATTTGAATATTGAAAGATATATTTTAATTCAATTTGCATCATTTTAAAATTGTAGATACATACCTATGTATATATATTATATGCAATTTGGTTAATTAAAAATATTTTTTATAAATTTCAATTATTCTACAGATTCCATACGCATTGAATTAATACGATTGCAATGAGTGCTCATTGCAATCGTACAATGTCATAAAATTTAAATCTATTGGTACGGGAGCTAGCAACGTTTTAAAAAAAGTCATTTTAGTATAGTTGGGTTTTTGATACACTGTTTCTCTTGATATTTCGGTTAGAGTCCGGGCTGTCTGGCTGGCGGTAGTGGTTGCGTTTATTAGTGCGCATCTTATATGCACAGGAAAATATACTTAACTTTAGTCATTTTTTAACGCGTAATTTTTAATCATTTGCCTTTACATAGATCCATCAGACATAATTTTTTTATTGCAAGACGTTTTATTCGTTGTTAAATGGATGGAATTTCACTTATTTCGATGATATTTTAATTATTTTGAAATAAAAAATTGCGTATGGTACCTATTTAACAACGAAAAAAACGTCTTGCAATAAAAAATTTATGTCTGATGGATCTATCTAAAGGCAAAAGATTAAAAATTACGCGTTAATAAATGACTTTAAATTAAGGATATTTTCCTGTGCAGATAAGATGCGCACTAATAAACGCAACCACTGCGGCCAGCCAGACAGCCCGGACTCTAACCGAAATAGGAAGAGAAACAGTATATCAAAGAACCAAGTATTCTAAAATTCTCTCTTGTCAACGTTGCTACCTCCTATACGATATAAAGAAATACTACCATGTATTACTAATATAACAAATGTGAAATTAACATTGCGATTTTTTGTTCAATGACGCAAATCGATCTAACGGCTTTGATTGAAACGTGGCACATAGATGGAACAGAATTTTTAAATATGTATGTACAGAGATATAATTATTCGTCATGATGTTTAATTCTATTAATATGTGAAAAAATTCGTTATAGTAACACCAGTTATAAGTCAAGAATGGCTGAACGAATTTTAAGAATTTTTTGGCTTATACCGAACATTTGTTCATTTTGGATTAGGTACTATTATAATCTTCTTTAAATATTGAGAAAATATAAAAAAAGACTCGTCAATCGGACAGAACCAGGGCGAGTAGCTAGGCTATCTTCATCATTAGTGATAAAAATATTCTAGAATCACTAGTTACCTGTAATTGTGACACCACCCGTAGAAAATATCTTGAGTGTGGCCTTAGGATTATACAGCTTATACGTAACGCCGGGGTGAAGCTCTGGTTCGTAGCTGAAACGAGACAAACATCACATTATTCAAAGCCATTTGAATAACAATGCTTTTGTGTATGTTCATTTAAAAACGTGGTTTAACTCTTTGTCATTGCTATCTTATTTGAAATTCAAAATCGATGCTACGCGGGCCAGATGTGTTTCTAAATATACATTTTTACAGTGATTATTTGAGCCCGGGCTAATCTCATGTATCACTCTTTCACCTCTGACAATCAGATATGAGATATCAGCAGAGAGACATTGAGAAAATATTGTACTTTACATACAGACAACAATATTGTGTGTCAATGCTTTTCGCAAAAATTAAATTTGACCTAGAATCAAAGAACTCTTGATTTTATTCAATAAAATCGTATCATGTGTCGCGTATGGTGTATACCACGGGCGAAAGGTGTTTGCCGCGAAAGTTGTTTCTGAATGACGAAGCGCAAAGTTTCGAGTAAGCAACAAAACATATGCTTACGATTTATGAGATTGACCTAGGACCAAATAACAAAATGGAGAACGGATTTCGAGTCTGCAATAATTCCATGAGATACTGAGTTTAATTAATATTAATAAATTAATGTTAATTCAGATAATCGCTCATTCTCTGTTGTTTTATTTTTGCCGGACATTGATAGTTAGTGAACTTTAGAAATGTCACAGTTTTCACGAAAATTAATCGAAGGCGAAGCGCTTCGGATTGAATGCAATCCATTTTCAAATAACTCCTTCTCATTTGTAATGTAAACACAGTCATATTATGATTTGATATAAAATTTTCAATGTAAACTTAACGGCAACGCGTGTCATGATTAAACATACACGAGGACCAAATGTTTTTACAAATATCTTTAAATATTTTTCTATTAATAGCGATTTAAATATAGAACCGTCTTAGTATATGACCTACGAAATGATCTCCAAAGGCACGGTGAAGACATTCTTGGCGAACGCACTTTCACCCTTAGGTAGAGGTCCGCGCCGCAGTCCAAAAGCCCAGCGGCGGCGCGCCGGGTGCGGCACCCGGCGCGGCGCGGCGTCGCCGGCGTGGGCTAGTTATTTTTAAAGTTATTAGGGGGTGGGCGGGCACTAGAAAAATCTCTCTTTAAGTTTAATAAAAAAAATATTTTTATTAAAATCAAGTAGCTTAACTATTTAGTGATGAACATGATAATTATAAACATTGCCAATAATTTTATTGGCAATGTTATGTCAGAGCAAGCAAAGGAGCAGGTGGGCCACCTGATGTTAAGTGGTCACCACCGCCCATAAACACTTGTAACACTGGAAGTGTTACAGGTGCTTTGCCGGCCTTTTATGGACAAATAAGCTCTTTTCTTGAAGGCCCCAATGTCGTAGTTGTTCGGGAACACCGCAGGTGGCAAATCGTTCCATAGTTTCACCGTACGCGGAAGGAAGTTGCGGGTGAAGCGGACAGTGGTGGAGCGCCAACCATCCAGATGGTGCGGATGGAACTGGTTTTTACGGCGTGTGGTCCGGTGGTGGAACTGTGCGGCTGGTAAAAGGTGGAACAATCCTCAGAGCACTCCCCATAGTAGATTCTGTACAGTATACAGAGAGACGCAACGTCTCTTCGCACTGACAGTGGATCGAGCCTATCGGAAAGCCTACGGTCATCGACAATTCGAGCTGCTCGACGTTGGATGCGGTCAAGAGGAAGGAGTTGATACTGTGGGGCTCCGGCCCAGAGATGAGAACAGTACTCCATATGCGGTCGCACCTGAGCCTTGCACAGCTGAAGTCGGTGGGCCGGCTTGAAGTACTGTCTCGATCTACTGAGCACACCAAGTTTTTTCGAGGCTAATTTAGCCTTCGCTTCCAAATGACTGCGGAATTGAACGTCACTCGAGATTTCAACTCCGAGGATTCCGATTTTCAGCGATATACTAAGGGGAGTACTCTTAAACCGATGTTCTACGACAAATGGGGTCTTTTTAGCGGTGAACGCGCAAACCTGTGTCTTTAGGGGATTGAACTCGACAAGATTAAGTTCGCCCCAATCCGAGACTTCTTGGAGAGAAGACTCGACTTCAGACACAAGTTTGTTTCGACTCTCATTGAGGCTTTCCTTTGAGGTGTTTGCACGGCTGGGATAAAGAGCATCCCCCGTACTGTCGTCTGCATAGCAATGAATGTTACTGATTTGTAACAAATCATGTTTATAATTATCATGGATAAAAATAATTTTGTTAACTTTTGCAGGATTTAGACGCGATCTCTTCGCAGTTAAGACTAGCCCAGCTACAGAAAAAACCCTTTCATTTGGCGTGCTTGTAGCTGAGATAGACAGAAGCGATCGCGCCAATCCGGCAAGCCAAGGAAAAACAACTTTTTTTTGTTCCCAGAACTTAAGAATGTTGTCCTCTACATCTCCTAAATCTGAAGGGTTAGCCGTAGCCAAATATCTCCAACACTCTTGAGCGACGTCGTCATCCTCATTAATAAATCTATTGGAGTGTTTTTTGGCTATCTTTTGGAGTAAAACATCTGATGCGACGTTGCCGTGTTGTAGACAACAACGCGTGCGTGACACATGGTTCGCGCGCAAAATTTGAACTCGGCGCCAATTTTTCTGTGACCCGGCGGCGGCGGCGGCGCGCCGGGGTCTCTCGACGGCGGCACGCCGGCGTGGCGCGGACCTCTACCCTTAGGGCGGGGGCACACGATGCGTTGCGGCGGCGGTGCGGCGCCGGAGCGGTGTCACTGCGTCGTCTTACATAGAAATATCTGTGGCATGTCACACGATGCGCTCCGGCGCCGCACCGGACTTGCAACCACCAAGACGAGGCGGGGAGGGGTGAATGCGGTGCGACGTCGGAGCGGCACCGCTCAGTTGTTTTGCGTCACAAGGAAGGACACGCTGTGCAACGCTGCTACGACGCCGCTGCGACAGAACAACGTTACGGCGCCGCACCACTCGTGTGCCCACTGACACGGTGAAATCTTTGCGGTGCGGCGCCGCAACGCATCGTGTGCCCCCGCTCTTAGAGTTGTTCACTGCATCCGCTCTATAGCGATGAGCAAAATATTATATTCCCATATTCATAATATAGATGTTAATGATAAGTTAACTTCGAAAATTAGAAAGCAAAATTATGTATTTTTTAACTGTCAAATCTGTGGCTTTTTGAATAATTTCTCATAAATATGTATTTCCCTATGAGGTTACAGAGTTACGAAGACATGTTAAGCCATCTTTCATATTACATATTATATAAAATTTTCAAATATTATATAAGAGTTTAAACTCCGTCTATATATTGACTTCCCACAAGGACAATATCATCTTACACGTGTTATATTTATTTTTTGTATAGCCTGTTCTTGATTATCTTGATATGCCTACATATCTATGACATAATACAATACAATGGTTTATTTTGCATTTGAATATAATATTGTTAGCTGCAAATTGCAACGAAGAAGCCTCTTCCTGTATTTTCGACCCCATTGTTATGTAGAACACATTTATCTTACTTCCTTCATACACTGAATTTTCAAAGGCAATCTAAATTTCAAAATATACAATGCGAGATGATAAACAGGGGTTCATATGTCGAAAGTGATATTGTTAATTATGTTAGCGTCCAATATTCGTATCGGGTATACAAAATATTATATTTATAAATAAATAATAAACCTACTCGCCAGATTATATACATAATTATGACTCACATAGCCAAATTTAAATTGATTTAGATCCATTAGCCTATTGACACTTCAAAATTAAAAGCAATCAATTAATTACCTACTTCATAAAATATCAAACGTGTTTTCTTTATCGCTTTAAAGTCCCGTTTTGCCATACGAATATTTTTTGAAAAAAGAGAAAAATTTGAGAAAGAGTATAAATATTCTAACGTATTTTTTTTCAATCTGAATCTGATCTACAGAACTTTTTTTTTATGTAATCACCAACAAAAGAGCAAGCGAGTCACTTTCTGGAAGCTCGTCGCCGCCCATGAGGGGTCGCATTGTCGGAAACTTTACGAGCGATTTGTTGGCCTTTCAGGAACTATTACATTTTTGTTTTTGCTTATATCTACTCTCGATAATTTTTACAACATTTATTCCTTTTCCATATCTACACTTATATTAAAAAGCTGAAGAGTTTGTTTGTTTGAACGCGCTAATCTCAGGAACTACTGGCCCGATTTGAAAAATTCTTTCGGTGTTGGATAGCCCATTTTTCGAGGAAGGCTTTATGCTTGACGTTGCGTTATGCTATTCCTAAATATGAAAACGTATATGTATTATATAATCCTTCATATAATTTCAAAAATACATATATACATAGTTATATTGACAGAAGGTGCTCAAAATGACCCAATGCAGGAAAAAATGGAACACCTGTTTGTTCCATTTTAAACAAAAAAGGTTGCAGATGCTGTTAACTACACCGTGTAGGTGTATTTAACAGCATCTGGTTATGAAAAGTGATAAAAATGTAACACAGTCATTGAGATATTAGTAGTACATAGTAACTCAATGCAAACAGTACAATATTTGAATCGTTTTTAGTTATATCTCAGGCGAAACAATTTATTTTGTGCAGCTTCTTATCAACAAAACCATTAATTAATATCGTACACCAACAATAAAAATAAATGGTTGTATTTTTTTCTAGTAGCTGATATTTGAATTCGGTAAATAGTTCATTTTGTACGAGAAAAGTACACAATCAAAATTCTTTGCTAAGATCACGTTGAATGAAGAAAAAACGTGACAGCCGTCGCGTTGGTGTGTAATCGCCGGTGCGTACCTACAGAACTTCGCAGGTGGTATATTTTTTATACGAGTTTACAGGAAGTAAAGCTCGTAGGGCTCATTAACCTGGCCCTTTCATTTTTTTGTAACTTAATTTAATATTTTACAGTGGTATATACCGTATAATCTAAAATAATGACATTTGTATGATCTAAAATTATGCAAAATTTAACCAATCGCCATGTCAGTTACGTCTTCAAGGCTGAAGCATTGACCTAATTGAAATAGCAGAGTAAATATAAATGTGATTCTATTTATAATTTTCAAGTCAAGCTTGTTAGTCTGTAGCACACCCTTCTCCCTTTTCTTGTCTCCCTTTGATTGACCCTTTTTGCTTCCTGTATAGGGGCGTTGACGTCCTCTCGCATTCAAAATTCTCTATTGGTAAACGTGGTTTTCTTGTATTGCGGAATGTAATTTATCGATATATCGATCCATGCTTAAAAATTGTACATACTATGTGTAATATAAAGTATGTTATTGCAAGTAGTGCACATTTTCAGTTATTGTAATAATGGTATTCTTAACCCTAGTCTTAACAAACATTTGTTTATTTTAGAATATAAATGCCTATACATATTTTGTTTTAGAAATTAATTTAAAAATTTTCTTTTATGACAACGCCCCAATTTTGTTTCAGTAAAAAATTATAATTTAAATGTTATAATGTTTACAGGTTCATTAAAGGTCATTGAGACAAAACTTATGTTTAAATAATTATTACGAACATTATTTGATCTGCAAAACATCTGTATGCATAATATGAAGTGTGAACAAGTTCATAAAATTTGTCATCTCAAGCAATGGGCAGTTTTTACATTAATTAATGCAAAAGTACAACAATTCAAGACTAACTGAAATAACATGTAATTTGTTTGTTATTGCCTTTTTTCACCTTATATGTGTAAAATCTTTTTCATAATAATTTTTCGAGTTTTGTTGTAACTTGTTCTAACTTCTAGATCTAGATACATAAAAAAACATGGAAATTAATAATTAAAAACAGATTAATTTGTTGTATAAAAAACGTTAAAAAGTAAAAAAGTAAAGCTTCAAGATTTTCTTAACAAAATTGCTTTCATAAGTAGAAATTAACATGGAATTCAATGTATTTAGAAAAACATTGTTTCTCCATACATTTAGTATTTACACATAATATCACTACATAGTATAAAACAAAGTCGCTTTCTCTGTCCCTATGTCCCTATGTCTTTGTATGCTTAAATCTTTGAAACTACGCAACGGATTTTGATGCGGTTTTTTTTAATAGATAGAGTGATTCAAGAGGAAGGTTTATATGTATAATAACATCCATTAAATAGTGGAGAAGTACTGTTATTTTTGAGGTTTCTAATGTGATATCGTAAAAAATTACATTTTTTCCGCTTACATTGCAAACGCAGGCTGAACCCTACGAGTTTTATCAAAATAATGTACTAAGTATTGTAGACATTGAAAAGGTCTACATAAAAGTCCGTGATGGTATATGTCTATCTCTTATGGATAACCCACAATAACGTTTTTTTGTCATTTACTTTTTACGACAAATAATGGCTAATTTTCGAAGCGATTTTAACCAATACAGCATTAATCCTTAACCAATTAAATACCTTGAATACATTGTTCATTTAATATAGATCTATATGGCCCTTTACACCGTATGATTTAAGAGAATATTTTCGAAGATATTACAGATTTAAAAATTGCGGGACGTAGCGTTTGCGGCGGTACCGGCCGGCCGCCCGGCTATAGGTATATTTTATACCCGTGCGAAGCCGGAGCGGGCCGCTATGTTTTTATATACAACGTTCACAGTTTTTCTGTAGTGTATTTAGTATCAGCATTGCACCCGTGCGAAGCCGGGGCGGGTCGCTAGTGTACCTATATATAATAAAATATCCATTCATCGTTTTTCTCAAAAATAACAAGCACTATCAAAAAAGGTACAATGGTAATTATATACTTTATGAAATAAATATTTAGATTTGCAATGCATTTTATATATTATGTCGGTACAAAGATGATTAAGGAAGATGAGGAAATAGAAAAATATACAATTTTCACCAAAATGCATCAGCCCAAATGATTTTTATCAAATTACTGAATTTATTTTACTTCATTACATCCCTATGCTTATGAAATTTAATTTCAGCAATAAGGAAAAGAGTTTTTCAAAATCTATACTTAATATTATAAAGCTGAAGAGTTTGTTTGTTTGTTTGAACGCACTAATCTCAGGAACTACTGGTCCAATTTGAAAA
The DNA here is from genome assembly GCA_029959065.1 of Colias behrii. Classification (NCBI taxonomy): domain Eukaryota; kingdom Metazoa; phylum Arthropoda; class Insecta; order Lepidoptera; family Pieridae; genus Colias; species Colias behrii. The sequence continues at coordinate 11,011,156 of JARWMC010000003.1, forward strand.
ATTATTTCAATCCCATTTATCAAGGAAGGCTATAGGCTATATATATCATCACGCTAAGACTAACAAGAGCAGATCAATGCAGGTAAAACCGCGGCACAGCCAGTAGCTTTATAAAAATAGACATCAGAGGAAAAACTACTAAAAATAAGCAATATGTGTACGAGTAAAATTCTGTGTTATTTAGATATTATGGGCATGCTAATAGTTCACACCTTTTGTGTGATGTGGTCATTAGGACTGGCCCTGTATTCATGTACTACAGTTTATTATTTGAACGAAATTGTTACCTAAAATGTAAAAAACTTAAAACCAAAGAACAGATCGGAATGACAGCCTATAATCATTTAATTCTGCCATACATATCCTATAAATGAAACTAAATGGGTAATGAAATGACAAAAACCTCAATGATTTTATATAATAAGCTTTAGAAAAAGATGAAAAGCTCCATAGAATCATTTAAATTATAACCTCATCATTATGAGTCCTACAGTAGGATTGCAGCATTCTAGAATGCTGTACATCAACTTAAGATGTATAGAACTAAGTGTGCTAATCATTGCTATGATATAAATTAAACAAATCCAGTAAATTCAACCAAAATATACATAAATTGATGAATAAAAGTTCTAAATTTCATTTATGAGTAAAATAATTTTTGGCTCATGTATCATATAAAAAATAAAATAAAATACTCACTCTGCCTCTTTATATTTCTTGGAAAATGCTATAATCCTTATTCCGAAGGGCATCCTACATGTGCCCAATACATTAACTACACGGAAGTTCCTAAAGCGCACTTGAAAGCCAAGCTTTTGCAACGCACGCGCGTATCGTCTCGCTGCAATCTTGGCCTGGTCCTCGCTCGTGGCGCCTGTGCAGGTCACGCGACCCGACGACCAGATCGAGGCGGTCGTGTAAGGACGACGCAATTTCATCGTTACCATACCGTTCTCGCGTCGGAATTCCACATTCACACCATTCAAAGCGATCTGTCTCAAGTTCAGGTGGCACTTAACACTAAAACTACACACAACATTGTTTATCATTATGTCTATTTCGGGGGTCTCTTCTTCTTCCTCTTGTGCAGCAGGTTGCTGTGCGCTCGTGTCCCCAGTTTCGAGGCACTGCTGGGGGACCTGCTCTGGCTTGCTCGCTTCACAGTATTCATGGTCGGGCACCATGTGACTAGGTACAGTGTGTGTGTGGGTGGACATGCCATGACTTGTTACTACACCATGGGTAGCTTGTCTCAACTCTTTAATACCATTCTCTTGGATGAGTGTAGCCATGGCCGCCACGGCTTTCTGAAAAAACATATAATTGCATTGAGTATATGTGAAGAAATTTATTTAAGAATAAAATAAATGTATAAATACGGAAAATGAAAAAATATTATTGTATCAAAGATTTGTAATAATTAGATAATTACTTCATAACCAACTTTAACATGATATAAAAAGGATGTGACCTATTAAAGTCCTAGGGAAGTATCTATTTCCTATGATCTGTAAATATGGTTATGATATGGGAAATAGGTGTGGCTGTGCACCAAACTAAATGTTAACATTATGCTGCAATTTATCAAAGAGATATGTTTCATTTCATGCATGTATGGTGCATTATGCTACATACCTACTTGATTAATTAATATTTTATAGTGTAAAGATAAAAAAGAATTCAATATGACATTGCATAATGCACAAAACTTTTTACAGAATAATATGAAAGCCAACAAATATTATTTGTTAGCTTTGGTTTAAATTATTTTATGAACAACAAAATATTAAGTTAATAATAAATGTTTTAATTTGATACAGGAAATGACTAACTTGTTCTAATCAAATGTTGATTATGTATTGCATTTGAGTAGGTTGGTTATCAGCAGCCTCCAGCTATAAACCATAGAGCACTTATTGAATTTTTTGATTGCACAACAATCAAGTACCTACGCTAAATATAAGCATTTCTAACAATGAAAATTACATTTGCTGATGTTATGCAATAATTATGGATTTTTTACTTTCCAACTATAGTTAGTTTCCATATACAAATTAAACATTTATTTATGGAAAGATTGTATGTGTAAGCACAGTGAGGATACATGCATGCGAAGAAGTGACTTTTTCACCTTATTTAAAAAATACCATACACAACAAAATACCATGCAGATCAAACCGATTTTTACAAATATTTTATATTACACTTATAATTTAAGATAGTGAAGTGACTATTCATGAATTGAATAATTATTTTTTCAGTAACTTAGGAGGGTGGTGCATTTTAAATTAATTTTGGTACTAGGTATCAAAGTACATTATTTAAAAAAAAACATAAAGCAGATGTAAAATATATACCAATGGAACTTACATGAAAACCTAAGCATCAATCAATGAAATGCTTGATTTTATGTGATAAGATAAACCTTAAAGAAGAAACAATATCAATGCCATCTGACACAGGAACAATCAATTTAAAAAAAATGAATGATAAGACTTGAATTACTTTATGCTTTAAAAAATGGGTCATTGATCTTCATAGAATTAAATTTCGCGAAAATTCAATAGAGAGGAAATAATTTAGGCCACTTCCCACGGCGCATTACGACGCGACAACATGACACTAGCACAGCTGACTGCCGGACAAGCCCCCGCCCCTCGCGCTCTTGAACCCTCCCCGCACCCTGCGCACCCGACCATACATCGCCAGGTAATAAACTGCTGAATTGAAATGCTCTCAATGAAATGGATGCAACATAGCTGTCTTACACCCACCTCATGACTACGCATCATTTCAAAATTACATGAAAAATAAGAAATTTGCACCTCCTTTGACCTCTGGTTCACGATTAATACCGAAATAGTCAGCAGTTATTGACCCCATAACAACGACCTAAACCACACGTGATTAAACAGTACAAAGGAACAATGATAACCACCCCCTATATGACATGATTCTTTTAAATCTAAGGATTGATAGTGTAATATTATTATCCCATTCATCAATGAATTCAAAAGCATGCGACTGCTGACTCCATAAAAACCATAAAAAATTATCACAAAAGATGTTTAGCACTTTAGCGATTATGAAGACAGCTCATTGACATATTGCTCAGTTTAGATTTAATTCATAAAGTATTATTAATAAAACAATAAATTACCTGAAATAATGTGCTATATTTGTCACAATTATTTTTACACCACCAGTGAAGTAATAATTTTCATTGCAATTTCGTTAAAAAGTTCTTAATACCTAGGATTCAACAAAACACTTATATTTCTTTGTGATATCTCACACTGCGAGTATTTGATCCTGTAAATATTGCTATTAATTAATTGCAATTCGTTACTGCAAAAATTTTAAGCTTCAGCACGTCCTGCTTAGCACCGCCATGTTCTATTCGAACGAGAACAAAAGTGTTTTAATCATCAATCCGTATCCTTCATTCGGGGAATACGAAAAGATAATAGGAATGAGTGAGAGAGCTGAGAGTGAACGATAAAAAATATGTATTGAACGGTATTGAATATGTAAAATTACAAATGTTGCCATCACTTTAATACTTTATCATTTTTCAACAAGTTTTCAATAAACAAATTTAACAAGTAAGGTAACCATGATGACGAGTTTTTATGGATAGCGAAGAGAATATATATTGTAATAACAATATTATGATGAACATTGAGAACACCATTTTCAAGATTGTTACTAGTAATGAAACAACACACGACATCGGTATTGCACTCACATGTAGTTATAAGATTGTTCGTTTTTACATTGAAATTTATACTTTTTTAACTTACCTCATATTTTTTTGTTTTACGTATTTCAGCTTTCCAAAAAGTAAAATAAAAAGAAATATATGTGCCCATCAAGGGTAAAATTACTGAGGATTACGACCATAGAAATCTAAATAACAAGGCAATAGAAGTCGTAAGCACGCGTGACATTGTCACCGCTCAGGTGGTTACCATGCCACAAGTCTGTTCGTCGCTTGTTCAGTTGTTCCTGACACGTGCGTGAGTAAACATGGTGTGTTGCAGCATTTCCCAGTGCGGAAATTCTTCCATAAATTGTAATTATACTAATAAAGGAATAACATTTCACCGGCAAGTATTTTTGTTTATAGATATTGCCGTTTTTCCTTAAAATTAAACAATATTTACAAGTAATACGAATGACACAGTCAACCGTTCCTCTTACTATTGTCAACATATGACAGTTCGGTTGTTATAACTGCCAGATGTTATCAAATGACAATTACAAGAAGCAATGTACTGCATTGTAAACGATAAAGAGTAAGAGCGTTTTCACATTATCCGATCCGATATCGGATATCAGATGCCGATAGCCGATATCCGATATCGGATACAATTTGCCCTTTCACATTGTCCGATAAAATCGTTCCGATATCATCATGAGTGTTGCCAGAAATTTTTAGAGAAAACTAAACTAAATTGCCAGTTGATAAAAAAAGGTATAATTATAAAAAATTCAAATGATAGATCATAGTTGTACATACATTAAAAATAACTACGTTAAAAAAAAACAACTTCAAAAAAAGAAAAGTAAAATGTAAAAAAGATTTGATATCATTAATTACTGCATATTATTTAGATGTGCTATTTACTAAATAGTTTTGATATCGGTCATTTGTATAGTATATGTTAACACATTATAAATTAAACAAATTTATATCAATACCTACTACAACCTAGTATTAGTTAATAGTTTTAGTAATACATATTAGTAAATACCTTTCAAAATCTATTAAATGTATTTTTAGCAAGACGTACCTAGTCATTTATTCATTTTTTCACTATATACATTTATAAAAGTTCATGTAGTACCTATGATAAATTTATTAAGTGATACAATCTTGAATTTATATTTTTGGTTTTATGGCATTCAAATGCTTTATAAATATAAATTTATAAAGAATAGAAAAAATTCGATCACGAGGCGGGACTCGAACCCGCATCCTTTCGCGCCATTCCGGGGCGGATGCCTGACCAACTCAGCCACTCGTGACCCGCCAGAGCAATCGAATTTATTCTATTCTTTCAGTTTTATGTGTCTGAAGGGACACATTTTTTTTCTATTCTTTATAAATTTATATTTATAAAGCATTTGAATGCCATAAAACCAAAAAATATAAATTCAACAAAAAAGGTCGTGTTCCATCGTTACAATATTGTATTCACTGAAAAGTGCTTCATATTGGTTGAAATGGTTGTTAATCATCTCAATAGATGGCGCGCGGTGTGTCCCTTCAGACACATAAAACTGAAAGAATAGAATAAATTCGATTGCTCTGGCGGGTCACGAGTGGCTGAGTTGGTCAGGCATCCGCCCCGGAATGGCGCGAAAGGATGCGGGTTCGAGTCCCGCCTCGTGATCGAATTTTTTCTATTCTTTATAAATTTATATGATACAATCTTTGTTCACATTTTCTTTTCTTTTTCTTATTACACTGTAATATCCTAAAATAATATTGTCAACCCGTTCAAATATATTTGTAATATGATTGTTGTAATTTCCTGTAAGTAAAGATACTGTATAAATTATTTTATTGTCATAAGCAATTATTTTAGAATTAAGAGTTTTCAAACTTTGTATTCTTTAAAAATAAAATCGGTGTGAAATCTCCTCCTTTTTTTGAAGTCGGTTAAAAACAAAGCACTCAATGACAACAATACAATAACAGCACAACCAACATCCGAGTAGGAGGAGGAGCGAGGCAGAATGAGTTAAAATAAAGATGATAGACACTAATGTTTTCGAAGATAGATATTTGAATTTAAGAACGCAATATATTTTTCTTTACTTCAGTTCAGCCAATTGCCATATATTTTAATACGGTAATTAAAATAGCTGCCGTATAAATCGTATTTTTAAAGCCTATAAATACTTAAATGTGTGTTTTCTTAATAAAAAAGGTTTCTTTTAATAGAAAGGGTTTTAGGTTAAAGCAAAGAATTTTTTTAAAGATTTAGAGCGCCCTATAAGACTGAAAATACACAAACTAGTGCTTTTTTGCTGTTGGTATACTGCCTTTTCGAAAATTGAGTTGGCAACACTGAACATTATCGTCCGATAGCCGCTGGCATATCGGTGTCGGCTCCGATATCCGATATCGGACCGGACAATGTGAAAGACAGGTACATATTTCATACATTTTACTTCCCTCCGATATCGGATATCGGCTATCGGCGTCCGATATCCGATATCGGATCGGATAATGTGAAAACGCTCTTAAGAGGAGTAAATAGTCGCAAGCTAGTGATGTCATGTGTTAAATTTTTTTTGCGTAATACGATGTTAAAATATAATTTATAATTAGTAGTTAACTAGGTTTTTATTTATTTCAATATAAGTCTTATGACGACTGATGGAATAATTGGATTATATTTTAATTTGAATTTTATTTTATTTTTATAACTGATATATAACTTTTTTAACTAAGTACATCGATACAATCATTTTCGGACAATTTTACTGTAGATACAGAATCACATTAATTAAAAAATATACAATAATGCCATAATGTAAAGGACATTCTTCGTTTAGGTTGACAAAACTATTTTATATTAACTTATATTTTTTGTAGATTTCCACAATGTCCTGACATTAAGGACAAATGGATATCCGCGACTGGGAAAAAAAAGACGTGTGGCACTCGGGGACTGCCGCGGTAAAGCTATTGCATGCTATGCCTTCAAGCCACACCTCCGTCACACCGTGCCCGTCGGAGTGGGGAGCGTGAGGTTGTTTTGTTACGGAATTTCTGGATTCGGTCCCCGCGCTCAAGGCCCGCGATAGAAGCTATGCAATAGCTTAAAAAAATTTGTTAATTTAATCGGTGTACATACATAAAAAAAACATGCCGGCCGAATTGATAACCTCCTCCTTTTTTTTGAAGTCGGTTAAAAACTTTTAAATCTCTTTATAAACTACTTTCGTTGTGCTCTTGTTCTATCTCTTCACGCCGTACTCCAGCAACACTCTCTCTCTTACTCTAACTTTCTTATTGATTTTGAATTTTTTGTTGTATGTGTATTCGGGACATACTACTAATATTATAAATGCGAAAGTTTGTGAGTCTCTGTTGTCTTTCCTATGTTATAGTGTAAAAGGGCTCGCAGTACATTTCAGATCTTAAAATTTATACTTTCAACGGGAAATGCTATCATGTGGATCGATTTTTGTTATGGCACAATTATTATAACTCTTATAGTTTTGGTGGTCTGGCGCGGTTCTGCATCAGGTGTTCGAGATTTTCAAATTTATACTCTCAATTTCTAAACCCCCTCCATTTTATTAAATATATTATACAATGTACAGACACTGTTTTATTATTTGTATATATAGATAAATAAATATTTAAGTACATAACACATTTTTATTTCTTATATATCTACAGTCTGCCGTGGGCTCACGAGATGAGCCTATCACTGTATTAAAATCAACAACTATATATTTCTTATTTGTTAACTATCACTTAACTATCGATAACAAGGCTGATGATGTCTTACATCACTAAAGCGTTGAATGAACGTTAATGAAATTTCAACCTTATTTCTATGCGTTGAGGTTCAAAGTTATATCTATCAAAAATTAACGCCCTCTGTTGTCGAATAGACGAATTTTTTCGTATTTGAAGTTTCTAAGCAAAAGGAAACAAAACATCTCACGTACCCTAGGGATGTTATACTAAAATAAACCGTACAGTCGTGAGTTAGGGTACATTTTAAAATACCAAATTTATTATTTAAGTTAGTTTTCATTAAAATGAAGCTGTCCAATAAAAGGCATAGTTTACTTGTGTGAACTGTCTTGTTATCGGTTTAAATGTGTGGGTTTTGGCGCAGTGGTTTTCATACTAATTATGACATTATAGCACTTCTATGTGTCTTGTTATTTAGATTTCTATGATTACGACCCAGAAAAAAATACCTTTTGAAAAATAAACTTTGTAAAGTTAGCTGAAATTTGTGCAAGGCTGCTATAAACAGTTTTTCTTTGATGATTTTGTCTTGAAATTGACCCCTCGAAGCAACGCGTTTAAAAAGAAGATCTGAGTAGCTTACAATTTGGTAAACAGCATCTGATGCAAAACACAACTTTCCTCTATTTACAAAGGATGTTAATGCTATATATTGGTTCATATCCAAGCTTTGTAGCCAAAAGTTATTTAAAACTATCATTCTATACCAATTAAAATTGTATGTACATACCATAGAAATCTAAATAACAAGACACATAGAAGTGCTATAATGTCATAATTCGTATGAAAACCGCTGTCGCCAAAATCAACACATTCAAACCGAAAGCTAAACAGTACACACAAGTAAACTATGCCTTTTATTGGACAGCTTGATTTTAGTGAAAACTAACTTAACTAATAAATTAAGCTTTTGAATATGTATCCTAACGCACGAATTTACGGTTTATTTTAGAATAACATCCCTAAGTATATGAGACTTTTTGCTCCAATACGAACAAACGTGATAATAAGAATGGTCGACTGTGTCATTCATTGTTATTTCGATTACTATGGTGACACTCGTAATACTTGTAAATATTCTATAATTTTAAGGAAAAACGGCATTATTTCTAAAAAAAAATATTTTCCGATGAAATATTATTCCTTTATAAGTATAATTACAACTTGTGGAAGAATTTCCGCAATGGGAATTGCTGAAACACACCATGTATACACTCATACGTCTCCAGAGCAACTGAACAGTGACGAATGCACTGGTGATGTGAAAATCACCTGAGTGGCGACAAGGTCACGCACGCTTACGACTTCTAGTGTCTTGTTATTTAGATTTCTATGGTACATACCTATAAAGTATGACCAGTAATATTATAATATAAATACTGTTAAAAATATATGTCGTTATTATTTATAGACCATGATTTTTAGTTTTTTCTATTTTGAAAAATCCTGAATATACAAACCAGCGTGGTCACTCCACAGAAAGAGACAAAAAACAACACTGACGACATTCGAGGTCATATTTTCTTGTTACAAGTTAATGGTCATAGTGCAATCTCCAGTGTATTAGATATAAGCTTCTTGTTCACGCATTTTCACTGGAAGGACCTGTAATAAACGGCTGAGTTTTGATTTCCTTGATAGTGTAGAAAATTCGCAATAATTGAAAGCATCTTTTGATTGCGTTTGGGTAGAAGTTTTATTTTTTCTTATCTCCAAGGGATAATAGACCGTTAATAGTAAGGTTTTTAATGGTTTTTAAAGAATGTTGAAAATGTTAAGTTCGAAAAATCTACATGACGTGTCCCGCCTGTTTTACACCTTTTTTTCTTATTTGTTTCGATGTGTGTATAATTTTTATAATACTTATGTAGACGGAAAAAAAAATCTAATTTATTTATGAAAATCAGAGAATATGTATCCATTATGTATCACGTTTATACGCAAGTACCTACACAGCGCAAGTATCATTATAGTAAAATTAAAGTTTTTTCTGCTCTGACATAAAAGTCATAATATAGATAACAGAAAATATTCAAAATAAACATATTACATATTTATTTTCTGTTTTATTATAATGTAATAAATATGTTTTCAGACCAATTTTAACTATCCTAAAATTTACTTAAATGAGGCTATAGTAGATATAAGCTTCTTGGGCTATAGTGATAAGAAAAATTATTTGCAATGAACATGCACCCTTAATGTTCATGTTTTATTATAAAAATATTTTTATTTCATCCAGCTATAAAATATTTACATTTGCGTAGAACTTAGAACAATATTTTTAACTAATTAGTTTTACTGAATGTGAAAATTTCAAGTTCTGAAAAAATCAGTCGCCATTGCAAATTAGCAAATCGCAATGCATTGCTAACTGTTGCTAACTTCAAGTTATTGTCCGATCATCGTTCGTCAACGAAGCGGTGATAACTTTTCATCAAATTTTTCATTTTGTTCAATGTTGTGCCAATAAATAAAGTATATTTGTGTTTTTATACTCTTCCAATCAAATGAAACGTGCTGATGAATTAAATTTCGGTTTATTATGTTTGTAAACGTACATATGCTTTGTTGTGAGAACCACCTTTATCTGCTGTCATTCTAAGTTTGCAAGAAAATTTTTCGATAATGAAACATAGGTTGTTCACAAAACAGTAACTTGTTCATATTGTTATCACAACACGACTAAAAGACTATCCAGCTGTTGATGTGTCGTTATGCGAATAGTGTTTTTCTTCGGAGTAGTGATCTGGAGAATGTGCGGTGGCGTTTAGTGTCTCAAGGGGTCAGAGACAGAGTTCAGCATGGGGACAGTAAAGGATGAAGAGCGTATGCGACGTCTACGTTTGCTGGAAGAGAGGCTGTGCGACCCTCGCTCAACCGGCAACGTGGACTGTCTGCTAGACACCGTCACAGCACTGATATCGGACTGTGATCATCCGGCCATTCGACGTATGAAAAATGTCGAAGCATACACGAGTAGATGTAAGTGCTTTTATATCTAATACAGTTATACATAACACATTTTTCATTCAGTGTTTTTATTACTTGAGATATTGTGGAAAGAAAAACTGCATGAAAATAATAAGTAAATATAATTACCTTGATAGTATAGATTTTGTAAACAATCATAAAATTACTGAGTTTGTATGAGATTTTGATGTTATCATGATATATTATTCTATAATAAATTGTCATCTGACAATCTTTCTACAATATTTGTAGGTTATAACCTACTGATTGTAGCTTTGATAATTAATAATTTGTTGCAGATGAGGAATTTGCATCAGAAATAGTAGATCTGCGTATGAAAGCAGCTGATTTTGATCTTATTAAAGTAATTGGTCGTGGAGCATTTGGTGAAGTTCAACTAGTCAGACATAAATCAACTCGATTGGTATATGCTATGAAACTATTAAGCAAAGTAGAAATGATAAAAAGATCAGATTCTACTTTTTTCTGGGAGGAAAGACACATCATGGCACATGCAAATTCTGAATGGATTTTAAAACTGCATTTTGCATTTCAAGACCATAAATACCTGTATATGGTTATGGATTACATGCCAGGTGGTGATTTAGTTAGCCTTATGTCTAATTATGATATACCTGAAAAATGGGCTAAATTTTACACTATGGAGATAGTACTTGCATTAAATGTAATTCATGGAATGGGTTTTGTTCATAGAGATGTTAAACCTGATAACATGCTGATTGACAAATATGGCCATTTAAAATTGGCAGACTTTGGTACATGTATGAGAATGGGCCCAGATGGACTTGTGCGTGCTAGCAATGCTGTCGGTACACCTGATTACATATCACCTGAAGTGCTACAATCCCAAAATGGTGAAGGGGTATATGGTCGTGAATGTGACTGGTGGGCAGTTGGGATATTTCTTTATGAAATGTTAATAGGTGATCCACCTTTTTATGCTGACAGCTTAGTGGGTACTTATGGCAAAATTATGGACCACAGAAATTCTTTGCAGTTTCCAGATGATATAGACATTTCAAAAGAAGCCAAATCTCTTATAAGAGGTTTGTTGACTGACAGGGTAAAAAGACTGGGTAAAAACAGTGTAGATGAAATCAAGCAACATCCCTTCTTCATAAATGATCAATGGAGTTTTGAAAATCTTCGAGATTCAGTGCCACCTGTTGTTCCAGAATTGTCTAGTGATGATGATACTAGAAACTTTGATGACATTGAAAAGTCAGATGCCTTAGATGAATCTTTTCCTGTGCCAAAGGCCTTCGTAGGAAACCATTTGCCCTTTGTTGGTTTCACTTATAATGGTGATTATCAGATATGTGGTGGTCGAATAAAACCAGCCGATGTGGTGGATACAATTTCAAATAATCTTATTAATAATGTGGGTTCTGAAGCTATACTTCAATTAGAAAAGTTATTGGAGAGAGAACGAGATTCAAGAAGGAAATTAGAAGATAGACAAGTAATGCTTTGTAATCAATTAGAAGACATGTCACAAAGAGAAATGAGAAACAAGAAAATTATCGCTGACACAGATAAAGAACTGGCTTTATTAAAACATGATCTTAAAGAAATACAACGCAAAGCAGAAATAGAAGCGGATTCCAGAAGAAAGGCCGAAATAAATTATAGTGATATAAAACGGCGTCTTGAAGAGGAGCAAAGTAAGAGAGTCAAGGAAATGAGTAGTTTGCAAATTTATAATGAAAAAATTAATGCATTGGAGAAACAATTAACAGAGATGCGTGAAAAATTGAAACAAGAATCTGAGGCAGCAGCAAAATCACGAAAACAGGCTGCAGAGTTAAGTGCAGCCCAAGCTGCGGCCGCTGCTGCGAGTGACGGTACGGTGGCGAGCCTTAGGGCGCAGCGAGATGCTTTAGAGAGAGAATGTGGTGCTTTATCTGAGGAGCTTGGTTCTGTCAAGGCTGCTAAGCAACGTTCGGACGCTTCCGTTTCTGAAGCTACTAATAGGTTAAATGCTGCACATACAGAGCTAGAAAGATCATCAATGAGGATTAACCAAATATTAACAGACAATAGGCAGCTCTCTGAGCGTGTTTCTTCATTAGAGAAGGAATGCACTTCTTTAGCACATGACCTGAGAACGTCACAACATCTTTACCAACAAGAAGTGCGGGCTCATCAGGAGACCCAAAGATCTCAATTGCTTTCCAAGCAGGAAGCAAACTTAGAGCTAGTCAAAGGTAAGACTTGTATCATTAATGTAAACTGTATTTATATGCTAAAATCCCATTCATTAGAACTATGCTAAATAGAACATGGCAAGTTCCATTAAACTCCATTAACATTGTACCTTAATCATTTCCTATTTTGCATGCCTCAGGGACCTTGGAGAAAATATATACAGGTATTGTCCATTTGCTATGTAAGAACAAAATTTTATTATTATTCCATATCATTACATTATGTTTGCATTAGTTTATTCCCTTGTATAAATTTTATAACTGAAATTTTACATTTCTCACGGTACTTAGACGTGGATCATGCGATTGTTCATCCAACAGCATTACAAGGCAAGTTGAATGAAGAGAAGACAGCAAGGCAGCGCGCAGAAGCTGGCTCTCAGGAGAAGGATCGCCAGATGTCCATGCTGAATGTAGACTACAGGCAGATGCAACAGAGGTTGCAGAAACTTGAGGGAGAACACAGACAGGAAAGTGAAAAGGTAATTGTTGTTATTTGTGAGTAATATGGGGAAGTATTATCAATTCATACATTACTAATTAATATATACCAAATATACCACAAATAATACCAAAAATATATTTGGGTTAACATAATAAATAATATTTATTAACATATTTTAATTTTGCTATTACTTTTTACATGATGAATTTTTATGATCTTAGTATTATTATCTACATAATTGTTTTTATGATTTAATTGGATTTATACATATAAATATAATATAAATTATATGTAATGTGCTTTGAGTGTCAGCCCTGCATTACATGTTTATGATAAACTTAAAGAACTGCATGGAAATGATAATTGCTCTTTTTCCAAAAATGTACAGCATCAATTTTACCAAAATGTGGTTCATACCACTTGGTTGTTTGTGGCTTGATTGATTAGGAATGATCCTCTCAACCTGCAGTCATAAGCTGTACTCCAGGAATAAAAAATAGCAATTAGAAAGATATGAAAGTGATACAAGATAGGATGATATTTATTGACCAAGCAATTTCTTGCTCATAAATGCTAAACAAATATAAAACAGTTGCAAGTGTAAATAAATATGTATAAATTCATGCAATCTTGGTATTCGGAGCTTCTGTAAATTGTATTTATATTTTATAGCACAATGTTAAAAAAAAATATTTATTACTTTAAGACACACATCTATCATAAATATTATATACATACATTTTACATAGTGCATATAACACTTTCTTAAAGTTAAACGTTAAAATCTATTACACGTATTGGTAATTTTGGAAATAAATCGGTAACAAAAGAGCGCCTTCTGCAGGTGGCTGGTTTACAAGCTGCACTAGAACAAGAGCGCGCAGCCCGCCTGTCCGCCAGCTCGGAGACCGCCGCAGCGGAGAGCGCAGCCCGCGCGGCCGCGGCGGAGCGGGACGCGCGCGCGCGCGACCTGCACGCGGTGCGGTCCGCGCTGCACGACGCCACCGAGAAGCTGGCGGCCGCCAGCGCGGAGCGCGACATGCACTACGCGAGGGTGAGTGCGAGAGTGTGCAACGGGCTTTATGCTATGTTTTACAGGTGTTCGAGATTAGTATTCTGCGAGTACCATTTAGATAACAAGAGTTTTTGAAATGTCATTTGTAGTAAATTAAAAGCTTTCTTCTGCTCTTAGATGAACAGAAAAAATGGAATGAAATACAAGTTAACTAAGCGTTATGAAAGAATTGCAAACTAAATGGCCCCTATATGACAAGTTTCCTTATTGTTACAGTTATTTCTATGTTTCTGAGGAAATACTTTAAATTGCTTCCTTATTACAGAAATTTCTTTATATTTTCTTCTTTCAATATTTCATTTTTTGCTATGCATAGTTGCATTCTTGCTAAAACAATATCGTTGTCTCCGATCACCAGTATGCGTTTGCCCCGCAGCTTTACGGTGACATAAACAAATTATACATAAATATACGCAATTAACATTATTTATAGTTATTACATTAGAGATTTTCTAGGTTTTTAATTATGTAGATTTACTAACGAATGACTTCATACATTACGTTTGTTGTTAAGTTATAAAAACAACTAGTTCTATCATATGTTATTATGTAAATAAGCTTATTACATTCTGCAATAAAGATAACATCATCAATGATAGAAAAATGATCCTTGTTGCTTCTTCGCATTAATGTATAGATTTCGATAAAACCGAGAATTATTTTTAAACGAAACTTTTGTATCGAACAGCTTCTGATTACGTCATATTATCTTTTTATTCTAGGAATTCAATTCTTAGCGACTCAAATTTATTTCTTTGTTGGCACGTAAACGATGCATTTGTAAAAAAATAAAGATGTCAGCAATTAATACGATTATTTCATAATCGGTTGCGCTTTTAGTATTCTATGAATTAATAATAGTCTCATCACGCCGAAATAGACTGTCCTTCGCCGTTACGACACACTGACTCACTGTCCAACCGGCATATTCGACACACACAAACAAACATTTACCTTATATGCAAAATACCATGCGTGGTACGTCAAACAGCGGTTACGTGTAAGTTCAAGTCATTGTTATAATGAAATATTATCCCATTACAGGGAATGTCGTTGATGTTACACTTAAAATTAACGCGAATCCTGAAAATGACGAAAAATTTGCGGCATGTTTAATTATTATACGGTCGATTCAATGGAATTAAATCTCAACAAATCGCATTGCATTGCAGAAACCATAAAAATCAAGTCAATAACTTGCTGATTCTAAATTCTATTTTTGTTAACCTTTGTTCGATTATGTCTTACTGCGGATAATATTAATAACTGCAAAATTTTCCAGCCGTCTATATATTATACACTTCTATTCTTATTTGCGTTGATCTTTCATAATATTTGTCACAATAATTTTATTTCATCAAAGCAATCGACCATTAACTCATCTGTTTTATTTTTTTATTATTAATGGTTATTTAAATTAAAGAAAATTTGGAGGCATTAAAAAGCAATTACTCAAACTACCAAATACAATAATTGTTTACGATAGGCAATTGAATTATGTCTAGCAATAATTTCTCAAGTCAATTGAAATGCATGTCACTTGAAAATATGTCCAACAGATTTTGAGATAACACATTGCTAACTAGCGATAATTATGTCGTAGTATGCGTTGTTTAATTTGTGTTTGCAATTAGTCAAGCGATACCCTTATCTTACGGAGAAAGTACATCCGAAGTATTCCTGCCGACTGACAAAAATGATGTAGTGTGCAGGGGTCACATGATATGCCCACTGTGTCTGTGACCTATTAATGAAATATTATTCAATTAGCTCTGCAATTATATTTGTGTTAATTGCGATAGTTGCGTCTCATTATTAGCTACTAATAGAATTTTAAATCAAATTATCAAGGCGTTCTATCTTGACTTCTTTCTTAGAATAAGTACTCTTAGTTCTTATCGACAAATTCTTCTTGGAATTGGGGTTATTTTTAACATGAGATCTTGATCTAGCAGATTTTTTGTATTGTTTGCAGTTAATTTTCTTAGTAATCGAATTCCCAATGTGTCCATAGTACTTCAATGTACTATTTAATAAGCTGTTTTTCTCGTGAGCCTCATAAACATTTTCAATCCTATCAAAACATTCTCTGGCTGTAGTATTGATAAACACAATAATTGTTCATGTACATTGAATAAAAACAAATTTGTTCAAGTACACATTGCTTTATTCGTAAATCTTAAATTACGACATTTAATTTAAATTTGTGTTTATACGGAAATACAAAGATCAAACTAATTGAATATAATACAATATTCGCGTACATCGTTATTTCTATTTTTTTCTCGTTCTCATTTAACATACATCATTGAACTAACGAGGCAGGCCAATAAAAATCTAACAATATCGTATAGTTGAAAAGGAATGTCTGTAATTTCATTTCCTGCTCATCTTGTCGCGATATTATCATAGAATCAAGTTTATATTTACATAATACGTATTCTTATTGTGTTCAATTTGTTCTATGGCGTTTATAAAGTTGATATTGAATTACACAAGCATGACATTCAACTGACTAAACAATCGTCATCTTAATTGATAAAAACACTCCAACAATGCCGCGTCTATTTTTATTAACTGTTGCGTTTCATTGAAGATGAATTTTTATTGAATAGTTTTGTATTAAGCAATGAAGTAAGCTTGTTTGTTTTGTATAATAAATTTAGTGAGTTTAGGATTTCTTGTTACACAGTAATATTTTAGTTAATTACGTTTTTTTATCTCATTTATTCAACCGATAAAAGAAGACATCAAAATACATATTCCTTTAACTATTGTAGTCCAATTTTCAATATTTTATCTATATGATATTATGGTAGAGTAAGAAAGGACACATTTTCTGTATATTTTTTTTCTATATTCAGTATGGTACATTTGTACACGTTTTAAATAAACGGAATTGATTATTTCTGATATATTTCAATATAATGTTAAGTTTAATGCACATTGGATAAGTATAAAATTTTAATTGGGTGTTGACTATTGAGATAGTTGATTGATATTGCATTCTTTCAGATTCGCGTGTTAGATGAGAATGATTTTTAAACAAAATTTAAATGATAATTTTTAGTTGTTATGCTTCACGCTCGGCTTAGCGTTTGTTCACATCAAAATTTAATTTGTAAGAAAAAAAAAGAAGTCAATGAACCGTCGTTACGCAAGATATTACTTGATGTATAAGATATATCTAATAAAAATAATTCTAAAAGGAATGATAATTAAAGAGCTGCCTTTGCCTTTTGACCCGTCTCGTTATGTGTTTTCGTTGACCGTTAAATAATCCCAAATGATGGTCATAATTGTACGAACCAACACTTATTTTATTTATTATTTTTTCACTTATAATACCACAAGAGCTTCAAAATTATCGGGTATTTTCCGATAGGTTCGTTGCAAACAAATGAAGGAGTCAAGTTTTTAGTCAAGGTTAAAAAATCACGAGCGCGAAGCGCGAGTGATTTTTCCTGAAAAACTTGACGACTTTATTTGTTTGCAGGGAACCTTGAGGGAAATGCCAGATAATTTTGAAGCTCGTGTGGTATTCGGGGGATTATTTTTCCGTCCCAAATGTCGGCCAATAATTTCACAATTGAATTCAACCTGTCAGTTTGACGTCAACGACCAGAGAAAATTTTCAAAAAATTATCAGTATAATACCATGTAGGTTGTACCACGTGACGTCGAATGGTGCAATTCTATTGGTCGATATTTGGGTCGGAAAAATAATCCTTAATATATCTCACTAATTATGTTTAAAGAGTCTTCATTCTACACTATACAATTGTATTTGCGATGTTTAAGTTTTGATTTGACTATTAGATCATGCACATACCCGGATTTCGTTTTTCACAATTGTTCGGAATAGACAATAATTAAATGGTAACCCTGATAGCGAGAAACGCGATGTATATGTATATATATACCGTAAATGCATAACACTTTGGTTAATAACCTAGGAATGTCACCAGGAATAATTATTAAGTCTATTAAGATACCTATTCAGGGTTGCTTCATATCTATTGACTTTGTATTTTTCCGAATATGTTTTTTGGGCATTCGCAATATGGTTTTCTTATTTATCTAAGATCCCTAATCGGGGTTAGTTCGTGTATATTACCTTTGTATTTTTCCGAATATTTTTTTCGGATATTCCCTATATGTATTTCGCTATAGCAAAGGGTTTATCTTGCAGAGCGAGGAGTTACGCTCCCAGCTCGAAAGCGAGCAGCACTACTGCGTGATGTACCGCACGCAGGCGAACGACGCTCGCTCGCAGCTCGACGAGAGTGCGCGTGCGAACCGCGACCTCGAGCAGGAGCGCGCCAGTCTCATGCACCAGCTGCAACTGGCCATCGCCAGGGCGGACTCGGAGGCGATTGCCAGGTAAGTGCTTATTACAGATTTAGTTTTTCAATTTTCACAGGTAATTTGATGTCCCCTACATCAAATTACCTGTGAAAATGGAACCTATGTATAAAGTTGCCTCAAAGTGTAATCGGGTAATTAGGACTCTTTGTTGTGGTGGCATTCAATTAATAAAGGGGCTTAAGATAATTTGATACATATTCGCCTAGTTTTCCAATTAAATTTGTTATTCAAATTATGAACAAAAATACTATGTATTTTGCCAATAGGAAGATCCTTTAAATATATGTTTGTTTTGAAACTCTTCCTCTTAAAACGAGTCAAAACATAGAGTAATGCATGAGTGCGTACGAATTCATAATTTAAATATGCCCATTATACTTTCAAATTTCAAGGTCTTATGGTACGGGAGCTATTAACGTTTTAAAAAAAGTCATTTTAGTATAGTTAGGTTTTTGATATACTGTTTCTCTTGCTATTTCGGTTAGAGTCCGGGCTGTCTGGCTGGCGGTAGTGGTTGCGTTTATTAGTGCGCACAGGAAAATATCCGTAATTTAAAGTCATTTATTAACGCGTAATTTTTTATCTTTTGCCTTTAGATAGATCCATCAGACATAAATTTTTTATTGCAAGACGTTTTTTTCGTTGTTAAATAGGTGCCATACGCAATTTTTTATTTCAAAATAATTAAAATGTCATCGAAATAAGTGAAATTACATCAACATGAGTCCGCTTAAAAGGTAAGTTAATAACTTTATTACTTATATTATATTATCCTTTTTTAATACTTATATTGAATAATTAGTAAACTAATATTTTTAATAGATGGTTTCATATTTATTACACTTTTGGGTATTAATATGAATTTGATGATATTTGGTTTTTATCAAGTTTACATTAACGTCCTATTTGAGGTTCGTTGGGAAAAGGAGGCACCATGGTAGATTGTTGCTAAAAAAATGTAAATAGTAAAATGAATATTATACATAGTATATCCTTCACGGGGACTCATGTTGATGGAATTTCACTTATTTCGATGACATTTTAATGATTTTGAAATAAAAAATTGCGTCTGGCACTTATTTAACAACGAAAAAAACGTCTTGCAATAAAAAAATTATGTCTCATGGATCTATCTAAAGGCAAAAGATTAAAAATTACGCGTTAAAAAATGACTAAATTAAGGATATTTTCCTGTGCAGATAAGATGCGCACTAATAAACGCAACCACTGCGACCAGCCAGACAGCCTGGACTCTAACCGAAATAGCAAGAGGAACAGTATATCAAAGAACCAACTATACTAAAATTCTCTCTTGTCAACGTTGGTAGCTCCTATACGATTATCTTATATTTAAGAAATTGTTTCAGTCCTGTTCCACTATCTCTGCACACAAAATATAATTTTGGATTACTTCTCTCTACATCTATCTTCTCTTTCAATTCTAATCTCTACTTTTGTTGGCTTAATTATATCTTTTTTGGGACAAGCACCATTGGTAATAAGCATTAACAATGTGTATAAATAATTTTATCTAACAAGAGTATCCACAACCCTCAGGTCAATAGCGGAAGAGACGGTCGGCGAGTTGGAGAAGGAGAAGACGATGAAGGAGCTGGAGATGCGCGAGGCGCTGGCGCAGCACCGCAGCGAGCTGGCGGCGCGCGACGCGCTCGTGCAGGGGCTGCGCGACCGCGACCACGAGAACCGCGCCACCATCGACCTGCAGCGGAAGGTGCGTTTATGTGCTTTTAGTGGAAAAAAGAAAGATGTGGAAGTTTTTTTCAAGTTGGACTAAGAAATTGCTTCTGAGCGATAAGGACAGTACAGTAGTGTACATTTGCTGTGTGTCTTTGTTAAACCAAACCAAGAATGAATACTTGGTTTGGATTTTTTTGGTTCTTTAATGCGAAAGAGTGAGAAGTGAAAATGGCTATAAATTATATCAATCTTGGTTATCAATTATTTTTAAATACCGAGATTGTCTTTAAGACATTCTTTCAGAGCCAGATAATGCCAGTCCATACATTTGCTGTGTCTTTTTTAATTCTAAAATTTGTTAAATGCGCATTTTTTATAAGGGAAAGGAATAAATATGGTATTAAAATGTCGCATAATGTTGGCAGGAGGTGGACGAGTTGCGTCGCAGCGGCACGGCGCTGGCGGAGCGCGTGGCGACGCTGCAGCGGCTGCAGGACGACGTGGACCGCCTCAACAAGAAGCTCAACTCCGAGATCATGCTCAAGCAGCAGGCCGTCAACAAGCTCGCTGAGATTATGAACAGGTACGCAATAAACTAATAGGAACGTTTAGTTGGGAATTAACTGTATAAGGACATTTTGTTGCCAGAATCTAGTGTAGTAAGAAAAGATTATTTTTAATGCACGGATAAAGTCTATTTCAAAGATTAGACAATAAAGAAAAGATAGATAGATAAAATTAACATAATATAACACATATAGAAGACAGAGATAATAATACATTGAGACAAAAATATGTAATAATGGCGGTCTTATTCCAGACTACCATCTATATATATAAATAAAGAGACACAATTATTAGAAGAGGTCGAAAAGTCTATTGACCTCTTCCTATAATTGTCAACCAGAATTACTAGAATTTGAATAATCAATATTCTTGATTATGTACTTGATTTAATTTTGAATAATCAATTCTATATAAGTAATGTCCGTCCGGTTCTGGCTTATGGCAATTATTTGCATAAAAATAAAAAGGCTCTTATTTCGATCTATTAATTAATTGAATTGAAATGGATTAAATTTATTTCTCCAATAAGTTGTTTCATAAGTCAACATAAAAACTGCTTTAAAGCCACAGAGGAATTTATAGTTGTTTTGGTTTAGTTGAAAATGTTTGCCATTATGCATCAGCTGCTTCGCCTGCTTTGTCTAAAACTTAATAAATTATATACTAAAACCTTCCTCGAGAATCAATCTATCTATAAAACCGCATCAAAATCCATTTCGAAGTTTTGAAGATTTAAGCATACAGGGACATAGGGACAGAGAAGGCGACTTTGTTTTATGTACTATATAGTAATTTTTATCATTGTAATCTTTGCACTAAACCGCCTTATCGTATTCGGTCCACAGAAAGGACATGAACCCGGCGTCCACGAAGAACAAGAGCAAGATGTCGGTCCGCAAGGACAAGGACTACCGCAAGCTGCAGCAGGAGCTGACACGCGAGAAGGAGAAGTCCGACCAGCACATTGCGAAGCTCCAGCGGGACCTGCAGGAGTCCCAGCAGCAGCTGCTTGAAGAGCAGCAGACCAGGCTCCGGCTGGCTATGGAGGTGAGGGACGAATATATTTATTATTTTTAATTGTATACAGAGTGAAGCAAAATAGTCTATGGACGGTAAAAACGTCGGTACAAAAGATATTGTATACAATTGGCGGCCTTCTGGCTATAAGTAATTTCTTTCAGGCTTGTCATGTATAAACATGATAGCTTTGAAAATTTCGACACGTGATATTTTAGTGCTCTTATTTATTTTATCAAATACTAGCTTTCCGCCTGCGGCTTCGCCCGCGTTTTCAAAGAAAAACCCGCATAGTTCCCGTTCCCGTGGGATTTCCTTGATAAAACCTATCCTATGTTGCTCAGTGAAGATGCAGCTTTCTAATGGTGAAAGAATTTTTGAAATCGGTCCAGTAGTTTATGCGTGAAAACCATACATACATACATACATACATAATTACAAACTTTTCCTCTTTATAATATTAGTATAGATGTTATGTTTGTTATTTAAATAAAAAAATATCTACTAATCGTTTAAAAAAATAATGGTAGATATTATTATAGCTCAAGGAAATATTAATGCACTAAATAAAGATGTTATGTGTTAATTACCACTTAAATTATATATAAAGCAAAAATAAATTGAATTGTATTGCATTGACTTAAATTATTTTATTGTTTCCGTACTACGTAATTATCAATACGTAAATAGTAGATCGGTCTCTTTAATCATTACCATGAGTCATTACTGTTATGGTAATCGAGTGTATATTAATATATTCCATAGTGATTTACGGCGTTTAGTTTCATTCATTAGTCATATGAAAATTTATTACTTCCATTATCAATCAGCCGTGTTCTAACAATATAGGAAACCTGGTTTACTCTATTAGTCACTTTTATAATTAATTAAACGGAACACTTATAGATATTTATTTATTTAAATTGTTTGTTTTTGTTTTAATTGAAATGAATTATCATGAGAAGTTATTTTAGTGTTATCTCATTTATAATTGTGGACTCAATTAATTTTATATTAAATTGACCCTTATAATATTCTTTAATATAAATTACATTATGCATGTACAATTATATAACAATTTTCATTGTATCTCAGTTACTTTTTATATCTATACTAATATTATAACGCTGAAGAGTTTGTTTGTTTGTTTGTTTGAACGCGCTAATCTCGGGAACTACTGGTCCGATTTGAAAAATTCTTTCGGTGTTAGATAGCCCATTTATCGAGGAAGGCTATAGGCTATATATCATCACGCTAAGACCAACAGGAGCGGAGCAATGCGGGCGAAACCGCGGGGCACAGCTAGTAAAACATAAAACAATTTATGTGTTCGTTACTTTTTGTACTTTAAAAACTCGTTCAAAATTCCAGGTGGACAGCAAAGACGCGGAAATCGAGCAGCTCAAGGAGAAACTCGCTGCTCTCACAAGCGAAACAGCCTCACAGTCGTCCGCCGACGCGGAAGACGGGGAAACCGAACAGACCCTCGAGGGCTGGCTCTCTGTGCCCTTCAAGCAGAACATACGCCGCCACGGGTGGAAGAAGCAGTATGTCGTCGTGTCCTCGAAGAAGATCATATTCTATAATAGCGAGAACGATAAGCAGAATACTACGGATCCCGTGATGATATTGGATTTGAGGTTCGTTTGGTTGTTTGAATAGTTTTACATTGACGGATTTGATTGTATTAACTCTGTTATCGGGCATTTGTAGCGTTTTAAATAAGTAATGCAAAAAAAAATTGACAACAATATTTTTATACTTAAAAATATGCACTCCTTTATTTTGCAAAAAAAGTATCAAGTAAATCGAATTTGTTTTGACCTACAAAAAAAGTAACATCCAAATCTCCATTTTTACAGCAAAGTGTTCCACGTGCGCTCAGTGACGCAGGGCGACGTGATCCGCGCGGACGCGAAGGACATCCCGCGCATCTTCCAGCTGCTGTACGCGGGCGAGGGCGAGGCCCGCCGGCCCGGCGACGCGCAGGAGCAGCCCGCCGACGGCGCGGAGCACGCCGGTACGTGTGTTGTACTTACAGCTGCTGTACGCGGGCGAGGGCGAGGCCCGCCGGCCCGGCGACGCGCAGGAGCAGCCCGCCGACGGCGCGGAGCACGCCGGTACGTGTGTTGTACTTACAGCTGCTGTACGCGGGCGAGGGCGAGGCCCGCCGGCCCGGCGACGCGCAGGAGCAGCCCGCCGACGGCGCGGAGCACGCCGGTACGTGTGTTGTACTTACAGCTGCTGTACGCGGGCGAGGGCGAGGCCCGCCGGCCCGGCGACGCGCAGGAGCAGCCCGCCGACGGCGCGGAGCACGCCGGTACGTGTGTTGTACTTACAGCTGCTGTACGCGGGCGAGGGCGAGGCCCGCCGGCCCGGCGACGCGCAGGAGCAGCCCGCCGACGGCGCGGAGCACGCCGGTACGTGTGTTGTACTTACAGCTGCTGTACGCGGGCGAGGGCGAGGCCCGCCGGCCCGGCGACGCGCAGGAGCAGCCCGCCGACGGCGCGGAGCACGCCGGTACGTGTGTTGTACTTACAGCTGCTGTACGCGGGCGAGGGCGAGGCCCGCCGGCCCGGCGACGCGCAGGAGCAGCCCGCCGACGGCGCGGAGCACGCCGGTACGTGTGTTGTACTTACAGCTGCTGTACGCGGGCGAGGGCGAGGCCCGCCGGCCCGGCGACGCGCAGGAGCAGCCCGCCGACGGCGCGGAGCACGCCGGTACGTGTGTTGTACTTACAGCTGCTGTACGCGGGCGAGGGCGAGGCCCGCCGGCCCGGCGACGCGCAGGAGCAGCCCGCCGACGGCGCGGAGCACGCCGGTACGTGTGTTGTACTTACAGCTGCTGTACGCGGGCGAGGGCGAGGCCCGCCGGCCCGGCGACGCGCAGGAGCAGCCCGCCGACGGCGCGGAGCACGCCGGTACGTGGCGATAGTTAAATACTTTGGAAGTGTTGTACTTTGGATGGGTTGAACTTTGGATATATTGTACTTTGGATGTGTTGTACTTTGAAAGTGTTGCACTTTAGAATTGCTGCACTTTGGAGCTGCTGCACGTTGGAGATGCCGCACTTTGTTTTTGCCGCACTTTGTTTTTGCTGCACTTCGAAATTGCCGCACTTTGGAGTTGCTGCAATTTGTTGTTGCTGCACTTTATAGTTGCTGTACTTTGGAGATGCTGCACTTGTAGGTGGCTGCAATTTAGTCACTGCTGGCAACAGAAGCTGCTCTGTATAACTGTTGCACTGCATGGTTGTTGCACTTTTCAGTTGCTGCAGTTAATACAAGTTTCACTTTACGACGTAAAAGAACTGAAAATAAAGTCCAGTCGTGTCATAACAAATTTATTTTATTGTTTCATTTTTATAAAAAAAAAAAAAAATCTAAACTTACAGCAAACACAGTGCAACACAAGGGCCACGACCTGGTCAGCATCACGTACCACATCCCGACCGCGTGCGAGGTGTGCACGCGCCCGCTCTGGCACATGTTCCGTCCGCCGCAGGCCTACGAGTGTCGACGTGAGTTCACATTTGTCATTTCTAAATAGCGTTAATTTTTTTATAGCAAAAAGCGGGGACAGTAAATTTTTTAATTCATATTATACTTACACTTGAACTCTATTTCAATGCGTTTGCTATATTTTGAATATTTTTTCTGGCCTAAATTTGAATGTTTCTACGATGTTCTGTGCCAGGTTGCCGCATGAAGGTGCACGCGGAGCACGTGACGGAGGCGGGCGGCGAGGGCGTGGCGGCGTGCAAGCTGCACGCGGACCGCGCGCGCGAGCTGCTGCTGCTGGCGCCCGCCGCCACCGAGCAGCGCCGCTGGGTGGCGCGCCTCGCCCGCCGCGTGCAGCGCTACGGCTACCGCGCCGCGCACACCAACCACGACCTCACCAAGCTGTCGCCCAGGTAACTGCGCGCGAGCTGCTGCTGCTGGCGCCCGCCGCCACCGAGCAGCGCCGCTGGGTGGCGCGCCTCGCCCGCCGCGTGCAGCGCTACGGCTACCGCGCCGCGCACACCAACCACGACCTCACCAAGCTGTCGCCCAGGTAACTGCGCGCGAGCTGCTGCTGCTGGCGCCCGCCGCCACCGAGCAGCGCCGCTGGGTGGCGCGCCTCGCCCGCCGCGTGCAGCGCTACGGCTACCGCGCCGCGCACACCAACCACGACCTCACCAAGCTGTCGCCCAGGTAACTGCGCGCGAGCTGCTGCTGCTGGCGCCCGCCGCCACCGAGCAGCGCCGCTGGGTGGCGCGCCTCGCCCGCCGCGTGCAGCGCTACGGCTACCGCGCCGCGCACACCAACCACGACCTCACCAAGCTGTCGCCCAGGTAACTGCGCGCGAGCTGCTGCTGCTGGCGCCCGCCGCCACCGAGCAGCGCCGCTGGGTGGCGCGCCTCGCCCGCCGCGTGCAGCGCTACGGCTACCGCGCCGCGCACACCAACCACGACCTCACCAAGCTGTCGCCCAGGTAACTGCGCGCGAGCTGCTGCTGCTGGCGCCCGCCGCCACCGAGCAGCGCCGCTGGGTGGCGCGCCTCGCCCGCCGCGTGCAGCGCTACGGCTACCGCGCCGCGCACACCAACCACGACCTCACCAAGCTGTCGCCCAGGTAACTGCGCGCGAGCTGCTGCTGCTGGCGCCCGCCGCCACCGAGCAGCGCCGCTGGGTGGCGCGCCTCGCCCGCCGCGTGCAGCGCTACGGCTACCGCGCCGCGCACACCAACCACGACCTCACCAAGCTGTCGCCCAGGTAACTGCGCGCGAGCTGCTGCTGCTGGCGCCCGCCGCCACCGAGCAGCGCCGCTGGGTGGCGCGCCTCGCCCGCCGCGTGCAGCGCTACGGCTACCGCGCCGCGCACACCAACCACGACCTCACCAAGCTGTCGCCCAGGTAACTGCGCGCGAGCTGCTGCTGCTGGCGCCCGCCGCCACCGAGCAGCGCCGCTGGGTGGCGCGCCTCGCCCGCCGCGTGCAGCGCTACGGCTACCGCGCCGCGCACACCAACCACGACCTCACCAAGCTGTCGCCCAGGTACGGTACGATTCAAACTTAATGGCGGCTCGGAACATCGTACGATCCGATGCGCAGAAAACAATTTAAGGTATCAGCGGGACGTTAAGGGACCTGTGCGCATCCGCACTCGCACCTGCACCTAACTTCCGAACCGCCATTATGTTCGAATCGAACTGAAACTGCGCGCGCGAGCTGCTGCTGGACAACCACTTTCGATCGTGTTAAAACTTTAAAAGTGAAAATGAAGACTGAAAAAAAGTTAACATGGACAGTGTTTTCAACATGCGACTTGCACCACACCATCAGTAATTCTTCAAACTCGAATGCCAAAGATGATAACAATGATAAATTCAGTCGTTCTGAGTTTAAATCATTCCAATAAAAGCATCAATTCATCTAATAAAATGTGAAAAAAAAATATTTAAAAAACAATTCATAACTTTCTTGTATCTGATTGTAAACTTACGTTTACATACTCTTTCTAATCAAATTTTATTTATATTACCAATCTCAACATACTTATTTTTACAGGGATTCAATGCGGTCGAACTTGAAGGTTGCGTACATGAACGCGTCGCAGCGCAGCTCCACGCTGCCCGCCAACGCGTCGCTCCCGAGACAGTGACTGAACTCGACCGATACAACCACCAATACCAACCAATACCAATTCAATTAATATCAGTTAAACTACTTAAAACGGTCAGGATATATCAGGGTTTCATATGTATGAACCCGCTCACGAGGAGTCACGACTCCATTACGAAACGACCTTAGTTCAATTTAAGACGATTCCGACGTGGCCTACGACTATTACTATAATGTAACTCTCTGGTGCATACTTAGGCCTCATGTTAGACTTTAAAGGCATATTTAAGTCGCATTTTTTTTATTTCATTCAATCATTATTACCTTTTGATTATTATTGTTACGTCACCGTTACGAATGAAAGTTTAATATTTTAAGATATGTATATACCAGTTTACCTAGTCCATAGATTTCATCCGTCGTCCAAATTTTTGTCCAAATTTATTATCAGCATTATCGCTGTGATAGTTTATTTCATGTACTTATTTTGTTTGATTTTTTTGTACTAAATTTAGTTACTAAGTATAGATCTGAAGATGAGAAATTGACTTATTGGTTATTTTTTTAAATTTAAATTAACATTGCTTAGATATTTTTTATACAATAATAATGGAACAATTTTGATTATTTGAATTCTGAAAAAATACTGGACATGAATATAGCTAAGCAAGCTTTATGATGATATCTTGCACTATAAGTGAAAGACAGTACATTAAACATTTTATAAGCGTCAATTTTAAAAAGAAAAGACTTAATTCTCGTTTATTGTTCATGACACTTGCTCATAATATGTTTTCTATAATATATACATAAATATTACTCAACAAATTCAAGCTCTCCCGTTTATGGGAAATATGACTTAAAATATATGATTATATGAACTTAAATTAAATGACAAACTCCTCAACATTGGAGATCAGATAATATCGTAATGGAATTTTTTGGAAAGTATATTTTAACGTTTCAATTTCTTGTTTGCTTTTGTAAATATAATTAGTTACATTTGTGTTGATATTATGATAATTTTGTATTTTTTCTTATTTTATAATATTATGTAATATATAGGTATGCGTTTGGAAAAGATAGGTTTTTGAAATTGTTGGTGCGGACTTGTGCTTTAAAATGTTTTGCATGCGAGATACTATCGGGAAAGCTTAGCTTTGAAAGTGGTTCGATAAATACCCTCAAATCTCACAGAAGTATTCGTGAATGTAACATATGACAATATAATTGAATTATAACCCCACTATAACATATATTTTTATACAGTATCTCGGTCACTTTACCTATTTATCTCGTAGTTTTAGACGTTTTGTAAATATGAAACGAAAGAATTGGAGATTCATAAAATAGTTTTTACGCGAGACTGATGGTCAATTACCATAGCTATAGTTATAAAATGCTTTGATGATTCAATTGAAAACCGCATCGCGTAAAGTACACATTTTTATTATATACGTAATCACTTGTAATATAAACACATAAGCCGATGGGAATTGAGTAGAATTTATTTACAGAAGTGCACTGGTTATGCGACAGCAGCTGCTGTTACACCCATGTCCGTGTATTGATTATTATACAAGTGAATATTTGGGCACAATATATAGATTAAGAACATTGAAGTCACTCCTTGCTACGTGCATACTAACGAATACGAGTGCCATAAGTGTTACTGAAATTTCACACTTTGCTCAAACTGAAATCTTCTCATTCGAATGAGTAATTAATTCAACCCGGTAATATTTTGTTTTGGTCCTACCAAAATAATGTTATCGATTGTTTAAAATTGAATTTTACAATCAATGTTTTTGACATCATTCGAAAGTTAGTCCGTTAATAAGGAAATAACACTGCCTAAGCGTACTATGTAATAATTTTCTGCCTTACAGTGAAAGCAATAATGTCTTTACGCTTTGAATTTTTGCGAAGTATATATTTGGATAAATGGGTGCCAAATTGTTTTCAGCGTGTCTCCGTGCCCTTAAACCATTTTTTACAAAGAAATTAATGTACAAATGTAATGTGTATTTATTATAATAACTATTGGGCTTACGCATGGTTGTGTAAATTAACACCAATTAAGTGATAATTAAGTTTATGTGTCAAATAGTGAATTACCAATGTGTACTCTTGTTATAATCTTTAGTCGTGATTTTTAAAGTACAAATCAATTGTTGAAGTACACTTTGCGGATTTGATCACCTCTTCCTTTTGTGTTCAACTTCTTTGTTTTAAGCTTTGGTTGAACAAATAGTGACGTTGGTAAACTTTGATTTTTCCCACGATGACGGTGATTTAAGCCATTTAAGTGAAGTTTACTAAACTCGCTATTTATTACAATCAAAGCTAATTAGTTAATGTTTTTTAAATAAGAATAACCGAGGAGTGAAATAGAATTGGCATCGAATGCAGGGAACGAACGAACTTAAGGCGGGGCAGGAAGCTGTAACGTCGCCAACACCCGTGGTGCTAATGAATGCTGGCCTCCAACGCATTGTTGTTACTGTGCTTCTCGTTAAATGTTAAATTTGCCTTTTTATTGCTCTACAAACTGTTAACATTCCTACATAAAGCTACATTGTTTTGTTTACTTTAGTTTAACGTCGACTCGAGTTATCTTCTGTCGCTCGATCAGTTATCCGCTTCTATATTTTATAAGTTAAGCTCAGAAGCCTCTATCGTCGTTTATCAAAACGCTCGTTTGTTGCAAATTTACGTACTTAACACCTAAATAAATTGAAGTTTCACCGTAGTATTTTACGCTTATTTTTTGAGATGCATTTTTTTAAATTTATATAAGGGCAGCTATTGCATTGCTTATGTCATTCCATCATGTATCGTTATAATATATTTTTGTTATGCAGTTTTCGATATTTTTTGTTGCCAAAGAAATTTTGGAAATTAACAAATTGAGGTGATGTTTGCATTTTATTTGGAAATATATCTTACTTTTTGCTATCCGACTATGATTCAGATTAATTATTTTTAATGCATAATTATTATAAATGTCGACGTAGTTGCCTGACATTTTTCGGGAGTATTTTTTATTAGCAATGGATAAGGTGGCGGTTTCAGAAATACTCCCAATTCGTCGGCAATTTGTAACATGTTAATACCGAACAATTAATTAATTATAATCGTCATTCTGTAAATTATTTATTATTAATATTAATATTGTATTACATCTATCGTCGTAATCTTATTTATCATTTTAAAATTGTAAGTTCCTAACTAGCTAGCTTCTCAATGAAAACTAACACTTTTTGGAATAACAGTTGCTTATGTATTTGGACATATATATTGATATTTTTGAGAAATTGTTAGGATTAAAAGTAGAGATTTTTGAATGACGTAATTGTTATATGTGCGTATACGCACGTAAGCTACGTACGTCCGATACACACCTACATGTGTCATGCAATACTAATACCACGTGCCTTAGCTACACGGCCCATACCCATATCATGTAGGCATATTATTATGTTATGTATCGATAGTTATATTGTACATATGTTTTGAAATAAACCAATATTTTATGGATTTTTTAAGGAATTTGTATATTGTAAAGATAATTATTAATTTTATCATATAATTAATGCCTAGCTAATAAGTGCTACATTTGTGAAAAATAAATAACATTTTAAAAATAAGTTTTTTATTTCTAAAGCATTCATTAAAAAGCAATCACAATTAAAAATTTCAATTAACAATATTAAATAAACTTTTTTCTATATAAATGCAATACATTTTAAATATCTATTCAATAATAAAAGCTCTTTTGACTTCATCAATAGAACAATTTATTTCCATTTATGCTTAATATAACAAATAACGATTTTAACACCCAACAACTACATTTGATATTTTAATAATTAGATCTCATTACATTAGAATTATACATAGATAAATAATAACAATATCCATATACTTTTGTGACAATTATTTTGAAATACTAGAATATTTGGTGCGTGTGTGATGTGCGACGATTAGTTGTGATTAAAACAGTCCCACAGATTTCTTGATATCCTTTTGTTTCCAAGTCGGTAAAGTTCGGAATTCGCTGTACGGCATGTGGAATGTTGAAACGAAGTCATCATGCGTGAGGTAAAGCTAGAAACAGTAAATATATGCAGTATATTGTAAGACATCAGCATGGCTGTATTGGTAGGTAATTTTTTTAATTTGTA
Source organism: Colias behrii (assembly GCA_029959065.1). Taxonomy (NCBI): domain Eukaryota; kingdom Metazoa; phylum Arthropoda; class Insecta; order Lepidoptera; family Pieridae; genus Colias; species Colias behrii. Next base: position 11,042,820 of record JARWMC010000003.1, read on the forward strand.
AGCACTAACGTGGGTAACTATCTAGTTTCCGATATTCATTTCCGTTAATAGAGACTAAAAGCATTAAAAAAGGATGTATAAATTTCTTTTAAAACTTGTTTTATATGTGGAAGCGAGCTAGATACTGATTCATTTGTTGTGATTAGTTAATAATTTAATATGAAACTGTATCAAATTAAAATTTTAAGTTAACTAGGATTACTCACGATTTAATAGTATTTTTAAGGGGAAGAAATAAAAGTAGATTAAAATAATCATATAATTTTATGTAGTTTATGCGTATGCTTACCTCTTTAGTGAGTGGGTCAACATCCAGCGGCATGTGTTCTTTCGGCCCGCGAAGAACTGAGAGCGGGTACTTTTCGTGCTGGTCGAATTGATTCTCAGTATTACCATTTTGTAGGGCGCTGTTTCCATTTTGCACTATCGCCTTTCCTTCTAAAGCGCTGACTATTGCACTAAATGTTTTATGCCCCTGGAAAGCAATTTTGAAAAGGTTGTAGATACGATCCATAAATTAGATTGGGAAAGAAAAAATTAAAAAAAAACTTTTAATTCGATATTTTTATGTGCCTTTAGTTAATTTTTTATTATAGAATCCTTGATTACCTTCCACATAGAATTCTTCCAATGTGGAAAGAATCCAGTAAAATTGGGCGGCTCTCGTCCTTGGCTGAGGACGAATATTGGTGTTTCTAGATCGCGGGCTGCTGGATCTATAAAAAAAAGTTGTTGTTTATCAATAAATAAAACGTTAAAACTGTTTTTAATATAAATTTAACTAGAAATTACAGTAGAAGGTAAATTAGTCAACTACATAACAGAATTTGCATTGTAGAAAAGTTATTTTAGTTTATTTGAGCCACATCTTTATTTTTCTGACTTTGTTTTATTATTTGTATTTAGTTAATAAAAGTGAAATAAAATAAAGTGCTATTTCACTATCACAACAATTACCATTATTCAAGTACGCCAGACCGATGTTCCTAGCGTCGTCCTTAGCGCGCACGCAGGAGTGCGCTCCGAGCCACACGTACACGGCCGCGTGCACGTCCAGCACCGTCGCCATTTCGGGCGCCAGCTCGTATTGGCTGAACGACACGATCTCCTCGACTGGAATATCGAAATATATAAATACGCAATTAGATATAGTTTCATTTCTTATCTTTAATGTACTTACCAGACCTATTATGTGCGCCAAATATTAAAAAGAATCGGTTCAAATGTAGATCAAATTTTTTTGCATGTTGTTATTTAACATCATCATCTATCATTTTACAAAATGCAACTGAACAAATTTTCAATTTAGTAAATAACACAAAATTTAATTCAGATGAAAGAGTAAGGATTTCTTACAAGAATAATGTGCCGGTGGGCAAATCGAGACGTAAAAGAGGCGTGGTGGCAACGGTCGCTGCATTTCTTTCAATGGTGACGCTACCAATAAATGACGCCTCTCTCCCAAAGCAGCCCAGAAGTCTGGTTTTTCTTTTCCTATAATAATAATTTATTACATATAACTAACTATATATTTCAATTTCATGCTATAGTTTTTGTTATTCGATTTAATAAACTACAATGACGAGTACGCGTTAGATTTAAGATAACTGTTTTACATGCTTTATTTCTGGAAATCTTAAGAATAAAAGTTAAATAATTATGGATTGTTTTTCTTTACATCGTACAAGATCAACCATACAATCAGTCAATATCAGTTATATCAGTCAGACCATACTTATAAATAAGTTAACAACACTATACCCTGCATCACAAGCACATGCTCCGCGGCGGCCATGTTCTTAGCGACCTCCCGCTCGTCCCCAGTGGCGGTGGCCGCGCACCACACCCACACGCGCGCGCCCTCCCGCACCACGCAGCACGCACCACGCGTGTTGCCAGCCCCACACACCTCCACCCCGCGGGCCTCGCGCGCGTACTGCCCGGATACTTGGATGAGAGCGCGTGGTGGTGGGATCACGCGACGGCCACTTGCTGGAAAGTGTATCGTTATAATTTATTAAATATCAAAAATTATTTGTAAAAAATCTTGTAAGGAGGTTACGGTTTCTGGTTTACCTACAATAAAATACGTACGTACGTATAGTGGAAACAATAAAGGAAGCCGTAGTAGTAGAAGAGAAAAAGACTGTAGGGATTGTGTAAAAGGTAAAAACGGTAATTCGATCGGAAAGCAGAACCTAAAAACGATGTACCTACAATTTCGTATTTAATCATTATTTTATACACATATTTTGCGTAAAGACTAATACGGTCATACAGAATACTACTTTGTGTCCCATATTTTAACTATGGTAATGCTAATATTTATCGTAATAAATACCACGTTATACACACACAGCTGAGACCAGAATAGATAATTTATCAAATATTCCTTACGATCATAATTAGTAGCGCTACCACAATAAGTCACCATGCGTCCTTTGAATATTTGAAGAAAATGTGCTGGTTCCTTGCCTTGATAAACCCAAGCCTGTGAAAAAATTAACTATTTAGGCCAATATTGTTTACATGACTTGTAGTTATTAAAATTTATTCATTTAATATACATTACCTGGATGGGAAGACGCCCTAGTTTTATGTAGAGGTCTCTGGCTTCCTTTGCACCCAAATTCCTCAGATCATTTGGCGAAGAGCCACCCTGAAATAAAACGGTATCGAGGTCAGTCGTAACCCCATTGTGAGAAATAGTATGTTAAATGCATAATATTTATGGTTAATTTTGTACATGGAGTCATAACAGTTTGGACGTAAAAGACTATTTTATGAAAGTTCAACTAGAATTTGTTTATGATGCGTCTTTACAAGCCAAAATTATTGATTTATATCTGTGATATAGTATCTCGTATGATTTAGAAATGTTCGGATTTTAAAAGAGGACGTGTTTTATTTAAATAAATTTATTTGAGAAATAATATCATTATTACCATCCAGTAATACAAGATAGTTTGATCGCCGGTAGGAGCGTGGTAGGTGTATAGCGCGATGTAGCAGTCTCGATCGTAGAACACTGCCTGCTGCGGCCGCTCCAACTCTTGCAGCGCGCTTCGCTCGCGTTCACACTCCTCTTCGCGTCGCACACGCCACATTCGCAAGGCTCCTGAACCGTCGTCTGGTACCTGGGCCTATACATAAAATTGCTATTATTTTGAGTTGATGGAATGGAATGAAAATTATGATTCATAAGTAAAATAAAAAGTTTTTTTGACAAATTTATAAAATATTGTTGCTATTAACAGCTAAAATACTTTACCTCAGCTGCTAACCACGCATTAGTGGATAGGCTAACAGCATCAAGTTTCGTAGTAGCGGCGCGAGCGGCCCGCAGTCTCACATCCCGCCTAGAGTCACACCAATTCCACTCATGGAATAACGCCGCAAATTCTAATGGCTCCCGACCAGAAACAGTCACTGAGACGGGACCAGAGTAGCGTCGAGCGCGAGCCAACCCGCGGGCTGCCGCTAGTGCGCCGCGACTATGCGGTTTCGGTGCGTTCAGGCCAACCCAAGCCCATACTCCACGAGATCCTGCGTCTAGAATGTAAATGTTCTGCAAATTACCGTTAAAATTGTATTAATGAAGCGAACAGATTTCAAATATAATATTTATATGTATTGCATTAACAAATAACTCACATCTTCATTTAAATCAGCCTTGTGAAGTGGAGCACGTTTAATTTCTTCCAAACGGGCAGCTGGTTTCTGTGAAGGTACAGTCACGGTAACGGCTCTTGGTGGTTGTGTAACTTTATAAAGTCGAGCTGGACGAGGAGGGTCCTGACCTAGAGCAACTGGCTTTACAGATCGGGCACGGAGATCCAGCATAGCGTCTAAAAGATTTTTGTCTGCGGCTGGTAGCGTCTGCTCGTATCCATCGTGAGCTATTGTGATTCGACGGGTCATCATGCCTTTGTCCGCGCCGCGTGCCATTCTATACGCGATCTATTGAAATATTATAGAATTTAGAAATATAAAAACTAAACATAATTTATAATTAAAAGTATAATAAATATAAGACTGCGATAAATTCAGTTAAGGGTTGGATGAGTATCAAATACCTTAGCACCAAACATCTTCTCAATAAGATTAGCAGCTCGTCCTAGCCACAATACAATGAGAGCTGAGGTGTCCAGTACGAAGACCCCATCGGAGGAGAGGTGGGCCCAAGACACCGGTTCCAGCTGCAGCAGTACCGGTCTGCGTCCGCGGACTCGGTATAGCCGACCTCCTCCATTTACGTTACCAGAGCTATTACAGAGGATTCTGAAAATAAAATACGACAATTTGTTTCATAATTATTAATTATAAACATTAGACGAGATCTATTTCACTTATTACTTGGTATGCTATACATTTATAATTATTAAGAAACGAGGTCCAATTACCACAAGGAATCAATAAATGAATTGATATTAAAATGATTATTAAACTTACCTTATACCGTCGCGGAAATAGGACAGCAATCTCGGCGACTCCTTGGTAGCGGTCTCCCGGTGGGTGACCAGCGGAGCTGCGACGTGCGTGGCGAGCTGGCTCGCGCGGCGCAGCGCCAGCGGGCCCAGCCCGCAGCGCTCACCCGCCCACGCGTGGACGTGACGCTCAGCGCATTCGCTATTGCCATTCTCCTTTATTTCCCGCCGCTAACGCATTAAAAGGAATAATTAACCACATGCTCATGTTCACAATAAAATTTTGAGGACGAAAATATGATTCATGTGTTCCAATTGAATGTTTCCAAAATGTAGTTTCAGGCATAGCAATTGCTAATTATTTTACTTTCTAACTATTATTTCTTCTAATACAAAATTCTAAACACATTATTTTTTTAATTGTGGATTCAGATGTCGGTTCGTCAAATTGCAGCACTATCATCAATAGTTTCTTGGAAATATTATGTTTTTTATTGCCTACTAGCTGTTGCCCGCAGCTTCGCTTGCGTGGAAAAGATAAATTTTCATGGTATAAGTTTTCATCCCCTATTTTATAGGGGATGAATTTTTTAAAATCCTTTCTTAGGGGACGCCTACGTTATGACATCTACCTGCATGCCAAATTTCAGCCCGATACGTCCAGTGGTTTGGGCTGTGCGTTGATAGATCACTATATCAGTCACCTTTGAGTTTTATATATATAGATTACCTATCTACCTGTTCAATGTTTTTTGAAATGCAACGAATATCTGAATAGATGCTCACTTTCACGTACAAAATAATAATGTGGTTCTTGTGAAATGCATTGAGCGCAGCTATTCTTCTTTTCGAAATATCTAAGAGAGGAAAGGTTCAATTTACACTTTTATCGAGCTTTCTAATCATTTTATTATGAGAAAACAAAATAATCATGTCGATTTTATCAAAAATAGTTACTTCCTCCTATTTTGTGTTACTTACATTATTTTTGTCAGAACATTCTCACAATAGAATTCGTCAAGTGCTTTCAATACTTACAATGACATCAGGGCCTGCAGGTTGGCCAGGCAGAGACGCGGAGTATACTAAGTATGCCTCAGTATCGTAAAATGTGCCGTAGTGCGAGCGTGGGAGTAATTCCGTCGCTGATTCCTGAAAACGCAATTACCTATAACCTTTTTTTTTAATGTAGATTACGAAATGATTATAATGTACCTATTTAATTTTTATTACGTTAGTACTATAAGTAAATATTTTATGAGATTCGATATGGTGTATGTATCGCATTTTCCTCACGTTATAAATAATTATAAAAAGCTCGTGTACACACGGTCATTTATATGGATGGTTACGACTGTAAAATTTCTGAACTTTATTCAGTCCACGTTAATTTAATTTCATATGAAATACAATCTGTATTTATATAAATTATGTTTACATTGTCGGGGCGTTTTTTAACGACCACGGTCCGGTGGTCGTTTCGTTGATTAACATCTATGAATATATTAATACTGTGTGTAAAATTGCGTTCATACATACACTTTACACACCTAAATAATAGTGGCATGAATATTAATTGGTAAACATTACATAAAGCATTGTATATTTATAGTTATTGTTCGGATGTTGCCAAATAAGTGAAGATCCATGTGTTGTTTGTACTTTGTACTTAGTATCTGTTTCTATGGTATGTTTCGGGCACCCACCCAGCCAGCCACCCAGGCTCAAACCTGCGTTCAGATTCAAACGGAAACGCATTAATCATTCTGCGGGCTAAATGGTACGAACATGATACTAATTGCACTAATTAAGTTAAAAATCGTACAGCTATGACGTTTTAAGATTTCTTGTAACATTTAGGTGAAACGGATAACATCTAATTACGATTTATTTATCATTAGCGTGACGAATAAATCTGTTGGTCTAATTTTTTAGTGTGCACTATAAGCTGATTAAACACCCGGTCTCGGTCAGCTGAGCCCCTGCATAGCGGTAGATGTGAGAATGAATCACAGTTTCCGTTAGCTTTCATAGCCTCACAAGACTTAGCATTCGCTTCATTTCCTGCGTTACGCCTTTACAATGGCAGCTTTGTTCTCAGTTTAACGAGAAAATTATATTACACTGGGACGGAAACAAAGTAGGTTGAATATATTATACATTTATAATAAATGAAAATAAAGAGAGTAAGATTAAAGATGGAGAACAATAAAAGACTTGTAATACTGCATGGTACCATAATAACTTGTTTCCACCGTAGCTTTAACTCATCTAATGTTTTCTAACGAAGAGTGACACAAAGTGAACCACAAACTAACCGCAATATCCTCATTTTATGCACCGCTCTCCTCTCCTCATCGAGTTACGGCTATTTGAAACAAGATAAAACCTGCGATATAAACAAACACATGATGGTAGGACACCACAATAGCAAATGCAAACTTTTATCAGATTAAATGTCAACAAGCTGCAATATTTTGTGTGGAAAAACGAAAGTTGTCGAGTGTATTGCAGAGATAAGGCCGGAGACTCGTTGAGACGGTTAATCATACTGTTTGAAATCACGTCGAGATAATGGTCGCATTGCTTGTGGCCACCGCGCGTGCCGTACTCTCGCATGCATCTCGCAATTTATTGCTATATGCTTAATTAACTGTAATACAACTTTCCCTTGGCTTTGTTTATGTAAAGTTTAGTAGGATGCGTCGCATGCATGCTATTTGCATCGTACTTAGTTGAGATCATTTATGTAATGCGACTTGGTCCCACAGTCGCGATTACGATCGCAATCATGGCTATTAGAAAGGCTAAATTAGTTGGAGTTCTATTTCCCGATGAGTACTTTCAACTCGTAATTTTCTTTCACTAAGTATTTTCTGTGCACCATAGAATTATTAATTTTCACAGTAATAACTAATAAGCACATATAAATTGAACAATTTAAGTTTGGCTGTTAGATTGTCGTTTCTAAACCGTTGAACTTCTAGGATTGAAGTTTGAACATGATTGAACTCTGAGGGTTGGAAATTTTAATGAGCCTAGAGAAGTTAGTATAAAAATATATAACTTATACATAGGTACAATATACCAACCATCATGGAAAATGTTAAAAAAATAATGGAGGGAACCATTATGCGAATCCGATGCGGGACGCTAGTCTGTTTATAAAAATACACATCGTAGGTATATATCACAGCTGTATCACAATTTACTCATTAAATTTTAATGTAGGTGAGTCATACTGGTGTTCTAACAAAGAGAATTAATTTTTGTGGCGACTTTCACCGAGTGATCCAGCACAAAGAGCTAATAAAACGTTCTTGTTTATTTTTAAGAAGTTTCCCACAGTGCGGCACCGACTATGGCTATAAAAACATGGTAATGATGCCAATGGGCGCAACGGTTTTTAACCTATAGGTATTTAAATAAAATGCAAGCCTTAAACTTAAATGTACCGACTCAAATAAATTTATCCATTCTTAAATTTAAAAGCAAAAGATATTTAGCACTCCTCATTTTTCAGGTTAAAGTAGGTATGTACCTATTCTTATTTAGCATAATAAAGGTAACCTGGACATTGACCTAAGAAGGCTAATGATCCTTCGTCACGGCTCCTAAGTTCCATTCAAGCGAAGCTAGACAGATTGATCACGAAAGCACTATCAATATCGTTTATATGTCAGTCTTTGTATTATGTTACCAACTGCAACATAATGATACATAACCAGTATACACAACAAAAACTATCTACATTTATATTCACAAAAAATCGCTTATCTCATGTATAAAAAAAAAAATTGCGACATTTGTATTGTCTGTTATGTAATGAAAATAATTATGTGCAGCCAGGTCAGGTCAATATTTGCTAAAATTCAGGATTATCTTTTTTAGCAAGATTTAAAAGGTACCTAGAATTGCATGTTTTTTGAATACAATACACTTGAGTGCCCCGTTTAGCTAGTGAAAGTTTTGAATCCTAACACATAATACATTTTGAATGGTTCATAACCCGCCTTCGGCTACGCAATGCGTGATCATCAATTTCGTGTCAGTGGGAACCGTGATGACGAGCGTCGTGTCTATGGTAATTAATGTAAATCTCCATTTTTCGTGTTTTGTTTCAAATATGGTTTGCTATATTAGGTTTACACATAGGACAATTAACACAATACATCACAATTGATTCATATTAACATACCTGATATGAAGCTATCTAAATGGATTTATTACAGGAAAACTGTTTAATATTTATGATGAAATTAATTAAAATTGGGACAATACCTTGTGTGACTGTTATAATTTTAACCATATACCTACCATATAAACTTTTTTGCACAAATGATAATGCTACAAAATATGTTTGTATATATGTCGTGGCCATATCGTAGATTTGCTCATTTCATGAAATGGCCAATTTAGTTTGGCCAGATCGTTAAATCGTCAACGTTTCACGATTTGGTCATCCACATTTGGCCAGATCGTCGATCTGGCCAAACGTGGATGGCCATTTCACGAAATGCGACCATTTTTGTTTCTTTCTTAAAAAGCGATTCGCTTCTGGCACTCGCCGGCCGCTGCCGCGGCACGCTCGCTTTGCTCGCTCGGCTCGTGCGTTGTTTATTAAAGTCTAACCTAACCTAACCTAACTGTTTTATATTGAATAAACCATTCGCTTCTGGTATTCGCCGGCGCTACCACGGCACTAACTTAAATGACAATAAACAAGTTCTTAAAATATTCTGAATTTTTTAATGTTTTATGGACTCTCTAAGATATTTTATACGATCTGGCCAAATGTCGATGACCAAATCATGAAACGTTGACGATTTAACGATGTTTGATCAGAATCAAACTATGTTGGCCATTTCATGAAATGAGCAAATCTACGATATGGCCACGACATATATATATTTCAGAGAGTTGTAATTCAGAGAGTACCTACATAAGTTATCTAAATAAGCGCTTTATAGTTTATAATTAAGAATAATATATAGTAAGTTGTATAACTAAAGTTATAAAATATATATAAATATGCAACATACCGTGACTCGCCATACTAGGAAGGTGGTGTGATCTCGAGGAACTGTCCTGAATGCTGCATCAACAGGAACTCTGGCCTGACCATTTTCTTCATCCTGCGCCACAATATTTGTTATCACCATTTTTTAACACTATTATATACTTAGTACACAAAATAGAATAACTACACATCTAAACTTATTCGTACAACACACATGCTTTACTACCGGCGAAATTACTAAAGATTATGCTCAAGATCGTGTCATTTGACGGTAGGAGTCGTGAGATAATAATTGACAATAACTTACGAGCGTAACATATTGACCACATACTTACCACATATTAACATTAATGGCAATATTATTATGTTATTTTACCAGATTGTTCTAAAGTTCAATTAGAAAATCAATAATTTATCGAGTTTCATAATTTGATCTACTTAGCTATTGATAGACCGTAATAGGTAATCATTGTGCTGATGAGATACCATCAGAGTAGTTCGATACCAGCATAGTGGGAGGAATAATAATTTTAAATGTATAATATACATTTAAAATTATCTTTAAAAGCAAAACTCCTAACTCTTTAAAAGCAACAATAAAAAATTAAAGCTCTGATTGATTATACCGGGTGATGATAATTTCTTGACTTTTAGGATAGGCATCCTTAATGCACTTAAGTGAGTAGGTACTTTGCACTTTGCAGACATAAGCAACGAGAACCTGTAGGTACTATTATTACTTAAATTACTAAAATGTAGTTCACATCATTTAGCTGTTTTATTAAACTGATATATTTTTTTCCCACCAGATAGAGAACTATTGTTCTGTGCCTTGAGATTTTTAACTAAATCACAACGGGTCATTTGCTCCGGTTTCCTAAAAGAAAACCCATACTATTTCCTTACTATATTTTGTTGACTGATACTAATGGTCTCAAATAAAGATTAATTGGAACTATAGCTTACAATAGCCGTTAGCTTACAAAGAATTCAAAGGGTATACCATGACCTCCGCCCTAATCGTATCTAATAGGTCCAGGGAGTGGCTATATTGCAGACTACTCTAATGTGGAACTCGGAATGACGCCATTCGATTCATCAAGATACAAAATGTATACGAATTCTGTAGATAATCGCGAACAATGGTGAATAATTATGTCAAATTCTATTCAAAAGATAGGCGTGACGCTCTGATTTAGGTATCTGATGTGCCATAATGAAAAAATATCAAGGTACTTTTCCGTATTGTATGTTCCGGTACAAGGTTGTTCAAAATTTTTTTATAGGTCATGAAAAACATGTAGGTAAGTACATATTTATGATGGAAAAACATAACTATTTTACCTTATATTTTACGGGATGGAAAAAATAAGGGTTTGTATATGTATCTGTAGGTTTCTCAATGAGAGCTATCCCCGTGTGGATAATAATAATCCATACAAAAATAAAAAATATTAGAAACAAGATTATGACGTATGAGGTAAAAGTTAGATACTACATATTTCATATTTATGCAGAGCTTATGAGACTTCGCGTAATATAATATAAATGATATAAAATCGTATCACGTATGTCCGTTTGTTTACCCAAACGAGTGTACGAAAGGGCTCGACCAATTCGGAAGAGTCTCTTAACTATTGAAAGGTAGCTAATAGGTATTATGATAAGGGTTAACTTAGACACTTCTCGTTATTTGAAAGAAGAAGTCATAAAACAATATTGTGATCACTTAAATTATTCCTTTATCAACAATTTCAAAAAGACACAATACTTGTGTTTTAAAAGCACCGTGCGTGACTTTCTGGGAGCTTAAAGTTCACTTGTTTCGTCTAACTTTTGCTGTCAACCAACACAAATAATATTTTAAACATCCAAACCTAAGATTCATCCATACACATTTGATGTAAACATACGATGTTTTGGTTTGTGATTTCACAAATATTTTTGTTAATAATTTATGATAATCTATACCTATGGCATAAGTGTTATTAATAGACTTCATACTAATTACTTGCTCAGCGCCTATTTCCAGGATATGCATTTTGGCCGCGGTCAGGGAAGACGCGCTTCCATCACCTAAACGCACAATCGTCAAACACAACGCAGTCACTAGCGAAGCACTAAAAGTATCTCAATGCGACCGAACCGTCCATGCACACTTCACAGACTAACCACCGGCGATCGCACGAGAAAAAGAAAATTGTTTCACGCTGACTGCACTTACATATTTTATTAAATAGAGGAATAAATTAAGGCCCGCGAAAGTCTGCCGTGTACGATTGATGGCTGCGGCGATTTTCATCTCACGGTGGCTTCAGTTTTTCAGTTTAATTGTAATTAACAGTAAATAATTATTAATGTCTAGAGCAGCTGATGCATAGCTTTGATTGCACAGTAGGCTGTTTTTATCTCGAGCTTGATGGATTGTCTCATTAAATTACTTATTTGTGAGCGAGAAGATGTAACTATATTAGTTACTCGTTATTATAGTTACTCGTAATTTGCTAAACAATGTTCTAGATTTTTTAAGTAACGATGATTATCTTTATCTCTACCACTAGACACGATTTGACCAATTTCGTTGCGAGCGAAACAAGTGTGCTAATTACTACTTTAAGATTTATTTTGAAGTTGGTTAATAAAATATAATATCTATATAAAATATCTAAAGTAAAAGTTATTAAACATCATTGAAAGTAAACGAAGAATCTATCGAACCTGATACGCATCCATCGGTGTTGGTTGCAAATTACACTTTCCCTAGCGCCGATCGGTTATCAGGCTCGAGGCTCTTGTGCACATGATGCTGCTTCGCTGTGCCATTCGGACTGCTGCGAAATATATCGTGACCAATTGGTCTGCCAAGTGCCACAGGATGTACGCTCGGACGCGCACTTTGTACCATTCCATACACGTTCACTTTCGTTTGTTGGATACGGGCGATAAAACCATCATGATCTAACACCGAAAAGTGATATCGGATTTCATAACTCAAATTTCAAACGGTGCACGCCAATTTTATATTCGAGACAGAATTTGTACCTATCACGCAATAATTCGATTTAATTGGATTCTGTCTCCGCGAGGTTCTTGGTAATCATTAAAAATAAAAAGTTTTCTCAATGCTACTATATTTCATTTTTTTACACATGAAACATAGTTACTTACTTACATCCATACTCATAGGGGCATAGTTACTGCGGTATCAGCCGTATCAAGAAAATCATTGTAAGAAAAATAAAAATAATCGTAAATATTATTTATTAAACAAACATACAAGGTGTGACACCTGTGAAAACTCGAAAAAATTATATTTAAGAACTTAATTATCTTATGCAAAATAAGTTTTACCACACTTACAAACTTTATTTGCTTTGAATTTTCTTTGAACGGCGCGCGGCAAAAAACGGAATTATGTTAATTTTTTTTTTTAATTTTTCTTGGAATTTCGAAAAAAAAACGAATATCTCAAAAACTGAGGGACCTTTACAAAACAAAAATAATCAGAATATAATCCATTTATTACGCCACACCTTGTATAGGTACGTTAAAGATATTTCGTTATTTCAGATGTATGTAAAAAGCCCTCCACGTGCAACTCTGATTAGCACACTGAGGGCTCCAGACAAACCTATTTTTTACGATGTTATAACTTTAAATGCTTTTAGCGATTTTACATTTATCTGTGCTAGAAAACATTGCTTCTTTCAAGACCCTGTGTTCACGGAAAGTATCATGTAGGTAGGTGTTGATTCCCTTACGCATGTCGAAATTTGCAGCACAAACGAGTGTATCTTTTGATTGCGTTGGCTTTTAAGTTTGATTGTATCACAGCTACAAGGGACGACTTGAGTATTCAATATAAATTTCAACTAGATACCTGCAAGCGTTCCTGAGAAAAAGGGTCTTGAGATACAGACAGACATACGGACAACAAGGAGATTCCTATATTAGGTATGGGTTCCGTTTTTCCTTGTGAGATACGGAACATGTTCGGAACTCTAATAAATAAAAATACCTACCGGATACCATACCAATTTCCTTCGTATTGTCATTTATAATTAATGGTCGAAAAAGTATTTACTTTAAAGTTAGCAGATAACCCGGAAGAAAAAACAATTAAATATGTGACAAAGTCATTATTTACGTTTAGTAATTTCGGTCAAATTTAATAATGTACACAGACGATAATAATTCAGATAGGGAATGCGAATTTGATGAATTAAGTCCGGAAGACAGTCCCAATGTTACAAAGAAATCGTTATCCACGGTTGGCTTTAGAAATAATGCAGAAAATCAATGTGCGCGACCGATGGCATTGCGGGCTACTCAATCGTTTACAGGAGCGGTTGAAGAGTTGAGATTTTGTGGCAATTTCCAAAGAATGGGTATTGGTAATAAAAATTTATCATCGTCGCTCAAGACAGCACCAGTGTGCCCATGTGGTTGCCTTCTCAAACCCGCAGTCACTGGGCCATTCAGAACTAGAGAAAAATCTACCCTCGCTCTCCATGTCGTTTCCCCCGAAGTTTTAAACCATCACGGCTATAACTTTGAACCCAATGAAATAGCTATGTTTTGGAAAAAAGATTGCAGAATGTTTTTATGGAAAGGAAAATCGAAAATCAAAACAATTAACTCTGATAAATAATGTTAATAAGGATTAATATCATTAAAAAAAAAAAACAATATTTTGAAGTAATTTATTAGTTAAATGCAAATAAATATCTATGTATTTAATCAACAATGTGTTTCATTTATTTCCTACCAAATTCGAAAACCTCAAACTACTGTAATGTTTGAACAGTATCCAAGGGTTGCTTCTCTACGCCAGGCATTGCTGCCTCTTCTGATTCACCACAAGAAAATCGAACATAGTCAATTATTTCAACTTTATTTTGCTCCATTACTTCTAGGACAGTGTATGAAGGATCTAATAAATATTCTTGATAGATCAAACACGTTTCGTCATCTGAATTTTTAGCTTGTTCATCCTTTTCTTTGTTACCGATCTTCAATGGAGCACAACCTACAATGTGTTGGCATAATTGTCTCCCGATATCTTCGGCGTCATTTGGTTGCTTGTAGGCTAAGAGCGCGCCATATTTTCCAGCTGAATAGTCTCCAGGAACAGCTGGAGCCGGATGAGTGTACGCAGATATTTTTACATCATTGCTGTTTGCTTTCCAACACTCTGCACGCTTGAGCACGGCATTTTCTCCCACTGAACCGATGAAGAGAGCTATAACTTCGGATAGTTTCTTACCATCAATACTAAGGTTCCCCAATTGCTCACTGTCCAGCTCCATCTAAAAATAAAGTACATTATTATTTTTCTGCAAATATTAAAATCATGATATCCATAATTATATAAGTGTCTCGTAATTATTATACTTAGTCGCCTTATAAACATTCAAAAGTGTTTTAAGAAGGAGTCTACTTAAATAAATAAATGTTTTAGTATATCTTGTAGAGCCCACACATTATCATTATGGTTAAAAAAACATTCTCTCCAGTTACGGACGCATTCTTAAATCCGATAAAAATGAGTTTTTTTTCAGTAAGTATAGTTTGTGATGAAATAAAATTGATAAAAATCTCGTAATAGTGAAAAAATGGTATGAATTGTGGATGTGCATGGATATTTGATGCTGTAAAACGATGACACTTGATATATAGATATGGGGCTCAAACTTGATGATATGGAATTTCATTCAGAATAATTTTTCTACTACTATTTACATAAATTTAATACCCTCATTATGCAGATAGAGTATTTTAAAATACTAACTATAATACTACTAAATCTTACATATAAACTAAAAAAAAAAATGTATGATCTAATTTACTGATGTGGTATTGAGTGTGATATCAAGCATTAATTTATTTTGTCACTCTGCTAACATTGTATTGTAAGTTCTTATGAGAAAACATGCAATGCGCACAATGGCTTATCTGGTTTGAGAATGCTTCCATAAGCAAATATTTTACATTATTGTACAGATTAACCACACAATAAGTGAAGATATAAAATCGTTAAGAAACGCGCATATCAAAGGATAGTTCAAGATGTGGCATTTTCTCACAGGAGACCAGTGTTTCTGGTGTGAACTAAAATAAGTTCAAGATGTTATACAGCAAATATCATATTTTACTTACTTTTGTAATAGGTCCTTTAGCTTGCATGTGTGTGTGGGCGAATTTATAGCAAGCGAGTGTAGCATCTTCCATCATTTTGTGAAACTTTTCGTTTTTAGCCACAAAGTCAGTTTCACAGTTTAGCTCTACGAGCGCTCCGTGGTTCTTGTCAAATTTAACAGCAACAAGCCCTTGTAGTGCTTTCCTTCCGGCTAGTTTTGTTGCTTTTGCCCAACCCATGGCTTGTGCTTGCTCATTCAGCCAAGCTTCAGCCTGTAAATTAACAATTTTGTTTTTACTATAAAAATACTGTGTTTTAATATAAAATAAGCTTTATGCTATTAAATTTCTTTTTTACAGTTATATTTAAACCTTTAATGAAACTTAAAACTTTTAAGGGGCAATCCATAAATTACGTCACACAAATTTCACAACTTTTAAACAACCCCCCCCCCCCCTCCTTAAGTCACATTTTTCAAAATGAAACATATTTAGAAAAACAGTTAAGTAGGTAGTAGTACTATTTCAATTTTTTCATATTTTTATTTCTCGTAAGATTAAATGTCTCACTTGCATTATAACACTTATCTAGAAATTAAATGTTGTTGTGAGAAATAATAGCGAGAGTGCTTAATAAAAATTTAAGATTTTTGTTCACATATAAAATTTATGATTACTTAAGTATTTTAAATTTCACATGTGACGTCACAGAGCTTTTGACGCAGGGGCAATTTTATTCATAGCTTGATAAATAATTGTACTCATTACCTTATCACTATCATTGTTATGCATTTCCAAGGCCTTCTTGCAGTTGGCAATAGTGTATCCTGTTTTCTTCCTTAGTTTAGCCAACAAAGATGACTCTGCGGCACGGCAACCAAAGCTTGTGTGGAAACTCCTTACTAATTGAAAGATCATCTGTAGTTATAAATGAAATTCCATTACTTTTCTAAGAAATTATTTATTTGGCCATCTATTGTTATGTATTTGATTGATAAGATCATTGTTACATGAAGTTTTAAGTTGTAAATGAGTCATACATTTTATTTTATTAAATTACATTTAAATAAATCATCATAAGAAGCTTTTCTTAATGATGTTATTTACACATTCACACTCAGTGCTGTTATAAGAGTAGAATGAACACATGATTTTGCAATTACTTAAAAAAAGTATTCAGAGATATTATTATTTCTGTTCTTATACTTTGAATTACAAAGTAAACTTTATTCTATGGTAAGTATAAAATATTAATAAAAAAGTAAGCTTACACATAAGAACACTGTTCAATATCACATTAATCCTACTATCATACAAGTAGTAACTTTTCTATACACATCTATTTACACAATTATTGAAATTACAACACAACAACAACATCAAAACAGCATTCAGTAATAATTTTTTTGAAGATAATACAGCTAGATGATCCACTCATTCAAACCTTGCTAAAGTAACTATGTATACATGGCCTGGTATATGACATCATCACTCCACTCAGTTCAAGGCTATCAAACCATAACACAGAAATTCTGCATACATATAATTAGTAGCTATGTACAGTCTATAAGCTATACATGGCTAGTAGGCTCAGCAAAAGCATTATAACTGTTACCTTAGAATATAATTTAACTGTTTGTTTCATGACAAAAATCAAAACCTATAAATGAAAACAAAGATATTTAAGAATTGTATCATCCAGTTTTATATAGATTAGTACTTTGATTACCTACGTACTTGTGTGATATCTTTATAACTGTCATAAGGTACTAAAACTGGCCGTGTGCAATTTGTATTCTATATTCTAATTAAAAAGATAGTATACGTTGTCATGGAGAAATCAATAATTTTGCATTGTTATCTAGTGATCAGTAGATCATAGGAGAGTTGATTTAAATAATATATTTATATTTTATCATAATCAAATGATGTAAAATAAGTGTTATTTAAGAAATTTGAAGTCCAGAATACGAGAGAAGTTTGTATTTTTACCTTTTTATAGCGATTAACAAAGTAAGTCGAGTTTCGTGAGGCGCAACAATATTGTTTTAATATTTTTTTTATACAATATTATTGAATTGGAAGCACGTAAATCAATAAAATTGCACAAGATTTTGGTTAGAAAATTGAAAAATCCATCATTCTACAACTTCAAATTCTGTCAAACCCAAACTGTCATTGAGTGACAGCTTAAGTTTCGTCGAAAAACTAGTCCGGTTATGGCAGGGGTTCCCAACCTTTTTTTGTCTACTGCCCACTTTAAGAATAAATTATTTTTTAACGCCCCCCTTTTTAAACATACTTAAAAAACGCTAAGTACTTATAACTGATTATTGAAACGCAACTTTATAGTAGAGTATCTTTTATTGAAAATAAAACAAACATAATCAATTCTTATATAAAAACTAATGTGAAGGTTGAATCTGATGCTGTTCAATAAGTTTGTTGATATCAGGTTCCAATTTACTCAAAAACAGCCGCAAGTCGCCACGTTCGGTAACACGCAAACGATTTCTCTTTTTAGTAAGCAGCGTTGCCACAGCACTAAATCCACGTTCACACAAATATGACGATGGGAATGCTATCAAGAATCGTTGAACAATTGACCACAATCCAGGGTACAATTGTGGGATCGGTTTTTGTAGCCAAAATTCTTGATATCCATTTTTAAACTTGATTTTTGTTTCTTCGTTTGTTGTCAATTCTATAAGTTCTTCTTCCAGCTGAGGTGACATTGCTGTGTTGACATTTGAAAACGGATCCAACACCCAGTCTGGTATTTCCAAGTTTAAAATGTCCTGGTATCGTTCGGTGAAGTCAATGTGGAGGTTTTCCAAATGTTGGCAGTAGGCAAACAAGTCGTCGTTACTGCAAAATACTGATAAATTCGGAAAATTGTGAAACTCACGTCTGCCCATATTCTTTTTGTGCAGAAGCAGTTTGGCTGCGAAAGCAGCAACGACATTTTTTGTTTTAATTAAATTTAGTTCATCGCCTTGCAGTTGGAGGTTCATGTCGTTGAACAGTTTATACAGGTCTGTCATGTAAGCTATATCATTCTTTGATGTTATGAGATTGTTGCGCAGTTCTGTATCTTTAGTTTCCAAGAACTCTATCACAGAGTCAAACAGGTTGTAAAATCGAATCAGACAATTGCCTCTTGACAGCCAACGAACTTCAGTATGAAGCAACAAACGGTTGAAATCTTCGTCATTAGTAGCACAAAGCTGATGAAATAATCTATCATTCAAAGAGCTGCTACGGATTTTATTGACTGCTTTGATGACATATTGCAGTGATTGAAATAGTCGTTCACTTAAGTTTCTAGCAACCAAATGTTGTCTATGAATAACGCAATGTATAGCAAGGACATCTGGAATTTTATTCTTTAAGTACGCTATGAAGCCTTTATGGCGCCCTGTCATAGCCGGAGCGCCATCCGTAGCAACTGATATAATATTTTTCAAAGGAATCTCTTTCTCTTCACAAAACTTTTCCAATGTATTGAATATGGTTTCGCCTTTTGTATCTGTCTCCAAATTTCTGGCAAACAATAGTTCTTCACGTATTTTCTCATCTTTAATAAACCTCCCGTAAGATAGCAACAACGCTTCATTAGTTGGTAAAGTGGACTCATCGAGCTGAATTGAGAATTGACTAGTCCTCAGATGATTGCACAATGATTCTTCAATGTTTTCAGCCATTTCATCAATTCGTCTTTGCACAGAATTATTACTCAAAGGAATTTTTCGGATAATATCTGCGGCCGGTTTATGAAGCACAGTAGTTATTACTTCCTTTATTGCTGGCAAAATTAACTCTTCTCCGATGTTGTGTGGTTTGCCTTTTTGAGCAATTAACAAAGAGATATTGTACGAAGCTCGAAGTCCGTCGTCATCTTGCTTAGCAGCCGCCGAAAATAGTTTTGATACACTTGGCTGAGTATTATGCTTCTTCTCTAGGTCTTGAAAATATGCTACATTCTTGTCTTTCTTATCTGGATGCATTTTATTCAAATGATCTTGCAGTCTTGAAGGCTTCATTGCTTCGTTCGAAAATGTTTTTAGACATAGAAGACACAAAGGCGACGACGGGTTTGTGGGATTTTCAATAAATCCGAATTTAATATATTCCGCAGAGTATTGCCGTCTCTTCTTTTTTACTTCCGACATTGTTTTGTTTTGAGAAATACGTAAGTGTTGAAATCAAGTACTGCTTATCTATTATGCGCGAAACCGCAAATGAAAATAAAATAAATTTACGTCGTTTATATAGGATTGCATAAGCAGCACGCACCAACAGGAATAAGACATCAAACGTGCATAAACTCGTTTATCTCATTCCACGCCCAATCGTACTCGACAAGCAAGAACAAGTATTATAGAACCAGCCGATTGATACAGGAATGTACAAATCGGATTATTTAACAAAAACTTGTTAAAACATGATTGCCCGCGGTCTATTATATCGAACCGATTTTGAGCTATATCTTAATTAATATTAGTTGATGTTCACAAGATGTCGACTCTCGAAGTCGAGAGCTCAGTCGGTTTCTAAGAGTCTTCCTAGCTAGGTAGATGAAATTATAAATCGACCCCAAAGCCCTACACAACGCCCCCTTTTTTTTCTGGGTCTCTTACCGCCCCCCTTTAGGCCTGCAGCGCCCACAAGGGGGCGTTATCGCCCACGTTGGGAAAGACTGGGTTATGGTATATACGAAATAATTGAAGTTATTATGGAAATAATATATAAAAGATAAATAAAAAATAAAGCCAATAAAATTTGATGCTACTTTACATATAATTTTTTCTTAATTTTGCTATATTGTTCGACAAATTTTCGAAATTCCCGCCATCGTACGTCAATTGGCGGGAATTTCGAATTAAAAAAAAATATTAATTATCATTTTTAAACTTTGTAACAAAGTTTCCTCCGATAAAAGCCTTAAACATGAAAGTGTATCTAATAATTATAATTTTTGAATAATGCAAAACAACATGCAGTTTTCGATTGCTGTAAAATGTAAAATATTGCTTTTATTTCAATAAGGTGAAATCATGCAAAATAATAAGCCGACTAGGAAGAAAAGTCAACCTGGTCCATCCTCATCAGATGTAAAATTACCTAAAATACCTAGAATTAAAATGCCCGAAGACTTTAAAATACGAACGCAACCGCTGTTTTCGCTTCCGGAAGAAGTGTTAAAATTGCCCCCGGCACGGTCGAAAGCTGCAAAAATTCAAGCATCAAAAGCAGGACCTAGAAAAAGATCTAGCGGTAGGTATACTTGTAGGTCTTGTGAGTGTTTCAAAATGGATGGTTGGAGCTGTTTGGATGTTTATTTTCAGTAATGCAAAGCTTCACAGCCATGAGAAAAGCTCGAGAAGAGTTTAGAGCGAAATTGATGAACTTAATCTGCCAATCGTCGCCTGGAGAAGATGGTGATTCTATCCCCTCTGCTGAGGAGAAGAACATGTTACGATACTATTACTATGTGAGATATGGAATTGATACCATACACGTTGCACCGCTTGATAATAAAATTATTTTACGGTGAGATCAATTTCATTTTTATTTGTAAGCCGTTCTGTTTACTTTGTTTGAATTTGAGTAAAATTATTGATGCATCTTAAAATCTTTAAATATTTATGAAACGTTTATCTTAATATTATTTTAAAATTTATTTTTGATTAAATTTTTACGTAGAATAAATTCATTTCTGAAGAGTTCGAAACAAAAATCACTGTTTTAGGGTTCATAATTTAATACCAGCAAAACTTAAAAGATGGAAGGAAACTCTCTTTACATGCACAGATGAAATGAGAGAGGACTTCATGATGAGCATGAAAAAAGCTATCGTGGACTTCGTTCTTAAGGATCCTAACACGGTTTGAACACTTTTTGTCACAAAAAAGTAAAAGCTGAAGCAGATTATTCTCGAATTTTAATTTACGAATAAGTATAGTATGATTCACGAAAGATGACCACAGATTGGCGGCCGTCTACGCTCGTACACTCATGAAGAAAAGACTTAAGACAAAATAATATTTTAATTTTGGTTAAATAATTTGTGTAATGTTGTAAACGCTGGTTATGCAAAACCAAAAAGTCTTTTCTTCATGAGTGTACGTGCGCAGACGGCCGCCATTTGTAGTCATCTTTCGTGAATCGTACTGTAGTTTCGGTTTATTTCTAGGAAGAGTCTTTGGAAGAAGAAGACACACCCCTAAAACAAGAGCTAGCAAAAAAAGATGATGCGTGGAGGAACCGCTATGTGGTCGCCAAGAAGTATGTGAACAAAAACCTGCACAGTGTGAACCCTTGTATTGCACAGGTCTTACAAATATGGTGGAAGCAGTTCAAGTTAGTAGTTGGTGCTTTCTATTATTGTGGCAAAAGTCAGTAAAAATTCATTTTATTAATTGATTTGTATATGGTAGGTCTTGAAATTTGAAGTTGAGTAAATATATTACGAAACGTTATCGAAGACAATTATTTCGGGAGCATAATGTCTTGTATTTAATTTAGGTACTCTTTTTGAAATTCTGCTTTCTTTGACATCGTGTGTAATGTAATATTTTTAAAAGTAAACATTAAATACTAGCTGGATTCTGCAGCTTCCTGTTAATTATTATTTATCTCTGTAAACAACTTTAATACAAATCCCATCAGCTGTTTTTTCATTCTTACATTAAATTGCGTTAATTATGTAGTAGGATGTTCCATAATTTTATTTATTTATTTATTTATTATAATATGATATTGAAGATACATAGTAGCTATCGTCCGTCTTGCATAATATCTAAAAAAAAAGTACCGATTTCGTGATACGACATACTGAAGTGATCCTCAATTGTATAGCGACCTCCGTCTCATAAGCATGAAGGACATAATGACGACGCACGAGGCGTACGAGCTGCAGGACTTCTGCTTTGTGTGCAAGCGGCATATAGACGCCGCCGGAAATGTGCTAACACTGCAGTGGATACCCACTATACAAGCGGTTTTTCTGCAGGTGACCTGTGAATTGTGATTAATCCATACTAATATTTGCGAAAGTAACTCTGTCTGTCTGTCTGTTACTCAATCACGCCTACACTACTGAACCAATTTTCATGAAATTTGGTATGGAGATATTTTGATATCCGAGAAAGGTCATAGGCTACTTTTTATCCCGGAAAAATGACGCAATCCCGGAAATCCCACGGGAACGGGAACTATGCGGGTTTTTCTTTGACTGCGCGGGCGAAGCCGCAGGCGGAAACCTAGAATTTAAAAACCTAAAATTTAAAAAGGTTTCCGCCCATCTTGTCTAATACTTAAAACATTTACAATAAACCATCTGTGAGAACTACGCCATACAGACGCGGCGGAGTAATTTATTTTGTAAAATTATGTAGTGACAAGAGATGGTCAAATTAACTATTATTCTTGAATAACAGAGAGACTTATTATAAATCTGTATATACTACTAAATTCTAAATCGTAATTCTAAGTCGTTATATCATGATTATACACAATGTGTACCTATTTGATTAGTTTTGTAACTGCAAGAAAATAGGTAATTTGTTTTGGCCAATTATCACAAAAAATATTCTGACTGAAAATTTCTTACGCATATATTTATTTTTTAGGGTAGCAAAAAGAGACAAATCCCTGAACCTAAACAGGTGTCTAAGATGAAACATTTCTACAACTGCCTTGCTTGCATTATGACTTACAATTTGCAAACACTCTGCCTCAAGTCTATGAAAGAGTTTACCGATTACGTCATGGATGTTGGGGTAATACTTCCTTATAAATACTTTATTGTAATAATCGTAATACAATTTTAATAAAAATTGGAATCATTCTAAAATTTCGTTAATTTTTAAAGATCCGAGAGAGCTGCTTGTAATTTTTAAACAAGATTTCAGAATTTTCCAGATATTCGGAAAGGAATTCTTTGCCATTCAATTTGATTTATTTTCAGGGCATGAATCAGGGATTCGTTGTTAATTTAGCATTTCAAGATGATGCCATACAATTTGAGCCTTCCTTTAAGCAATTTAGAGATCAGCTTTGTCTTTTGTACGATTTCATAATAGACGCTTGTCGGCAGTCCCCTCGCTTGGAAACTCTGTTGTATCAGGATTACGTGATTACAAGTAGGGTTACATTACGGGTTAGTACACATTTCAAAATAAAATTCGTGTTTGCATTTTATATCACTGGATAATTTCTCTTTGGTTCAATTTTCAGCCAGTCATAGATAATGATTTAGTTGAAGATTACAAAAAGAAGATAGCAGATTTAATTAATGAGCAGAGAATAGGCCCTGAATTGCGCGTTCAGGATTTTGATGATTACGTCTGCTTACTTAATGGGGAGGTAAGCTCCAGCTTTCTGTATGCGGGTACTATAATGTGGAAATTTGTTTGCTCTTTTTGTTCTTAAATATAATTCATGCCGACAAAAATAATGTTTCTTAACGTACGTAACATGTGTGTTACAGTCAGCAGCAAAAGTAGAGAGCTTCATAAAATCGATACCCGAGAAAACTTTTGAAGAATACTGCGAAGAAGCGGTAAAATTTGTTAACTTGGCGCGGGAAATACCATCCAAGTTGGAAGGCACGATCACGATTGGCATGTTTCGTATGCAGAGAGGGGATTTGATCACTTCGCTGAAGGGAGCTGCTACAAGATTAGCTAATACTCTGTTGAGAAGAATGACGGAGGATTACCAGAATATGATAAGATCGTTAGCATCCTTATTTTTGAAAATATGCGTATAATTATTTTCGCACCTGCTTTCAATCTCGATTAAATACTTATGATTTTACATTATTTCAAATTATTAGTGCGCCTTAAAATTGTATTAGTTATAAAACTAGCAAAGTTAACATTATTACAACTACTTTCTCTAAAATTTTTATTCAGATAAAAATCAAAAATAAGAGAAAAACATCATGAATTATCCACTCTTCTATACCATAAAAAATATTTTTCACATCTATCCTCAATTTGTTCAAGCATAAATAAGCAAATATTCACTACAATACCTACTATAGCCCCACTTTATCCCAAATCAACAGCATATACGACGAGTACTCCACCATAGCCACAACCCTGCTAACTCCACCACCAGATACAGCCGCTCTTATGGACCTTATAGCCTATTGCAAGAAAGTAGAGGACATTCTGTTAGACGAAATGGAAGACAAGTTGAGGAATGTACTGCGGTATATTATCTTCCTCGGGGACTATACTACGTTCACACCGTTGGAGATGAAGGCGAATAATCAGACTTTCCATTGGTGGGTATAGGTACAAATGGGTTGGAAGTTTGGCCATCCTTTTCTTGGCACGTGTTGTAGTAGTTACATAATTTTCCTTTGTAATTCTTTCAGTTACTATATATTTCTAATGTTTTCAGCGTTACGATATAATAATAAATTGTTTATTGTATTGTTTGGGTTTACTGTTTTGAATGGGTATAATTTATGATTGTCAGGTATGGAAGAATGCCAGGAGTAACGGAGGAATGTAAAGTGATATGCGACCAAAAGAAGATAGAATATCAAGAGCTATTAAAAGTAAGTTTAACTGTTTTCTATATAATTTGTGTGTTGTTAGTGGTTTAGTAATATTTTGAACTGAAATAAATTTTAACTTTTATGAATAAAATCGTATATAAATTGATATTTCCGATATAACTGTTTACATTTGAATGAACAGGTCCGCATCGCCAAGTTTATCGAAGATCTCGATATATTCGAGGAGCAATGCAACGAACTGCAATATTGGGGCGATATCAACGAATTGCCCAAATACGTTACCCGTGCGCGGCGCCTTGATGAAAAGTTAGATTTTTATATATTACCACAATTTCAGGTTAAATTGCATTCTATCGGAGATTTGTGCAAAAATATACCTTGAATTTTTTGGTATTATTTTTTGGGTATTTTATTTTTGTAGCGATTTTTTTTAAAGAGTGAATGCAGTAACATAATTATACTTCACAGTTTTAACACAATAATTTTGATGTTAGGTTAGCTAATGCATTGGTAAAGATCGATCAGTTCAACGAAGAGGAAACATCATTTGGCTGGGAAGTGTCGCAGTATCCCAAGAGAAAAGCTGTATACGATAGACTTGTGCCCTTCAAGAAATTATTCGACGCTGGCTATGATTTCCTTGAAAAGTATAATAATTGGATGAAATCCAGGGTAATTTAAATATTTTGAATATAATTTCCATGTAGAGTAGGTAGAGCATATCATTAAGAAAGTATTCATTTTAAAATAATATTTTATTTAGGTGGGTAGCTACGACCCAGAGGATATTGAAGGCGATGTTGGTTATTATTATAAAATTGTTTACAAATTGGAAAAGTCTTTCCAAGAAAGTCCTGCTACGTTTCAACTTGCTCAATCAGTTCGGTGAGAAATAAAAACTTTATTTCCTTTTATCGTAAAAAAACTTATTTTAAAACTCTTTAAGGAATAATATTTTTTATAAAAAATTATTAGGCAGCATGCCTAGTAATTTTTCGGAACGTTTTATCGATGAGATAGTTCATCATGCTGAAAATTATGAAATAGCAAAACAAGAAAACTTTACCTACGTAAAGCCTGTAAGCTCATATTGGTTTTGATACGTAAAAATGTAAAATAAAATTTTAAACTTCAGGCAGAAAATGGAAGATTTCAAGACTCACATGCCCATAATAAATACTCTCGGTAATCCGGGTATGAAACCTCGCCATTGGGAGAAAGTATCAGAAATTGTTGGCTTCCCAATAGTTGTTGATGAGGAATTGTCACTAGAGAAAGTGATTGATTTCAATCTAGTGGATTATATTGAGAAGTTTGAGAGCATTTCTGAAGCTGCAACTAAAGAAAATAACCTGGAGAAAGCTCTGGATAAGATGATGAAGGAATGGGCGGACCTTAAATTCGATATCCTGCCTTATAAGTCAGTGATTATTCGATTTTTTTTCTTATTTTTGTTTGTATATTATACTATTTGCCAATGAGTTGTTATATTTTAGGGACACTGGCACTTATATTCTATCGAGTGTGGACGAAATTCAGCTTTTACTGGATGACCATATTGTCAAAACCCAGACGATGAAAAACTCGCCGTATATAAAACCATTTGAAGAGACTATTATGTAAGCCAACTTAAAGATATCCTTTATTAATATTTGAACATCCCCTAAAATATTTCTTTTTTATTAGTGACTGGGAAGGGAAGTTAGTGTTACTTCAGGAGATATTGGATGAATGGCTGAAAGTTCAAGCTACGTGGATGTACTTGGAGCCTATATTCTCCTCGCCTGATATTCAGCAGCAAATTCCTGAGGAGGGAAGAAGATTCAGTGCTGTTGATAAGGTAATGACAAAAGAAATCGGAATGTTCAATGGGTAATAGAAATTAGTTAAGATGATTATAGGTATGTTAAGATGATTAAGTATCATAGTACACTACAATAATGTGTAAACTTTTAAAAAATCGGTGCTACTAGCACATTATACATAAAAATAATGTTATTTTGTTATTTACCTATTGTTTAACCATAATAGATGTGGCGAGAAATTATGAAAGCAGCTTTCACGGAGCCGCGTGTACTTGACGTTATAACCATCGAGAAAATGTTGGACAGACTCAAGAAATCCAATAATCTCTTGGAGATGGTCCAACGTGGTCTCAACGCGTATCTTGAAAAGAAGCGCTTGTACTTCCCGAGATTCTTCTTCTTATCTAATGATGAGCTGCTGGAAATTCTGTCCGAAACAAAAGATCCTATGCGGTGGGTATAGATGGAATATTTTGTGTTTTTAGGCCCATTTTCTATGTAGAAATAATCATTAGAAGAGTCAGTCAATATTCCATTTCATTTTTAAAATAATTCTATAAAATCATGCTAGTTTCATACATTTATGAAATCATTTCATTTCTCTTTGCGAGAACGTTGATCCCTTTAAAAGTTGACAAGTGTAGAGAAAGGTACGTTCCAACTTATTGCGATAAATTCGAGCTAAGCTTTTCAAACACAGAGTAGGTACGCTTTAAATGTCAGAGAAGCCTTTCAACTCTAAAATTTACACAAAAGATTTCTTTTTCTTTTCTTGCACTATTGATGGAAGCACTTAGAACTGAAGTTAAAAGTTTATTTTTCATTGAAATTGTGTTCTGCGTTCACCTCTGAATAGCATTTTTGTAAGAAAATGTTAGTAGATTTTTACAAGAATACCGTAATTCATTTTCATTATAATTGTTCTTATTCATACCATATATTATGAATGAATGAATGAATATATGCTTTATTTCTTTGAAAATAAACACTTAAAATGAAGACAAGACTTAACAGAAACTGCAAAGGACGGCTTTATCGCTAGGTAGCGATATCTACCAGGCAACCCTTACATTATTTGTACGAAGACTAATTTAATGAAATGCTAAAAAAAAAATGTTGTGTGGTTTTATGAAACCACGGTAAAAGTGAAACTGTTCGAACGGTTCCGAACACTGCTTTGTGTAGCGCATGTCGCGTGTCGGTCGGCCGAGTAGGTATACCTACTCGGCAGCCGCTATACACGCGACATGCGCTACACAGACCAAAAAGTTTGAGACGATGTAATAAAAGTTTCACTTTAATAAAATAAAAATAAATATGCTCGTAAAAGTTTACTTATTGAAATCTTTCTTAAATTATTATATTAATTTAATTTTTGTTCTACTTTAATATATGAAAACATAAGCATCGATGATATTATAGTGTCCAACCGCACCTCAAGAAGTGTTTCGAGGGCATAGCGAAACTATCGTTTACCGAAGACATGGTGGTGACTCACATGCGCTCTTCCGAGGGAGAGATAGTGGAGCTCACTATCACTATCAATACCGCTGCGGCTAGGGGACAGGTGGGTTTTGAATTATTTTTTGTTTTTTGTAATGAAAATTAAATGTGTGGTAGGATATGAAAAATGTATGGTACTTCTTAAATTTTCAACTTTTTTTTCTCATATTTATTTAATCCACATTTATTAAATTATCCATCTTCGAAACCGAAATCTTAATGCCATAATATTAAAATTGAAAACGCCCTACACTCTAAATACACCAACTTTTGTTAATTATTTCTTCCATGAAGATCGCCTATTAACCACATAAAAATGCGTTACCAAAATATTTTTTTTTCAATAAATAGCACTCTAAATATTCAAATGATATAAATTGTTTTCTTTTAACATGATTTAGGTGGAGAAATGGTTGTTAGAGCTGGAGATAGCAATGAAATCGTCTGTACATCACGTAGTGGCGTTATCGTACGATGATTACTTGAAACGGCCAAGGGAGAATTGGGTGTTGATCTGGCCCGGACAGGCTGTGAGTTGTTTCCTTTTTCAATAATACTAGATTTTGTCTTTATTCGAAAATTTGATGTAAAATGCGAAAACTTTACCAATATAATATATAATTTATATGTAAATGAACATTGAAATTATCGATGTGACGACATTCTTATTGAAATACCAAGGAAGAAAAGATCATTAAAAAAACCTATAAAGTAATGATAAATCCACTAATCGTAAATGTCGTATTAACACTCGTGTGAATACGACATTTTCCATTAGTGCAGTTAGTCCAATAAAACTTAAAACGAATCATATCAAATCAGGTACAATGCATAGCGATGACGTTCTGGACGTCCGAAGTAACGGAAGCCATTCACATCAGCATACCAGCAATGAGGGCTTACTGGGATAAGTGTAACTATCAGATTTCCAAGATTGTCGACTTGGTCAGAGGTGAACTGAGTTTGCAGAACAGGATAACATTGGGTAAGCTATTATTGTCTCAAACCTTTTATTAGGGATATTTATCAGGGACTTGTTTTTTGGGTGTACTAAGTAAAAGTAGTGAAGTATCAATAGGTTCAAAATAAAATTTCCTATTTCAGGTGCTTTAGTAGTGTTGGATGTGCATGCAAGAGATGTGTTAATGGAGCTCATTGAATTCAACGTGCAAACTGCTAATGACTTTAATTGGCTATCTCAAATTAGGTATTACTGGGAGGTAAGTTTCTTTTCTGCAACCTTTTTTTATCTACTAAAATACTGCTTTATATTACGTTTTTTATGTGTGATATATATTTTAAAATTTAATCACAATTCTTATGTTTTTCTTTGCGTGCAATTAGAACTACTAAAGTAGTTTGATTTTATAATACATGTAATTTTCATCAATAAAATGGCAGGAGCAAGAAGAAGACCTAAGTTGGCAGATAGCAACAAGAATGATAAACTCCCAACTCATGTATGGTTATGAATATCTCGGTAATACAGGAAGACTAGTGGTGACGCCACTCACTGATCGGTGCTTTAGGACGCTGTTTGGAGCCTTGCATCTTAATCTTGGTAAGATTTTTTAGAGATGGGTAAAATTGCATGTCCGTAATAAATGTTTTGGGTGCAAAAGTTATCCTGATAGGAATGAATGGGATCTTAGTAGATATAAAAGAAGAATTATAGAACTAACTGCATAAGCAAAAATGCTATAAGAATATGCTTAAAATGTTTCTAAAGGTGGAGCACCAGAAGGACCAGCTGGTACTGGCAAAACAGAAACTACGAAAGATTTGGCTAAAGCAGTCGCTAAACAATGTGTCGTGTTCAACTGTTCCGATGGTCTGGATTACATTGCACTTGGGAAATTCTTCAAGGTACGATTTACAAACGAATCAGATAATTTATGTTTATTGTATAAATATTTTGTTATGTGTTAATAAGTAAGAAAGAAAACTAAAAAGCTTTGAATGATTTTATAAAGAAAAAGATTAGATAAAGACACTTGAAGTTTTGGTACTTTTCTCCAATACACAAGCTACCAAAAGGTAGCTTGTGTATTGGAGTAAAAAATTACTCATCTCATTTTTGTGTATCTTTTGACTTGCAGTATATTCAGTGTCATTGATGACAAATTTTTTAAGCTATTGCATAGCTTCTATCGCGGGCCTTGAGCGCGGAGACCGAATCCAGAAATTTAGTAACGAAAACCTCACGCTCCCCACTCCGACGGGCGCGGAGGTGTGGCTTGAAGGCATAGCATGCTTTACCGCGGCAGTCCCCGAGTGCCACACGTCTTTTTTTTGTTATTTACTCCATCAAACGTAGGTGCATACGCAAATAGATTGCTTGTCGCAGTTTATTTTCCATAATATTACTTTTCAATCAGGGTCTCGCCTCTTGCGGTGCTTGGTCCTGCTTCGACGAGTTCAACCGCATCGATCTGGAAGTGCTCTCAGTAGTGGCGCAACAGATCCTGTCCATCCAGCGCGGTATTAACTCGGGAGCTACGGAACTGCTGTTTGAAGGGACCCTGCTGCACCTGGACAAGAGCTGTGCGGTGTTTATTACGATGAACCCTGGGTATGCGGGACGGTCGGAACTGCCGGATAATTTGAAGGTTGGTGAATTGTAATTTATTCAAAACTAGCGACCCGCCCCGGCTTCGCACGGGTGCAATGGCGGCCGGCCGGTACCGCCGCAAACGCTACGTCCCGCAATTTTTAAATCTGTAATATCTTCGAAAATATTCACTTAAATCATACGGTGTAAAGGGCCATATAGATCTATATTAAATGAACAATGTATTCAAGGTATTTAATTGGTTAAGGATTAATGCTGTATTGGTTAAAATCGCTTCGAAAATTAGCCATTATTTGTCGTAAAAAGTAAATGACAAAAAAAAGTTATTGTGGGTTATCCATAAGAGATAGACATATACCACCGCGGACTTTTCTGTAGACCTTTTCAATGTGTACAATACTTAGTACACTATTTTGATAAAACTCGTAGGGTTCAGCCTGCGTTTGCAATCATTACACAATCACATCACATTAGAAACCTCAAAAATAACAGTACTTCTCCACTATTTAATGGATGTGATGTTATACATATAAACCTTCCTCTTGAATCACTCTATCTATTAAAAAAAACCGCATCAAAATCCGTTGCGTAGTTTCAAAGATTTAAGCATACAAAGGGACATAGGGACATAGGGACAGAGAAAGCGACTTTGTTTTATACTATGTATTGATTGATGATATGCAGAGCTAAAATCTTATCAATATTTCATGATGAAATAAAATTCCAAATATGTTTACTTGCTTGAAAGTCGTCGTCTTAATCGATGTCACTTAATATTCAAATAAATTTTTAGTCACCAAAAACCAGATGGACGAATTTGATAAATGTTTATACAATCATACTAGGTATAGCAATTAATCCAACCTTTTATTTCACAGGCGCTATTCCGCTCAGTGGCCATGATGGTGCCGGATTATGTGTTAATATCTGAAATCGAACTTTACGCCTTTGGCTATTTGAACGCTAAGCCCCTCGCTGTGAAAATCGTCGCTACGTACCGGCTGTGCTCTGAACAATTATCCTCGCAGAGTCATTACGATTATGGTGAGTATACCCAGGATAGTAAAATTTAATATTAATAGTAAAATTTGAGATTTCTTCATACTTTTGTCGCATTATGCTTTTTTTTTTGTATATGTTTAATGTTTTCTTATCATCTTAACGGTCAGTTTGTTCTTAATTTATTTAAGTTCTATGTCTATTGGGATCTTACGTAAATTTTTACTTAAATTTACGCAAATACTAATAAGCGAAAACGTAAAAATAGGAATGCGTGCGGTAAAATCTGTACTAAGAGCAGCCGGTGCTTTGAAACTGCGTTATCCTGATGAAGATGAAGATGTCATCCTGCTGCGATCTATTAAGGACGTCAATTTGCCCAAGTTCTTAGAACATGATGTGCCCCTGTTTATGGTAAGTTTCATTACAATTTTCAGCAAAATAATTTTTAATGTATTCATTTTATAACGTTTTACCCTTCGCACATTTTTCTAAAAAAAAATACGGAAAATATTTAATCCAAGAATTATTATCGGTTATAAAGTAAATGAAACGTATTTAATGAAACTGTTAACACATGGTTGGCGTTTCACATACAAGTAAAACATTCAAAGGCAAGGGTCCAAGCCCCATGTCGAATTTTGTTGTTATTGGGTGCTCTAATGAGGAATTCATCAGTCAGACAAGAGTTTGGAATTGTGCCCAGAGTGCAATAAATTTCCTCTTGGTCGGGGCTTAGACTTGAATGTGGGTGCCCTTTAAAATTCAATAATATTATTTAAAATATTCTGTTTTATTCATGTAACGAATTGTAAGGCAACGATGTCTTTTTCTGATAATTCACTGATTCTTCTATGTTAAATCAAATTATATTATTGCGCTAAAATAATTGCAATGCCGACATCACGTTTCTCCCGATATGTTACATTTTTCATAAAAATATTATAATTCTATATTTTTCTTTTTCTGTTCTTGAACGCACTGATCTATACTATGACTCACTTTTTATCAGTCGTCTAAGGGCCACAGCAGACATGCCACTTCTATCATCGGCATTCGGAGATTGATGTCTGTACAGGCGTTATCCTTTCGACAGTAATTGCATTTACAATATGTTCAGTTTTCTAATGCATATAAACGAGTTACCATTCCAATAGCTTTGACCACAAATATATACTCAGGGTATAATCGGCGACCTGTTCCCCGGCTTGCCTCTCCCACAAGCTGGTTTGCCGCACCTCGTGGCGTGTTTACGCGAAGTTTGCGGCCCGCTTAACTTGCAGGCTAATGACTTCTTTGTGGAGAAGGTATGTATGATGGATGGTTGGAGGATTTGGTAGAAATGAAATGGTACAGCTAGGTTTTGTTATAGCTAAAGTTATTTTTGTACCATTGATTTTAAATTCGTTACTAACATGAACGAAATTTGTTCATATAATATTCCTAAGATCTAAAGAGGGAGGGATCCTATTTTTGGCAATTTTAAGTATTTATTTTGAATCTTATTGGTTTTGGTACATTTTCTGATTTCTGTAAAATCTGTTAATGTAGGTATTGCAACTATACGAGATGATCCTTGTCCGACACGGGCTGATGTTGGTGGGACTTCCGTTCTCGGGCAAAACAAAATGTTACCACGCGCTCGGACATGCATTGGCTTTAGTGTCTGAAAAGGTAATAATAGAAATTTTATATATTATTGTGGCCTGAATTGACAATTAGTTTGATTTTCCATAATTTTTGCTCTCGATCTTTGACTACATTACAATTTACTCCCAACATTTCGATGGTGATTTCTGTTCAGGACTATTTAGCCTTAAGAAATGCCTATTAATAAATAATAATAAATGGATTTGGATTTGGATTATCGCGGTGTTAGTCCTCTGCCAGAAAATAATGACCTTATTACAGGGTCTAATGGACGAGAACGCAGTAGAGTGGACAGTAATAAACCCCAAGTCGATCACCATGGGCCAGCTGTACGGGCAGTTCGACCCGGTGTCGCACGAATGGTCGGACGGGATACTGGCCGTCAGTTATCGCGCGTTTGCTGTTTCTACTAATAATAACAGGTAATATAGTGCTCTATGTTAGTCTAGGTAAGTCAATTGCAGGATTTAATGGAGAACGCAGTAGAATTATTGACGGTGATAAACCCCCAATTCGATCACGTCAAGCTGTTTGATAATACTTTATTGAATATCTTTAAAGAATGGCGTTATTGGTTTGATCTATGTTGCTTGGCAAAACGGAAAATTCATAAGAATAAGCAGAATATTCTGCTTTGTAATATAATTGTAATATTATATTAATACAATTCCGTTAGAGCTAGTGAAAAAATGGTACTTATAATCAATCAAATTCAATAAAATTATTATAAAAAACTAAAATCCATTAATTTAGACCACTTTACGTTTCACTGGTCTAAAGTTGTGCATTAACCATGTGGCGACTAAACCTAAATAGAGTTTAATTGGATTTTCTTCGTCGTACCCGACAATAGAACTTTCGAACAACAACCATTAAGGCCTAAACGGCTATCCATCTGCTAGTTTAAATTGGTTGAATTTTTT
Organism: Colias behrii; assembly: GCA_029959065.1. NCBI lineage: Eukaryota > Metazoa > Arthropoda > Insecta > Lepidoptera > Pieridae > Colias > Colias behrii. The sequence continues at coordinate 11,077,395 of JARWMC010000003.1, forward strand.
TTAGCTGAAAACTTTATTTCTCAACATTGTCACATGTGTCCTCTTCTCCTCTAAATAAACGCTTTTAATTTCTACTTCAATAATTCATCAAAAAATACAAAGTAAAAAGTGTAGCTTTCTTTGTACTAACATCCCTGATTGCTTATACAGAAAATAATACTTGGGCTAAATTTGGGCAATATTATAACTTATTGTGCCCAAAATTGTAAATCCCTAGAAAATGGTTAGTCTTCGACGGTCCAGTGGACGCGATCTGGATCGAGAACTTGAACACAGTGCTGGATGACAACAAGAAGCTGTGCCTCATGAGCGGCGAGATCATCCAGCTGGCGCCTACCACCAACTTGATGTTTGAGCCGATGGACTTGGAAGCGGCCTCGCCGGCTACGGTAAGACCTTAATAAAGGAATTTTAAAATTTTAAAGCAACATAGAGTAGAGAATATACAAAAAAATGAATGCTCACTTTACGCAAAAATATTGTAATCCATCCCTTGTGTATTTTTACAGACATATCTTGACATTAGACACAAAGTTATAAAAATTTAGGGCATAATGTCCTAAAAAGAACGCTTGTTTTAGGAAATATCGAACTTTATTAAGTTGCGAATGTTTATTGTTTTTTATTTTTATTACATTGACAATTGACAATTCTCTTTAAAACTCTGGTACATTTTAAACTTGTTTTTAAAATATGTTTTTAGCAACTAAACTTTGTTATTTAACGAATGTTTACTACAAACACGAGAGTCTTCTGACCACCAGGTATCCCGCTGCGGCATGATATACATGGAGCCCAAAGGGCTCGGCTGGAAGTGTCTGCTGGAGTCGTGGCTGAACACGCTCCCGCGCGCTCTGCACGGCTTCAGCCGCAACGTGGTGCGCGCGCTGTTCACGCGCTTCCTCTCGCCGCTGCTCTGGCTCGTCGAGTACTCGGGGCTGGTGAAGGTGAGTGGGGGGAGGGGGGATACACACGACTCACGATACACATGACACACGATACACACGACACATGACACACGATACACATGACACACGATACACATGACACACGATACACATGACACACGATACACACGACACATGACACACGATACACATGACACACGATACACACGACACATGACACACGATACACATGACACACGATACACACGACACATGACACACGATACACATGACACACGATACACATGACACACGATACACACGACACATGACACACGATACACATGACACACGATACACATGACACACGATACACACGACACATGACACACGATACACATGACACACGATACACACGACACATGACACACGATACACATGACACACGATACACATGACACACGATACACATGACACACGATACACACGATACACATGACACACGATACACATGACACACGATACACACGACACATGACACACGATACACATGACACACGATACACACGACACATGACACACGATACATACGATACACATGACACACGATACACATGACACACGATACACACGATACACATGACACTCGATACACATGACACACGATACACATGACACACGATACACACGATACACATGACACTCGATACACATGACACACGATACACATGACACACGATACACGTGAACACTTAAAACACAAAGTGCCCGGCTAGAATTGCTTGCTCGAGTCGTGGCTGAACACAACAACATACGCATTCATGATACCCACGAACTACGTGTTCGTAGTTGAAGAGAACGTACACACTCATAATACACATGAGAACATAGTAGTTAGCAAGCAAGAACAAACTCAGGGTATGTAATAATTGATAGGAACGAAAATACAATACTCATGAACACGTAAGAGTTGAAAAAAAACGAACACACTCATGATACACATGAGCACGTAGTAGTTGAAAAGAACGGACACACTCATGATACACAATATGATTTTATAAAATTGAAATGTAAAAACTCCCAATTCAACCTTCAATTTTATTTTGGTATTGATTGCAATACCAAATCCAGTATATTAGGTTCAGTATATTATCTATTGATCTATGATATAGGTATTGTATTCCTGATATGTTATTCATTTTCATTCCATAGCAAATGTACGTGACATCTCGGTCGAATTTAGTGGTGGCGTGTATGAATTTATTCGACACTTTTATGGATGACTTCAACGATGACAAATATATGGAGCAGATCTCAGATCTCGACGTGCGAGCTCAACTCGAGGTATTTATTTAAATCCTAATCCTAACCAATATTGATGTATTAAATATTTTGTATTGTGCTTGATTCATTTCCTATTTTCTTTTATATGTTTCAACTATGATACTTTTTAAATAAAATATTATTCTTAGGGTGTCTTTTTTTTCTCGTGTATTTGGTCTATTGGAGCTACTTTGGAAGCAAACAGTCGTCCAAAGTTTGATATGATGTTCCGCGGATTGCTCGAAAAGGAATTTCCTGAAAAGGTAATATTATAATGTTACATCTGCTTGAATATACATATTTTTAAATTACATTATTTTATACATTAATATTTAAGGCTAGAAACAGCGATAATTTTTGATAAAAACTTTACGTTTTAGGTCATAGAAGCGTTGAATTATCCCCGAGAGATCCCGAAACCGGAGAAGCAGTACATATTCTCTTTGCCAAAAGAAGGACTTGTATATGATTATCGTTTCATAAAAGAGGTATTTTAGCTAAAAGCTGCTAGTTCAAAATATGAATGAATATGATTTGTCATATGTAGAAGTGATATTGAAAAATTCAAATTTTGTGATTTTTTCTTTGGAATAAAAATGGTGTCTACTTGTGAACATCAACAACATCAATTACCATACTAATAACGAATTGGAAAGTTATCATCAACAAAAGAATTTTCCAGGGTAAAGGAAAATGGAAGCCGTGGCAAGATGACGTTGTTTCCGCACCTCCCATCAGCAGAGACACTCCACCTAACCAGATCCTGGTGACAACCCTGGATAGTGTGAGATACTTGGCGCTGTTCAAGTTGCTGGTCACTCATCACAAGGCAGTGATGATGGTTGGACCCACTGGCACGGGGAAGTCTTCGTATATTATTGTGAGTGAAACGTGAGGGTATAGAAATTAGGTGCTTATTAATGATCAGGATTTCGGCATGTTTCATAATATTCCGAGCCTCTGCTTCGAGCTGATGTTTGTCTAATAGGGAATTTGGTGTTTGGTGTTAGGTATGGGGCTCATTCTTTATTTTACTTATTTTTCATATTGTAACGAATTATACAATACTTATGGAAGTATTTTTGTGTACTAGTGCTATAGAGTACAAAAAATGATAATGTTGCAGGATTTTCTTGTGAAAAGAGTGGACACCAGAGTGTACAAAGCTCTAATAATGGCATTTTCCGCTCAAACCAATTGCAACCAAACCCAAGATATAATCATGGGAAAACTGGACAAGAGAAGAAAAGGTTTGTGTTTATTTATTTTTACCATATTACGTAAGATTTATACGGTACAAGCTTCTTGTATATCTTTTGAAAAATGGCACTGATATAGATACGTTAACTCATATTAGTGTCACTTGTGCGCGGATGAATTTTATTCATGCTAATACAGGTGTCACTGCTGTTTGAAAAATTGCTCTGAGAAGCTTATGGAGCTATTGCTCAAAAATTGTTTGGTCATTTTCACATTATTTTTTATTTAACAACGTTGCTTTTATGGTTTTTAAAATTTTAGATCCAAAATGATGTAGGTTCTTTGCCGAAGTCAGTAGCCAATACGAATTGATGAATTTAAGGTTGAAATCAGAAATGTAGAGCTTTAGATATTTCATAATTTTAAGAGCTTGGAACTATGCAATTATGCATGGATTAAACATTCAGTAAAATAGCGTTCGTCTCACGGCATATAGTTGTTGTTTTCTGATTTGGTATTAAACACATTTTTACATCTCAGCTCCAAACGGAGCATAGCATTTTTCTTAGTTGGATTGTTCTTTGTGACTTTGTGCGTCTTGCTCTAAAAAACTGTCATATGCGATGCCTTAAGGCGTGTTCGGCCCCACAATCGGGTGTTGCATGGTGTTAATACTAGGATATTTCTGTCTGCTCTCCTCTAACAAATAATATGTGCTGTGTTATGTTTTTTCTGTGAGTTTGTCCGATCACCTCTAACGAATATCATATTATGCGATGCCCTAAGGCGTGTTCGGTCCCCCGATCGGTTGCCACTGCGTGGTGTTCGTGGACGACGTGAGCATGCCGCAGGCGGAGACGTACGGCGCGCAGCCGCCCATCGAGGTGCTGCGCCAGGGCATCGACCTCGGCCTGTGGTACGACCGCAAGACCAACGTTGCGATGCACCTTATTGACGTGCAGGTATACCACACACACATACACACACACACACTAGCGCTCACTAAACACTGCATCGATGTGCAGTACACAAAACTATCAATTACGCATACACACACACTATATAGCTGTGCTATATAGCGCTCACTGATTGACGGTGCCAAGCAACTCATCGACGTGCAGATATAAATGTGCAGGTACGCGTACTGGTTACTCAAAACAAACACGTGCCATACACAAACACATACACTAGCGCTCACTGGCCCGCAGCGCTAAACCCATTGACAAACCGATATATTATGCAGATATACATAGATAATTATAGGTCTCGCTTTGTTCACCCGGAATATTATCTTTAACAGTTTTTTTATTGTCTGTTTGTAAATGATTATAATAATGAAAGAGAAATAAACTTTTCTAGCAGTAGTGATTTTACTATATTATACATACTTAAATAATGAAAACAACAAATATGTGTATTTACATCAGTATCAGGCATCAGCTATCGAAAACTACAGCAAATTTTGCAACTTTTATTTCAGTTTATGTGTGCAATGGGTAAGCCGACGCCCGGCGCGAAGTTGGTGACGCCGCGGTTCTCGCGACACTTTTCGTTCTTCTGCATCGATGAGTTTGACGACGAAACTCTGCAAGTTATCTTCGGCAGAATTATGCTGTGGCATCTTGACACTAGGTTCGATAGTGTACTTTATTATGTACATATAAAATATCGAAACGTAGTAGAAAATCTTTTTGAATAACTCATGAAAGGCTCAACGGATTTTACAGATGTTTTATTTGTTGAATTTGTCGCTGCTTGGTTTAGGAAAATAAAAGAAGAGCGTGTGTGCTGAGCACATGTGTCAGAAATGAAACTTCTTTGGCATGATTCAAAGATACCAAAATCGTCGCCTTACTCCATGGCATGACGGTATTGTCATGACGCGATTGAAATAGTACTCTAAACGCGCAGGCCTAAAGCAGTTTCATGTCAAAAAATCTTTTAAAAATCCGAAACACCAATAAAACAAAATTCGTAGCAGGCAAAACAACTTATTTTATTTAAAATAGTAAGTCTTAATACATAAATTATTTCAGATTTTTTTAAATATCTTTTTCCTAGGGGTTTCTCGAAAGAGTTCGACCCGTGCATCGACGAGATAGTGGCCGGCACACTGGAAGTGTACAAGCAGTGCCGGCTCAACCTGCTGCCGACGCCCTCCAAGTCGCATTACACGTTCAATCTGCGAGATTTCTCCAGAGTCATTCTGGTACGTGGTGTAATAACTTTGTGCCGCAAATTACGCGCAATTTGTTTAGATTTTATGCTAATTTGCCGGTTTCTCTCGCGGTTTTCTTTGTAACAATTTAGCTTGCAAGATTTTAACTTGTTATAATTTATGTGCATGTTAACTTGTGTTTTTCAAACTGGTGTTGTGAGAACATCTGTGGATTTGTTTCTATTACAGAAAAGAGCTCAGTAAATTATATTATAGAGCAAAATATTTAAATTTTGATAATTAACTGTGACAATGTGTACTTTTGCTAATAAACAACCAAACGAATCTGAATGATCACAGTATGTCTGACTATCCGCTCATTTAAGATTTATCGAAACTAACAACATGTTACAGGACAGCTTAGTGTTAATATCCAACTCAACAGTATTCACACAAATATTAGGGCATCCCACTCTTATTACCAAGTTACGTTTACTCGTCACATAAGACAAACCATCCTGCCCTCAATACTGAACTACCTATAACTCTAATAAAACTACCTAAGATTTATCTTACCATACAAACGTACAGGGTGTTCTTCTATCCGTGCCAGAAGTGACCCCAGACTTGCAATCCATCAAACGGCTATGGGTACACGAGTGCTTACGCGTGTTCTCTGACCGCCTGGTGGAAGAGCGCGATAGGCAATGGCTCGTCACGTGCTTACGGGAAGCTACCAAGAATAACTTGAATGATGACTTCGATAAGATGCTCTCAAGGCTATTGACAAGCCCTAATGAAAAGGTAGGTGTAGGTTGTAGGAAAAGTTGCTTGTTAAAGGTGAGTCGAATATTGTATAGGATGGTAGAATAAGTGGCTGGTGGAGGGGCGCGATAGACAGTGGCTCGTCACGTGTCTACGGGAATCTACCAAGAATAACCTGAACTATGACTTCGATAAGATGCTTGCAAGGTTGCTCACGAATCCTAAGGAAAAGGTAGGTTGTAGGTTGTAGGAAAAGTTGCTTGTTTAAGGTGATTCAGGTATTCTATAAGATGGTAGGATAAATAGCTATGGGTACATGAATGTTTGCGCGTGTTCTCTGACCGCCTGGTGGAGGAACGCGATAGACAGTGGCTCGTCACGTGTTTACGGGAAGCTACGAAGAATAACTTGAATGATGACTTCGATAAGATGCTCTCAAGATTGCTCACGAATCCTCAGGAGAACTGACAGCTGTTGAGCCGTTCGTTAAGGATGAGGCAGTCATTGCGTAGGATGGTGTACCACCGGCTTGTATTCGACAAGCGGCTGTGGTAAAATGAAATGTAAATACATATAATATTCTACTGATGACTTCAATTGACGGGATGACATTATTTCAAATGACTGGTTTCTTAAAACTGAACTGGTAGATTTATACTGAAAATGATAGGAAAGAGTAGCCCATGGAACAATGATTAGTTAGTTGTGATTAAAACTTTCTGAACAATGTATCGGTGTTTATTTAATCTCAGAACTTTATGTGCAGCACGATGTAGTCATACTTTATCTTATAAATCCAAATGTTCAACAGATAACAGATCTGCATCTTCGCAACCTGATATATTGCGATTTCGCCAACCCAAAAGTGGACACGAGATTTTATATGGAGACAACAAATATGGAACATTTGAATTCGACCGTCGACGCTTTCCTCGTCGAGTTCAATAATATGTCCAAAAAACCTATGAACCTTGTACTTTTCAGGTATGATAAAATTTCAGTCTGAACATATTGTTTCCTCTTCTTATTCCTCTGTAATGTCTCAATATAACTTATTTTATATACTTCAGACAATACTAGTGTTTTTTGCGAGTAAGGAGAAAAATTTATCACTGTAGGTACATAAAATTTTTCGTTTTTGATGACTATCAAAACAAAAAATAGCAGGAATCGGGATACGTAACATTTAAGATAAATATAATCTAAAATTCCCCTTTGGTGAAAACGAAACAAAAGTTCTGAAACTTTTTTTCAAAAAGCTACAACCGAAACCTCGTCGAATACGTGAGCTGCATAAAGCTAGCCGATCGGTATCGTCAAATAAATAAATCTGTCGATATTTACATAGATTTTCCATTACACTCGCTCGTGTGTTTGTGTTGACGGAATAAAGTGGATGGTGCAATTATTATAGTTGCTGTAAATGTGATTTCATCGCATATAGAATAGGAATATATTTATTTAATGTTATAAGCGTTCTATTTTCTGGTGGTACAAGAGGCAAGTGTAGCATAACTTTCTTATTATCGACTTCAAAAAAAGGAGGGACAGACAGGAGCACATCTAAATAATACCTAGGTAGTAATAAATTGATATCAAATATTTATTATTTTACACTTTCCATTTTTGAAGTCTGTTTTTTTAACGCAGTTATTTTTATTTTTTCTTTCACTTTTGAGTTTGAATATACATTTGGCTATCTACGCACGATAGGGAAACGCTTGACCACAATCCAGCCCGGTAAGTAAGTAAGTAAGTATTTTCCACGCGTCAGGTTCGCGATCGAGCACGTGTCTCGTATATGCCGCGTGCTCACACAACCGCGGTCGCACGCGCTGCTCGTGGGGCTCGGCGGCTCGGGCAGACAGTCGCTCACAAGGCTCGCCGCGCACATCAACGAGTATGATCTGTTTCAGGTGGGTGGGTATGGGTAAAGTGGGATCTGGTGACGTGTAGCTTGTAGCTTATACCTTAAACCATTCAACTAGTACCGTGTACATCGAATCATGTACCATATATCATATACCCTACACTCTCCAAACATATGCCTGCACCATCATGTAGAATAGAATTTATTTATTCTCAGTAAAAAAGAACTACATAAAAATACACATGAAAAATATACTCTGTACCATACATCTTGTACCCTGTACTGTACCATATACTGTTTACCGTGTAACTCTGCGCTCTATAGTTTTGACATTGTTTTTTTACACGCTACATCATGCAGTTCGCTCATCACTCACCATGCATTTTGTATTCTACACCTTTCACATTTGATGTAGTACTATGTCCAATTGCAGGACTGACATTGATTTGTTGTTTATTAGTTTGGAATCAGAGAGCGTTGTTGGTACAAATAAATACCCAATGGAAGCTTTATTCATTTAATTTTATCTAGATTGTATTTAGATTTTTATAATTTTTAAAATCTTAAAAATATAACATTATAATCATGCAGGTGGAAATGAGTCGAACATACGGTAAAACAGAATGGAGGGAGGATTTGAAAACGCTCCTACGGAAATCTAGCACTCCGGACTTACACATGGTGTTCTTGTTTATTGAATCACAGGTGCGCTCGCATGTTTATTTTAAAGGATGTGAAAATATAATAGAAAATTAAGTAGTACATTTACAGGCCTTAGTGGAAAATATTATTTCAACCGGAAAACATTAATTATATATTGAGACTTTTTTCTACTTTAGATACTTATTGTCTTTACGGAAAACATTAATTGAAAACTGTTTTTTTTCTAGAGCGATGATGACTGCTTTTTCTAATTAAAATGTTCGAATACGTAAAATTATTTTCTTCTTTATTCAGATTAAAGAAGAAGGCTTCCTAGAAGATGTGAACAATATGTTGAATTCAGGTGAAGTACCGAACATATTTGGAGCGGACGAAAAGGCAGAATTGTGCGAAAAAATGAGAGTGGTACGTGTATTGTTATATATATTTTATGTTTTTCTATATTACATTCTTTGTGTTATATATAGAAACCAATATATGTCGAAGTAAGACTGCAAATATCTTAGAAATAGCAGTCACGAGCCTGGAAATATGGAGCATTGATAACACAGTTCATTTGGCCCGTAAAATGTGTTCTCGGAAAGAAATATCGCAATATTTTTCAATGAGCAAATATTTTAGCGAGTATTGTGATTGTATAAATTTAAGAGTATTATTTCTTTATTTTCGATTTGAGTGAGTTCTGTAAAGAAAGAATACTTCAGAAGTTTCACGTAAAAGTGATTATTTCGTAAATATCATAAAACCTACGTTTATTTAATTCTGCTATTCTATTTTGTTTGAAGGAATTTTTTCAACCAAATTTTATTCTATGTGAACGGAAAGATATAATAACTTTGTGTAAATCTTAACTATTAACTATACCCGGCGCGGCGAATGATGATCCCTATGACAGTTCGTCTTAGTGATTGCTCGTATGATGGGTCGTGTTGATACTTTACTATTTCATAGGCAAAGGTGTGGTTTGCATTCAGCCACGTCGGTAAACATGTTTTTACAAATATTATAAAATGAATTTTAACTAAAATTTTTGACGTCTATTATGTTGTTGTTGTATTAATTTAAGTTTTTTAGCAAAGATTAAGTAGGTAAGTAAAACGAAAGTTTTCCAAAACATAAAAATGCGCCTTATCATTTTCACGTAATTTTTAACCCGTTTAACACAGTGTACCTATATTATTTTATCATGAAAATGGAAGCCCTCATTTAATTTGTCTAAAAAACTTATATTATCATAGGTAAGTAAATTAACGCGAACGGTAATTAATTAATTAATTATGCTGCGATCTTCTGTTCCATTCAATAGTGAATGAACTAAAGCTTAAGCATGGAAAAAATGTGAACTCGTTTCCATTATCGAAATTGGTTTATCGATACTTTCCGCACTAGTCGATAAATGCCAACGATGTATGTTTTGTAGGACGTAAACGCAAAGTCAGATTGATATAATTTCTCGTAAATGTTAAGAATTGTTATAATTCCAACGGAATATCATTGTTATGGCATAAAGCTACGTAAAAATTAATAAATGCCATTTTTAGACGCCTCCAATACGTTTCTAATTTAATGGTGACGCCATTACAAGTTTGTCTCTTGAGAATAACTGTCAGTGTCATAGGAATCATCATTCGCCGCGCCGGGTATAGTAACATTATAAATCTAGCTAATTGTGATGTTTTTAAAAGAACATTTGTAATAGAACATTTGTAATAGTAATTAAACTTCTGGAAAACGAAACGAAGAATTCCTGCTACGAGAATTTTCCCCCGTCGAAGAAATATCCGTTGACACTACGCGCACTTCGTGTGAATAGTGTGATGTAAGTTTCTATTGACACGAAGTACGCGTACAGTGCCGCCGGATGCATCACGTACCAAGAAATGGCAAGATTTTTTGTATTGTATTGAGTTTCAAGACTTTTTGTATTTTTCTGTATGTGAAGTTACTATATTTATGTTTCAAGTATGATTATGAAATATTATTATTAAGACAGTACATTTTTAAAGAAAATTCACTTTCGGAGAATCGTCTGTATTCTGAAAGATGTTAGATTTTTATTAAACCTTCCTGAAATAAAGCTTTGTGGCGTTGCAACGATTCTGCAAATAAAGCCGATATTGTATATATTTGTTTAAATGACCCGAACCGACCCGTTTGATGAAATGACCCGAACAACAATACACCTCTGACGCGAATAACAGTAAACGTCTGACGCAAACAACAGTACACCACTAACGCGAACATTACTACAAATCTGAAATCTGTCATGAATAACACTACGCATCTGACATAAACAATACTACACGTCTCACATGAACAACACTACACGTCTCACATGAACAACACTACACATCTCACATGAACAACACTACACACCTCACATGAACAAAACTACACACCTCACATGAACAACACTACACATCTGATATGAACAACGATACACGTTAGACATGAACAACGATACACGTCTGACGTGATCAACGATACACGTCTGACGCGAACACATCTATTAACAACACGTTTGAGTTTGAGTGTATCCCATCAGATAGACCGGCAGCGCGACAAGTCGCTGCAGACGGACGGCAGCCCGACGGCGCTGTACGCCTACTTTGTGTCGATCGTGCGCGACCAGCTGCACATCGTGCTGGCCATGTCGCCCGCCGGCACCTCGCTGCGCACGCGCATCCGCAAGTTCCCCTCGCTGGTCAACTGCTGCACTATCGACTGGTTCCAGGTAACGTGGGATACTTGCTAGTGACACAAGTACATACAAAGATATAGAGGATTTGAAAAAGCATTTGATAAAGACTGGCTGACTCCAGGTGACGATTGAAAATACAATTTTTATAGTCTAACATTGCTTAAGTTAAAATTATTTGATGATATCTAGTAGTAAATTCTAATCTATAAACATCAGAAGTAAAATAATATTTGGAGATAATAAAAACCGACAAGTTTTACAATTTTACACACACACATTGTTTGATACAGCAAGTAATCAGTACGTAATTGTACTTCATAGTTTTCTATCAATTATTTAAAGATTGGATTTTCTTACTATTTTGGTTCTGAAACAGCTGCTAATAATTTTCCAATTCCATTTTATCGATAATGTAAAATATTTTATCACTAGGAATGGCCTCCAGACGCATTGCTCGCAGTGGCCACCCGTTTCTTGAAAGACGTAGAACTAACGGACCTCGAGCGAGAAACAGCTATCAAGCTCTGCCAGATATTCCACACGGACACACAGGAACTTACGAGGGAGTTTCTGTTGAGATTGAAACGATACAACTACGTCACGCCCACGGCGTACTTGGAACTCATTAATATGTTCAAATCGCTGCTGGGGAAGAAGAGGACGTGAGTTTTTGTTAATTGGTGTTCTAAAGAATTTATTTTGCAAACTTTGCTTTTCTAATACTTTGGGTTCCCCACGAAACAGTTACCTTCGGCTCATATTTGTAGAGTTAGTCAAAAACTTGCAATATATTAAAATTATTTATATCATTTCACAATAGATAAAATCATACTTCGTTCGTAAACAATTTCATAATTTAAAAACTGAAAATGTATATATTTTCATGTTCACAGAGAATTGCTAACAGGCGAAAAGCGCTACATTACTGGTCTGGATCAATTAGCAATAGCTGCAAAATCCGTAGCCGCTTTACAACAAGCGCTAGAAGTGCTGCAGCCGAAATTAGCAGCTGGAGCAGCGGCAGTTGCTGAAACGACTGCTAAAGTGGAGAAGGAGAAGGAAGGAGTCGCTTTGGTTGAAGCTGAAGTGCTGATGGATCAAGCTGCTGCTGAGGAACAGGTAACATATTGTAATATGACTGTTGTTATATTATAAGGTAAAAGATTTTATAGTCTACAGTAAATAGTTTTAATTAAATAATTTTGGAACAGTCTGTTGTCTCTTGGACAATAATTCACCCTAAAGTGTTATTTATTACTAGCGGTCCGCCCCGGCTTCGCCCGTGGTACATATTTCGCAATAAAAGGTAGCCTATGTTCTTTCTCAGGGTCTAAAGATTGTCTGTGCCAAATTTCATCAAAATCGGTCCAGTAGTTTATGCGTGAAAACCATACATACATACATACATACATACATACAAACCTTTCCTCTTTATAATATTAGTATAGATTTCTCTAATTATTAGAATTCTGTCAGACAATAATTGGCTTCTATTTTTAACTACCGCTTCTTGCCACAAAATTTGGTCACGTAATATTGTGTCTCTACCTGAAAAGAAAAAAAATTGTTCAGACTCATCACCAACTTTACCATGTGTCCAGGCTCGTGAAGCGCAAGGCATAAAGGACGAGTGTGACGCTGACCTAGCGGAGGCAATGCCGATCCTAAATAGTGCACTCGCAGCTCTCGATACGCTAACTCCGCAAGACATTACTTTCATTAAGACTATGAAGAGTCCGCCGCGGGGCATCAAACTGGTGATGGAGGCCATTTGTATATTGAAGGTACGATACGTAGAGCTTTCAGAAGGATAATGCCAATAAATTAAGGTAGGTAGGTAAAAGATCGAGCTGACGGCGAATGATATTACCTTCATCAAGACTTTAGATGGTAGTTTCGATCGTAAGATTATAAACTATATCTGAAAATGAATAAAATCCATAAATTGATTATACTATTCCGACAGAAACGAAAAATATAAATTTATGATAACTAAGCTAACCTAAAAACTATTTTTTTCAATGCTATCTCATTTAGGATGATCCGGTAAGTTCGTCAATAATATTATCATTCACAATCAATAAACTCTGATGCTATAATGTAATTATTTCATAGGAAGTGAAACCAGACAAAATACCAAATCCATCGGGCGTGGGTACAATAGAAGACTACTGGGGGCCGTCGAAGAAACTGCTCAATGACATACGATTTCTGGAATCTCTACAAAACTATGATAAGGACAACATTCCTCCACCAGTCATGAAGAAGCTAATGGCCACTGTGATGCAAGCCGATGGCTTTGTGCCGGAGAAAATCAGAGCCGTGTCTGTAGCTGCTGAGGGTAAGTTTATTGATGAATAAATACAATCTATATTTCGTAAAAATTGATCATGCTATGTTAGGACTTAGGAATAAGATTTTTTTTTCAAGTGGAGAAATCTTGCCTCGATACCCAAGGCTCCTGGAAAATTTTCCACTTGAAAAAAAGGGCAAATTATAATCAAGTATGTGAAACTACTAATTGAGTTATTTGCATTTAACGATCAGACAGAGTCATCACGACAGATTTGCATTTAAATTTTTCGTCATGATAGTGACGTAATATGTTTATTTTTATTTTATTTATATCTTGACCTGACGTAATATGTCGTGACCTGACCTGACGTAATATGTCGAGACCTGACCTGACTTGACGTGATGTGTAGTGACGTGCTGTGTCGTGATGTGCTGTGTCATGACGTGTCGTGTCGTGACATGATGTGTCGTGACGTGTTGTGTCGTGACGTGCTGTGTCATGGCGTGTTGTGTCGTGACGTGTTGTGTCGTGACGTGTTGTTTCGTGACGTGATATGTCATGACGTGCTGTGTCGTGACGCGAAGTTTCGTGATGCAACGTGTCGTGACGCAACGTTTCGTGTTGTGACATGGCATAATGTGATGTTTGATCACAATGACATATCACTAGGTATGTGCAAGTGGGTGATAGCGATGACGAAGTACGACAAGGTGGCGAAGGTGGTGGCGCCGAAGAAGCAGCGGCTCGCGGCCGCGCAGGCCGTGTACGATAAGGCGATGGCCGCGCTGGCGGTCAAACAGGCGCAGTTGAGGGAGGTATGATGTGATTTGAAGGTTTTAAATCGCTTTGTTCCTCAATCTGTCATTTGGGATTTTACATACATAGTTGGATAATTTGTTTTATATTTACGACATCGAAAAATATTTTGGAGAAAATGTGAAAAATAGTAGTTGTAGTATCCAGAAGGAGAGAGAGAAGAAAATTGTTGGGCATTCAATTTGTGTTAGTACTAAACGTGAGATAATCTTAAATTTAAGACCATTAAGGACCATGATAATTTTTTTATTATATTTCGTTAATTGAACTCTTCTCAAAAAGGTACAAGATAAATTAGCGAAACTAGAAGAAGCGCTATCAGAACAAAGCCGACAGCAAAAGATGTTAGACGACGAAGTAATGGACTGCAGCAACAAATTGAAACGAGCTGAAATGCTCATATCTGGTCTTGGTGGGGAGAAAACTAGATGGACACAAATCGCCAAAAATCTACGTGATACATATAATTCACTTACAGGTGATACATTCTAGCAAAGTTTAAAACTTTCTTTTGAGCGAATAAAGATGATTGATAGACTTTTTGTTGTAGGTGATATATTAATTGCCGCTGGTGTTATAGCGTATTTGGGACCATTTACAGCCGCTTTTAGACATGAACAGGTAATATATTTTCAACTATATTTTGTAAAATGACAAACTACGCATTTGATTAATTTTAGTGGACTATATTAGAAATTAGCTACGACTTCATTCCAGAAAATAGTATCTTTCCTAGTAATAATATGTTTCCAATGCTCAATTCAAAGTTTGATTAAACTACATACATAATCAAAATTGAACATGCATTATGTTATTCCTCGTATTAATCGAAGATATCCATAGAATTCTAGTTTGTAAAGCAAGATATCTGCTTAGATTGAATCTCGAGTTGGACTGCATGTCCGGGAATACTAACGTATAATTTGATTCATATCTATTCAACGTCTGAAAGCGTTCAGCGTCTCGGATATAATTCGTTACAGCTGAGTTGCTGAATATAACTGATGTGAATAATACCAATAGAGTACTCTGCTTGGAAATACAATTTATTACTCATAGCTTCAATTCTGTACTTAGAGCTAAAATATAATGTTTATAAAATATCATGCACCACGACCGATTTGTCTTCATTATTTAAATTAAAAAAAAGGCAATAGCCTCACAAAACTATTGTTTCGTAAATTCGTTTATTGTTTTTTTATAAACATATTTTAATAGATTTTTAATATAATATGAACTTATAAGAGATTTCGTAACTTATGAAAGGGTTTATAATATTTGTTTAAGTTATTCTTTCCATGAAAAGGTAATTTTGTAATAGGTATGCCATTTTAGCTAAGTATTTCAGATGAATTATATATATAGTTGGCTATGAAATATACAATTGTTATTATTTTAATGTAATTGATCTTTACCTTAACTAAAATTTTAAAAAGGCTACTTGAAATGTTTACTAACAGCTCTACTAAAAAATCACGAAACTATTGTTAGCACCTCGAACCGTTGAGCTAACAATGTAAGTGAACATACATATGAACTTTTTTTAAGACTCAATTAAGGTTTATCTTGAATTTATTTACATTTTCGACTTTTTATAATAAAAAAATACAAGACCGTCTTTATTCAAACTTTAAAATGTAAAGTTGTCTATAGACGAGTGATTCTAATAAAAAAATGGTTGCCTGTAAAGTCGGTTTTACGGGCGAAGATTTTACGTGACAACGTCTTTTTCTCGGTAGTATATTTATGTGCTGCGCGCGCGGCAGACCGCGGGCCTCTCTCTCGTTCGGTGACTCATCGTAACGTTACCGAGCGTTACACTTTTTCATAAGTGACTCCCAGTCGCAACCTAATTTAAGACGTTGTCACGTCAAAAAAAATAACTAAATGTTTAGATCATAAAATTTGTTTCGTGTATCGAAATTTTCAATAAAGATGTCGTCCTTGTCCTTATTATTGTTATTTATTCCATAATTATTTGCCCAAAAGGTAAGTAAATGGGCCCGCGCATGCCACGAGTGCGGTATTGTGTGCACGCTTAACTTCAGCCTCATCAAGGTGCTGGGCGAGCCCGTTACCATACAGCAGTGGAATATAGATGGCCTGCCATCTGATGACTTCAGCGTAGAGAGCGCCATTATTATCATGTTAGTAGTTTTTATAGCTTTTTTTTAATTATTAGTATGTCAATCTAAGTAAGTAAATGGGCTCGAGAGTGTCACAAGTGTGGCATCGTGTGCACGCTTAACTTAAGCCTCATCAATGTGCTGGGCGAGCCCGTCACTATCCAGCAGTGGAATATCGACGGCCTGCCCTCTGATGACTTTAGTGTGGAGAGTGCTATTATCATCATGTTAGTGGCTTTTTGGGCTGTTTTATTATTGGTATTTTATTTAAAAAAGGTAAGTAAGTAGGCTCAGGAGTGCCAAGAGTGTGGCATTGTGTGCACGCACAACTTCATCCTCATCAAGGTGCTCAGTAAGCCCGTCACTATCCAGCAGTGGAATATCGACGGCCTGCCCTCTGATGACTTTAGTGTGGAAAGCGCTATTATCATCATGTTAGTGGATTTTATGGCCTGTTTTAATAGTTGTATTAGCTGTACCCCGCGGACAAAACCTTTAGCAATAATGGACTTTTCGTATTTCAAAACTTTGGTGGTTTGAATAAGGTTCGACTTGCCCCTATTTGATCCTGCCTATGTTTAGATGTGAAAGTATAGTAGATAGAAAGACATACATTAAAATTATTAATTTTAGCATGCATGACACTAGATAACTTCTGATATATGTATTTTGAATAAACTGTATATTTTATGCAAGCATAATAGTATGAAAAATTTTGAAGATCAATATGAACCGTACCGTACAACATTACCGATGTTAATCTACTGATGGATGAAAAATTTCAATTTTGTCGTTATTAGTTTTTCTTTTATTATATCTCGTATAACGTCCCGAGTTTAATCATATTATTTTCTTTCAATACTCATACAATTTAATGTAAATACCGTCGACTCGGTCTCGAACTCTTGACCTATAGAACCCTATTGAAACTTTAATCGAGGCCTTCAATAGCAGAAAACCACGGCTAGATATATTCCATTAGCGGAAGATTGTTTATTGTTCCAAATAGAAATCAATTTCAGAATATCTAAGTTTAAAATAAGTCGTAACATAATATAACACTAGTGGTCCGCCCCGGCTTCGTCCGTGGTACCTACATGCTTAAACTATCCTATCTCTCAAGTTGGATCGAACTGCACATGGTGTGCGAATTTTATTATAATCGGTTAAGTGGTTTAGGAGTCCATTGAGGACAAACATTGTGACACGAGATTTATATATATTAAGATAAGAATAATGTTATGGTACTTAATCTATTCCAGTCCCGAATTAATGCGCATTCATGAGCTAAAAGCTAGTTACTGGGTCGGTGAACAAAATATTGTTTATGAATGTGGATTTTCTAAATGATATCTCTTCTATTATAAGCGTAGGTAGGCAAAATAAGACAAAAAATAATCATGTTTACTAATTGTTCGACTAGGTTGCATTGCATTAGTCTAATGTGTATATTACTTCATTACTTTGTCCCGTCTGCAATCGCAAACTTAGTTAAAATTTGTAAAAAAATTGCAAATATTTATAAATTGCATTTATATAGGTTTTGGCAAATTATCAAAATTATATTTTGATCTTAACTACCTATTGAAAAAATTTAAAACTTTAAGGAATGCTCGTCGCTGGCCTCTCATGATTGATCCACAAGGACAGGCAAACAGATGGATTAAAAATATGGAGAAGCCTAACAATTTGTGTGTTGTAAGAATGACTCAAGCAGACTTGGGACGAGTTCTGGAAAATGCTGTCCAGTTTGGACAACCGGTATTTTATATTATATTACTTTATTATTAGATGCAGTTTGGCTTGGTAGTTGGTACTAAAATTCGTTATTGTTTTCAAGGTGTTATTGGAGAATGTTCTAGAGGAACTGGATCCAATGTTGGAACCCTTACTACAGCAGCAAACATTCCGACAGGGAGGTGCACTGTGTATTAAAATTGGGGACACGATTGTTGAATATAGCAAAGAATTTAAGTATGTATCGAAACTAACAATTTTATTATTCCCATCTGAACTCCTGACCTTGTCTGGTTTAGAGCAGACTTATTTCGGGCGATCTAGCTTTAGAGAACAAGTAAAGGCACTATATTGATTAAAACGGCACAATCGTTTTGAATACCTACATCAAAATTGTGCTTGAGTAAATGTAAATTGTAATAAATATTTCAATTGTTTTGTCATAGAAAAAAGCTTTCAATTCAGTAATTAATCAAGTCGATAAAATTTAATTTAAAATGCCCAGGCTCTACATCAGCACGAAGCTAGCTAATCCGCACTACTTGCCCGAAGTTGGCGTGCGAGTGACTCTAGTGAACTTCATGCTAGCTAAGGACGGTTTACAAGCACAGTTACTGGCGCGAGTAGTAGCTCGTGAGAGACCAGATCTCCAACAAGCGAAAGCAGACCTTACCACACAAGGTGCAGAACATAGAAGATTGCTACAGGAGATCGAGAAGAAGATTTTGAATGTACTGTCCACGTCAGAGCACCTGTTGGAAGATGAGGAGGCTGTACAGGTTAGTGAAACTATTGCTGGGGACGTTTAGTTTCTGGATCCAGCTCAAAGGACCAATAGAATTTTTTAAGAAATGTATGAAAAATGTATTTCTTAATTGTTTATGCGTCTCTATAAAATGACTATAGTGTCAGTGGCTATCATCTGTGATGTTTTAAAATAACTAATTATAGTTTTATTGAGCGAAATAATAATGCGTTGTTCTTTAAAAATTCGAAACATTTAAAACTTTTTATATTTTGTCTACTTTTATTTCATAAGAAAGAACGAAAAAGCTCAATCAATAAAGACAGGTTCTTTACATTGTATTTTGTAATTAAATATTTTATTGAATGCATAAAAATACACATAACAAATAAATAATAACAGCAGTAATTCAACAAAATTCCATTTAACAGATTCTAAACTCGGCGAAGGACACGTCGAACGAAATCAAAGAGAAGCAAGAGGTTGCGATGATTACGGAGAAGGCGATCGATACGGCGCGAGACGATTACGTGCCCATCGCCGTGCATTCCACCAATCTGTTCTTCCTTATAGGTTGCTATTTATAATAGTTTATATTATATTTAATAGATACTCTGTATGCTTGTTTTTGTTTGTGTTTTTCTCAAATAATGACATTCTATATGCCTCATTCAAATTCGTTGCTTTGCTATACAAAAGTTTTCTTTAATTCCCACCACTACAATTACTTCTTTAATAACAACCCTGATTATTTCAATGATATCTGAGAACTAAAATATTTCCTATCACCACAGCATCCCTATCGAACATCGACCCCATGTACCAGTACTCGCTGGGTTGGTTCGAGGGGCTGTTCACCAGTTCCATTGACAATACAGAAAAGGTGGAAGAAATTCCCGAACGGTTGGCTATACTGCGGGCGCACTTTACATACTCGCTATATGCTAATATCTGCAGGAGTTTGTTCGAAAAGGTGTGAGGGTAGTTGTAGATTCAGAAATGCGCTTAAGAAAAATTTTTGTATTTGGAATATTTTGGTACCTAGTTTTTCACTTTGTTTAATGAATTTTGCTATTATTGACTATTGTATAACAATGATGAATAATTATTATAATAATTGCATGGTGACTTTCATTGATTAGGTTCTCTTCACTACTCGAGTAGCTCCTCACAAAAAATAAACAGCTAGTATTAATTTGCAGCCATTCATTATATTCCTACAAACTTGTTCCCTTCACAAAAGACTTCAACTAACTCAACATAAAACAACAAACACAAAAAAAAATAGAATTAAAAACAGCCACATTAATCACAATGTATTTGACATAACAGGACAAAATAGTATTCTCTCTTCTACTAACGATCACGATAATGGTGGCCGAAGGGCGTCTAGAGCGCAGCAACGTGATGTTCCTATTGAGTGGAGCGCAACCGCGGCACGTGCGACCCAACCCTGTTTCCTTTCTCAGTCCACAGGCCTGGGGGGATTTTAACTCGTGAGTATAGAAGAGAGCAAGTATAAGGGTAGAGAAAATGGTGAATGTTGGATAGAGATTAGGAAACAGGAATAAAAAGTGTTAGAGATAGGAAGAGAAAGATTGAAGAAGGAAATAGGGTTAGAGGTACATGGCAAGGATGAAAAATAAGGAGAGAAACAATGAGAGGATGATGATGAAGAAGCGATGAATAAGTGTGTAGATGTGTGGCTGTCTGGCAACTGTAGAATCGTTTAAAAGACACTGAAACAATCTGCTAAAGCCTTTCGTTAAAATGCGTAAATTCAAATTCATGTTTTCAAAGACCAAAGTGAAGTCTTATACAGTTAGGAATTCGGTTGAAATAATTAAGTTTGAGTAATCCCTTCTTTTTAGTAGTAATTTAAATTAATAAAGTTTAATATCGGCAATAAAGGTTAATATCGTTATTTTTCTTCAATCTTATTCAGATATATATAGTAGGTATAAGCATTTCCTGTAATTTTGGCGTTTTCAAATAGTTCCACTATTTTATTCTTATAGAAAAGCACAAATCTTTAACTTTCTAAACCCCGATGAAAACTTTTGGCCAGTGTTTTTGCAATCTATAAAGATTACTGTAAAACTTAATCTTATTAGCTGAACAAAGTTAGCTGGCAAGCTTTATCCTTTTCTCTTTTTTAACGATATGAACATAGCTTTTATTCTTACGATACTTTTCTGTTAAAGGCATAGTTTTATCAAACCTGTTGCAAACTTAGCGAATTATGAGAATGTTGTCTATCTATCTCCCAATGGTAGAACAATTTTATTAAATTTTCTTAGGCGTCAGTTTAAAAACAATATCTCCAAACTCCAGTACAAAACATGCCATTTAATTCACGATACAGGTTGAACGAAATGGACGACTTCCATGGAATCCTGGACCACTTCCTAGCTAACATTCCCGCGTGGGAGGCGTACTGTGACACGCCTGATCCGCACAACCAGCCGCTACCAGAGCCGTGGAATACGAAACTGGGCATGTTTCAGGTCTGTAGAAGATGGAGACTTAATGACGTTTCGGGTCTGGATAAAGTTTCTTAGTCAAAACTTTATAATTTACTATAATTGGAAACTGTTCAACTAAATAGTTATGCTCTGGAACATGGAGCTGGATATACTTTTGGTGATGAATGATAAAAATAGCAGCATAACACAGAATCTTATGTAACTTTTTTCTGGCGTTTGTTAATAATATTGTTTGCCCATTTTCTATTGCTTAAATCTTACCTATGTTTTATCGTAATGACTATACTTTGGATATTAAATGCCTATTAATTATAGAAAATGATGGTCCTGCGATGCATGCGTTTTGACATGATGGTGCCGGCTGTGCAAAACTTTGCTGAAGGTAACATGATTTGCTTGTTCTTTCTTTCTTTGATATCTTAAATCTTTCAAAAGTCAAGTCGTTTTGATTGTTGCTTCGTTAAGACCTCCGATTTTATCTTCGATATGTAAGTCATCGTGTTAGATATTTCTAATTAAACGTCCACCACTGTCCGTAAAAAAAAAGACGGGTTGCACTCCGGGAGTGCCGGCAGAAGTGAAAACTTGATTATTAACGTTCAGCATGTTTGATATTTTGGAATGGTATCCGTCTTACGCATGGAATATAAGGGCTAAAAAAAAAAAAATCCGTCTTACGCTTTTTCGATCAGGCTACGTGTCCTGACGCGAGTTTAAGATTTTATACCCAACGCCGCTAAAGAAGTTTTCACTTCAATAACCGATGTGTGCAGCACAAATGGGGCGGCAGTTCGTGGAGCCGCCGCTGTTCGACCTGGCGTCGTCGTACGCGGACTCGCACTGCTGCATCCCGCTGCTGTTCGTGCTCACGCCCGGCTCCGACCCCATGGGCACGCTGCTCAAGTTCGCTGACGATCAGGTGCATATATCACCATATACATACACACACACGTCGTCGTACGCGGACTCGCACTGCTGCATCCCGCTGCTGTTCGTGCTCACGCCCGGCTCCGACCCCATGGGCACGCTGCTCAAGTTCGCTGACGATCAGGTGCATATATCACCATATACATACACACACACGTCGTCGTACGCGGACTCGCACTGCTGCATCCCGCTGCTGTTCGTGCTCACGCCCGGCTCCGACCCCATGGGCACGCTGCTCAAGTTCGCTGACGATCAGGTGCATATATCACCATATACATACACACACACGTCGTCGTACGCGGACTCGCACTGCTGCATCCCGCTGCTGTTCGTGCTCACGCCCGGCTCCGACCCCATGGGCACGCTGCTCAAGTTCGCTGACGATCAGGTGCATATATCACCATATACATACACACACACGTCGTCGTACGCGGACTCGCACTGCTGCATCCCGCTGCTGTTCGTGCTCACGCCCGGCTCCGACCCCATGGGCACGCTGCTCAAGTTCGCTGACGATCAGGTGCATATATCACCATATACATACACACACACGTCGTCGTACGCGGACTCGCACTGCTGCATCCCGCTGCTGTTCGTGCTCACGCCCGGCTCCGACCCCATGGGCACGCTGCTCAAGTTCGCTGACGATCAGGTGCATATATCACCATATACATACACACACACGTCGTCGTACGCGGACTCGCACTGCTGCATCCCGCTGCTGTTCGTGCTCACGCCCGGCTCCGACCCCATGGGCACGCTGCTCAAGTTCGCTGACGATCAGGTGCATATATCACCATATACATACACACACACGTCGTCGTACGCGGACTCGCACTGCTGCATCCCGCTGCTGTTCGTGCTCACGCCCGGCTCCGACCCCATGGGCACGCTGCTCAAGTTCGCTGACGATCAGGTGCATATATCACCATATACATACACACACACGTCGTCGTACGCGGACTCGCACTGCTGCATCCCGCTGCTGTTCGTGCTCACGCCCGGCTCCGACCCCATGGGCACGCTGCTCAAGTTCGCTGACGATCAGGTGCATATATCACCATATACATACACACACACGTCGTCGTACGCGGACTCGCACTGCTGCATCCCGCTGCTGTTCGTGCTCACGCCCGGCTCCGACCCCATGGGCACGCTGCTCAAGTTCGCTGACGATCAGGTGCATATATCACCATATACATACACACACACGTCGTCGTACGCGGACTCGCACTGCTGCATCCCGCTGCTGTTCGTGCTCACGCCCGGCTCCGACCCCATGGGCACGCTGCTCAAGTTCGCTGACGATCAGGTGCATATATCACCATATACATACACACACACGTCGTCGTACGCGGACTCGCACTGCTGCATCCCGCTGCTGTTCGTGCTCACGCCCGGCTCCGACCCCATGGGCACGCTGCTCAAGTTCGCTGACGATCAGGTGCATATATCACCATATACATACACACACACGTCGTCGTACGCGGACTCGCACTGCTGCATCCCGCTGCTGTTCGTGCTCACGCCCGGCTCCGACCCCATGGGCACGCTGCTCAAGTTCGCTGACGATCAGGTGCATATATCACCATATACATACACACACACGTCGTCGTACGCGGACTCGCACTGCTGCATCCCGCTGCTGTTCGTGCTCACGCCCGGCTCCGACCCCATGGGCACGCTGCTCAAGTTCGCTGACGATCAGGTGCATATATCACCATATACATACACACACACGTCGTCGTACGCGGACTCGCACTGCTGCATCCCGCTGCTGTTCGTGCTCACGCCCGGCTCCGACCCCATGGGCACGCTGCTCAAGTTCGCTGACGATCAGGTGCATATATCACCATATACATACACACACACGTCGTCGTACGCGGACTCGCACTGCTGCATCCCGCTGCTGTTCGTGCTCACGCCCGGCTCCGACCCCATGGGCACGCTGCTCAAGTTCGCTGACGATCAGGTGCATATATCACCATATACATACACACACACGTCGTCGTACGCGGACTCGCACTGCTGCATCCCGCTGCTGTTCGTGCTCACGCCCGGCTCCGACCCCATGGGCACGCTGCTCAAGTTCGCTGACGATCAGGTGCATATATCACCATATACATACACACACACGTCGTCGTACGCGGACTCGCACTGCTGCATCCCGCTGCTGTTCGTGCTCACGCCCGGCTCCGACCCCATGGGCACGCTGCTCAAGTTCGCTGACGATCAGGTGCATATATCACCATATACATACACACACACGTCGTCGTACGCGGACTCGCACTGCTGCATCCCGCTGCTGTTCGTGCTCACGCCCGGCTCCGACCCCATGGGCACGCTGCTCAAGTTCGCTGACGATCAGGTGCATATATCACCATATACATACACACACACGTCGTCGTACGCGGACTCGCACTGCTGCATCCCGCTGCTGTTCGTGCTCACGCCCGGCTCCGACCCCATGGGCACGCTGCTCAAGTTCGCTGACGATCAGGTGCATATATCACCATATACATACACACACACGTCGTCGTACGCGGACTCGCACTGCTGCATCCCGCTGCTGTTCGTGCTCACGCCCGGCTCCGACCCCATGGGCACGCTGCTCAAGTTCGCTGACGATCAGGTGCATATATCACCATATACATACACACACACGTCGTCGTACGCGGACTCGCACTGCTGCATCCCGCTGCTGTTCGTGCTCACGCCCGGCTCCGACCCCATGGGCACGCTGCTCAAGTTCGCTGACGATCAGGTGCATATATCACCATATACATACACACACACGTCGTCGTACGCGGACTCGCACTGCTGCATCCCGCTGCTGTTCGTGCTCACGCCCGGCTCCGACCCCATGGGCACGCTGCTCAAGTTCGCTGACGATCAGGTGCATATATCACCATATACATACACACACACGTCGTCGTACGCGGACTCGCACTGCTGCATCCCGCTGCTGTTCGTGCTCACGCCCGGCTCCGACCCCATGGGCACGCTGCTCAAGTTCGCTGACGATCAGGTGCATATATCACCATATACATACACACACACGTCGTCGTACGCGGACTCGCACTGCTGCATCCCGCTGCTGTTCGTGCTCACGCCCGGCTCCGACCCCATGGGCACGCTGCTCAAGTTCGCTGACGATCAGGTGCATATATCACCATATACATACACACACACGTCGTCGTACGCGGACTCGCACTGCTGCATCCCGCTGCTGTTCGTGCTCACGCCCGGCTCCGACCCCATGGGCACGCTGCTCAAGTTCGCTGACGATCAGGTGCATATATCACCATATACATACACACACACGTCGTCGTACGCGGACTCGCACTGCTGCATCCCGCTGCTGTTCGTGCTCACGCCCGGCTCCGACCCCATGGGCACGCTGCTCAAGTTCGCTGACGATCAGGTGCATATATCACCATATACATACACACACACGTCGTCGTACGCGGACTCGCACTGCTGCATCCCGCTGCTGTTCGTGCTCACGCCCGGCTCCGACCCCATGGGCACGCTGCTCAAGTTCGCTGACGATCAGGTGCATATATCACCATATACATACACACACACGTCGTCGTACGCGGACTCGCACTGCTGCATCCCGCTGCTGTTCGTGCTCACGCCCGGCTCCGACCCCATGGGCACGCTGCTCAAGTTCGCTGACGATCAGGTGCATATATCACCATATACATACACACACACGTCGTCGTACGCGGACTCGCACTGCTGCATCCCGCTGCTGTTCGTGCTCACGCCCGGCTCCGACCCCATGGGCACGCTGCTCAAGTTCGCTGACGATCAGGTGCATATATCACCATATACATACACACACACGTCGTCGTACGCGGACTCGCACTGCTGCATCCCGCTGCTGTTCGTGCTCACGCCCGGCTCCGACCCCATGGGCACGCTGCTCAAGTTCGCTGACGATCAGGTGCATATATCACCATATACATACACACACACGTCGTCGTACGCGGACTCGCACTGCTGCATCCCGCTGCTGTTCGTGCTCACGCCCGGCTCCGACCCCATGGGCACGCTGCTCAAGTTCGCTGACGATCAGGTGCATATATCACCATATACATACACACACACGTCGTCGTACGCGGACTCGCACTGCTGCATCCCGCTGCTGTTCGTGCTCACGCCCGGCTCCGACCCCATGGGCACGCTGCTCAAGTTCGCTGACGATCAGGTGCATATATCACCATATACATACACACACACGTCGTCGTACGCGGACTCGCACTGCTGCATCCCGCTGCTGTTCGTGCTCACGCCCGGCTCCGACCCCATGGGCACGCTGCTCAAGTTCGCTGACGATCAGGTGCATATATCACCATATACATACACACACACGTCGTCGTACGCGGACTCGCACTGCTGCATCCCGCTGCTGTTCGTGCTCACGCCCGGCTCCGACCCCATGGGCACGCTGCTCAAGTTCGCTGACGATCAGGTGCATATATCACCATATACATACACACACACGTCGTCGTACGCGGACTCGCACTGCTGCATCCCGCTGCTGTTCGTGCTCACGCCCGGCTCCGACCCCATGGGCACGCTGCTCAAGTTCGCTGACGATCAGGTGCATATATCACCATATACATACACACACACGTCGTCGTACGCGGACTCGCACTGCTGCATCCCGCTGCTGTTCGTGCTCACGCCCGGCTCCGACCCCATGGGCACGCTGCTCAAGTTCGCTGACGATCAGGTGCATATATCACCATATACATACACACACACGTCGTCGTACGCGGACTCGCACTGCTGCATCCCGCTGCTGTTCGTGCTCACGCCCGGCTCCGACCCCATGGGCACGCTGCTCAAGTTCGCTGACGATCAGGTGCATATATCACCATATACATACACACACACGTCGTCGTACGCGGACTCGCACTGCTGCATCCCGCTGCTGTTCGTGCTCACGCCCGGCTCCGACCCCATGGGCACGCTGCTCAAGTTCGCTGACGATCAGGTGCATATATCACCATATACATACACACACACGTCGTCGTACGCGGACTCGCACTGCTGCATCCCGCTGCTGTTCGTGCTCACGCCCGGCTCCGACCCCATGGGCACGCTGCTCAAGTTCGCTGACGATCAGGTGCATATATCACCATATACATACACACACACGTCGTCGTACGCGGACTCGCACTGCTGCATCCCGCTGCTGTTCGTGCTCACGCCCGGCTCCGACCCCATGGGCACGCTGCTCAAGTTCGCTGACGATCAGGTGCATATATCACCATATACATACACACACACGTCGTCGTACGCGGACTCGCACTGCTGCATCCCGCTGCTGTTCGTGCTCACGCCCGGCTCCGACCCCATGGGCACGCTGCTCAAGTTCGCTGACGATCAGGTGCATATATCACCATATACATACACACACACGTCGTCGTACGCGGACTCGCACTGCTGCATCCCGCTGCTGTTCGTGCTCACGCCCGGCTCCGACCCCATGAGCACGCTGCTCAAGTTCGCTGACGATCAGGTGCATATATCACCATATACATACACACACACGTCGTCGTACGCGGACTCGCACTGCTGCATCCCGCTGCTGTTCGTGCTCACGCCCGGCTCCGACCCCATGGGCACGCTGCTCAAGTTCGCTGACGATCAGGTGCATATATCACCATATACATACACACACACGTCGTCGTACGCGGACTCGCACTGCTGCATCCCGCTGCTGTTCGTGCTCACGCCCGGCTCCGACCCCATGGGCACGCTGCTCAAGTTCGCTGACGATCAGGTGCATATATCACCATATACATACACACACACGTCGTCGTACGCGGACTCGCACTGCTGCATCCCGCTGCTGTTCGTGCTCACGCCCGGCTCCGACCCCATGGGCACGCTGCTCAAGTTCGCTGACGATCAGGTGCATATATCACCATATACATACACACACACGTCGTCGTACGCGGACTCGCACTGCTGCATCCCGCTGCTGTTCGTGCTCACGCCCGGCTCCGACCCCATGGGCACGCTGCTCAAGTTCGCTGACGATCAGGTGCATATATCACCATATACATACACACACACGTCGTCGTACGCGGACTCGCACTGCTGCATCCCGCTGCTGTTCGTGCTCACGCCCGGCTCCGACCCCATGGGCACGCTGCTCAAGTTCGCTGACGATCAGGTGCATATATCACCATATACATACACACACACGTCGTCGTACGCGGACTCGCACTGCTGCATCCCGCTGCTGTTCGTGCTCACGCCCGGCTCCGACCCCATGGGCACGCTGCTCAAGTTCGCTGACGATCAGGTGCATATATCACCATATACATACACACACACGTCGTCGTACGCGGACTCGCACTGCTGCATCCCGCTGCTGTTCGTGCTCACGCCCGGCTCCGACCCCATGGGCACGCTGCTCAAGTTCGCTGACGATCAGGTGCATATATCACCATATACATACACACACACGTCGTCGTACGCGGACTCGCACTGCTGCATCCCGCTGCTGTTCGTGCTCACGCCCGGCTCCGACCCCATGGGCACGCTGCTCAAGTTCGCTGACGATCAGGTGCATATATCACCATATACATACACACACACGTCGTCGTACGCGGACTCGCACTGCTGCATCCCGCTGCTGTTCGTGCTCACGCCCGGCTCCGACCCCATGGGCACGCTGCTCAAGTTCGCTGACGATCAGGTGCATATATCACCATATACATACACACACACGTCGTCGTACGCGGACTCGCACTGCTGCATCCCGCTGCTGTTCGTGCTCACGCCCGGCTCCGACCCCATGGGCACGCTGCTCAAGTTCGCTGACGATCAGGTGCATATATCACCATATACATACACACACACGTCGTCGTACGCGGACTCGCACTGCTGCATCCCGCTGCTGTTCGTGCTCACGCCCGGCTCCGACCCCATGGGCACGCTGCTCAAGTTCGCTGACGATCAGGTGCATATATCACCATATACATACACACACACGTCGTCGTACGCGGACTCGCACTGCTGCA
This sequence comes from Colias behrii, assembly GCA_029959065.1. NCBI lineage: Eukaryota > Metazoa > Arthropoda > Insecta > Lepidoptera > Pieridae > Colias > Colias behrii. Next base: position 11,107,144 of record JARWMC010000003.1, read on the forward strand.
TCCCGCTGCTGTTCGTGCTCACGCCCGGCTCCGACCCCATGGGCACGCTGCTCAAGTTCGCTGACGATCAGGTGCATATATCACCATATACATACACACACACGTCGTCGTACGCGGACTCGCACTGCTGCATCCCGCTGCTGTTCGTGCTCACGCCCGGCTCCGACCCCATGGGCACGCTGCTCAAGTTCGCTGACGATCAGGTGCATATATCACCATATACATACACACACACGTCGTCGTACGCGGACTCGCACTGCTGCATCCCGCTGCTGTTCGTGCTCACGCCCGGCTCCGACCCCATGGGCACGCTGCTCAAGTTCGCTGACGATCAGGTGCATATATCACCATATACATACACACACACGTCGTCGTACGCGGACTCGCACTGCTGCATCCCGCTGCTGTTCGTGCTCACGCCCGGCTCCGACCCCATGGGCACGCTGCTCAAGTTCGCTGACGATCAGGTGCATATATCACCATATACATACACACACACGTCGTCGTACGCGGACTCGCACTGCTGCATCCCGCTGCTGTTCGTGCTCACGCCCGGCTCCGACCCCATGGGCACGCTGCTCAAGTTCGCTGACGATCAGGTGCATATATCACCATATACATACACACACACGTCGTCGTACGCGGACTCGCACTGCTGCATCCCGCTGCTGTTCGTGCTCACGCCCGGCTCCGACCCCATGGGCACGCTGCTCAAGTTCGCTGACGATCAGGTGCACACACCACCATATACGCACACACATACCAGAATACCATACTTCGTATTTTGCTACCTGATTTCTGCCTTTTAAAGTTTATAGGGTATTGGTGTCCAGTTCAAACGGAAATAGTAATGTAAAATAGATCTTATAGCTGCGATTTGTGTTGTGTAATTAAAAATTTTGTATGTTATAGAACTCAATTTTAGATAGAAATATAATTTTTGGTACAGGTGGTCTCACAGTGTAATGGCAATCAAATTTCAAGGTGACAATATCTTTGTAAAACTATAATAGGTAACCGAATGCTTAAAATGTGGTGGTAATACCAAAATCCTGCTCAAGTCTTGCAACCAATGCTATAAAGATGTAATTACCATCTAAACTGTTAGTTTCTATTCATCTAGCCTATTAGGATTTCAGACCATTATAATACAAACAAATCCTGTCCAAGTCAGCTCTGATACAATAAACACGTTGCTAGGGTTTCGGTTCGTTCCGCCTGTTTTAATAATATTTTATATGTACACAATAACGCTTACTTACACACAAAAGTAGGAGATAGACATTGTTATGACACAAGAAACGGAAATAAAATTGAAATGCCATTTTTCTGGCTAGCTAAAGTTAAAAATTCATTTATGGGTCAAGGTATACGCTTTTACAACAGAATTCGTCATAATATTAAAGATTTTAGTAGTTCTAAATTTAAAACTTATATAAAAAATGTACTAGTTCAGAGAGCCTATTACAGTATTAAGGAATATATGGACGATAAAAACCTCCATGGGTTGTCGCGTAAAAACCACAGGACAGTTCTTTGGCATATTACTATAATATATGATGTTACATATGTAATTTGTAAAATTGTAAAACGGACATGATTAAAAAGAGCAACTATGGAGTTTCTTGCCGATTCTTCTCCGTAGATACTGCTTTCCGAATCGGTGGTAAATGTTAAAAATATGTACCTAATGACGTTTCAAAAGTGCTTCTAGAAGAAGTCTAATTGAATAAATAAATGTTTGAGTTTGAGTTTGAGTTTGAGTTTGTTCTCTCTCTCTCTCGGGCAGGGGCAGAACTCAACAGCGGTGAAGCTGATCGACAAGGAGCATACAATATAACTTCCCAGAATGTTGCCCAAGTCTTCTCTAAAACAATATACACGTTGTTAGGGCTTCGGTTCGTCCCGTCTGTTCTCGCTGTCCCTGGGGCAGGGGCAGGGCCCGATCGCGGTGAAGCTGATCGACGAGGGCGTGCGCAGCGGCACGTGGGTCGTGCTGCAGAACTGCCACCTCGCCAAGAGCTGGATGCCGATGTTGGAGAAGGTGGGTACTAACCAAAGGCAAGAGTTTGAGTTGATTGTAATAATTGTAAATGGAAACCAATTTCAAATCTACCTGAAAAATGAATTTTATTAAAATGTTATTTATTTAACAATTTAATAACACAGAAAAATTTAATAAAATAGTTTATATATCCTTCTATAATTGATTAAAATTATTTTTGTGTGTTTGTGTTTGTTTTGACGTCAGTATTAAATTAAAAGTTTAGATCTGAGCGTTGTACATTTTCTCATATTTTCTTGCAGTAATGAGAGCTTTTATAATGCAGGATTAAAGTGTAAAAATTCTAGGAATAATAAATAAATAAATAAATGATGACGCTGCTTTATTCCAGTATAGGTACATAACTTTTATTTTGTTTTGTGAAAAACACCAAGGCTTTACATGACACAATTTATTTATTCATATAATATGTGCAATCTTTATTAATTACTGCTTCGTTTTCAATTGATTCCATTTTGATGGTTCGAACTAAAAACACTGAGTAATTTAAGCGCAGCAGACACCAATCATTTTTCTAACTCGATCCCGTCGGCGTACAATGCACGTGAAATATTACGAAAAAGTTTCGACGAAAAATTTGCATCAATTTTAAACTAGTATTTTTTATTTTATGTTGCTTTTAAAATTTTATAAAATTCGCAGCTCTATAAAACCGGGCAGATAGATATGCATGATGTATATCGTAACTAATACGCAATTTGTTTTATGATAGAGTATAAATCTGTAATACTTTCGGTAGCATCGCTTATTCTTTGTCCAATTTGTCTATATAACAAGTACCTATCATTAAAATATTTCTCTCTGAAAGAACGAACGGATTGATGAGAGTATATTTGTTGCTCTTTCTCGCAAAAACTATTGAACGGATTTGACTGAAATATGGTTTCCAGCAAGATTTGCTCTTACAATTATGTATGTAGGTAACTTTTATCTAGATGCAGTTAATAAATCTATAAATCCAATTTATAGATTTATTGTAAAAGTAGAAAAGAACTGAGTTTTCCCAATGGAATTATAATTTTTATTAATTTCATAATTCCACATATAATTAAAAGGCTAGAAAAAATATGTTTTCGTACAGATTTGTGAAGGATTGACACCAGACTCGACGCATCCCGACTTTAGGTTGTGGCTCACCTCATATCCCGCAGATCATTTCCCTGTCTATGTCTTACAAAATGGAGTCAAAATGACGAATGAACCTCCACAAGGTAAGAAAGACTCTATTATAGAAGTATATCCTAGAATAGTTCTTGATAGTTGTGTTTATGAGAAAATGTTTCGAAAAATAATTACTTTCTAAAAATTATGCCCAATCATCATTAAGTTAACGATAAGCTGTATTATGTAGAATCCATATTTGTCCAGCAAATATCAGAAGTATGAGGCACATTCGGTTAAATCATATTACAATATTTGTACCGAAACTCTTCCAAAACAGCTAGACTGATATTTCTTTTAGTTTTTGTCCATCTTCGATTGTCTGCGAAACGGTCATAAAGCTATTATTTATAGCTATTTCGCTCAAAGGCATAAAACGCGTAGAGCGAAAAAATTGCTCACGATGCGTTGGTCACAGTAAAAGAGAACGTGAAAATCATGTTGTGACTAACAAAAGCGATGTGGCGTTGAAAGATGGTCATGCCGCTTTCTGAAAAAGTTAAAATTTTGTATTCGACACTTTAAAATAATTGTTTCAAGTTGATTATAAAATCCTGTCCATCATGCTACTCTTTTACTATTTTTTCGTCCAATGTGCGTTTTCGGTCTTCGATCGTAACTTCGCTAAAGGATATCCTCACAACAAAGGTTGCCGGGATATTTACCTATATCGATGTCGCGTTAGGCCTCCGCGCGAACATAGCGCGCTCGTACCAGAGCGACCCGATCAACGACCCCGAGTGGTTCGAGGGCAACAAGCAGGGGGAGACGTTCAAGAAGCTGCTGTTCGCGCTGTGCTTCTTCCACGCGGTGGTGCAGGAGCGCCGCCAGTTCGGCCCGCTCGGCTGGAACATCCGCTACGAGTTCAACGAGACCGACCTGCGCATCAGCGTCACGCAGCTCTACATGTTCCTCAACGAGTACGACGTGAGTGTGCTGCTCTTGCTTCACATTTCACTTCCACGCGGTGGTGCAGGAGCGCCGCCAGTTCGGCCCGCTCGGCTGGAACATCCGCTACGAGTTCAACGAGACCGACCTGCGCATCAGCGTCACGCAGCTCTACATGTTCCTCAACGAGTACGACGTGAGTGTGCTGCTCTTGCTTCACATTTCACTTCCACGCGGTGGTGCAGGAGCGCCGCCAGTTCGGCCCGCTCGGCTGGAACATCCGCTACGAGTTCAACGAGACCGACCTGCGCATCAGCGTCACGCAGCTCTACATGTTCCTCAACGAGTACGACGTGAGTGTGCTGCTCTTGCTTCACATTTCACTTCCACGCGGTGGTGCAGGAGCGCCGCCAGTTCGGCCCGCTCGGCTGGAACATCCGCTACGAGTTCAACGAGACCGACCTGCGCATCAGCGTCACGCAGCTCTACATGTTCCTCAACGAGTACGACGTGAGTGTGCTGCTCTTGCTTCACATTTCACTTCCACGCGGTGGTGCAGGAGCGCCGCCAGTTCGGCCCGCTCGGCTGGAACATCCGCTACGAGTTCAACGAGACCGACCTGCGCATCAGCGTCACGCAGCTCTACATGTTCCTCAACGAGTACGACGTGAGTGTGCTGCTCTTGCTTCACATTTCACTTCCACGCGGTGGTGCAGGAGCGCCGCCAGTTCGGCCCGCTCGGCTGGAACATCCGCTACGAGTTCAACGAGACCGACCTGCGCATCAGCGTCACGCAGCTCTACATGTTCCTCAACGAGTACGACGTGAGTGTGCTGCTCTTGCTTCACATTTCACTTCCACGCGGTGGTGCAGGAGCGCCGCCAGTTCGGCCCGCTCGGCTGGAACATCCGCTACGAGTTCAACGAGACCGACCTGCGCATCAGCGTCACGCAGCTCTACATGTTCCTCAACGAGTACGACGTGAGTGTGCTGCTCTTGCTTCACATTTCACTTCCACGCGGTGGTGCAGGAGCGCCGCCAGTTCGGCCCGCTCGGCTGGAACATCCGCTACGAGTTCAACGAGACCGACCTGCGCATCAGCGTCACGCAGCTCTACATGTTCCTCAACGAGTACGACGTGAGTGTGCTGCTCTTGCTTCACATTTCACTTCCACGCGGTGGTGCAGGAGCGCCGCCAGTTCGGCCCGCTCGGCTGGAACATCCGCTACGAGTTCAACGAGACCGACCTGCGCATCAGCGTCACGCAGCTCTACATGTTCCTCAACGAGTACGACGTGAGTGTGCTGCTCTTGCTTCACATTTCACTTCCACGCGGTGGTGCAGGAGCGCCGCCAGTTCGGCCCGCTCGGCTGGAACATCCGCTACGAGTTCAACGAGACCGACCTGCGCATCAGCGTCACGCAGCTCTACATGTTCCTCAACGAGTACGACGTGAGTGTGCTGCTCTTGCTTCACATTTCACTAGCCTTCCGTCCGCGATTTCAAAGAAAAACCCGCATAGTTCCCGTTCTCGTGGGATTTCCGAGATAGAACCTATTCCATGTGTTAATCCAAGTTACCCTCTATATGTGTGCTAAATTTCATTGTAATCGGTTCAGTAGGTCAAACATACACATACACATCCATCCTCACAAACTTTAGCATTTATAATATTAGTGGGATAAGTAGGATAGGATTGCCTGGAAGAGTTTACTTGCTAGTAATAAGGCCGCCTTCTGTGTTGTATGTCCTATTTTAAGTCCTATTTATTGCACCTACTATTGTTATGTTGACAGCACAATAAAGTGTTTAAAATAATAAAATGAAATAAAACTTTCAAGCTATACGAGGGCCTTTAGCAGCTACAAGTTCAGAATAAAGTTCAGGTTTAGTGGTATCCAGCTCATCATGTTGCACAATGCCTTTGTGTCTTGTTGGTTGGAATGTTTGGCATAGCGTTATAATAGAGTAAGATCCCAGAGCGATAAGACATAACTTATTTTCTAAAAGATGAAACTTTAAGTTCTCAGTAGTGTCTCATGTACTTTGTATACCTGCGTGTTTGTGAAGTTTGCCCAGTGACACCTGGGCAGGTACCAGGTGAGAAAGGTGACTAAAAATAAGAGTTACTTTACTTAAATTTAGATGGCTGATTTTTAGATATATTATATAGAATATCATTCTCAAATGGTATCGCAAGTATCAGACACTTTTCATGGACCAAAACTTTTGTCAGACGCTTTAAAGCTCCACTTCCAAAAATAAATAAACTTTACTTATTTTTAAATGTCTGATTTTTTAATATGTTATCAACATAACTATTACAAAATTATATTTAATCAGTCAGACAAATTGGAATGACCAAAAATCCACTAAACACAAAAAATATTCGGCCGTGAGTACGAACGCGAGAGCATTATGCATGCGTTTCAGAGCGAGTGTATATATATGTGTATAGATAGTAACCCGGATCTCCTTCTTTAACTCACATTCTGTTTCAGTCTACTGTGTATGTGCGCGCAATGTATAGTATACATTATACCCGGCGCGGCGAATGATGATTCCTATGACACTGACAGTTATTCTCAAGAGACAAACTTGTAATGGCGTCACCATTAAATTAGAAACGTATTGGAGGCGTCTAAAAATGGCATTTATTAATTTTTATGTAGCTTTATGCCATAACAATGATATTCCGTTGGAATTATAACCATTCTTAACATTTACGAGAAATTATATCAATCTGACTTTGCGTTTACGTCCTACAAAACTTACATCGTTGGCATTTATCGACTAGTGCGGAAAGTATCGATAAACCAATTTCGATAATGGAAACGAGTTCACATTTTTTCCATGCTTAAGCTTCAGTTCATTCACTATTGAATGGAACAGAAGATCGCAGCGTAATTAATTCATTCATTACCGCTCGCGTTAATTTACTTACCTATGATAATATAAGTTTTTTAGACAAATTAAATGGGGGCTTCCATTTTCATGATAAAATAATATACACTGTGTTAAACGGGTTAAAAATTACGTGAAAATGATAAGGCACATTTTTATGCTTTGGAAAACTTTCGTTTTACTTACCTACTTAATCTATGCTAAAAAACTTAAATTAATACAACAACAACATAATAGACGTCAAAAATTTTAGTTAAAATTAATTTTATAATATTTGTAAAAACATGTTTACCAACGTCGCTGAATGCAAATCACGCCTTTGCCTATCAAATAGTAAAGTATCGACACGACCCATCATACGAGCAATCACTAAGACGAACTGTCATAGGAATCATCATTCGCCGCGCCGGGTATAATGTATACTATACATTGCGCGCACATACACAGTAGACTGAAACAGAATGTGAGTTAAAGAAGGAGAACCGGGTTACTATCTATACACATATATATACACTCGCTCTGAAACGCATGCATAATGCTCTCGCGTTCGTACTCACGGCCGAATATTTTTTGTGTTTAGTGGATTTTTGGTCATTCCAATTTGTCTGACTGATTAAATATAATTTTGTAATAGTTATGTTGATAACATATTAAAAAATCAGACATTAAAAAATAAGTAAAGTTTATTTATTTTTGGAAGTGGAGCTTTAAAGCGTCTGACAAAAGTTTTGGTCCATGAAAAGTGTCTGATACTTGCGATACCATTTGAGAATGATATTCTATATAATATATCTAAAAATCAGCCATCTAAATTTAAGTAAAGTAACTCTTATTTTTAGTCACCTTTCTCACCTGGTACCTGCCCAGGTGTCACTGGGCAAACTTCACAAACACGCAGGTATACAAAGTACAGGAGACACTACTGAGAACTTAAAGTTTCATCTTTTAGAAAATAAGTTATGTCTTATCGCTCTGGGATCTTGGACTATAAAAGAGCTTTTTCAATCTGGCAAAGTGATTAATCGCAGAAAAAAAAAGCATCTTTTAATTGACAATTTCCAAATAAACATAAATTATAAAACAAAATATATTGGTAAGGACGTGCAATTCGTCGCCCTACGCTACCTGACGGGCGAGTGCAACTACGGCGGGCGCGTGACGGACGACTGGGACCGGCGCTGTCTCAACACTATACTGTACAAGTTTTATAACCCACGTGCTATTGAGGAGGACAAGTATCCTCTGGATCCCACTGGTTAGTAACTCTCTTAGTAATGATGTATTTCAACCGACTTCAAAAATAGGAAGAGCTTCTCAATTCGACTTTTTTTGGCTTGATGACTTCGAAACTTTCAACTGAACAAATTTTGCTGATTGTCTTTTTTATAATTATTTGAAATCTAGTGCTTCTCGGCTTATCCCATTACATTTTTTGTAAATCTTTGACTATTTGAAGGCGATATAGCTTACTGTTTTAAAAAATACTTTTGCCTGTTCTTATATTATGTTTCTAAAATACTCATGTCAGTAATAGTATGTGTATAGTGTATTTTATGAAAAATATTTCACTAGGCATATACCACATACCAACACTACGCGAGCACGCGGACTTCATATCGTTCGCGCGGTCGCTGCCGGTGGCCACGCCGCCGTCCGTGTTCGGCTTCCACTCGAACGCCGACATCACCAAGCACTTCCGCGAGGCTGAGGAGCTGCTCGGCACCGCTGTGCTCACACAGGTGGGTGATAACTCACACGCACACTCATACATGTGTAAATTCATGCGTGCAAACAAACACACTCACACAACATGCGCAAATACGTGAGCGCACACACTCACATAATACGCGCGTGTGTTACACGCACGCAGATATACAGACACACCGCAGAGAAACAAACACGCCAATTGCTCACAAAGACACACTCACACACACACACACACACACACATAAACACACACGCAATACTTGCGCAGTTACGTAAACACACACACACATAAACACACGTGCACACGCACGCAAACACGCACAGATAGATACGCGTGTATTTTTTGTATACTTTTTCTGTATTCCGTATGTACTTCAATGTTCAATTTAGTGATGTAAATATTAGATATTCTGTAATGAGATCATTATTTTTAATGTTTATGCAGGTATCTTTATACATTGTGGTGTTTCTAAATAATGTACTTTTTCCCATTTTCAACTGTAAAAATTTTGCTTGTGAAAATGTCGTTTTCAGTAATACAACAATCATATTAATTTTTCATGATTGTTTAAAATAATATTTGTTGGTAGATAATACTTAATAACATTCTTCATTGAGTGTCTGATTTATCACGCTTCAAATATATTTTCCACTTTAAATAATTCAAATAGAACGTAAATTACAGTAGCAGTAGAGGATGAAAAAATGTTAAGAATGTAGATTGTAATTTAATTTAGTTCCCTATACTTGGTATTGTAATTGTTTGACTGTGTATTCTGTTCCATTTGCCAATGCCGTCGGCGAACAAGGATCGTACGGTAAGTTGAGCTCGAGACTAATTTCATTACGATTCCTTTACTTTGAATAACTCATAACATATTTTTTATGCTCAAAGGATCTCCTCAAAGAATACTTGGTGAGTTTAAATGTTATTTCTGCGGAACGATTACACGCTCTGTAAATACGGCTCGTTTTTTGCAGCTTTTTGTTTTGCAACTATTTTTAATTTTATTGCTTCTTTAATGTTTTTGGACAAGCTAGTAGTTTTATCATGGACCCAATATGGTTTTATTAAGAAAAAAATATTAATTATTCTCGATCGTATGTAATGAAGTCATTTCTTTTGTTCCTGTTTCTCATTTTACACAAAAAATCTAACCAATCCCACAGGATACTTCTAATAATATTTCAGTTTTAGGTGAGTTCTATCGAGCCTAGATCTGCCTGCCTATTTAAGTATTTAGCCTATATACCTACCACAAAATAATTAATGTAAAAAATGCAAAGTTAATTTTCTTAATCACATTCTTCTTAAAAATACATATTGAAATATAAGAAACTTTCAGTTATCAATAGATTATTCTTTGACATTTATTATTCTTATATTAATCAGGTTTATTGTGAATTGAGAAGAAATAAATCATTTATTTAGCGTAGCCTAAGCGACCCGCCTTGCGGCGGTACAAATGAGCACCGACGGACAGCCGGCGGCTACTATTACGTTTATTAATTACACAATATTTTGTTTTAAAAATCCGCATTCTGTTCCGATTATACACATTTGTCCAGCATAAATTGCATGATGATCAAAATGTGTGTCCGTTGCTTTCATAGCTTTGCATGTAATCATTCTACATAATATAATCAAAACTAGCTTTCCGCCGGCAGATTCGCTCACTTTGTCTAAAACCTAATAAATTATATACCTTCCTGGAGAATAACTATCTTAAAAAAACACATCAAAATCCGTTGAATAGTCGGTACTAAAGATTGAAACACACAGACACATAGACGGCGGAAAGCGACTTTGTATTATATGTAGTGATGTGCCACGCTTGCTTGTATCTTTTCCTACCTACTTCGAACAATCTAACTCCGCCATACAATAGGACACTATGGCAGCGGGCGGAGCGGGAGCTACCCCGGAACAACAAGCGATGGCCATAGCAGAAGATGTGCTAGCCCGCTTACCGGCACAGATACTAACTGGCCCATCCCATGAGGGCGATATCAAACCCGCGGATATGACTCCCATGTCGATAGTGGTGATACAGGAGGCGGCGAGGTATGAACGCCTTGTGAATGTGGTGAGGAGCAGCTCCAGGGCTGTGATTGGAGCTGTGCAAGGTCTGTTATTTGGTCCAGTTCATAGGATTTAATGTTGAATTTGATATTTAGTTTTTGAAGCTTTCAATCAAATGCTTTATAAATCTACATTTTTAAAGAATAGAATAGTCGCTCCGGAATGGCAAAAGACGTGGGTTCGAATTCCACCTCGTGATCGAAGTTTTTCTTTTCTTGAAAAATTTATGATTTTACGTACTTATTTTTTTTATGTTCATTTCTTTACCTCTTTATAGAATATTTGCCATCAGTTTCACTCGATGTAGGAAAATATTATCTAAAAATATTTTATAATATAAATTCTTTTTTTTCTGGTTCTCTCCAATTATGGTAATTTGAGCAATATTCAAAACGATATAACCCCAGCTTACGTAGGTGTGTATTAGCCGCTATTTTTGGCTTCAAAGATTCGACTCTGTCAATTATATTATGGGGATCAAGTCAGTTACACACATTATATTTAATCTTTTGCTATTGTATAGTATAATACAAGCCCACAAATATAAAAGGTCGCTTCTACCTATTCCTGATAGGTCTTCGATAATCTATGTGAAACTTTTTGTGTTCATAAATCATTTCGCATTTTTCTGCCAAATATGCAACCTATCCAGAAACTGTGACACCATAAACCATTTTATTAATAGGTGTGAGCGTCCTAAACGATATAACGGAGGAAGTGCTGACAAGCATGGTGCGCGGTCGCATCCCGGCGCTGTGGGCCGGCAAGAGCTACCCCTCGCTAAAACCGCTAGCCGCGTATTTTGACGATCTGCTGGCTAGGCTGCAGTTCTTGCAAGTTAGTGTTTGGTGTATTTAATGGTAGTGGGAAGTAGGGTTAAATTGTTTTCGTTTTTATTTCTCTTACAAAATTATAAAGAAAAATCGTTTCGGAAACTTAAAAAATCATATTGTGTGAAAACTTAGAGATCGTAGTGATTTTTTAAGTTTGGTTTAACTGAACACAAATTAGTGTTAGAAATGCGAAAGTATACTCAATGTATTTAACTCAATGAAACTGTAACGAAAGAACTTCCTCATTTCTTCAGAAAAAAAAACCTGTTCGCAACTACTACGGTACATACCACTGTGTATTTTACGAATATTTCTCCGAATAAAACTATCATACTGTACCCATTGTGGTAGTTATTCTGTACTTAACCCATTTGATCGGTACAATACTGTATACTTGTATCTCTTAGCACTGCAATACTGTATACTTGTATCTCATAGCACTGGCACCAGCACGGGCCGCCAGTCGTGTTCTGGCTGTCGGGCTTCTACTTCCCGCAGGCGTTCCTCACCGCCGCGCAGCAGAGCTACGCGCGCAAGTACCGCATACCCATCGACCAGCTGGCCTTCCACTATGAGGTACATTATTTGGACTAGAGATGCTGTATCAACTTATAGGGAAAATTATATAGTTTGATGTATTTTTTTGTGTTGAAGTATTTTTATAATCATATAAAATGATAGTTTATTTTACAAATTAAGAATATACATTTAAAATTGACAAATTGGATGTAAGGTGCCCAAAAAATAATGAGCACAAATTATATTGCTATGATATAAACATCTTATATATTATATTTCACATCTAAGTTCAAATTGGGCACATAGCACTATTATACATACTTTGTGTCTACTAGGAACAACCTTTTTGCAGAAAATCACTTGCGCAAGCGACACATAAAGAGTTCGCAAACTGTAAACTTCTACAAAATTAAGTAACTTGCGGAACTTGTTACAAGATGCACGCGTTTTGGTGCTAAGAAGAACTTTTTAGCAAACACAAAACATTTTAGCCAAATTATTGCAACTACCCGCATCTTCTCAATCCCCAATCTGTAGGTCCAACGCACATTCACGCTGGAGGAGCCGCCGGAGGAGGGCGTGTACATCCGCGGGCTGTTCATGGAGGGCGCGCGATGGAACATGGACGACTACTGCGTGGACGAGTCGCACCCCACCGTGCTTTATGACGAGTTCCCGCCGGTATGGGACTTTTATTTTAGGAAATAGATTTCCGTATAAATTTTAGCTAAAAGTATATTTCAGAATCTTGTAGATCTTTTCAGATTTTGAGAAATATCTATAAATTCAAAAAAATATGCCCTTTTTTAAAATGGGATAATTTTTAAATATTTTTTTTCTGTTACCCATAATTGAAAATCAGACGATCATTTCCTTAATTTCGTATAAAAAAAAATGGTTGTCTGTAAAGTCGTTTTACTGACGATAGTTGAACGTGACAACGTCCGATTGTGCTTCTTTGTCGCTCGTTCCGCGCTCTCGCTTGCACTTCAAGCCTTACATGGAACGCCTCAGAGCGAGGTAACGCCGCATGAGTCATGTTTTTTCGTGCGTGCAGCCGGCGCTATCGAATTATAAGACGTTGTCACGTCAAAATTATTTTGCCCCAATATTTACAGTGACTAGTGAAACACGCTGGGCAGGAATCGTGTGCCTAGCGTAAAAATGTTGTGCCAGTCACCCTGTATATTGTATACGTAAGTAACATGTACATTGGTGGCGTCCAGGTGTGGCTGATCCCTCTAAAGCGGGAGGACATCCCGCAAGCGGTGTTCTACAACTGCCCGCTGTACAAGACGGGCGACCGGCGCGGCGTGCTGTCCACCACGGGCCACTCCACCAACTACATACTGTTCATGCGCCTGCCCACTGCGCACCCGCCCGACCATTGGATCATGCGCGGCGTGGCTCTACTCACGCAGCTACCCTTCTAGTTTTATAGATACAAATTTATTTTAAGCTATTGCATAGCTTTTATCTCAGACTGAGCGCGGCGACCGATTGTAAAAATTCCGTAACGAAAAATCCTAACACCCACTTCGACCGGCACAGCGATGCGATGCTATGCAATAGCTTTACCGCGGCAGTCCTCGAGTGCCACACGTATTTTTATTTTATTTTATTTATTTAATCTTCATCTTCATAAGTAGTTCATTGAAAAGTTACATTTGGGGTTGCGTTTTTTAGAGGACGCAATTTTATTTTTTTGATGTGTAGGGGGGGTCAGTGTGAAGCTATCACCAAGTTTGTGGGGTCGCCACCCTTGTCCCACGGCCGCCATCTTGAAAATAGCGGTTGAAATTGTTTTTTAAGATATATCTCTTAAACTATTTATCTGATAATAAAACAATATTAACATTATTCGTTGCAAATTAAATTCTCTACAACTTAGGTTCAGTAACTTTTTGTCGTAGAACTATAAACAAAAAAGTTATAAGCGAAAATGTTCAGAAATTAGAGATGTTTATATTTTTCAATAAAACTTTTTTTTTACAAGTTTACGAAGAAATTATATCAGACCATTTTTGTAGATTGTTTTTCGAAGAACAACTTTTATTTACAACATTTTTTCATTAAATAAATAGCTAAGGTTTTACAGCCCTCCGAAGTGAGTACTATTTTAAGTACTCTTTACTATACAGAATACGATATATTATGTGTGTACTAATAATAATTTGTCACCAGTAATTATTTTATTTTTGTTATTATAATATTTTTAATAATTAATTTTACAATATTATTAATAATTAATTATTGAACCTTTTCCCCACCACCCAGGAGGTAGAGTCTGGAAGTGCGTTTTTTTTACGTCGAAAAGCAGGGCTGAAATGTTCTGCAGTGTGCTTCCATTGTTGTGGAGTCTGAGAAAAGAGCCAATAGCCAATATATTATGTATAGTTACTACTGAAAAATAGTACTCACTTCTGAGCGCTGTAAAACCTTAGCTATTGACGTAATGAAAAAATGTTGTATATAAAAGTTGTTCCTCGAAAAACAATCTACAAAAATAGTCTTATATCATTTCTTCGTAAAATGATAAAAACAAAGTTTTATTGAAAAATATAAATAGCTCTAATTTCTGAACATTTTCGCTTATAACTTTTTTATTTATAGTTCTACGACGAAAAGTTACTGAATCAAAGTTGTAGAGAATTTAATTTGCAACAAATAATGTTAACATTGTTTTATTATCAAATAAATAGTTTAAGAGATATATCGTTAAAACCATTTCAACCGCTATTTTCAAGATGGCGGCCATGGGACAAGGGTGGCGACCCCACAAACTTGGTTTTAGCTTCACACTGACCCCCCCTACACATCAAAAAAATAAAATTGCGTCCTCTAAAAAACGCAAGGTCAGGCCTAAAAAATGTAACATTTCAATGGACTAAAGTACTTTGACATACACTTAAACGAGTCAACATTAAACAAATTACGATTAAATTATAGGTACATAAAAATTTAACATCTTAGTGATAGAGATGTAAATTGCAATTATACATGTTTTTATGGTCCATTTGAAGGAAAACAGAAAAAAAATTGACGATCATTCATATTGAATCGAACAAATGAAATTAAGCAGGTCCACACACAGCGAGCAGCCTCGCAACGCAGTTCTGCAAGTAAACGATCACAACGAGCGAGGCAGCTAGCTCGAACCATTTGTTCTTTCAAATTGGCAGGAGTTCAGTGTGAGCGCAGCAAATGGCAGAGAGACAAAATTTGAGTGAATAGACACTATCTAGGCAGGCATAGATTGCATTGCTATTATAGATTTCCACACTACTATCATTTAGTGGGGATACAGTCAAATGCCTGAATACTGAATGTAAAAAATAGTCGACACTCAGAGGCTCGGCCGCTTAGTCATTTGTCGCTTGGCACACGCACTCTTTGCTTCTCGGCCGAGTCACGTTCACACACAGCGAGCAGCCTCGCGAGCATTGGCTCGCAGCTATTGTGCTGCGAGGCTGCTCGCTGTGTGGACCCGCCTATTTACAAAATATTTTTTTAAGCTATTGCATAGCTTCTATCGCGGGCCTTGAGCGCGGGGACCGAATCCAGAAATTTAGTAACGAAAAACCTCACGCTCCCCACTCCGACGGGCTCGGAGGTGTGGCTTGAAGGCATAGCATGCAATAGCTTTACCGCGGCAGTCCCCGAGTGCCACACGTCTTTTTTTATTTAAATAATTTATTAGTTAGTTATTAAAAATAATCGTGACTGTTATGTATAAATACTAATTTTACATCTAGTTTTGTTCTTGTATTGTTGATCAATTATGTTATGAATTAAATGACTGTTAAGAAAATAATGATTTTTATTTTTGTCCCATAACTTCCCCTGAACTTTCAACAGTAAGAATTTAATATATATTAAACGAATTCCATATTAATAATCATGTAGAGATATACTTAGCGTTATCGATAAATTGAATCAGAGAAACAGGTGTTTTCACAATATAAGTACCGTATGCCAACACGAAATTTGTAAAACAAAGCAAGAGGAAGACCTCACTTGTAATCCCTATCGAAGCTTTTTTCTCATTAGAATACAATGTTGTTGAGTGCTTAATGCTACTTAATACCTACGCAGCTTTTGTCATGCCGCGCTACAATGTATTCAAAATATAGTTGAGGTACCGAAGCCAAACCAAAGTTATCTACGAATTAATGACGTGGAAGGTTTCTCATAGGGGTCAATGTCATTGCAATTTTATATTCGACTGAGGGAGCCCGTGGCCATGTCGGCCATTACGGACGCGGTGACTCGGAGTTTAAGCGTATTACGTTGCCCTGTCATTTAGCATGAAAAACCTCGCATCCCAGATACGGCATGTATTAAATAAGCGAGTGGGGGTGAAGGGACGTTATTCTAGGGCTGACGAGTTTGAATTCAACAACGATTTAAACCTAAATGCATGCACGCATAAAATATTTAACGAATTTCCTTTTATAATATAATAATAAATACATCTCAATCTTATTATTGTTGCCATAACAAAAGCAGCTCTAATTTTGATCACAACATTGCTAGGACGAATGTGGGCGTGAATAATAAAATCTTCATTCATTTTGTAAATTGCTTTTCTCATCCATGTTATCGAACAAAGAAACTGAATTGTCCAAACAAATTTAAGAATATGTTGTTTGCAGGTATTTACTTCATAACGGGATATCGATCTAGAACTTTTATAAATATTTCCTTTACTGAATTTGACGTGTCTGTTACAATATTATGGCTTTGTTCTGACATTTAATTTTCGTCACAGAGTAGCCCTAGCGCAGGGGGAATACGGGAGGCACTCGGTCTGGCTCGGCGTCGCCCCGGCAACGTGAGATATTGATCTGCGCGCGCGTCCCGCCCCCCGCACCGCCCCCGCGCAGCTTCCCTGCCCCCCCTCTCGCCTCCCCGCCACCCCACCCGCGCCCTTGATTCTGCACGACCGCCGCCCTCTCACCCCATACAAATATGTACTTATTACACTTCACACTACATACTCTCGTAATCCAATGAAGAAATTTCACTTGTGCTTTTAAAATCACGTAAAACGAACCCCCTACTTTATACTTCCTAAATATAGTCGCGCTAGACTGAGTTTCATGAATTGCTTTATAAGTTCAAATAATAATTTATGCTGCGTAGGAGACAAAGCGCGCCCTACTTCTGTTTTACGTGTAGGTGTGATCTACCTACGTCAAAATGTACACGCGTTATGCAGTATTGTAAAATCAAACCTTAGCATAAAGGAGTGTAAAAATTATGTTCTAAGCTTCCATTTTGCTCATTAATATAATTAAAAAAAAATCATTAAAAATCGCAGAAAGAAAATTATAATAATACTTACCTATACCAATCTAAACTGGCTATGAAAAAAGGTGTGAAAAGAAGTGACTAGGGAGATAAATTATTTTCCCAGAAGAATCTAGAAATGAGAGAGAGAAACACTCGGCGTATCTATTGCAAGGAGGTATAATGTAGTGGAAAATTTTGGGTATGAGGTAACCCCAGACAAAGGTATAATCTCAGTTACCTACGTATCACTCTGAGTAGCTATTACTCTAGCAGCGTAGTGATATGTAACTACGATTTTTAAAGACATTGTAATCCAAACGTAAACACCTCTGTTTAATATATGAATACATCTTAAAATATTTTATAAAACGTTGGAGTCAATATTCTTATATAAATTATTGAGTTATAAGCCGCTAATTTTAAAGATCTGAAATTACATTTGAAAGAAGTATGTGGCGCTCCATATTATATATATATATATATATATATATATATAAATCTCGTGTCACAATGTTTGTCCTCAATGGACTCCTAAACCACTTAACCGATTATAATAAAATTCGCACACCATGTGCAGTTCGATCCAACTTGAGAGATAGGACAGTTTAAACATGTAGGTACCACAGGCGAAGCCGGGGCGGACCACTAGTATTATATATAATTCAAAGGCGTCCAGCCTTGTCATACAAACAGGTAAAATATCACAATTCTCAATATTTATAAAGAAAATTCATGAAGTAGTATTAATTCTGCACGGCAACTTAGTTAAAATCAATGTTTTATTATAATTATAATTTTATTTCTATTATAATCCAGTGTTTTAAAAGATGTTCTATAGCATTTTTGTGGCTTTATTGCCTCAGAAACTTCGTCTAGGGTGAACCGATTTTTTATTCGTAGATCAAGATGTCACGTAGCTTTAAAATACGATAGTGACTAGCAGTGAAATCGTAATACATAATATCATCATCACCATTTTAATAAAAGGAACATAGGCGTTCCGCAGGGGTCTATCTTAGGACCCTTTTTGTTCTTAGTGTATATTAATGACCTTACCTACCTTATTATTTGCAGGATATGTGTGAAATAGTACTATTTGCAGATGACACCTCATTGTTATTTAAATATGGATAGACATGACACAAACGTTGAAGAAGTAAACTCTGCTCTTTTACGTATATCCAATTGGTTTAATGCTAATAATTTACTATTAAATGCAAAAAAAAACAAACATTTATCCTCCCAAATGTAAACAAGGTGAAAAGGAATATTATTTTAAATGGGGAGGTATTATACCCTGTGGAATCTACTGTTTTACCGATGAAGAGACGGTTAGATTGGTTTACTCTAGCTACTTTCATAGCATTATGTCCTATGGAATTCTACAATGGGGCAGGGCTGCAGATGTAGAAACTATATTTTATATTACAGAAAAGAGCCATACCCTCTATATATAATCTTTAAGAATACTGGTATCCTTACTGTACCGACGCAGTATATATTTAATAATATTCACGACGACACGACGATCGCCTCAACTAGCACAGGAATGTTCCTAGTTGAGGCGATCGTCGTGTCTAATTTGTTTTGTATTTATGTATTGTTTCGAAATAAACGATTTTTTTTTTTTTTTTTTTTTTTTTTATTTTATATGTACACAATAACGCTTACTTACACACAAAAGTAGGAGATAGACATTGTTATGACACAAGAAACAGAAATAAAATTGAAATACCATTTTTAAGGCTAGCTAAAGTTAAAAATTCATTTATAAGGTATACGCTTTTACAACAGAATTCCTCATAATATTAAAGAGTTTAGTAGTTCTAAATTTAAAACTTATATATGTTACCGGAAATGTATGTAATCCGTCATTGTATACAATTCCTAGGAAATGTATATAATTCCTAAAATCGCACGGAAATGTGTGAAATAAATTATTTTATACACATTTCCTAGGAAATCTATACATTTCCTAAATAGCTATCGGAAATGTAAAACATTTAAGATATTGATATGTCGCAGGCAAATTGTATATAATCTGGCCGTTTACAAACGGTCGGCATTTTGTAGTAACTATGCCGATAATTCGTAATCAGAAATTTTTTGGTTTGGATAAGGGGGTGGGTTAGGTTAGGTTCGTGTATTTTAAAACTACACAGAAATAGGAGCCCCACGAAGTGGGGCTCCGTCGGCTCGCGACCGTCTTTTGGTACAATTTTGGAAAAAGACGAATTTTCGGTATATTAAAACAGCTAGCCGTAATGTAATACGGCGGATTATACAATCCGACTGCGCCAAATATACGCGGGGACAGCGGGACGAGGGGACTGATTAGTTGCCAAATGAAAATTTGATTTTATAAGATTAAATATAAGTTGATTTTGTGATATTTACATTAAAAGTAAGATAATTGATTTTTAAAATGTTAATTAGTAAGATAATAATATGAACATAATATTATTACAATTTTACGGTATGACTGTTACCCGATTGTATCAATAAGAGCTATAATAAAAAAAAATAACAACGTGTTTTATTACAGAAAGCATTTACTTTATACATTTCCTAATACGATATTGGAATTGTATACAATTCCTAGGAAGATTATACATTTCCTAGGATATGCATGCATTAAATAGTTTTTTAAACAATATTTTATACATTTCCTAAATGGTATCGGAATTGTACACATTTCCTAGGAATTGTACATTTCCGGTAACATATATAAAAATGTACTAGTTCAGAGAGCCTATTACAGTATTAACGTATTAAGGAATATATGGACGATAAAAACCCATGGAGGGTTGTCGCGTAAAAACCACAGAACAGTTCTTTGGCATATTATGATAATATATAATATATGTTACACATGTATTTTGTAAAATTAAATTGTAAAACTGACATGATTAAAAAGAGCAACTATGGAGATTTTTGCCGGTTCTTCTCCGTAGATACTGCTTTCCGAATCGGTGGTAGGTAAATGTTAAAAACGTAATGACGTTTCAAAAGTGCTTCTAGAAGAAGTCTAATTGAATAAATAAATGTTTGAGTTTTGAGTTTGAACCTGACTGTATTTGAAATAGTGTAGTCATCTAATTTGCCTATTATAAAATGTACCTATACCGACTAAGCTCATCTTTGTTTCCCATTTTGAAAATAGGGAAGCAATAAGTCACCAGTGCAATTAGAAATCTCTGTAGCATGTCAACTGTAAACCTTCGTAGCATAGTCTATTCTGTAGCTCTCTCAGGTTAAATTGATCAGGGACAATGCTTTAGTGTTCAGAGTACAATTAAGCTGTTATATGTACCTACCTATCTAAGATATTTACTGCAAAATACAAGTTCTTCATTTAAATATAAATACAAATGATTAAACAGTTTTAAACAATTGTAAATGAAATACCAGACAGGTAGAGTCACATCATCATTGTTATTTCTCTGAAGAATAGGTAGAGATAAGATTAATCTTGGTTTCCAATATAATAATATAATTTTCAAAGATATTTTCCAAGTATTATACAAAATAAGAAAGTAATTTTATTTAGATGATGATTTTATCTTACA
This sequence comes from Colias behrii, assembly GCA_029959065.1. Taxonomy (NCBI): domain Eukaryota; kingdom Metazoa; phylum Arthropoda; class Insecta; order Lepidoptera; family Pieridae; genus Colias; species Colias behrii. The sequence goes on from JARWMC010000003.1 coordinate 11,128,168, forward strand.
AATAAAAGATAATTTTGATCAAAAGATAATCGCTAATTAAATTTACTCGCCACGGCTCACTACTGAGTTACTATAGGTGCTTTTCAGTTTATTTTCCGAGAGCCGAGGGGTGGCTCCCGATACCTGCGTCCAATTTGCCCGTTGCTATGACGAGAGACATGCTATTATCTCAGCGAGAGTATTGTATTTCATTTAGAACGTTTGAGAGGAATTAATAAGCCCGCCAACTCGACCTGTGATTGAAACACGTTGGTGTATCTAATTGAAATTGTTAGCAGTTGTTCTTTGTTCACGTTTTACATAGGTTTCACGTCGAAACACCTGGATTTAATTTATAACATCAAAAGCGGTATATTTTAAAAGAACTTTAGCTATGTTTATTTACACTACAGATCATTATACCTATGTATTTATACCTATGTAACTTTCTGAATATTATGTTAATAAAAAACATACCCACATACAATATTGTAACACTTGCTTATATAAAATTATTATAAATGGTAAAACGCAGTAAACGAAGTTCTTTTATAAACGCTACGTAAACAAGCCAACTCATCACCATCGCAAAATGTTAAACTTTCTTTGGCTTTCCAACAAAATTGGAGAAAAACAAACAGTTCGTGTTATTTTTGCATTTAATTTCTATATTTTACTCCGTCCACAAACTTCACAACTGTTCATCTTCTTTCCGCCATCCAAATAAACGTTCGACCCTTTTAATTGAATGATATACGTTCCAATGCTTTCAACCTCCGCTTTTATTTTCCTAATATATTTGGTAAAATTGCCTTTGAAGAGTTATAATATTCATAAATAATTTGTGAATGCTCAAGGTTCTGAATAAAAATGACAAAAAGAGGGACAATTCAAATAAGCATGAATTTGTAGCTATGCAAAGTTAGATTGCTTCCATACAAGCTCATGGGACGACATTTAAATGATATTATAGTATTGTTATTGTATTCGGAAGAACAGAAAAAAAAAAAATTCTACAAGCGATCAACTCGACCTTAGATAAAAAAAGAACTTAAATTTTAATTGCGATTTATTTCTGAACAAATGCTTAACGATACTATTATTTTATAAATATTGCTTAAATATGAACTATGTTATAAGCTTTGCGGTTAGCATGTCGTAATTAAAAACTCGTTTATCTCAAAAATCCATTTTGAAATGCGGTTTCGTTCGTTTGTAAAATAGGTAATTACATTCGAAACCGTTGGTATTAATGTGTTTAAGCCGAGGGAAATGTAATGAATTACGGTTCAGTTTTGTTTTATATTTTTAACGTTTTATAAAACTGTTGTGTGTAAAGAATAAATGAAACAATAAAATAAATATTATATCGTAAGTATTATGCGTAACATATAGGTAGGTATATCTTATCACACTAATAATTAATCGGCGAATAGAATTGATAGTAGATGCATACCTATTATTAGATATAATTACTTATTATACAGCATTCGTATTAGTCTGCCATATTATTGCAAGCAATAGATACTCGGATATAATCTACGTAGGTACTAGCAGATTTCCTTTGATATTGGATTACGGACCCCATAGAGAGCTAGCCCGAACTGCGCCACCCCACAATACCCCAGCGCATATACAAATGCATACAGGTGTATTTATTAACCCAAAACAGCTCGGTTTTCGCATTATGCGTGTTCATCATCGCTAACGTGTGAATCATTGTTTAATTGAAGCTGCGCAGGGAGCGGGCGGGAACGCATCGATCGTCTCCCGTTGCCATAGCTACGCTCCCCGTTCTCACCGCCCGATTCATTTGTAATCATTTGTTTCGCGACCATCGAATAATGGTGCTCGTCAAACAGCGCGAATTTGATGAATTACTATCAGGTACATAACTGTAACACGCGACGCTGTGCGCATGTACCACAGCGTGGGACGACCTTTATCGAAAATTTTCGAAGCGTAAGATGTAATACAGCACACGCGCCGCTCAAATTGTTCCCAATCAAGTAGAAAGAACGATATTTTCAACTTTTGCAATTTTGATTTGGCCCTTAATAAAGTTAGAAGATATTTATTTTTCGATGTTTTATTACAGTCAAATCATTTCATTTATTTATTTCTCTTCACAATTCTTTGTCAAATAACTTACTCTACATACATACAAAATCGTTTTTATTTTAAAGATATGTTTCTCAGGACATGAAAAGAATACAAAAACTTTTATCATGAAATATAACTATTGATTATAAAAAATGGTGTTCGTTATTTGCTACGGTCATAGGATAATACCTATAATATAATTCTTTTACCAATGTATGGAAAAGATGAACACTAGAAAGTGAAACAATAAAGATGGGACACGTAATAAAGAACATAAATTCAGTGAGCCGCAAACCACACAAACCCTTCACCGACGAATTCATATCATTTGACTAGCTCAGAAAATATAGTATTAAATTAATACAAAGCCTCTTTCTGATCTGATCTTTTTAAATAAATGATGATTATGTAAGCAAGTAGGTAACGGTTTTCTAAAAATTTAAAGACATCTCGCAGTTCAACATCGAAAGTAAACTATCCACGAAAAGTAAAAATGTAGAACACCAATTTATTCGAGTATATTTAAAACTCTTGAGCGAGTCGTTACCGTACTTAGTTTTTAATGATTACGTACTGTATTTTTACGAGCTACGGCGGCGAAGCTACGCCGTAGCCCCTTGAGTTTGAACAAGTTCTCGCACAATGATGTAAGGACGTGTATTTATGCAGTGTGCGTATTTTGATTAAATTTACATTATTTCTCCCATGTGGTTTTACCGTTTAATTTAAAAAAAAGAACAGTTTCATTTTTGATCAGCTACAAAATTTTATAGAAAAAAATGCATATATAAAACCAAATTAAAATTCCATGAACTAACATTTTTGTTTATTTTAACTCCCTGCGCTAGCCTGTCAGCTTGCAACTATGTTGAAATTTTCGATAACATGCATTCAACGTTGGAGCGGAAATTTCTGTTATGCATAGAAGAGGTTGCACAAAATAAAATATTCGAGCTTCGCAAAGCAGCTTCAATGTTCGTGAGCATAATAGAATTTCAATTTTTCTCTCTTTCTACACATACCTTCGATACCTTCATACGATCTTGAAAATTTAGAATTTCGTGTAAAATAGCTTTTTAAAAATGATTTATCATGCCGATGTAATATAACACCTGTAAAATTTATTAGGGACGTGCCATCCATTTAGTAGAAAAGGGATTTAAACCCCAACCGTACCTCATACCTGAATAAAAACTCAATAATATTTTGAATATTGATTCTATTTACCTATAGAATTGGTAAATGGGTTAAGAACTGGATTTTGTAATTTGTGATAACAATTATGACGTACTAAAATGCCCTAAAACAGCATTACCTGTAATTAGTAATATTTCTATAAAATTTGCGTAAAAACTGGTCACTCAACAAAATTGTAGATATATACATGTTGATAATATTATGATAATATTATGATAGTTTTTGTGACGCATACATATATTATTATTTTCCTAATCAGTCCTTCTAATTTAACTGATGAAGGAAGTTCTTTTTCGGTTCCCCGTTGCTTAATAAGACTACGAAGATTAAGTCTCAAAGGTTTTCTTATTAATTATCCTCGATCAGACTACAAAAGATATAAAAAGCGTACCTACCGCGGTCGTAAGCTGGGGTGACGAACAGCGGGCGAGAGCCTGGCAAAGTGTTGGGTTTTCTCGAATAATTTTAATAGAAGTTCTGTGTGGGTCGGAGCGAGGGAGGGTGCGGTCGGGTGGAGGGAGGTCGCAAAATGAGATTTCCTTTGAGCTGGAGCGCGGCGGTGACCGCGACCAGCTTCGAATCGTGTCCCTCATATATCATGCGACGCACTCATGTACATTTCATAATATACGTCGGGCCCGCTCTCGCCTTGTGTAACACTCGCACACTTTTGCTTCCATTATTAATTGCAGTGTCCGAGCTTTTTATGCTATATAGTTTGGATGTGTTTCTTTCTTTCTGCTATTGTTTGAGATATTCATATAATTGGTACATTTGAAATAAACAAAGAGAGTGTAGATAATATTCAAAATTAAAATTAGTAAATGATATAAATATTAAAGCGTAGAAATTAAATGACAGTATATTAAACTAACTCTAGAACCTTATTTAAAAAAAGTCTTACTTTTCGTTTATCCATTTGCGCGATAAGCTTTATAAGCTCCTAGCAGGAGAGCAGATAATTGTTTTTACTACAGACAATGATGTAGTAATAAAGCGGTCTCAAGGCGCTATTTATCGGTGTGTCCCAGTTGACTTCCGTAAAATCACACAGAGCCCACCTCCCTGCAGCCCCCTCGTGTCATCAAGAGGGCCATTAGAGACAGTATCGGAGGGAGATCCCACTCAATCACGGATGTCCATCTCGGTGTATAGCCGCTGCCCGCCGGCGTTTTAATTTGACTCCCATCCCATGGCTCTCTGTTTGTAATTATGAAATTGACGCCATATTTACGCTTAGCCAGCCGATACATTTTCTCTTTATTATGCTTCTGATGTATGGTCGACTAAAAGATTGTTTATTATAAACGTTATAGCAATGAATAACTTTTAATATAGTATGCATTAATTTTCATAATTAACATACCTACTGGTAATTGAAAATTATCTTGTAAATAACTTTTGAGTGTAAAGTGCTAACATATTATTATATAAATAGTAGGTGTTCCCCTGCTGCTGCATCTCTTAGTAAGAGAAGCAATCTCTTACAAATTTTGATCAGATTTTGTCCTAATTCAAGAGGAGAGAGATCCCACAAATTAAAAATCATTAAAGTTTGTTCATCTGTTTGTGAGTTATAAGTTGTTAAGCTGGACTTCCTTTGAGATTTCTACCTAATTTGAAATTCGCAAAGTGAGAAGTGATTATAACTTTAATACTAAAACAAACCAATACTAATACTTATATGTAGTTTACACAACTTACCTATGTGTCGGTTATGTGTGGTTATGTGAAAGTTCTCTAAGTTATTCGATGCTCGGCGGAGGCTTAACTGGCAGAGTTGGACTTCTGGGGTAAGTTTACTGCACGTTTTATACTAGTTTTCCATCCCTACGTGCCGCCGACGGGGGAGAACGATTTCTATTAGTTTTAAAATGTGTAACTAGGTAAACTCCTACTTTTATTAAAATTTATTTTTAAAATTTTAAACCATTTTAACATTTCTTTATCTTATAATATAATTTCAAGATCAAAATCGGTCTGATTTTCAGATTTAGAGAGAAAAATGAACAGTATTTTAATATTATATTGTTATATTGCTTATTAGATACAAATTCCTCTAAAATTCTAAATCAACAGTTAGTGACTTTTTCTATTGATCTACGAAAACATAATTTTTGTAGTAATGTAACGTTCATTCATTTATCTCTACAGCCTTAATTGAAAATATACTGCAATACATTGTTAGTGTTAGTTTGTGAAAATATTTATCGCATATTTTTCTAAACGATCGAAAAAGAAAACAGAATAAAAGAAATACGGCATACTAGAAAGATACTCTTTTCATGTGGCTATTACGGAAATGAAAATTGGTGTATGCAGAACGTATAATTATTGTAAAGGCTCTTAAGTCTAAGTGAATTGTAAATTATGGGAAGGCATTGCAATCCACTTGAATTTCACAATATTCCGTGTAACTCCAGCTGCGACCTCGATCAATTTTCTAAAGTGTCGTAGCTCACAAAGGATCATCCGAGCGACGCAAATAAGATTTGTTTTACTTTTACATTGAATTAAAGTCAGGAATTAGATGAAGATAGCAAAAGCTAAAGTGCAGAATAATGTAGTTATTTGATTTTAAAATTCAATGCATACTGTCTTTGCTAGGAATAATTATTTAGTAACGCACTAATTCAAATCAATAAATTTAGACAATAGGTATATAAATATTACTAGAAACTTAATTTTCACGAAATCGATTGGTCATTATTGTTTCCTAGCAAAAGAAGTAACTAAAACATGATTAGTGTATTTCTAATATATTTTTTATGACGAGGAAATTATAATATAATCAAATTAATCTCCCTTAAAAATATAATATTAGCTTGACTTTTTTTGTAGTGATTACCTAAACCCCACAAAATCAATAATTTTCAACCATTAGTTATAAAGCCGTTAGAAAACTCGCCATTAGCTACTTTCTTACATCGTTTAATTTTTTATGTTTACTACCACAACAACAGAATCAGTAATGATAACTAGTAACTACATCATAATACTTCATTTAATTTATTTATAGATGAAAAATATATAGGAGTAAACAATATTATACCCAGACTTCATTTTTAATTAAATGTGTTTCTCCTATTCATTACATTTTGTTCCAGAAAGTTCTGTTATGTGTCACAAACGATATGCGGTGGAAAAGTAGAGTCGCATCGCACGACTACCAATTAATTCCACTCCCATGCACTGGGTGACTCTGAAAAAGTTAAGTTGACTCGTATATAAAACTTTTTCGTTTCGTACATCACATTTCATTGAATTTCTACTTTATTTTTAAATTACCAAAATAAGTAAGCGTAATAGGTACTTATGTGTAAAGACGAGGACACGAAGATTAGGGTTTTCATAATATGCATAAACTCCAAATTATATATTAAATAGGTATCTAGTGAAAAATATATTTCGGCAAGTAAATATAGACGTTTCGTAAACAACTGGAGCGTAATTTGATCTAACAAATTATTCATTTATTACTTTATATTAAGCCCTGGCTGTCACCATGGCGACGAGCTCTGCCCGGGCCGCTGGAAGCCTCCGCGCCTCGTGTTAATTCACCTGTCTACCACGCACACATACAGAGCTACCTGTCGCTCGCTATACATACACGCACATGTTACACGCTTCTATGCACTTACAGGCTCCAGATTGGGGTGGTTTCAGATGCGACTCTATTGCAACGCGCAACAGTTGTATTTGTAACGGCGGAACCGTCTCGCCGGGCTCAGAGCGCGAGCCCCGCTAGTTTAGCCCGGCTGCAGCCGCCTGTAAAGTAACTGCATCGGAAGCGAAGCAGTCACTTCAGAGATTGCTCCGACCTCAGGCCATAGAATTTTAACCCGTTTTAGCCTTTATGTTTTCCGCTAGTTTTCCTTTCTCACTCAGTGAAAATTCAATTCAAATGGCTTTATGAGATGTCGCGTTGTGTTGTGTTCCGAGTTCAATTTGAGGTTTGTAAAATTTGTTTATGTTACAGATCGCTATGAATGTACGATGTTATCGCGAGATACTAAGATGATCGTTTCAAAACATTGGCAATATTCCAACTTACCCTTGATTTAAATCGAGAGAATTGAATCAAAAATCGAATTCTATATTAATGAATATAGGAATATTTTTTAGTTTATGAAAGTGATCGATAATTATAATATAATAAATATTCATGTGAATTTACAGTTTCGTTTTAAAATATAATATGTTTTAATAGGCTAGTTCCTGAAACTTTCATTAAATTGCCCTTGCTTACATTGTAAAATAAAACAAATGCTTAAAAAACAATAGCAGCGCTACTCAAATTTTACAAAATGGAGAGCTCAAAACATTCATTGCCACTCTCCAAGCAGGCATTCATTAAAGTAGGCTTTGAGCCGGTGTTTTATTAAAACTGTCGCAAGCCTCGGAATATTGCATTTCAAGCACTACTTAACTAGGCGCCTGGCATCATTCCAAAACCCAAAAAGCTATCTTTACGCAAGGGTTATATTCCGATTACGACGTAGATTGTGAACTATGAGCTATTGAGATAACCATACAACATATTATCACACTTAATATATCATTTATCGTGTTTAAACCTATTGGCTATTATTATATTAGCTGTTCTCAGTTCATATGCACAGTTTAGTTTAGGTAAAATTAAAACTATACTTAATAAACATTATATTTTTAAAAACACAAATATTATTTACGAGTGTCTGTATATTAAGATTTTTTGTCGTCTTTTTAAAAGTAGCGTAATGAGAAAAAAAAACAGTAATAAAATATGCATAAAGTAATAATAGATTTTGTTAAATTATACTAATACTAATGTGCCTAGATGATAACTTTTTTCCAAATACGGTATTTTTCATTGTATAATAGAATCTAAGTAACATAATTATTTGAACTGAAATAATATGAATAATTCAATATTTCACCGGACACTATTACTAACATTATCATCAACAAAATTATGTTTATTTTTTAATAACATTTTTAATTTGACACACATTTGTACTATTACAAAATGTATAGTAGGTTTACCTTATTCCGTAGGATATATTTTATACACATATGTACTCCACAGATGCATTTGACCTTTATTATACTGAATGATTTTCTTTACGGCCAAGTTGATGATCCGTTTTCTATGCCCTGCCAGACAGAGATTTTTTTATAAACCTCGACCGACATTCGTATCTATATGTTTGCGCTGCATGGTTCATTACGCTGAGCCAAAGACGTGAAAAAATGAGGACAGTGACTAAAATAAAGATGAGAATTGGTACCCTGCACTAATCGAAAGTCACTTACATCTTTATCCTCTTGTAAAAATAATAGGCTCTGAGATGAATATCTGAAGATGATAGAATTAAGCGCCATTGTAATATGATTGTTGGCAAGGATCGAGCCCGTAACGAGCGTCCCGCGGGACCGCTCGCAATGTCTCCGGTCATTTTCAATTCAAATAAGACCAAGCTTTGTTCTCACTAAGGGGGAACAATTTGCGATAACGCTGGTCAAGTGTTTTATTTCATATTTTTAGCAATAAATGGAGATATTATGCAAACAGTTTACATGATTTGCGATGCTACATTTTACTTAAAATACACAGACACCGGCATTCAAATATTCCAGACGCCCCAATCAATAGAGCTATATGTATCGTATCTATTTATGTTTTAGAGACTGTTTAGATTGGAAGTCCGTTTAATCTTTAACTAATGCTAAAAGGGGTTGCATATAAAGTATGCAGAGAGGCTGAACTAAATGTTTGAATTTTGAAACCCTTCAAATAAAATGAGAAAAACTCCTTGATGGTTTTTTTATTAATAATCACATCCTAAAAAACAGAATACTCTAATTACGAAAGCTGTCTAATAAATAATTGGCCGGTACGAATGATGGAAAAGGCAATTAGATAAATATTTCCCCAATTTACAGGGACTGGAAAGAGCCGAATTGAAAAGAAAGTATAATCGAGTAATTTTAGAACAATAATGGATATATTATAAATATATGTCACTTGCAATGACTAGATTTGGCAGTGGATTTAGGACTGCGATAAAACCTAACTGTGTTATACTACTTTACTTAGTTAGGGCAGAGGGCTTGGATATTTTTAAAATGATAATTTGTTATAATTTTTTTGTAGAAAGAACATTATTACCTACCCCGGGGAGGAATACACCTCATCCATACTAATATTATAAATGCGAAAGTAACTCTGTCTGTCTGTCTGTTACTCAATCACGCCTAAACTACTGAACCAATTTTCATGAAATTTGGTATGGAGATATTTTGATACCCGAGAAAGGACATAGGATAGGTTTTATCCCGGAAATCCTACGGGAACGGGTTTTTCTTTGAAAATGCGGGCGAAGCCGAGGGCGAAAAGCTAGTGGTATATAAAACTGCCCAGAATAATATTTTTATAATATTTGTTAACTACTAACACGAAACTGCCCAAGAACTTACTTTACAGCCCAATTACATCCACTTCATATTTATTATATGTATTTTTTTAAATCTTCCGAGTTTAAACTTAATTTAATTGTACTGTATACTGTACTGTACCTACTTATTTTATAATAAGGGTTTCGAACCACATAAGGATAATTTTTTATTTATAGGATCACTTTTTTGTCTGTTTCTCTGTCGAGACTCTTTTTCTCAATAAAACGTGGAGGTATCAAGCTGAAATTCATGCCAACAATGAACAATAACCTACTCAGGTCTACCGACTTTTAAACCTGTGAAAAAAAAAACAAACTTCTAAGCGAACGCAATCAAAAGCCACAGTCGTTCTTGTTCCAAATTGTCGACATTCGCAACGAATCAAAACCTCGGGAGTTCAAACACAAAATTTCAAAATTTGGTTTGATTCAACGTCTGCACAGACAAAGGAAAAATTGCAATAAAAAATAATTTTTAGGTTACAAGTTACAAGTTGACCGGTTTTTTGACGTGACAACGTCTTATAATTCGATAGAGCCGGCTGCACGCACGAAAAAACATGACTCATGCGGCGTTATCTCGCTCTGAGGCGTTCCATGTAAGGCTTGAAGTGCAAGAGAGAGCGCGGAACGAGCGACAAAGAAGCACAATCGGACGTTGTCACGTTCAACTATCGCCAGTAAACCGACTTTACAGACAACCAATTTTTTTACATACAAAAACTACTGTATTTGCCTACAAATATCATAATATAATGCTATGATTAATTAGATTTTAGTTTGCTTCTCAGTTCGTCTCTACAACGTTTTTTGTTCCTATAGAATAATTTAGATCTTTCTCATTCACCGTTTTACAAAAGTACTGTACGAACTTAAAATTATAACTGGTTATGTGCTGTTGTATATATGAATATAATTAATTTAGAATAAAAAAATTCTAAGTTATGAACACAGGAAGTATTCACGTTTAAATTCATATTAATTGCAACTTTATCGTACGGGAATAATATTGAAAGTTGCATGTAAATCATTATTCCCATAAAAGCTCAATAAAAGTCTCGGTGATATACAGAAATGGCAAACTCCACTGACCCTAAATAAAATGAGATCGCAGTATGTTTAGATGACGGAGCAAAAATAATGAGCAGAATTCATTCATCTATTTTTTTGTGATTAGAAATATGCAAAATCATTATATTTCCTGATAAATTTAAATGGTAAAGAAATATATTTTAAAAAAATCGAACTCATTTGCGTAATAGGATCTGTCTGATCGCCTCAGGACGAACATAAACAAAGGGATCGCTATTGGAGAGATCATAATGAAGAGCCCTCAAAGAGGCGAGCTGGAGTCGCGGCCCGGCCGGCCGCTACTTCGCGAGATGCACCGGCCAACCCTTAATTGAATACCCCGGCCGGGGCTAATCGGAGCTCAGCTGAGTGCGTGGGGTTGGAGGGGCGGGGGCGCGGGGGGCCGCCGGAGCCACGCGGGCTGGCCGCGCCCCCTGCGCGCGCCGCTCCGCCCGGGGAGCTCATTCAAGTAGCGAGCGCGCCCCGTACCAGCCGCAACCCTCAGGTATGTCCATTTTGCTTTTGGTGTTTGCACGTCGTGTATCGTTCCGCGCTCCGCGAGTGACAGTCGTGCTGTGACTGAGTGAAAACTGAACCGTACGCGCTCGAGGTACGTACGCATGCACGCAACGCGGTCGCACCGCTCTTATGTGTCGCTACAACGCATTCGAACATTTCGTGTCCGTTTTTGAGAGTGAAACGCGGCTTTGTGACGGATGTAGGAAAACAATAAGACAAAAATTAAAATTTTATCGAAATATGTGTAATAAAAATACGCGATATAATCGATCATTAATTTGTAGAGCCACGATAGCAAAAAGTATTTTAAAAACGCCGTACACTAAAAACGTTAAATCAAAACGCACTTTGTGCTTAATGTTTGCATGATCTGTCTAAGCTTTCTTTGTTGCGACTAAAATCGAGATACGAGAAAAAGGGTAAGTACTACATTATGCATATTATTAATAGGTTTATTTCATTTTGTGTCTAATTACCTAACTTCTTTTCGAAACGATTTTAAAATGTATCCATTTATCTACGTTCTGAGAAAAACATTGCATTAGGAAGCACTATTTTTAGTCTACGAGCATCATTTTCTTATAGAAAGCTTTGTCGAATAAAGGTTCTAGAGATTTCGATAAATCGTGGGCGGGCGAGTCGAGACGAATCTCGCTCGGAGGCTGGGGTGTAGCGAGACGACTTTCACTGGCGCCTCACTTCACATTGTCGCCTGGCGTGGTGCCAGCCTCCGACAACTTAACAACCCTCGCAATCTAAATATTCCCATGTCTACGTACACAATTTGATTTTATTAACTTTTTCTGAGAATATTGATTGAAGTTCATAAATTCGTAAGCTTAGAATGTAGCCGAGAAGTACGTCATCCGAAGAAATCATGCAAGCAGTTACGATACCATCTGTAGGTACCTATATAATTATTCAGCACTTAAAGTAGTCGTATATTGCAAATTGCAACTTTATGTTCTAAATGTTATTCGCTTTATGTGTCACATAGTTGATGTTGTGTGTAGATTTTGTTGTTATAATATAATGGAAAAATTATCTTTTATTAACAATCCTTAATAATAAAAAAAACTTACAAATAAACAAAAGAAATTCCTATTTATATCCAAACTCTTACCGGTATCTTAATTATTAAACTCGCTCCAATCTATTGTTCACATCTGATTATCTACTATAATAGATTAGGTATTTTTACACGCGATTGGATGAACGTTAAAATTAGTGAGTTCGTAAGTTGCCGTAGCTCGTAGCAGTCGCTACGTGCTCTCGCGTAGACCGTGTCGTGCGTGTCGCTTCTCATATATAATGGTGAATAAAATTAAGTTAGTGGTCCATTCTTAAATAAGTTTTTGATAATATTTAGTCAATATTTTAAAGAACTATGAAAATTATTATAAATAATTTGAAAATATTAAAGGCTAGGCGCTTTTAATTTGAGTGTTTCTTTTGTGACCGGAATAATAATATAATATAAAATATAATATAACTTTATTTGTCTCATCAATTAAATGTTATAAAATCATTATTATACAAATTAAACAGTTATAAAAATATATCCCGTTTTTCTTAGAAATTATTTAATGTGAGTATTGTCGTGTTGAACACATTAACTCCATCGATTGAAAAGCTTTGTTCGATAAACATAGCTATTATCAGTATTTCAATCATTGACCGTTGATAAGGTAATGGCAAAACCTTTACGGCTAACTTGTAAACTATGATTAACCTGGTTTATATGTAAACCTGACTTGTAATAATCAAGTTACATGTATATAATAATTTACTATTTTTAATTTATGAGAATATTCGTTAAATCTCAACAAAGTACAATTCTAAATCTTTCAATGAAAATAAGAAAAATAATAGGTAAGATTATCTTAATTATTAAACGGGATTGATAAAAACATATTAAAATTCATTGAAAAAACATCTAATTCTTCAAGATCAACAATGATTTAACTAACTAACTTAATTGAGACGTACATATTTATAAAATTGAAAGCTCTTGTTTATAAATTCAAAGAAGAAAATAAGATGATTGAAAAAACTGAATAGTATAAAAATCTATTTTTAGACCTACTCTAATTTAGTCAACAGTTTAGTTATATAATACAAAAATGAATAATAAAACGAAAACGTTTTATACAATAGTATAAAACAGCAGTGCACGCTATTAAGTTGACCATCGGGCCAAGTATAAAGAGGGTATTATCAGAGATTGCAGAGATAACCCGCCGACGGCCGGCGCGGGGTCGCGGACAACAAACACTTGCGTATGCAAATATTTAAGTGTTTACAGCCAAATGTTACTTACTATTTATTCAACTATATTTATTGTTTAACAACTAAAAATGTATTGCTAAATTTTGTAATTCAAGAATTTTATAAAACAGTGTTAAATTATTTTCAGTAACAAGCGAACGAAATATTTCTTCAAAAATGTTATAAAGTATAGTCATACATATTATTTTAAAAAATTTTGATAAGTAACAATAATACACATTTGAAAGAAGTTTTAAATAATTACTCACTGACCTTTATAATAATAACTATGAACTAATTTATACAAATACATCATACTGTATCAAGCCGGCTGCTCTTAAATAATTCATTAATATTTGATACAAGTATGAAAGGGCCGGCTTCCCCGGCCACATTGCGCGATGCGTGACGCACGCGTGACGCGACATGTGTGCGTATTATCGACGCGCGCGCAGCTGCGTACGTTCACCCCGACTAGACAATACTATCACAAAAAACACCCTGTATTTTGGGTGATTAATCCAAACCCGCATTGTCTAGGAACATACTCTCATTATTTGCACGCGCAAGATGTAATGTATAATTTTAAATGCAACCAGCGTATGCATATTAATGCTTACTATTTAATCTCGTAAACTAGTTTTGTTTGAATGGAATTTCGTTAAATGATGACCTCTGTCCAGCTGCTATGTTAATTTTCATATCGGTATTTATAACATCGTTTATGTACTTACTAGAAATTATTCCATAATATTTGCATAATTATCTCTGTATTTCTTTCTTATTTGTTTAATAAAAAAATATTATTCGTAACCCAAACTGGGTTTACAATGATTTGATTTAACTATAATAATTTGATTAATTTATTTCAAATAACAAAGTTTATGAGACGTTGAAAGAATTAAATACGTTACTTTTCTCACTTTTTAGTTTGAGGGGATTCATATTTCATTTTATGAAAGGCTTCCAGACTTATTTATCTCATATTTAATTCAAATTTGAAAGCAATTATTTTGTAATAATGGGTATTATTTAGAAAGATTTCTAAAGGTATGGCGAAAACAAACATGCTTTATTCCAAAAACATTAATGAACAACAACACACTTAGATTTCCAAGTATTTTTCTGATCATTAAATTAATTGAAAATTGTTGTTCACAAATACGGCATTATTAAGCACAACCAAATACGGTCAAAACAATGTAAACGTGTGAACAATCCACGTCACACGATTATCGGTGACCCCATTAATTATATGTGGCCTCGCCATAAATTTAATAATAGTGGATGCTGAATCGCTCTTTCAACGTCTCTGGAACAATAGTCTGATTCAACAATCGATTCATCGATCGAGGCGACAGCTGCGGGGTGGGGTCGTCGATTGCGGGGTGACACATGCCCCTGCGCCTTTCATATATTTTTGAACTAATTATAGCTTGAGTAGATAGAACGTAATAGTTGTTCTTGTTTGGGTTATAGTTGATTATTTTTGACATACACAAAATATTGATAGCCGATTTTACCAATCATGGATATGTTCTGATTTCTTGTCGGTCTGTTAAAATTACAAAATAATCTACAAATATGTAACTCAAAAAAGTAAATAATCTCTGTGAATTTATCAACAAGTCGTCAAAGCGCCTCGAATGCATTAGAATCATACATCACGTGAATCGCAATGCTGATGATTAAAAGTTTTATATAGTTATTTCTTTCCAGTAAACATAATAATGTTATCAATATGAAAATGATCAATTATAAAAAATGAAAGTTCAATGTCCTCGCCACGCGACTCACTAGGACCCTTCTATATCAGCGTCGTTAATATTAAAATGCCATTCAAATAGCCTAAAAAATAATTTAAAGTGTGCTAAGGTCGTCCGTGTTTTTTTACACTTTGGAAAGGGGTGATATTATTCACGAATAGGGGTGTTTTAGAAAGTAAAACGAGCAAAGCCTTTGTGATTTGGACACTAAGTTTTGTTTTTATTTTTGTACTATACAGGTTTAGCCTTAACTTTTTTCTATACTTGAAGTAGGTACTTTTTCAAAAAACAATGTTAATTGATGATTAATTATACGTATTTACGAATTTTTATCATGAGCTTAAAAGTATTAAGCGGTTGTAGTTTATTCTAATAAACTGTTTCAGTACGAATTTATAACGTCATTTATAAATTTATTGTACATCTTAATTGCTCTACCGGCCACTTATATAATTTTTTATAACAACAATCTTACATATACTTGCACATTTTATTTAAAAATGGCAAGCATTTTAAAGGTTATAGCAAAAAGGTGTTTATAAACAGCGATCGTGCAATGAAGGGGCAATGATCTATACGAAAGGGTCAACTGGCGTGGCGGTGCGCGGAAGTTGGCAAGGGCTTCCCTCTTCTCGTCCACTTGCACCCTCGGCCTTATGTAACTTATACTTGAATCATAGTCTAAGTGTTCGTATGGACTTGCTATAACAATTTTAATAGAATTGGTGGAATCGTTTGTTTATGTAGTATTTTCTGTGTCAAATGATTATTATTAATTAATCGTATTCAGATGATAAATATTTTAAAAGAATAGAGCTATTTAACCAATGCTATAAAATAAAAAATTAATGTATAATAACTACTAGCAAACCTGGCGAACTCCGTTTCGCCACCAGAAACACCTTTTCTTTGCTATAAACCTCACGGAGCCCGAGACCTTTCCAACGAATGCAAAACCGTTGAAATCGGTTCGTGCGTTCTGGAGTTATAGCGTCAGGAAGGAAAACCCGACTTATTTTTAAAAAGTAGATATACATATAATAATCAATTATATCGGAATAAAAATAAGTCTAAACAAAACTAGTAGATGAAAGAAGAATGATTTAAACTTTATAACAATAAACTCTATACCTAAATATTACCGCTACATATAAAATGTATTATCGTACGTGTTAACGTTACCAATTAGAGGTTATTCAACAAAAATGTTAAAAGAACCTAATCCGAACATGATACCGCGGAACTAACATAAATATTTGAAATGCCAACGACAAAACGCAGCAAATTTATGTTAAGTACTGTTACAGGTCATTTGTGGTAACGTCATTATAGAGGTGCACATTTTTCTGCCCCTTTAATCTCTTTTAAGCCTTGAATCACATTCTACAATCGATCAAACTACGTATTATTAAATTGGATATGGAATCTTAAAATAGCAGATTGCTATTCTCGTTTAATTTGTATCTTATTATTTAATCAGTATATACCTAACATACAGTAATTATAGTCTATCTAGATTTCTCTTTTACGTATTTTTTTATCAAGAAGCGCCTTATATATTTATCTAATAACAAATATTCGTACTTTCTTTTGTAATTAAATATGTAATCTTTCTTGACAGTTTAATACATTGATAAAACTATTGACATTCCATAAAACATAATCGAATTGATAGACTTACCACAAGGCTAATCACAAAACACCGGCTACTTAAGGTGTACTATAGACAGCCCCTCAGTGACCCCACGTGAAATAATTAACTATTGTTTACATGCTTTCACCATGGTGAGTGCAGTACAGCCCTTGTCCACTATTTGACTACTTAGAGTGTGATTGACCAGTGCAAACTAGGGGAAAATCGGTAGTAATGTTACACGTTTTAGTGTATTTGTATCTAACACTCAATGTAAAATGGTTATTTTACAAAATGTAGAGCGAGTTTATTCAGACGGTTATAAGCTTAATAATTTTATTACATTTGTAAAATCTATTCAAAATACTTTTGTATAAAAACTAACAACTGCTTTTTTATTTGAGGTATTCGCATCGAAAAACGCGTAAGCTTTGGAAATATTTCATTTTAATTAATATTGTTAAAATAACAATTAATAGGTATTTTTTTAATAGAGATACTAGAACAAAGAAACTTCTTTTACTTCTTTTCTTTCTTTCATTGATCACAATATACCTAAATTTTATTCACAATAATTACAATTTACAAGTAAACATAACGACAATTACTGCTTCTCATTAAAATTTAAAGCCATAAGTCCGCCTTTGAAATCAATCTATTTGTATCACAATTTACCTGTATTGAAACAAAACCGATCAATGCCTACACAAACCTTAATCGTTTATTTTGTTTTGAATACGAAGCAATCTAAATGTAGTTTATTCTGGTGCTTAGATATTCAATAAATTAATATTTAATACGATAGAAAAGACGATGCTTTTAGGAATTAACCTTAACAGTATTCAAGTATTAACATTGAAAATACCTCGGAAATTTAATCACATTATTTAGATTTCAACTTATAACATTCTGTAATGTCTTAAGATTATCTCTGTAAGGTTAGAATTATTATTGAGTTATAAAATGTGTGTTTAATATGTTCATGAAATGAAACGTCTCGTGATTTCAAATATGTAATTATGATATGATTTCGTTTGAGATTGAGATTTAATAAGAATTTATTGAGCTTTTATGTTATAACCGTCTATTAATTTAAACATGTCTTCAAAAGTATCAATCATTAAAAATAAAAACTCAAAAAACTCAAACTTAAAGGCACTTTTGAATCGTCATTAAATATTTTTTTACATTTACCACAAAAGATATTGTTTTCCTCTCTACAATAAAAACATATCCACCACTCAAACTCAGTTGAAGAAGCGAGAAAATTTAATTATCTAAACTCAACTAGTTATCTTAACTTGAAAACTTCGAAGCTAGCGAGCGTACCTACGAATTGTGAAGGAAAACGAAAGTATCGTAAGGGCTGTGACGAGTGATCGCGATCAATGGTACCTCACTCCGCCAGCTACAGACCTAATATCTGTTATAAATAGATTTTGTTTCTTCTACACACGAACCTTTTGCCTTCAATATACCTTAAATCTTAGTAGTTCTAAA
The DNA here is from genome assembly GCA_029959065.1 of Colias behrii. Classification (NCBI taxonomy): domain Eukaryota; kingdom Metazoa; phylum Arthropoda; class Insecta; order Lepidoptera; family Pieridae; genus Colias; species Colias behrii. Next base: position 11,146,641 of record JARWMC010000003.1, read on the forward strand.
CATAAAAATCGAACTTGCTCCAAATCTGATTTCTTATAATAAAAGTAAAGCTTTTCAATGAAATATTAATGAATACAACAGCTGAATCTTAATTTTCATACTTTTTATTAATCTTTGTGATGTAAAACGTTAAAGTAAGTAATAATATTTATATAGAGACAAAAGCATAAACTTGCAAATAGTATAGCAAAAATATTTCATATAACTTACGATATACAATTACGATATTATAGTAATAATTTACACGAATATAATTTTAACTAGTAATATGAATTTAAGCACAAAATGGAGGAACGAAAATGAACGTTGATATAAATCCTCTATATTTCTAGATAAATACAACTTACATAAATAATTTTATGTGCATTTAATCAAAACAGCATATTATATTTTTATACCCGTCTAACAAAATAAGTAGCCAAATGATTCCCTGCGCGTGTGACAATAGGACAGCTGCATCTCTAGCCTTTGTACTATGCACCCCAACTAACGGTAGTGTGTGTAGAATGCGCATGTCTATGAAAAAACTAACTTTCCAGTTTGATGGGGTTCACTGGCCGTTTTAGAGTAAAAGCCGTGCCGTTTTTTAATATTTTAAAACCTTTCTAAACAGACGTCACTGTGAGAACCGTGGATGGAACAGTTAAAGCATGTTTTATTCAACGTTTGACGACTCAAGGAATATAGCATGAACTACATGAGAACCCATATTTTATGGAAACCAAGTACAAACCACAGTCATGTTACGAATTTTTATGTGGCGCCTAATTATATAATTTAAAATATTTTACATGAGTTACGATAATGTAAACATTTATGAGTAGAGTAAGAAATGCAACAAAGGAAACTGATAAAATAAAATTATTAAATAGTCTATGAGTTTTAATAATTTATTTAAATAATAATTATATCTCGTACGTTTTCATGTATGTATTACTTAATAAAATCGTTGTATAATCTTAAAAACACTGTCGATAACACAATCGAAACCATATTATTCAAAAGTATATTATAAATGAAAACTAATTGCCTCATACAGCATATTATAATTAAAATATGTGCATAATTCTTGAATTATTTTCTTAAAAACTTGCGCCTACAGAACAGACGAGCAAAAATTTTGTACTCCTTAATAAAGTTTAGACGCAAACACTATGCAGCAATTTAACTTTAATTTTATTTATTTTTCTTTCGTTATTTTAATATGGTTAGCTCCACATACGTAATACTCATAAATCCAAAAAATATTTAAGATTAGTTATACCTATGTTTTATTATGTTGTGTGAAAATATCAAGAAGACAACTTAAGAACAAAGAGAAAAAAGAAGAATAAAGAAAAATGAAGAAGAAAACAGTCCACCTCCTCGCGTTCACTGCTGGCCGTTATGTTTTCACAGTCATAAGGCACGCGGTGAATGCCAAGAGCGGGCTCATACGACGATCAGAGAGAAGAGAGAAGAAAGAAGAGAGAAGAATAAAAGATTACGATATCAACACTATATTTTGTGTCTATTATAATTCATTTGTTTTGACTTTAACATTTAAGTAATAATTTTTCTTTCAGAATTCTGATTGTATCAATTGTAAATAGGCATAGAATAAATACACTTTTAGGCTAGTATAGTATTATATTATCTGTGTCTTACACTTCAGGTTTTATAAATCTATCTATTAATAAATAAAATTTTGTTTTTATTTATCATAATTGTATTGTCCTACAAACCAGCAAGAACCAGAATTGGCCTTAAACGTGACATTATCTTCCGCAAAAAGGATTGCTTACGTCATTTACCTACCTTAAATTTAAACAAGCAAAATAAAAAATCTCTATACGCTTACTACATATGTGTATTATACTCAATTTCCTTCCATTTAATAAAGCTTGCGTGATTATTCTCGAACCCAAATCGGAAATGTAGATTTTTCAATTTTATAATGTGTCATTGTATACGTATGAATATCGTTATACAATAGTAAGTAGGTCGGTTACCTTGTTCTGAATAAAACAGCTGAATTTGCAACTAAAATATGCAATGTAGAGACGAGAGACACCCGTGACAGCGGTTCTGGGTCGACGATCGTTGTGTAGCTACTTTGGCGAATTTGTTCTAAATCACCGTATGTTACAGTCTTGATGTTTTCATAGCGGATATATTATTAGGTAAAAGACATCGGTAAAAGACGATTAATACGTTCTACTTTATGTTACAAAAGGATGCTTAAAAATAAGTTTTTTTTAACATACCTATGTCTGCCTCTATGTGCGTGAGCAAGCAATAAAATATTGATTCATTTTTATAAGATTTTGGTTCATTTTTGTAAATCTTGGTATTTTTAAAAGTTATGGGGGTATTGCCAATGTAAACTGTACTATGTAAACAATTTGTAAATTAAATGCAAAAAAAAATGTCGATTAATGATTTTCGAAGCATGTGCACGTTCACATTCAAGTCTTATCCATACTAATATTATAAATGCGAAAGTAACTCTGTCTGTCTGTCTGTTACCCAATCGCGCCTAAACTACTGAACCAATTTGCATGAAATTTGGTATGGAGATATTTTGACACCCGAGAAAGGACATAGGCTACCTTTTATTGCGAGATATGTACCACGCGCGAAGCCGGGGCGGACCTCTAGTAAGATATAATTTTAAATAGGCGTTATATTTGTTACATATATTTAATAGTTCCTTATTGCTTCATATTGTATTACCTACATATTAAATATCGATCCTCATAGGATATAGATGAATATTATTATAGAGTCTATGTTTTCATAGTAGTTATGTTTTTTTATATTTAACAATTACCGAAAATTAAAATAATAAAGGGCTACTACCGTTTTTCTTATAAAAACTATTAAATAATAAAGATAAGGACTCCTTATACAAAATATAAAGCCATATACCCCATGATATGTTACTTTGTAATAATCAGTACCCGTAATTCAGATCTAGTAGGAGAGATGGTCCCGACCATCTTTGTTTGTAACTGTTTACCTATTATATGACTGAGAAGTATATGTATTTATTATTTTAATTAAAATTGATGCTATTGCAGTTTATTAGCATTATAATTCATACTACTAGCTTAAGCTGCGTATTCATACTACTAGTTTCGTTCACGGATAAAAGTATGCCTGATAAAAGTAATGTTTTTATTTTAGGCCTTAGTCTATCTGCATACCAAATTTCAGTGAAACCAGTTCTACACTTACGTCATAAAGGCTTTATACCTTTTTATTTTTATTATTTGGATTTATTATATTAATAATGTATTCAATATAAAAATTGTGAAGGAAACCTCAACGGGATGAGTTAATATTGAATCCACAAATTTACTTTTTAAACGTATTAATTATATGTATATTATTTAATTATGAGTGAATATTTGTGACGTCATCAATTGGTTATATTATACAGTACATACGATGACAAAGTGGCATGTACGTTTGATGTCTATAACTCTATAAGTTGAGGTTTTTCTCGTCGTCCTATATCCTTTTCCTTTTTTCCAATTCCCATCTCCCGTTAACAAATCTATTATATTTAGCATGCATTTTAAATAAAAAATGGACATAGACTATCGACGCACTATGCGCCTGCCACGATTTTTTGTTGATTGAATGAAATTAAAGCGAAATAAATTTTCAGCTAGTGTTTTGTAGAGTCAATTTTTGTCGCGATGTTTTCCAATTTTGAAAGGGTATTTTTTATAATTATAATTTTAGCAATTTTTTCAATTATATATAGACTACAAGCCCGCATAGGAAAAAAATATGGGTCAAATGAACCACCAGAGGACATATCTAGAACGATAGAAGAGCAAAAAATAATAAGATTCATCACTATGCCGTCACTTGTAAGCTGTCCAACTGAGTGCAGATGAGAATTGAAAAGTACAGGTAGACTCGGTAAATTTTGGTCATATATTTTTGTACGGCATTCTTAACCATCGATAGATCCATTAAAAATAATAAGAAACCGCTCAGTGCCGTACAAAAATGGTGGTCCACCAAGTCGGAATTTTTATTTAATTTCCGAGAGTTACCGGGGGTAAATTTGGTCATTTGACCATGTACAGCATCTGTGTCATACTATTGCTATACTGCTTTTAATCCATTATTCCGCAACGCCGTACAAAAATCATGGGGACAAGGGGAAAAAATCGAGAGTTGCAATCCCCTCTCTTTCCCCACTCCAGGGGGTCATTTGACTAAGTACGGCTTCGGTTCCAAAACATTATCTAGCACTCAAAAGTACTATTAAAAGCAATGCCGTCAAAAAATAATTGTTCTTTTAAATGTATACCAATAATCATCTTAATTTCATCGAATTCTTGATATAAAGAGCTGTAAGGTCATTTGACCCTGTACGGGAACTTTTTTTTTAACATTATATTGTAAAATTCAATTGTTGTATAGTATTGCCGTTCAAAAGAAACCGTTCTAAAAAAAGTTATAGAGAAATGCAAAACCGGAAATTTTGTTAAAGTTTAAACATCGTAGATTAATGAAATATAATAGTTTTCTACACTTTATTCGTTGTTTTAAATAGTATTAACATAGATAAATTAGGAAAAAACGATGCCGTACATTTTTGTGCAGACCACATCTTTTAGGCTGATGAAAGCGACGAAAGCTACAATTTTAAGGGTGCTTTATGGCCATCTGATACAGCACGGCATTAACATATTTTTACCCGACTACGGCAAAGCAAAAGGAGGGTTATGATTTTGACAGGTCATGTATGTATGTTCATCTATTCCCTCGTAACTTCTAAACTACTTATCAGAATTCGACAAATGACATATCATTAGAAGCGTCTGAATTGTTCACTGGATAACCAGCGACCAGCTAGCTAAAGGCTATATGGGGTTTCACAAAATCTAATGTGGCGCCCTCTAGCGGACAAAACATACAGAGTAAAAAAATAAAGTTAAGATAAATATGCCGTGTTTGGTATCATTTGAAAGCGCTTTACTTGTACATTTTGAATATGTATATATTACTAGCATTTGCTTGTGACTTTACCTGTATTCATGGGCTGATTGCATATAATTCACATCTTTTCGTTCATAGCTTTTTTATTAGTTCATCAATTTAACGGAGTCCATTCCACCTGACTCCGACTTTCCAAGGTGATAATTAACCACCTCGAGCTTCTTCATATTAATGTATATTTATATTTTATTATCAAAATATAAAGCAAACATTTCGTTATATGGATTTTTTTCTTTTTCAGATTTTTCCCCTTTGAACCAACGAAAATGTACGGCACATGAAAAAATATTATCTATGCATAAAATACTTTAAAAATAAATTTATTTCGTGTTGTGTCAAATGACCCCCTGGAGTGGGGAAAGAGAGGGGATTACAACTCTCGATTTTTTCCCCTTGTCCCCATGATTTTTGTACGGCGTTGCGGAATAATGGATTAAAAGCAGTATAGCAATAGTATGACACAGATGCCGTACATGGTCAAATGACCAAATTTACCCCCGGTAACTCTCGGAAATTAAATAAAAATTCCGACTTGGTGGACCACCATTTTTGTACGGCACTGAGCGGTTTCTTATTATTTTTAATGGATCTATCGATGGTTAAGAATGCCGTACAAAAATATATGACCAAAATTTACCGAGTCTACCTGTACTTTTCAATTCTCATCTGCACTCAGTTGGACAGCTTACAAGTGACGGCATAGTGATGAATCTTATTATTTTTTGCTCTTCTATCGTTCTAGATATGTCCTCTGGTGGTTCATTTGACCCATATTTTTTTCCTATGCGGGCTTGTAGTCTAATAATATTTACTCCTTCTTCTTAAGTCTATATATCCTTTATAGTATAAATTTAATGAATAAGAGAGATTATAATGAATAAATAATGAGTGATAAGATTCTATATTATAAAAATATTACGCAGTCGTCAGAGTATTGTTGACAAGTATGATTATTTATGCATTTACAGTTGTGTTTAGTATAGTATAAATAAAAATGTTCGAAATGAGAATACAATAAGTAATCCAGGAAAGTAACGTAGAGCAAGGTCCAACATGTTTGTTTTGATTGACTTGTTGGGTAATACTGATTTATATACCTACTAGCGGTCCGCCCCGGCTTCGCCCGTGGTATCTACATGTTTAAACTATCTTATCTCTCAAGTTGGATCGAACTGCACATGGTGTGCGAATTTTATTATAATCGGTTAAGTGGTATAGGAGTCCATTGAGGACAAACATTGTGACACGAGATTTATATATATTAAGATAACTATAACGACTTGACGCAATAATCTAAGAGCTTCGTCAAGGAAATACGTCGCAGGAGATTCATATGACTTTTTTGACGTGACAACGTCTTATAATTCGATATAGCCGGCTGCACGCACGAAAAAACATGACTCATGCGGCGTTACCTCGCTCTGAGGCGTTCCATGTAAGACTTGAAGTGCTAGCGAGAGCGCGGAAAGAGCGACAAAGAAGCACAATCGGACGTTGTCACGTTCAACTATCGTCAGTAAACCGACTTTACAGACAACCAATTTTTTTATCTGAAAATAAAGGGTGGCTTTGAACTTCAACTTTTTTTATTTTTTAATTCAATTTTTTTTGGGTGTGCTCCCGATTTTGTTTAGTTATGACAAATTGTTGTTGACAAACTGACAATTGACTGTTTATTTTGAAAAGTGTATTACTTGTACAATATATACTTAGATAATTTAAATAAAATGATTGGAATCATTGATCGTGACATGTTTAATTTGTTGATAACATAGAGTACATAGACACACTTGGACAAAACATACAGTTATTTTTGTTAAATATACATTAATTATATAAACGATGAATATGAAACCGAAAAAGAACATCCTGGCAGCTCTCATTACAATCAGAAAAAAGAAAATCTATACTAATATAAAAAGGGAGTTTCGATTAAGATCGAGGTAAGATCCGATTCTGAAAATTATAAGTGTCCAAAAAAAAAAGCTGAAATATTCGGGAGTAACTTAGGTTACATATGTGTTTTATCGTGAGTTCATATCCAGTTGAGATTATTTTCTTCAACTTCATAAAAAATATTTTACATCAAGATTTTAATAACAATATAGAGCGCAACAAAGTGGGCAAAGACCAGCTTGTTAATATTATAGCATATAAGATCTTATGTGTTAAATGACATTTATAATTATTGCTCTGCACAAAAGCCTAGTCATAGTCACGTCACAAATATATTTAATAATGCACAGGTTATTGAACAAGGAATAATAAATATTGTGAAATAACTACAATTTACAGAAACAATATCACGAATCCGTGATGTCTATGCAATATTATGCAAACGCCACATTACTTTCAATTGTTACATTTCTTCAGAAATTACCCGACCAAAACTTATTATTTACTTATTTTTTTATTTCTCTACAAAAATGTGACCTTTGACACCCAATATTGAATTATTATCACATTCATTCACATTCAATATGGAAAATTATCAATCAAATTGTTTTCAGTAAGATTTTATTTACAAATATAATAAAATACGTTTCTCTATCTATAAAATACATTTGCTTATATTTTAATTGCTTTTTAATTACTCCACTAAACTCTAACAATTATTTAATCTCCCGCAATTATTCTAATTATCTATATTAGTACCTATATTTGGCAAATGTCTATTTTCAACCTTCATGATAAGAAATTTTGATTAGAAAATTTTGTCATTCAAGACATTTGTGTCGAAGTGAATCACACACATGTAAAATCTGAAACCTTTAAAAATACGATTGCGCGAATTGGCAAGTGTATCTATAGATAGTGCTGAAGTGAAGAAACATGCGATAAGATCTTATCAGTCGCGGTCGCTACACCACGTACTGATAGCTATGAACATGTTCACGCTTTTTTATTTATACATTTCCATTTATAGTTCCATATTTTTCTATAATTACATGGATTTTTGTTACATACTTGATTGGAGCCAGTGTGATGATCTCTAAAAGGTTAATCAGTCAGCAAAAAGCTGACAGAAATTCCTGTCATAGTTATCGTAATTAAAATAAAGCTGTAATTAATTTCACTGTATTCGTTAATATGTATTAAGCATTGAGTTACTATGTACTACGTACTAGAGAGGACATCGCTACTAGTAACACGAGTTAGAGTCAATCGTCTCAAACCAATTTTTTTTTGTTACATTGATTGGTTTTAATTGATAAGATTATACATATTTTTTTTAATAAAATAAACAATATTTATTTATTATATTGATTGGTTTTAATTTATAAGTAATAAGAGGCAGAATATCTACAAAGTGTATGACTCACTAGCCGCCCCACGCGCTCCGCGCTTGTCGCTCAGATTTTTTTCGTGGTGTCCTCTCTATACGTAGTAATAATACCTCAATGGTATTAAGTAGGCATTTTCTTAATGGTATGTTAACTAAGTTATTCATAACTACATATTCTTACAACAAGAAATTTGTCAAGTTTTACATTCATAAACGATGATAATCGATCTAGATTTAAATATAGGACTTTATTATACAGGAATCCGTACTGTACCGCGTACACGCCGCGGGAGAGTTGGGGTTAAACCCGGTGACTCAGACGTTGGCTACAGTTCTACTGCGGAATTTCTTCATTGTCATAATGTGATAAGTATTCTGGCACCACCTCAATAGTTCGATTGCAAGAAACTCAACCAGGCTCCATTTTACATACAAAAAGTGCAGCTGTAATGTTTTTATCAATATTTGTCAAACGCTCGTGTAACATTGCTTGTAGCCATAATACTGGAACGGATTGACAGATTTTTTAAGCTATTGCATAGCTTCTATCGCGGGCCTTGCGCGCGGGGACCGAATCGAGAAATTCCGTAACGAAAAAACCTCACGCTCCCCACTCCGACGGGCTCGGAGGTGTGGCTTGAAGCACACGTGGCTTTTACCGCGGCAGTCCCCGAGTGCCACACGTCTTTTTTTGTAATAGTTATACCCTATAATACCTCGTTACCTTTTATTCCTCTAAAGTCTAAGTAATAAGTGTTTCTTGGCAGAACAACGTTGGCCGGCGAGTTTCTAGTTATTTTTAGGTAAAAAGGCAATATTATTTCGAGTTATTAAACAATAAATAATAACATAATTTATGTATTAGAAATAAAGAAAAAATTGTTTTTTAGGAAATTTTTATATTTTATTGATTTTTTGTGCTGAATTTGACCATTTCATCTTTTTCTTATGTTATTCTAGACACACCGATTATATTTTAAAAGAAGTTTTTAATGGTAAGTTAAGTTATACAATTTTAACAATATATTTGTATTCGTATAAGTCAATAAATCATGTATTGTCACGTTATGATAAGTTATCAAAGAACTGATTTAAGAAAAGCTCTACTGAAACAGATATATTTAGATAATGGAGAAGAAGTAGCAATCTAACTATGATATTAGATGCGGGTCTCCCTTAATCGCCTGTATATCTGCGTGCAAAGGAAAAACATATTCTACTGTTACATTATAGAACTCTACATCTTCTAAATGATAGTTTAATGACAATTCAATGGAATTTCTATGGAAGCAGCTTTTGAATGCATTCTTAGGAACATTTTACACAAAGGTATTTGTGTAAAATGCTCTTTACCTGAAAATTGCACACTGACAACTGAGAAGTGAGAGTATAAACTAGAGAACTATATATGAATACGACCTATAAAGTTTTTTTTTCATCTATTGAATTTCAGAATAACTTATTTTGCTGAATTTACCTACCAATATTTCAGTATTTGCAGTAAAATCGATTTCATGATAAGATTTTCACTGAATTTTAAAACTAACCCGAAATTGTAGATGAATATTTTTTTTAATCTTAAAAAAAACAAGCACCAGATAATTAAAACAATGTTATTGCGCTTTGTTTTGCAATTCTACAAATGTCATTGCATTTGTTATTTATTTGCCCTTAATTTATAATATCAATAAGTGCAAATTAATCGGGTCGGTTTCTTAGTGTTTATAAAAAAGGTTAATCACCCTGTTTGATAACATGTAAAATGTGCTAATACATAGTTTATACGAGAATGTAAATGTACCTTATATCAAATTCTTTCTGGTTAGTTTAATTTTGTATGTGGTTTTAACAAGTTTCGCTTAATACGCAGCTATTGCTATAATGATGACTAGCTTTTGAGCTGTATCAGCCAAACAAACGTGGATACTTTGTTTACATACAAATGAATGTTAATTTTTAACAAACACGTTCCCTAATGATGTCCGCAATTAGCGCAGTAACAATGTTGCTAAATAGCTGTTGCTACATGTGTATAGTACTCCATTTTAACCATTAATAAATAATCACTGAAATTAAAGCGTATGTTGTTTGTTGGCGCTTCAGGTGACACCAATGAGATGTGCTGATTCATCACAACTGCAACGTCGGATGAAAGAATGAATGAATTGAAAGTAATAACACTTCTATACTAGACCTAGGCTCCTAAAACAAGGACTACGCATTTGTATAGCGCTGTGTTTGTTCTCAATTGATTGCTAGTTAACGAAATGTTAATTAGTGGTATGTGCGCAAGCCATTGAACACTGTAAATGCATGCAAAACCAGATTGCCTTTTCAGTACATGACATTTGATTGGACAAAGGAAGGCGATAATTAGTAGTGGACAAAAATAGTCGTACAGCCGGGCCCTGGGCCAGGTGACGTAAGCGCGTCAGGGCCGCGGAGGGGCAAGACGGGCCCCGCGCCAGTGTCGCGCGCGCCGTCAGCCGGGTCGCACGCAGTCTCGCAGCTCCTCCACCCGCCGCCCGCCAGCGCCACTCTGCCGCCTCCGCTGCCGACAGCCGCCTCCATCACTCACCCTCGACTACTCCGACGCCTCCTCTCGTGAGTACACCCCTTTCACCCTCGACCTGCGAAAGAAACCGAAAGCCACTTTCCACTCGGTGCATCGCAAATCGTGTTACCATCGATGCAGTTTCACTCATGAGCATACTACTATGATGGGATTCCTCGTCGTTTTGTTCGCGCTCCACCGAGATCCACTATGTCGTTAGTTCGTATTATTCTCATAATTAACTAGGTCTTAGGTTTCTTGTATCGACACGGAGGAGCGTGGCAACCTTGGCGCATCGTGCAATGCAGCGGGGACCTTGCAAGTCACACGTCACAGTAACCTCGGCTCACGCTGTGCTCGTGCCGCCACTGTGACGTGTATCTATCTATCTTTGTGTTGTTTTCCCGCATTGCACGTCATCCATTGCTTTATGCTCAGATTGTACAGTATAAATAGATTGATTATAATGGACGATGTACTCCTAACATCGTTTTTATTGGCGAATCACATCTGTTGTTATTAAGGTAAATTGATGGATGCGTATGCATCGAATACAACAGCTGAGCGTCGACGTCGTTGTGATACAGATAAAAAATAAGACGCGGTCACTCAAGGACGGTCAACTACTATCGAGTGGTATTTCCCGTTCAACGGGCGCCGGAGTGACACACTATTCACCAATGACGTGGGATTATAATCGCAAAGGAATTATATCCAAACGTAGTGTATGCATTCGTAGTGGAAGCTTGTGGATGTTTTCTATGAAGGGGCCTCAGTTTCCCGAGTTATCGCAAAGGAAAAACACGCCATACTTAATCGCGTATTGTGCTCAATATCAGCTGTTGCGACGATGCGGTGTGCGGTCGCTAACTCGGTTAGTCACTTCATTGTATACCATTATCAGTCTTATTGCAAGCGGATACCGTGCATTGTTCTTTGACTTTTTTTTGACAGCTAATAACAACTACATAATATATTTTATATTTTTTTTTCAGTATCCTCTGTGAACACTCGTAAAGTGTAGTTATCTACATGTTAATAAGGCTTTCCACACTTATTTGTAATTCAAGAAAATTTTTCGCTAAACCTTTTCTTATTTACATATTAATGACTTAGTATTGACATATTATTAAAAATTAAACTTGTCTGTTAATTTTAATTGGTTACTATCGCTATTTATATTTTGTATTTATACGCAACGCGATTAACTAAGCATCTCCATGACCCATGTTGTTTATTTTTGTCATGATTTAAGAATTAAATGATAATACCTATAATAGTAGATAAAGAGTTTTGTTTTTAATTGTTAGTAGTACATATTTTTAAATCCACATGAGAAAATAAAAAGATTAGGTACAATGTGATAGACCCTACCTTAAAATAGATTTTTGTTTTGATATTTTTATGTTATTTATATTTGATTTTATAAGATATTATAAGAAATATGACATGGTTTCCGCTTGAAGGTATTAGGTAGATTGAATTAAGTAAGCGGCTTACGACCGTATTATACTATAACAATGAAAAAATCTCAGTTGTTATTATCAACACACAGTGGCGCAAAGTGGGAAGGAGGATTTACATATTCATAAATGTTGCTTCAAAGTAACATTGAAGATAGCCTCTAAACATCTTTAGTCACATTTTTTTTACCTCGGTTCGACATTGATCGAAGTTTATAAAACCGGTAGGCCACGGTTACCCTTCGCTGGACACTAAACATGGCAAAATAAATGTAATGAACACTGGACACCACGATAAATTTAATTATGTAAACACGTTAATTGTTCCTTAAAAATATGAAATCTTATTTCATATTTTTAAGGAAATTCCTGTAATAGAGACACTCAATTTACAAAATTTAACGGTTAATTATTGTAATATATGGACATTTTTGCATAATATAGTTAACCTTGAATCCATACCATATGATGTATTATGAAATATCTAAACATAAAATTATAATACCAAATGTATATTTTTACTTGCAGATAGCCATGGTAAGAAAATATGAAAGGATAAGCGGACGCTTATCATGGAGCGAAGAAGAAATGGCTAAAGCGGTAGCGGCTGTGGTCTCAGGTAAGATGGGCTACAAGCTCGCCGCCAGAACCTTCCACATACCTCGCTCCACACTCCAGAGGAGGGCCAGTAAGGTCCGCTACCAACAACCGGACGACCCCAAACCCCTTATGGGCCATTATAGACGAGTATTCACAGACAGTCAAGAAAAAGATTTAGTTGGATACATCAAAAGCATGGAGCAGTACTTCATGGGGGTCTCTCGAAGGGATATACGCGAGCTTGCGTTTCAATATGCCGAAGATAATCATTTGAATCATCCCTTCGATGTCAACACTAGAATGGCTGGTGAAGATTGGGTCAGGAATTTCTTAAAAAGGAATCCTGAGTTATTGCACAAGTCGGAGAAGGAACACGAGCTGGAGCCTGTAAACTTTGACCAATTCTATCACTTCATGTGTCAGTCGTCATGATGACTAGTCGCCGAGGAGCTTGAAACAATCTAGTTAGCAAAGGTCATGTGCCCACCCACCCGAGAGAGCCTCTCGATAAACGCTTGGTAGTCCCAACTTGTATATAAACATTAGCATCGGTTAATGCAACGAATTTTTCTCCTTTTTAAATTTTTTACTTGCCTGACGACCTTTATGTGCGAGGTAAACTGATTTCCTTATGATTAAATCGCACTCACGATACATGGCCAGGAAGTGATAGCGGTGAATGTTAAAAATAAATATTTTATATACAATTTGGGAGTTCGGACTTCGGATCATAACTAATACTAGGTAATTTTTGAGGTTTTTACGCAATTTAATTAGTTAAACAAACGGGAGCATAGCTCAATATAGAATTCAAATCCATGTTTAACATAATATTTAAATAATATGTTCAATGTCAAAATAATTATATTAGTTGAAATTTTGCATGCGTACTTACTGAATGTCAACGTTTGAAAGTTATTTCTTATTTATAGTTTAACTTATGTTATTTATTGATAATAGCAAAATTACGGGCTGTGATAAGGAGAAATTGTATTTATGGGAACATATCATCAAAAGATGTTTTGTATAAGCAAATGGCTAGTAGGTATACTAAGTATATATTACAAGGGAAAATGTCCAAAACTGTTACTGTTACGTCATACCATATTATAATTAGAAATATTGAATTGCGTTGATTGTATTTATTATATAAATTATAAAAAATTATTATTGGATAGTGGATACATACATATTTTGAATGTTTTAGCATACTTTTATAAATTTGATAAAGAGTTTCAAAATAGAAATTAGATACTTAAATATAGATACGTATTAGTAAGTGAAATTGTATCCAAAATAATTCGATTTAAAAAATAATCAGTAACTGAATAATTCGTGATTACCACAGGTGATTACTTTCATTAAATACGTTATGACGATGTCTTGTCTTGCTTATAAAGCCCTAATTAAGAAATGTGATAATGGTGAATGATGATAGTAGCGGGATTACACATTAGGTAAATTCTTTTATACACTTTTTAAGAGTTTTACTTATTCCAAGATAACCTTTGGGATATATATCTTATTTCTTTCATAAATTATCTACATATTATTACAAGAAAGTACCTTTGTGAAGTACCTACAAAGAAGATGTTACCTGATTTAAGTTTGATCTCTTAAACTTAGTTTTAATAAAAAGTAAATTATATATTTTATTCCTATGTGTATGTGATTGGGAAAGGAAATTTTATTTTATCTATATTTATGGGGTGGAAATATATATGGATAATAATGTCGAATGCCAAACTACGTTGTTAATTTTAAACTAATTTTATTATTTAAGTACTTAAGTTTTGAATACAATAAATGATTATACAAATATCTCTCTTCTTTTTTATATCCCTTTGTAAGTTATGAAATATCAAATAATCTAGAAAAAATATATAGTCATACATATATAAAATCCTCGTCGCACAATGTTAGTTACCGTTCTCCTCCAAAACGACTGGACCAATTCTCATGAAATTTTGTGTGCCTATCTGAGAATCAGCCAACATCTATTTTTCATATCCCTAAGTGATGTAAGACAGAAAAACGTTCTCCGGGACAGCCAGTATTATTATATTATTATTCAATTAAATTTTGAACAATTGTTATAGAAGAGAATTTCCCTCGCTACATTGGCTTTTGTGTTCACAAAACAAATTCTATGCCCATTGTCCATCATCTATTCCATAAGTCTTGCTTTCACAATCTGAAGACTTCAAGGTTCTATCTATCTAAATTACAAAATTCATCGAAATCGTTTCCTGAATTCCTGGATGAAAAAGTTAATAATAAACGGATGGTAATTTTACTTTTCGCATTAATAATGAATATTGGTGAATTCATTAAACACCTGAAATTAAACTTGTTAAAATCTACCGTCTGGTCACTGTATAATAAAAAAATAGTAAAGGTCATAGGTCAAAATAGGTTTTTCGCGATTTTCACCAAAACGGTAAGTTTTATCATAAAATGACACAATCTAAATTGTAGGGCATCATTAGGTTTTACTTTGGTTTTACTTAAAGAATAAAAAGGTGATTAAGGACTTACGACCTAAAGGTGATAAATGATTTTACTTGTCATTAGGTACTCGAAAAACGGAGAACCCCAATAACGCTAGTCGATGCTTAAATTACTTACTTACTACATAAATTAAAACTCATTCTATCACATACTACATAATTACATAATATAATGTAATAAATAGGTATTAGGCAATAATTTTTCCTGTCATTTTCCTTTTTTATAGAATAACCAGGCGCTCTTATGTAAGTATATTTCTATTGAGAATATGAATATTATATAATATGAATAACACAATACTAACAAAACATAAAGAAAACTGCAGGTACACTCTGCGACGTATAATTATAGTTTACTCTGAATAAGCTTTATCCTGCTTCAATTAGTGCCCTGAGTTTTCCAACATAATGAGTTTACAACTTGTAGACAAGCTTTGCACTGAATACTATATAATTCTACGAAAGCTTATAAACTATTGTAAACTTCCAAACTTGCTCTTTTCGAGCTGCATTATATTTAATCAAAAGGCTTTTAACTAATTGCAACTTTGGTAGCATTAAGGAATACAGATCTGTTGGGAGTATGACTATAAATTCGCTACAATTCTACTATTACGACGCTGTCCTAAACGTTTTGATTTTACAATTTCCAATAGAACTATGAATAAAAATATCATAAAGATACGAACCAACAAGAACAAGGCATGATATGTAAAAGCTAATTGAAGAAGAACTTCTTATTGCTCTACCGCATAGTCTTTGACGGAAGATCTGACATAAGCAAAGAAAGAGATTTCGCAATCGAAGCTCTATAATATTCTAGCTGTTTAGTTAGACTTGAGATTAAAACAAAACATTATAAACATTTGCTCTGTATTTTTTTTTTTTATATTAAGAATAAGGATACAAGGATAAGAATGAGAGCGATAATTTCGAGTAAGTAAGCATTTCTATGAAGAACAATCTCATAGGCTCTTTTATTAAATAATACCTAAATTTTAGATACACAATAACTTGATTATTTATATGCTTTTGGCGGCTGCGGTAGCTTTGTCTAAAACCCTAATGAATTATATACTAAAACCTTTCTCGAGAATCACTCTATCTATTAAAAGAAAACCGCATCAAAATCACTTGCGTAGTTTTAAAGATTTAAGCATACACAGGGATAGACAAAGCTTCTTTGTTTTATACTGATATTTAACGAATTATATAAGTACTTGTACAAACTATCATACAACGTAATTTCTCTTCAACAAACTACTCTAGAATAAGCCAAATTAATCGGATTTAAGTGAACGTAAAAAGCAAGCTCTTTCAGAAAATATTCCTTGACTTGAGTATTGCGCATGTTATTCCTTAGAGGTCCTCCACAAAGAGCTTAGCGGAAAATAATAATGAGATGCTTATAGAAAAGATCTATTGTACAAAGAAAGCGACACGAGTCTGGCTTGAATTTTGCTGCGGTATTACAATAAAAATAACTGTAAAATCTGCTGAGGTCCTTACTATTTTATGTTCTTTGCTCCGATATGTTAAACCTAGATTTTACGATCAACGAGAATCAATAAACTCACTTCCGTCGGAAGTATTATTTTAACTGTTTTCGAATATTTCAGTAGGTTTTACTTTATTAGGATAATAGATTGAAAAGCGGCGATATTATAATTACTTGCTGCTGCCCGCTCTTCATTCACGCGGACTTTAGACGTGACCAATTGGAGGATTTCAAATAAAATAGGTACCTGTAACTTAGATATAATAGGTATAAAACTTTTGATTGCGTTGAAGTATTCGTTATATTTTAACTTTTCGAATTCAAAAGTCAAAATCGATTATAAAATAAATGTGTAAAGCTACAAAAGCACGGAGCTGCATTTTTTTAAACTAGGTAGAAACCTAACTAAGATAGTTAAGTTGACATAAATAAATTTATATTTATATTAAAATAATTATTGGCATATTCACGTTGCCTCAAAAAATATCACACGTATTTTCAAAGAAATCGGAGCTAGTCAGACTCATACCTTTCTCATAATTAAAAGTGTATTGAATCATTGGCTGCTGGTACAGTCCATTCCCCGAGCAAAAGTAAGTCGGTATCAAGTTCGTTGTTTAGTTAAGCATCCCGAGGCAATCCAATTACATCGATGTTTGCTGCCTCAAAGGCAGGGTCTCAAAGCTCACAGCGCACCTCCTTCCGCCCCGGTGCACTGTTGAAAGGATCTTGGATCCTTCACCCATCTGTAGTCTGTACCAAAGGTCTTTTTAACTGAAGAAAAGCCAGTGTTTCATGTTCTAATGCTCGTTAGCTACTGTAATGGTATTGACGACGTCTATCAGGGAATGCAACGAATATACTTTTGAAAATGTCAAAGGTAATAAGTGAGCGACGGACATTTTATGAATTATTTAGGTATCGATAAGGTATCGATCAAGTATATGTCGTTCTATCACTCTATGTGCATTTTTATTAATTCCAGCAAATAATTGAATGCTGTTAAGAAACATGGCGATTTAAAATCTGAAAGGTTTAGTTCTGTGGTTTAGTTAGTGTTCTGAAGACCTAAGCAAATCTGAGCGTTTTTCGAAATTTCGAATTTTTTCGAAATTTCGAATCCATCACATTTAAATAGGAGATGGCAAAATGTAGGTCTACTGATCAGCTGGCATATAAAATATGAATAATTATTACGATATTTATTATAAAGTAGCCAATAAGTTCGATATCGACAACAATTATTACGATATTTATTATAAAGTAGCCAATAAGTTCGATATCGACAACGCATTGCTCCCAAGAGAGCTGCAGTGTTATCATATTATATTTAACAGATATGGTAATAAGTTGAACGAAAAAGTAACGTGCCTCCTAGAATTGCATTGACTTTACGTAACTTATGCTCATATTATGTGTAAGTGCGAAATTTTTTTTCTTATTTAAATATCTTTATGATATTATGATACGATACTAAACAGTAAACTTATTAAATAACAGAGCTACTAAGTAGAATAGAATAAAATGTTTATTTATTCGTTGTAAAAAAATAGCAAGACACGCACATAACAAGAGACCGTTTACCACGAAAAAGAAAACCTAAAGGAATTAGAAAAATATTGACAAAATTTAAATAAAATATCAGCATCTTATATTTCTTTTGAATAAACACAGCAGCTTAATACTGCTACTGCTATTGTTTTACAATAATATGTCTAGGGACCAGCCGCCACATAACATCTTGTCGATACAGCATCTCATTAACGTCTCATGGATGATGGAACCGAATATCTTTACAAACACCCCAAGTTTTTTGCTTATACATATTTACAATTTGGTATACCTTATTGCAAATATGTATAAGCAATTGCATAAGCTTATTTCCAAATTTCAATACCTAGTATTTTTTATTTATTTCAATACCTAGTATTTCTAGACAGGGCCGGATTTAGGGGAGGGCCTCCACAAGCAGGGGGCCCCCACAATAGAGACTTCGGAAAAAAAACTTTCAAATTCCAACTAGTAAAACTAGTAAACATCTTTTCCTTTGATATTTTTTTTTTCACTTTTACCTTTACCTACAGCCTACAGTACATGATTATTTGATTATAATATTAATCTTAAATATTAACAGAAATCATTGATCTATATTTGTTCACTCTAATCAGGCAATCAGTGAAATATCAAAATCTCAAATGGCCCTGATAAGCACTTCCAATTTACTACCCATCTTGAGGGAGTACCCCAATGGCTCAATGGCTCAGTGGGGTGGTACTTGCCCGCAACCTCGGAGGTTGAGTATTCGATTCCGTGAAAATTTGCACGCTGCAGCAGAGGCATTGGTGAAAGTGTATACGGATGATTTAGAGCCTAGTCTTGGTAATGAGTTGGTTCAATTTGTGTCTTTGATTGATTCATACAAAAAGGACTATGGAAAAGATCAATCGCCGGAACTATTTTACTACCAAATTCTCGAAGATCGAAATTTCAGAGCTACATTCCCAAACCTCGAAATTGCATTGAGAATGTATTTGGTCTTGATGGTATCAAATTGCACTGGAGAGCGCTCATTTTCAAAAATGAAAATTATAAAAAATAGGCTTCGAACCACGATGGGACAAAACCGTCTATCAAAGCTTTCTCTCCTGAGCATTGAAAGCGATTTACTCCGAGAACTGGATTTCAGCGAAATCATCAACGATTTTTCGGCAAAAAAAGCTCGAAAGGTTCCGTTCGTTATCACTAAAATTTAGTTCAGATATGTAATTCTTGTTTCCGATTATATTTATATGCGTTTGTTAAATACTAAGAGAATCACACACACACAATAAATTATTTATTTATTGTGTGTGTGTGATTTCACAATAAATTATTTATTGAAAAACTCGACTGAGAAAAATTGTTCATTTTATTTGGAAAATAATTTGGGGCGAGGGGGCCTCCACTCCTTTGTTGCCCCGAGGCCTCTGGACCTCTAAATCCGGCCCTGTTTCTAGATATAATAGAAAGATATTTTTTTACATCGATGATAGTTTCTTTGTTCGTAAGCTATAGATAGGGAGGCGAATAGGGGAATTTTCGGTAATACTCGAGCGTGGCAGTTTAAGATATGAGAGATACTTTAGACCTAATAGAACAACCTTGTAAACTATTTAACTCTATATGTAGTGACGCGCGCCTAGGTTAGACGATCAGATTAGTAAAAAAAAATCGATAGTCTGAAATACTCGAGCGCGTCAGATTAAGATATTGGGGGTTGATTTTAGTGTTATAAGACTAAATTTAACTAATCTGACGATAAGTCCTTGACGCCGCCGAGTTATAGGGTCGCGAACTTGTAAAAAAAACGTTAATCCGGCATTCTCGAGCGCGATTTTTTTATTGTTTATTTTGAAGAATATAATCTAAAACTTACTAAAAATACAAAATCTGCCGGTTTCCGCATGACCGGAAGTCTGGAGGAGCCAATTCGTCTTCCGAATAACGCGTTGCAGTATATAAGTCGCGAATGATACATTTTACAAAAAAAAAGTATAAATACACGAAAAAGGTAATTTTATTTTACACGAAAAAGGTCTCTTTACATTTTTGTCCAAAGTTAAAACTTTTTGACTTGAAGCATCATAAAAACTTAAACTCCCGGTTTTTTGAGTATGTCTCGAAAACTGAGGGTGTTAAAAAAAATTGATATGAAATAACGATGATTAAAAAAAAGAAACCCAAAAACCTTTTTCGGTCAGATTAAGAGAACCCACCAACATTTTTGTCAGATTAAGAAAATATGCTTTCAGGATACCGAGATAAACCTCCCCTATGAAAATCTGACACGCTCGAGTATTTCAAAAAGACTAATTTTTTTTGCATTTTCAAAAATTCATCGTAACTTATCGTCACGCCGAAATCGTCAGTTTTTTTAAGGGGAACTTCCTTGGGGCCTACTTAACACCCCTTTCGAAAATCTGACGCGCTCGAGTAAATTTTTTTTTGTGCATTTTTGACTAATTTATATGCCTAGCCCCACCACGCAAACCGGCAGATTAGTATACCGTTGTTATCAGAGGCACTTGGGGCATACGTAGTATGAATATCTGACGCGCTCGAGAATGCCCAAGTAACTGTTTTTTTTTACATTTTTGAAAAACCGTACACGCCAAACCCACCGCTAAAATGGTTTTTACCGTACAAGCTTTTCTTTTCGAAATTATTTTATCTTTCAATTTTGATAAGTCTCGACGGCGCCGTCGAATTACGCCATTTAGCTACCTCGCCTCCCCAACTATTACGTAAGTTTCCCGCAGCTTGTCATGACAAATTTTCTCATTTTAATTTATCAAAGCAGAAACCTCCTTCGTATTTTATAGCACGTAGGTATACCTACGTAGACGAAAACATAAATGCTTCTCCAATAACACACAGACCGTAAACTTTAAAAGAAAAAGGGGATCCCTTTCCATTACCCTAAAGTTAAGAAAAATGACGCCTCAAATTTTTCAAACTTGTTGACGCATAACAATGGGCAAGTACTCACGTCGTAAGAAAATATTTTTCGGTTATCTTTTCTTATTTTGAATCATCATTGATATCTAAGGACTCATGCCCAACCATATCTAAGATTACATACAGGATATAATACTAAGTTATATAAAGTTTCTCGCTGTTCACAGATCTAGAATTGCTATGTCATCAATTCTATGCCCTGGAGAAATAGGTTGAGTTCGCAATGTGAAGTACAAATTCATGAAAATATACCTGATATACTAGACTGTGTATTATATATAACATTATATGTACGTACCCTTTTACTTCTATAACATCTATTCTCTATCTACTATTTTCAGCAAATTTCAAATTACAAAATTCAGCTATTGCGTTTTAAACAGAAAATTGCTATTAAACATTTCTTCCCTTAGTTACAAAAGTGTTTTTATGAAAACATTTTTGTGAAAAAACAGGGACAGTTCTAAAGTTTAATAAAATGCAATATGAACGCAACAAAACGAAAAATGCTGTTCCACGGCCACTCGAGAGACAAAAGCTCACCGCGAGATAAATATTCATGTAAAAAGCACTAAAAACATTTGAATGTGAATTCTATCATCCGATATTTAAATCTGGCAGCGGGTGTGCGGTCGGGCGGGAGTCTCCTCAGGCAGGGCGGGCGCGGCGCGGGCGCGCGGGGGGGGCCGGCCCGGTAATTAGGCGGCCCGGCGGAGGCTGTATTGATCGCCCGGTCTCCTAGCAACGCGCGAGATGGCAGCACATCCCTCGCACCGGTGCCGGGATCGCGTTTTTTGTTCAAGTTCGCTCTAGGTGAGACCGTTTCGATGTAATCTCAAAGGAAATGATTCAATTCGATTCGCTCGCTATATTCAGCGGGAGATTATGCTGCCATTAGTCAAAGCGTTTCGGAACGAGTCGTATCTAAGTAGGTAATTCCTTAAATTATTTCTCTGTCGTTCTGTAAATACGTGGCGTGCAGCAGTTCTGTGAGGAAAAATTTAATAAAGAGTCAGTCGTGGCAGCAATCCAAGCGGCCGCGGCGGCGTGGCGAAGGCTGTGTAAACATAATTACAGAAATATTATGAGGAGCCGCACATTTATCTAGATCATCCGAAGCATCCGCTGCAAGGCACGTCTCGGCGCCCTTGTTTGTTTCTCACTTATATCTGTAATATATCGTTACACAAGAAAACGGAGAATTATAGCATTGTAAGGGGACATGTAGAGACTATAGAGTCTCCGCTGACATTAAATTATTGCGAGAATGTTGTACTCTCAGGTTTCATCTTAAATTTTACCATATTATATTTTATATACCTTGAAGTCAGATGTAAGGAACATCATCATACAGCATAGTACGATTAATTATTTGTATTTATTGTCCTTATTGTCTAATATAAATGTGTGAAATGATGAAGCGAAGGGAAAGTTATAAATGATATCCATTATTCAGATAAAAAATAAAATGAATAAACGTGTGTCGTATGTAACAATGGAGCATGTAATAAAAGTGATCATAAATAGAAAAGTGTAATAATTCCACGAACGCAAGCTATAATAATGGAAATCCGTATTATGTTCGAGTAGGTATTCGTTCTTGCAAGCGCGTATTTTCGAGACTCAAGCAAAATGTAATAATGTCGTAGCGCCATCCTTGCGCTCCGCATTTTATCTGACATATTTCACCCTGTCCTACTTCCTTATAAGTATTCCCCCTATAGTAGAGAATGATAAGTCGCAAACAATTTTTAGTTATAAGTATCAACGTCGGACTTGAACTCTGATAGTTTGTTATACAGGGGATGATGACTGTTGATAAATTGTAGGTTCATTATGGGCAAATATTATGTTACCTATAATTTATTAGCTACTTGTATTTAAATACCATCATATAAAACTATTAATGCAATGATATTTTATTCAACACATTCTCTCGACGACGGGAATATCTTTTAAAATATTATACAGTTTAAATACCGTCACATCAATTCATACCACGAGCAATATTTTATGTAAACAAAACATCTATGTTTTCTTCGTCTATTCAATGTTCCTATTATACTAAAGAAAAAATAAACAAAGGAATATCAATGCTCGTATAAGACTTGCAAGTAACGTCGTAGCGGTTCTACAAAGAACAACTTGGTAACGAAAACGAACCGTTTCCCAGCGATAGTCTTTGTGTTTATGTACTCAGCATTCTCAGTGAGCCGAGAAATTGATGCTTAGAGCTAGAATTTATACTTCATTGTGCTGGTAATTACCATTTACTGATGGTGTGCATTTCGTTTCTCTTTTCGCTCCACTAGTGCCTTTGCATCGACTTTTTACTTTACATTCTGTAGTTAAAATAGTAGATGTAATTATTAACCATTTGATGAGTTCTTTGCAATGTTTACTATATATACAATTTAACATTGCAGTAAACATTAGAGGGGTAATAAGCTTTATTAAATTCGATTTCAGAAATGGCACAAAATAAGAACTCTTGTATAAGCCGGGTATTAGTACCTACAGTTTTTAATTCCAATAAAAATAAGCTATAAGTACATGCGAGTGTGAGATTGCGGTTGCCAAAATTCCTGATTAAAAATCCACCCCAACGTCCATCATTTCTGTGATGCTTGTCGAACGGGCGACCAAATAACTTCGCTAATTGAAAAATACTATGCTTTGATACATAGCAAACGAAAAAAACGATACGCAAATTATATTTCATCAATTGATTAGTATTTATGAATTATGACTAGTAGGAATAACGTAAAATAAAAAAGGTCGTTTTGCTTTTTCTCGTTCCAATAATCGATTCCTTTGTTTGGCTTTCGTACTATAGTGTGAAAATTAAATAAACAGAGGTATAAATCTCCTTCTATTTCTTACCAATGTCTAAATCAAAAGCAGACTTCGGGTAAACACTACATGGGGTCTTTGCAGTGGAAAATTTTGTAGAGTCGAAAGCACTTGAACTGCGTAGAAATCGTCTAGTTTTAAAGGAGACCCGTACCAAATTGGAGAAATATATTATTATCGCTCATTGAAATGACCATTATTGAAAAAAATAATGTTATGTGCTCTTATTGATAAAACTTAAATATGTGAAGCATGTGTGTGTGAAGAAGAATGTGTGTTAGCTGAAGAAGCAATGTTTCAATGACCTTCTAGACATTGAAAAATACTTAGTTGATGGATATTCACAAAAATATTGAAATGTTAATGTCATTAAAAGCACAAAAGTTTTCAATAACTAGTGCCACCTACTGCCGACTCCTTTTCATGGGTGTTTTTTTTTCGTTCCTTTTCTCCTTGTTATCAGCTAATATACCTATTTATAGATACATATATAGGTACGTTAATTACCGTTTGCCAAAGATATTTTTAAATTTGAAGGACGGTTGGCTACAACACTGAACCTAGATTAGATATTAATTTAATCAATTATCAGACTCGTCACTCCCAAGTTATAATTTAATATAATCAGTAATTCGATATGAATTTAGCCCTCTGAATAATTAAATATTGTAGAAATAACGATGAATCCAATTTATAAAATATAACGTAGAACGGGCTAACGGGCTTACCGAATCACTAATCAGAAAAGCAATTTTATTCATGAAAATATAATATTTACCAATAATAAAGCGATGATCGAAATATTCAACGCTACAGTAAACTTCAATCAGTACATTAAAGGGTGGCTCTCCTTTGTAAGCTCCAATCCAATATCAATATATAATTTAGGTACGTTCCCCGAGCAGAGTATTAATTTACAGCTCCGAATTGCTAGCACAGAACTAGGTATTTACCATTAATATATAATAATCCATGTATAAATGTTAGCTGACTGGAACATGTCGGCCCGGATGTAACTATTGGCAACAGCCACCCGGCGAACCTCCTAACGCCCTCTGCGACCCATTTTAGCGAATAAACCAATAGATATACAGACTGGAATTGCATGGTGTAAGGGTGCCGGTTACGATTGTATCCCGTTGTCAATTGCATCACCTCGCTGCCACCTGATTCCCGTTGCCGGGAGGGCGCCTCTGGCTGTTTGCCGGTTGCCTTCGCTTTGTGCCCGCTTAATAAGTATATTCAGCCATGTTGACTGCACACGACAGCGTTGATGTGTAGTAATTACTTTTCGAGTAGATGTTCGATATAACCATTGTTATGAACGTCCGACGCTAAATGAAAACCCGACGGATTTATGCTAGCGTTTAGGCCAAAGTGGGTGTAATTCGATGTCCAGTTGTCGAAGTTAATAATTTAAGTGTACAATTACCCACTTTTATGTTTGTAAAATGGTTTAAGAGTTTTTAAATAAAACCATAAGCATCAGAATTATATTTTCATCTCAAAATAAAAATTCAGAAGAAAATGTGATGGAATTCAATGAAAACAACCTAACTAGAGAGGAAGAGATGTCTTTGTTACCATCCAACAAAAAGACAATTTTACACAATAAGTCTTGCGATTTCTGCAAAAGTTTCAAGGAGAAAAGTAATCAAAAAGCGCGCCATAGAATATACCTGTTCACATTATATCGTCTCATTTGTAATTAATTATTACCAAAATTCAAAGCCAAAGCACAATACAATAATACAAATTGTCCCAAAATTAACTGAAGCGCGTTTGAAATCTCACGAAACCCATCCGTTAATTGTGTACGAACCGAGACACGTGCTACAACTATGCGAGGCATGTACGAGCATTGTGCGATATGTGCAGTATGTATGCCCGCCATGTAGCTATGCTTTGTTCTAATTTACGCGTCTTGGAGATGTTGCAGCAGCTACTAATTAAACATTACCACATAGCATGTGCTTCAGATTCTCTCTCAGTACATAATTGTCGTATTTACATAAATGCAAAGTCATGAGTGTTGCCGTATTTAGTAAAATTTATTATGTTGAGGGCGTATGAGGGTGTAATGACATTTTCATTTACATTACAGTGCTTATCGGTTTTTAGATGTTAACAAAGTTTTGTGATATAAAATCATGTTAAATATGTATGTTAATTGTAAACCCATATAGTGTTATACTCGTACCTACAAACGAATACACTTATATCATTGCTACGAAGAAAAAATACGATAGAAAGGCTTATCACCGCTTTCCATTGTAGGTACAACAAACACTAAATTAACTTGCATGTTTGTGATGTACAATATTTAACCAAATTGATTTGATTCCTTTGTTCTTAACGTCTTTGTATAAAGGCGTCAGCGTGTAAATGACTGGAGCACCAGATCCATTAGGGCCAGCAAATGGGTCCTAAGAGAGATGAGGCGCCGTCCGCATGCCTCGATGGATGATATAACTTGATTGAATATCCTCCCGTCCGCCCGAGTCTGTTTATTATGATGTATGTTTATCTTTTAGGTCGGAATACGAAATTTCAAATTGGTTGGGGAAGCGTTAAATCTTTTTAGAGATGGTTAGATGCACACGTAATTAAAAGAAGTTCAGGAAAATTGGGTAAAACGAATATGTAGAGCATAACGTAGAGCAGCAACAAATGCTCTTTATCAGTACTAATGGGCAGGGGCCAGGGACAAAAAAAGGAATATGCAAAGGAGCTTGTTCAATTAGTTAAATATTTTTACTATAAATTCTTATATTTTCAAAAAATTTGGGGGCTGCTCTAACCTTCCTTTTCAGCCCAATAACTTCTTTCAATCTCAATTTTTTTGTCTCTTTTGATCTCCCTCCCCATAAGTTATATATTTTTGCCTCGTCATGAAAGGAGAATGGCAAACTCCCATAGGACTCTGGGCCTGATCGTTACACTGATGATTTATGGGGGATTAAATAGATAAAAATATACAGATTCTATGAATATAATAATTATAGATCTGTTCTATGGGATAGCAGAGATATTGGGGTGTAAAGTAACAAAAATAAAAGTTAGTTTGCTTGAGTTAAATGAATAGCATTGCCTTTTTCTAGGTCCAGGTAAGTTTATTTTCTATCTACATTGTCTAGCTAATAATAGTGTAACACTAGAACAGTCAGGTAATAGAAATATTGGATCCAACACATATTATTCAACACACATTTTAACTTACCAAAACATCAACAATCACTAGGTAGGTACATTTATTATATCTTTATAAATGGATGAATCAGGATTCGCTTTCATAATAAGACTAATCAATTCAAATAATATCTTTAGAGTAAAAATAGACGATTAAGGCAATTTTGAATATAACGTTACTAAAACTTCACTCAAAAGTCAAACAACAAACTTAACAAATCACTCATCAGTCATCACTGACACAATTATGATTAATAATTTGACATTTATTAATGGCCAGCTACCTAAATAAAAATGTTATAATTATTATTGATTAAGTAAAATATGTTTTTATTTTATAGAATGACCTAAATAAATTAAGATGTGTGTTAAAAAAAGTTAAGTTTTGCTTCTGATTTTTATAGCATTTGAATTCAATAAAACTAAAAATGAAAAATAAACATTCATTCGTATTAATCTATATAATATTTGACTATTTTACTCCTGACAACACTGACATCTCTGCTTGATAAGACCGGTAGTGAACGAATTATCTTTTTTTTTTCAAAGATTTGTTTTCCCATAGAATCAGAAGTCAATATTTTACAAATAATTATTAAAATTAACATAATGAATTTTAAATATATTATGATTTCTGTAACAGTTAGGCCCAATTTCGCCATTCTCCTTTGTTAGAAAATATTTTACCAAACTTATTTTATATAAGACCCGTCTTGTTCAGGTAATATAATATGAGACATTAGACAAAATTAACTTGAACGTATTGTATAGGTATTAGGTACCTATGCAACAATATATGCAACAGACTTTTTTATTTTTGGTAAAGATCCGTTTGGATTTAATTACATTTGATGGTATTTTAAGCCAACGAAAAAGTTTTTATGAACTACACAACATATGTCATAGGTTCATTAAAAACACTAAAAATAATGATGTCAACATCGAGCTTTTTTAATCACACTGTCATGTTTTGAAAATGGACAGCGCTAGTCGTCCGCTAAACGGATGAATAAAATAAATTAGTCGTCCGAATATCGGATGAATAAAATAATTTAATCGTCCGATAACATCTATTTATCTATATAGTTAGGTTAACGGGGTTTCTTTAGAGAACTGCCGCACGTATTATAGGTTTTTTGTGGGGGGAGGAGAGGGGGGAGGAGAGCACACGTAGGTATTTGATTTTTTTTTTGCGCGTCGACGGAGCCCCGCTTCGCGGGGCTCCTATTTCTGTGTAGTTTTTTTTTTAGGAAACCTAACCTAACCTAACCTAACGGCTAACCTAACCTAAACTTGATTTTTTTTGCACGTCGACGGAGCCCCGCTTCGCGGGGCTCCTATTTCTGTGTAGTTTTTTTTTTAAGAAACCTAACCTAACCTAACCTAACGGCTAACCTAACCTAAACTTGATTTTTTTTGCGCGTCGACGGAGCCCCGCTTTGCGGGGCTCCTATTTCTGTGTAGTTTTTTTTTTAAGAAACCTAACCTAACCTAACCTAACGGCTAACCTAACCTAAACTTGATTTTTTTTTGCGCGTCGACGGAGCCCCGCTTTGCGGGGCTCCTATTTCTGTGTAGTTTTTTTTTTTAAGAAACCTAACCTAACCTAACCTAACGGGTAACCTAACCTAAACTTGATTTTTTTTTTGCGCGTCGACGGAGCCCCGCTTCGCGGGGCTCCTATTACTGTGTAGTTTTTTTTTTAAGAAACCTAACGGCTAACCTAACCTAAACTTGATTTTTTTTTTGCGTGTCGACGGAGCCCCGCTTCGCGGGGCTCCTATTTCTGTGTAGTTTTTTTTTTTAAGAAACCTAACCTAACCTAACCTAACCTAAACCTAACCTAACGAATTGAGGGCGAATATCTCGGCCATTTTTGATTTTAGAGAAAAGTTGTTCCTATAAAACATGCTTATATTAGCGTAATCTTTACGATAAAACAATGATAAATAGGTGTTATAATGACACGTCCTGCGCCCCCTTTGCTTTAGTCCAACCCAACTAGCTTTAGTGTTAAAAGGTTATCTAGTAATCCGAATAATCGGACGATTAAATTATTTTATTCATCCGGTAATCGGACGATTAAATTATTTTATTCATCCGGTAATCGGACGACTAATTTATTTTATTCATCCGTTTAGCGGACGACTAGACACTTCGTTTGAAAATTCCATTTTATTGTAAACCGTAAACTATGTGTCTTATGAATGCTATAAATAGTTAAGACAACCACAACGCAATGTATTTTGTTATATTATATTTATCCAAGACAAACTCTCTGATCACTGAACACCAGGCTACATTCCAAAAGCAGTGGAAACCACATCTATTTAATAATTTATAACAAATACAAGCTGAGCTTTTTTTATAGATAATGAATAGCAAAGGATTGCCCGTATTTTTCTGCGTCAGCGGTTAGGAGACACAATAAGATTGATGTCGTAGAGCTAAGAGATAGCCCTAACAAATAGACATTTACAATAAACGGATTACACGTCGATACTATGTGGGGTCAAAGAGATCAGTGATTCTGGGCATTCTTAAATGATCCTGTTTTACCCATTTGGAGAAATTTCTCGTTTTCTGGCAGCTGTTTCAAAAAATAATTTGGTAAGGTTAGTAAGTATTCTTTCACATTCTGAAAAATTACTCGTTCTCTTGAAGTCATCTCATAAATAGGAGTCGGAATATATATAGAGTTAAGGTGTATGAATAAAACAGGATTGTATAAGTAGAAGCTAAGAGTAGAAGCATATATTTTATAATAACAACAGCTTTCAAAGCACATTGTATGTCATAACGTCATGCATCAAATATGTAGGTAATAGGTTCCTACTCTTAGCACCCATTGGCAATCGATCATCAAATATAATCATATAAATGATTACATCACATATATCTTATAACTAAGAAAATCGGGTTACTTACATTTTTAAACGATTTTGGTTTGTTGAAAACTTACAATAGTTTTAATAGATATTTTATATATTTTGAAATAAACAACAAACAATATAATTTTCAACAGTATTCATCGAAATATTTCCAACCACTCTCCAACCAAAAATCACCCAGCTTCCTTTATTAAAAAAGTATCGATTCGATTTTTTGTGGAAAGAGGGTGCGTCCATCAAGGCTGGTCGCATCACGCGCTGATAGCGGTCCCTCCGGCTCGCGGAGGATGGAGCAGCCCAATAAATCACTAATAAGATTCATGGCTGCACGTCACACAACCCCTTTGCGATGTCCTGTTTTTTGGCATTGTACTTTTAACATTTATAGATGTATGTTAAAAAAAAGAATGTGTTGAAATAACATCAGTTCATTTGTTTGATTTCACGCGAGTATTACCTATACATTTAGAAATTAAAGATTTTAACGGATTTTAAACGCGATTTATTCATTATATTATTATTTATTATCCTGACGTTTCTCACACTTTACAGCATGTCACAGGGAGACGTTAATTTCTAAGCATCAGTTCAGATAATTATCACGTTTTCTTCGATTAAAGGACGTCATGTGTTAAGGAAGAAAGTAATGTATCCGTTAATTAATATGTTGTAGGTTATTGTAATTTTCCTTTTCTTACTTACAACGTGTGTTAATTACCTTCTAATTAGCCCCCGGTAATTGAATATTGTATCTGACAAAAAATACCTAGTGTGTTTGAAACAGAGGCAAAGCCTTATAAAACTTCTACTCGTTTACATCCCTGGTACACATTTATGAAGCACTCTTCAACTTACCTTGAACTTAAAGTAATTAAACGTAAATTAAAGTTCTACCAAAGCAAAGCGACTCAAAGTCGGTGTTTTCATTTAACACGTTCATCGCGGAAGCCCATTTATGCATCTCGTTAATATGACGCAACGAGATCTATAAGTTCTCGTCGTGATCCATCAGGAATAACGCAACGAGATCCAGCAGATCTCGTACGACTCAGTCACTTCAAACCCCAATAGTTTTATGAAATTTGAATAATTTTATATATTTTTTTGTATGTGCAGGTAGGAGATGATCAGACCTTTCAGTAGGTTTTCACCGCCTCAAGTTATGTCGAAAACAATAATGGAAAATTTACAAAATAGAAAAACGAGAACTTTTGGATCTCGTTCTGCACTAGATAGCAAGAAAATGCGAGTACTTTTAGATCTCGTTTTGCAGATATTGCATAGTATCGATAAAAAAATAGTGATGAGAAACAATAAGACCAACAACATTATCGATAAAATTAATCATTTATTAATAATACTATAGTGTAAGGCATTAGAAACTTATAAACTATTCAGTGCAAAAAATGTCAATGTTTTTCATTAAATCATGGAAGACACATAGTTTTTTCACACTTCACACAGAAACCTTTTACCTGTTTTGTCTTTTTATCCGCACTTTTCGTAACAGAGTTGAAGATTTTGGAGATTGATTATTTTCATTTTTTACGTTAGGTTCTTCGGAAGAACTAAAAGAAAGTTCTAAAATTTTTCGACAGCGTTTGCGATTCGTCATCCTGATTATAGCGTAATAAATTGATATGCACACATCGAAAGTTGACACGGCACTAATTATTTTCTTGTGAGGATTCGCACGAGATCGCTACGAGATCCTTTAGTTCTCGTTCCGCGTTAGATGAAAATTTTACTATTTGGTCGCAACGACACCTATCAGATCTCGTACGTTTTCATTCATAAAAATACTACATCCAATGTACCTAAAGTGAACAAAAATATTTTTCTCACTCTATAAGTACAGAAACATCAGAAATATCATTTGCCGAAATGAGATGGACATAGGATTTCACTTGCGCGATACTAAAACGTCACAAACGAGAACTAAAAGGTCTCGTTCCGCGTTGAACGTGTTAAAGTAACAAATATTTCGTTAAAACATCACATTTACAAAGCACACGTAACTAAGTAGGTACGACATTATTGCTTTCCTTATTATCTGGCCCTCAGCGCTGAAACAACAGTGTGTCGTGCGCTACGGGCTCTGAAAGTGGCATAAAAGAGAATAATTAAAAACCTTGTTACTCTCAAAGCAATAAGAGGGACCGGCAAAGGAACGTCGAGCGCTCAAAATAAAGCAAGAACCATTTTAGACGTTCCGTGGAACCTGTATAAATGCAAGCACATTTGCAGGCGTCTGCCTCTTTATTGCCTGCCGTGCAAGACAAAAGAGCTAAAAGTGCGCCCGGGGAATATTAATAAGAATTTATCCCGACGCTTTTAAATTTAAAACATAGAGCT